>OZ022596.1:8390301-8557801 GCA_963669155.1 Arbacia lixula | reverse complement strand
GACGTCATTCTTTGAACATGATCTGCAACCGAGCTAGCTCGCTCCCGATACATACACGTTCACGCATAGGTTTTGAACGCAATTACAACCAGTGATTGACTCCGAACTTGCTCCAAAGTAAAGCCAACTTGTTGGGAAACACACTAGACCTTGACATCGACATTGGAGAGAATGATTCAGGTGAATTTTCTTTCAATACTGATATTGATGATGGGGGGGGGGGGGGGGAGAGATGGGGATGGAAGAGAAAGGAAAGAAAGTAATGACGATGACGACGGCCATACACACAGAGTCAGAGACGGAGGAGAAGGCGCAGCGGCTGTGCTACCTCAGGCGCGTTATTAGTACAGCATGCGAGTTAACTAGTCCAGATTCAGGACGTTGTTTGTGAACACACGATAGCGTGCATCATCGGTGCATGCCTTGATTTGCCTCAACGCTAACCTGCATACTGTGCGCATTATTTGCTACGCCTCCAAAAAACTGCAGGGTTCGATGGGCACGGTGGTTGTTTTGTGCTGTATATGAGCAGGGAGGTGGGAGTTGCATAGCAGGCCGTACGGGTAGCGGACTACATAGGAGCAAAGATCGTATAAGAATACGAGTACATGCGTATGTGCATGTCTGGTTGGCCCGTAGAGCACTGATCCCTATGTAGAGATCGGTGATGCAGCTGTATGACTCGTATAATTCAGGCCAGCGCAGCCGCCAGCAAGCTCGCCAGCTAGCTAGCCTTACTCCGGCAGCGCTGAGATGAGACGTACGTAAGAGTAAGACGGCCGCGGCTGCAGGGACAATTTCAGGATCGGAGCTAGCGTTTGTTAGTTGTGCAGAAAACCAAGTACTGCGCTCGCGGGAAGCGTACGAATGGGAGTACACATGTACTATGTTGCAATGGCCAAGTTGTGCGGCGCGCGCCCAATGCCTATAGCTAGATGCAAGAAAAAGATCGGCATATTTCACGACAGAATGACTAATTATTAATGAAAATGTTCAAAAGACAAATATGTGTGTATCACTGTAAGGAAATACTTAATTGATATAAATCATACAACAATAGGTACGAATCAACATTTGCACAGGGGATGCTCTTGAATGATGACGAATTTTGTGTACAATGCGTATGGCGAGTGTGCCTGAGTGTGTTATCTGTTCAGTTAATGACGTCTACACATAGGGGGTCTGCCATTCACAGTTACGCGGTAGATGAGGAGATCATGCACGGGCGATTAGAATCGTTAATTTTTATATTCTCATAGCAGTGTGAGGCTGGAAATTAATATTTTCGTGATCTCTACATAACCAGCTTTCCAAAGATGTAAAAATTTACTATATTTAGAATTTTCAATGGAATTCTACTTTAACCTTTAGACGTCTAGATGACCTTTGACCCCATCATCCTCATCAACACACAGGTGGTATCAAGGATCATTTGTACCAAGTATGAACACAACTGATGCAGAAATAAAGAATGAGAGCAAGTTAAACCAGAACTTAAACATTTTTGTAACAGACTAACAAAGTAACAGACTAAACAGACTAACAAGAAAAGTGTTTACTAGGTCTGAGACGAACTTTGATCAGGCGAAACAAATATTTTGTAGCATACGGGTTGAAGCTTTGGACACACATTCACACAATAGGCTACTCACGAGGCGTAGGTTGTGTTGTTACACCGGGTGGTTTAGTGACCACTTCTGAACAGGCCACCAGATCTACGTTCACATCATCAATAGCTAAGTCGCCCTTGGATCCTGGGCTTATATACGCCGCTTGTATCCGCACCTGTCAAAAAAGCAGCAATTTGAAAAATACCGTGAAAACTGTATAGACCACTCAAGTGAGGCAAGGACCCTGTGGTATAATGCATTCCATTTAATGGTAACTCTACAATCAATGGTAACTACAATGTCAATGGTAACTGTACCCTCAATAGTAACTACAAGGTTGCTTGACAGCCAATGAAATTCAAGGTTTCTACAGAAATCCATTCACTTGTACTCATTGCATTTTATCACTGACTTCAACAGATTGCAGTCAAAAGCAACTCTTCATTTGAATGCATTGGTTGCTATCAAATACGATTAGCTCCACACATCTTTACCCATTGAATGTAACCAATTGCAGTCAAAAGCAACTCTTCATATGATTTTGCCTTACACTCTAGATTGCTTCATAGTACCACTCGCTTGAAGTTTTGCTTATCTGAATCACTGACTGCAACCAATTGCAATCCTATGCATTCAGTTCCATACGTCTATACACATTGATTGCAGTATCTCAGGCGCCATTGTATTAACATTGCCAAACTCTTCAGAATCATGTTCTTTTTTTTTCAATATCTATTTCCCCAAAAGTAGGTCGCTTTATTCACTAAAACTTCAGTTTACATTTGTTTTCATAGTTAATGTACAAAAATTATCAGCTAATGAGTGTTTAAGAGTAATACAACAATAACTGATAATATACAATCATGATATAAATCATGTACAGTACAAAATACATCAACAAAAACATAACTATAATTTATTTACAGAACCAGAGAGAGATAAAGATGCAAAACCGTATCAAGCAAACCGATTAGAATCATGTTCTTACCCTGAATTCAAGTTTACTTGATAGATCCACTTTCTTCTGCTTCCACACGTTACCCTGGTCACCACGAATGAACCATTGCGCTGTTCCTTGGCCAGTGATGTCAATGGTAGTCACAATCAGCTCACCAATATCTGTGAAAATGATATGATTGTTTTATTAACAACAACACACAAGTGCTTTTCATTTATTTACATAGTGTAGCACAATATCCTTACTACTGGTTGTATGCCTGATACTTCTTTAAAGAAAAACAAAAAAACCCACATAAGTTCTTGAACAACAGGTTTCATACAATGTATTATAATAGAAAAATCTTTCACAAAAATGTTACATTTAATTCCTGCTTGGCCAATCATAAAATCTTAATGAGGGATATAAAACAAATACAAACTGGATACATTTATATATCATATTGAATTCTACTTTAAATTTAAATGACAAATTGTTAGTATAGCATCATATATACATATATACTATACAAATATACCAAGCTGTGAGATTGTGTAGTGGAAATTAGCTATCTGAGGGACTGGCATAGAGGGGCGAAGCCCCCGAGGTAAAAATAGTAACTTATGCCAGTCCCTCCGAAGATGGATAATTTTCTATATACTTTCGAACTCAATGCTTGGTATATTTGTTTTATATCCCTTTTGTAAAACAATAACAGAACAAAAATAGTCGCCTTTTTTTTCTCTGTCTCGATATCGGTTCATCCCAGGTAAATGCGCAACACGCTGCGCACTGCATTCACAGCGCACTAATTTACGCTTGCTCAGGTAGAGAGCATGCGCAGTAGTCCCAAGGAAGAAAATAGTAAATAGAGCATGCGCAGTCCTCCCAAGGAAAAAATAGTGAAAACTATCCGGAGCTCTTCAAGCATTAATTGACCAATCACGTTCCTAGAATACTCATGAACATTCATAAAAGGGATATAACATCATATATACATGTATAAAAAAGTATATGCTTCTTTTTACTATTGTTTCTTGTTTGCATAAGTTTATTTGATATGTTTGTAATCATATTGTTCTGTCAATCTATGATGTTGTATTGTATACAGGGCCCATTGAGAGACCAGTGATCATCAGTAAAAGGGCAAACCTGTTCAAATAGATCTGGAATGATGAAAAAAAATACTAGATTGAATAAAAACTTACTCTCGCCATACATATGGTACCACAGGCTTAGACAGGCAGCAGGTGAAGGGTCGAAGAAGTCACTGTTTAGAATAGCAGAGTCTCCAATACTAGTTGGGTAGGTATTCTCAAAGTACAGGAAGAAACCTGAAAGGTGTATAGACCAGTGAAACAAATTGATGAGTGAAATAGTTTGGTAGTTATTCTCAAAGTTGATAAAGAAACCGGCAACAAGTTTAGAATAAAGAGATGAATAATACAATTATGAAACAGGTTGATTAACAAGTCAGATAAAGTATACATGTATGCCTTACTGAATTCAACTATGTAGTTGATTTTTTCTTTAAGCCAGAGTACTAGTTTGTGATCAACCTCAGCATGTCTTAAGTACTTTTTCATAGTTGAATGATTTGGATGTCTTTTATCAGCAGTTTAATAGTTAAGCTACCGTTAAAGATAAAGTTTATTGATCTTTCATGCAAAAATGTAGTAAAAGAAGGGTTTTAGTAACACTGTGTGTCAATCTTGGAAGAAAGAATACGTAGTATAAACAAAATGCAAAATCTCCAGTATACACAAAATGTTTTCTTAGTTGCACATGCAAGTGAGAATCCAGTTATGATATCCGGACTTTGTTAATCAAAAGTGCGCACAGCCGCACACACATGGTAGAGTTGCTGAGTACCCCAAATGATCTTGTTTTAGGCTGCGACCCCTGCTCTTTAAATCTTGGGTCAACTCACTTTATACTGCACTTACTTTGAACATGGTTTCAGTAGTCCAGTGGATAATGAACATGTATCATCTAAACACTTCAATCATAAATATCTTTTTAACAAAAGGGTAAGGTGAATTAAAAAAAAAGACTATCCCATGATTGTATTGCTATGACAAACACTACAAGTGATATGGGAACTGCTAGTATTCCAAATGGATTTGAACAATGTTACTGAGTCCCTTTAACTCTTTGCGTACCACATGTGACTTTTTCACAAGTAATACACACAAATCCCATAGAGCAGCAGTTTATCTGGCATTCAAAAGGTTAATATTCGTACCTTGTGCTGTGCCCGTGGTGTGGTCTACTATAGGTCCGGTATCTGCGTCTGGGGTTCCTCCACTGGTCCGCAGCCAATCCCACTCATCGTCTACAACCTCCTGGGACCAGCCGCACAGGTCCTGCTCAAACGCACAGAAGGCTGGGGATTGTGGGTAGAAAAGACAATCATTAACCCACTGCCGACATAGCGACACATAATGTGTTAGCGATCAATAAAATCAAAAGCTAGAATGTCTATTGACCTGGGATTTTCCCTACAAAGGCAGAATAATCAAACCAATCAGAGAGCAGCTTGCAAGTTTATAAAAAAAAATCATGCCATCAGTCATGGTTTTTACAAGGACTCTAAGTAAGCAGATATAGGAAAAGCTGTAAACCTACAAGGTGGAGGGCAGTCTCCTCGTAAGATCTCGACATCATCGATGGCGATGTCTCCCAGCATCCCGTTCCCCCTGGTGGCCTCGATGACGGCTTTGTAGCGATGAGGGGCCGAGACGGTCACCTGAGCCAGCCTCCAGGTGTCCACAGATGGGCCTACGGCAAAAAACAATTGTTTTCATTCATTTTCATCCATTGACAGGATGGAGCATGCTATCATTACAGGGTGTAGAAAGAATATCAACAGTCCTTCTTCAGGACCCCCCCCCCCCATCAGTCCTTTTTAGGACTACCACAACTCCTAGAAAGAGACAATTTCCCCCCCCCCCCCTCCTTTCTCACATGGTGCACTGCAAAGTTCACGTTGTATGCCATAAATATCTTTTAAAGAATTAGACCAAATAACTTGTTAAATCTTTATGCACCATTTTAAAAATATTATGCACAATTACCAAAACAGATCCAATTTTGTTGGTGTACATGTACACTATTCCACGTTAGATCATATTCTAACTTGGTCATTTTGATCCTGTGTTATCCATTACTGACGTGCAGTCAAAACAAATCACAAAATGGCACCATAAGATTGTCTACTTTAAAGGTAGTGTCTTGCAAGTTTTGAGACCAAGTTTGAAAGTTTGGACATTTCATTCCGATGTTATCTAACATTATGTTAATGCACGTTGGCCGGGCCACATTCTGACAAAAATTGACATTGTGCATGCACATATTTTGATACAAAAAACTGCTTTTTCTCAATTATTTCATAACAGTGTCAATTCTGCAGTCTGGGACTTTTTCCTAAATTATCTCTTCAAAGTATTACAAAACATTTTAAACACTAAAAATCATTAAAAAACATAAAATGTACCATTGGTACGACACAGGAATATAAATGCTTTCAAAAATACAAAAGAACAGTAAGTAGTCCATGCCTGATTTAACAAACAGGTAGTCACTGTTTCTACCGGTGACTTGGTCTTCTGTGTAGACTCCTATCTGTCCTAGAGCACTGCCAAACAGGTGGTACCAGAAGTGCAGACATTCCCTCTCTGTATCTGAGTAGGTGGGACTAAAGAGATGTGCCTTGTCTCCTTCTGAGGCTGTGGCTGCATCGACGTAGGCGTAATAACCTAAAAATTAAGGAGAAAGGAAACCGATTTTACAGCGGTGATATCATTAATGCAGATTTCTGGTTCTATCCTGAATTGTAAATACATATAATCGTTCATGCTCATCAAATTGCCCAACCACAAATACATGTAAAAGTATTCCAAACTGGTCTAAATATACATATAGCTTACATATCAAAAAGTAATCTCCAATCATTCAGATTTTGAAGTAAATTCTTTCTCTGCTTTTATCTTCTAAAGCTCATTCTTGCATATAGATTCCTCCCTTTTCCCAATGAATTAGGCCTACAATGAAAAAGTACATGTAGATGAAATGCACTTGTATTCTGATATTTAACAAACAGCATTCTGACCTCCGAACTTAGAAGGTTAATCACCAACTGCGAGACTGTTGCAAATTGGATACTAGTACTGACCATTTGGACTTCCGGTGGAGTGGTCATATGATGGGCCGGTCAAGGGGGAGGTCAAGTCTCCACTGCCTCTTAGCCACTGCCACTGGTCAGACGTGGACTGTGTCCATCCACAGAAGTCCAGCTCAAAGTCACACTCCACTAAAAATGCAGAAAAACAGAGCTTGGCTAAGTAATACACTCATTTCCTGGACGTAGTCGCAATAAAACAAGTAATTCTTTTTGCTTTTGGCTTTAAAATTGGCAACAATATTTTTGTTCAAACCTCAAGTTTTGTTGAAATTTGCAATTTGCAACTAATTAGAGCATCTTTGTACTACATACCACAATAAATCAATGCACAACACAAAAGTGTTCATTGAGATTCATGTACAACGTACAAAATACATGTTAGAACAATATTTGGGCTTATTTGGAAAGGAAAAGTGTGATATCAATACTTCCAGTCACGGAAGTCTAGCTCAAATCACGACAAGTTACTGTATACGCCATATATTTTGCGAGGTTTTTATTTTCACGAATTTCGCGAGACAGATGCTATTCGCGAATTTACAACATGCGAAACCATGAATACGACGTACACAAACACATACGAATTTAACCACTCGCGAAACTGTCGAGAAGTCCTGATTCAAGAAAAATTAGACTAGTGAAATATATGGCGTATACAGTAAGAGAGGAAGTGAACATTGAAAGAAGTAACATTTAGGATATGTAACAACTTACACTGGGTGGGACAAACTCCATCGTACAGTGCGATATCATCCAAGGAGTAATCTCCCAGCTGCTGGTTACCAACCACAGCCTCGAAGATGACCTAAGAGTAAAAAAAAACATGTTTTATCAATATTCATAGTTAGTATTCCCCCGCATTAATGTTTGTAAGAAACTGTCTATACATACATTAATGTGAGATATACAGTTATCTTGCTAATCATGAAATGGCAAGTGACTTTGATGCAAACAATCACAAACCATCTGATCAGTACTACATTTTAAAAACATTTGTTTAATTTGTCGCAAAATTAAGTTGTATTGACGAATATCTTTATGTACTAATGTATGGTCCATATTTTTGTAATTCTAAACCATTGAGAGCTGCTGCACTGTTAGAGGTATACATGCACCTCAAAAATAAATATATTAAAAATCCTGTTTACAGACAGTAGTTAAGTCCGTAGAAGTCTACATAGACCATAGGAACAACCATTAATGTTCAGTTTAGATCAGTTTATATTCTCAATATAAAAAAAAACAATATAAAATACATACAAATAGATAACAAAATAAAAGTATTTTTTATTTATAATCAAATCTGCATGTACAAAATAAAAGCATCGATATGTGAAGGGTAGCAAACCAAAAAATATCAAGACCTTATCATGTGGTCGATTTAAAATAAAACAATTTACATAAATTTAAAAACAAATAAATACAATAAAATGTAAAGTTTAAAACTTTTCCACACAAAAAAAACCCAATAAAAAACAGACAAAGGAAAACAAATCAAACTACTAATTACTCAAATTACTAAGTCTACAAGTTATATTTAGTTACTTGCAAGTAAACATATTCATTTGATATTCTTTATATTTCGTTATAGAATGTTTACAGAGTTTGCTTTCTGAATGATAACTCTGCTTTATGAATGTGGTCCCATTTTATCTTAATTTTTAGGAAAACAGTACGTAAGCCGCTTGTATCCCATTAAGGAACATTTGATATATCACAGAAAAGGTTAATAATAACTTACTGCCCAGTTGTTGGCTGCGGTCATCTCCTTCTCTCCCTTGATCCATTGGTTGCCTTGGGAACCGTACTTGCTAAACACAATGTCGTCTTGGATACTCTGGCCGAGGAAGCTACGTTGGGTTACAGTGAACCTAGAGGTAGTAGCAATAACAGCATATTAATGATGCACAGGTTTGAGTGGGTCGGTACAAATTGAATAAACATAAACATATATTAAATGTTGGAACACATTTGATGATAACTTAATATGAATGTACAGTTTCGGTCAAAGAAACCTTATTGAACATAATTACTGCATTCATTTTTTTTAATTTGCATACAAACACAGAGCATAGAACACGGCAGAGAGAGAATTTTTTTTTTATTTTCCCTACATTATAGGCAAGATCCACAATATATATTGTAAATTTCTTGTATATAAGATATGCCTATTAAATAAATGCGTAATAGTATTTCCAAATATTCCCATACCTGTTCACATTGAGGCCATACATGTGGAACCAGAACTCCAGACACTGAGGCGATCCTTGTGGGATAGGGGGACGGGTTGGGCCCGAGAGCTGCGCCTTGTCACCAGAATGTTGCCTGGATGAGTCAATGTAGAGATACCAGCCTGTCGCTCCTATGGTGTGGTCTTCCTTAGGACCGAAGGGAGTGGTCCCTGCTTGGGTGCGAGTCCAGTCAAACTGACCACTGTCCAGGTTTGTGTACTCGCAAATGCCCTCCTCGAACGTGCAGTCCATTGCTTGGGTGAGAACGTAAAAGCGAGAAGACATGAAAGAGTAATTTGCCAAACTTACTATAACTCCTCAACACTTTGTCTTTTCTCGTTTCTTTCTTCTTGTGATAACGCCATCTTACGAAGCGTTTGCACACGCGCACTTCATAGAACTTCAAGACCGAGATCTACACGGCTCGTTGACTTCCATTTAATAAAGACGATTTAACGCGCAAATCAAAGTACATTTTGTGTCTTATTCTGGATTTCCATGTACGGTCATGTCACTTCTTTTCTCTGTATAACTACTTTGTGACTAGTTCACAACTCTCATCACCAACCTCTTCTTGTACTTCCATTTCATTCCATTTATTTTCAGTTTAAAACACCGAAAATCAAAGCTAAAAGGTAGTCTTGTGCATTTAAGAAAAGTGTTAAAAAATATCTTTAAAACAATATCACTTCTCCTCTTTTAACAATGCTTTTTCTTAATTCATCCCAGAAGTGGGTCAATTATGTGAAAGAATACAACCATGTGGTGTTACCAAAATTTATAATACATGTGTATTTTCTAAAAAGTATTTATTAGTGCGCTCTTACCATGGTAACATTCAAAGAATATTTAACTACAGTGAAACCTGTCTGTAGTGGCCACCCAAGGGAAAAAATGTGGTCTTTATAGACAGGTGACAGGTGATGTTTTTGGAGACTTCAAAACCAGATTTTTATGGGAGATTGAAAATACACTGTGTCGCTTACATATAACCGGAATGGACGTGCCACCGCCATCCGTCCCACATTGAGCAGGAGTGATATCAACGTCATCAATAGCAATGTCGCCCTCTGTGTTTCCCGTCCCAGTCGCCTGAAAGACAACCTACAGCAGGGATTGCCAAAAAAACAAGTGAAGTCTTTAATTACAAAAGAGCTAAATCTAATTCAGGTGATTTGTAATAATCAACATACATTTTTCGCTGCTTTCTAATCAGCAACATATGTCCAGTATACATGATGCAGGTGTCATCTTTGATCACGAATGTAAAATTCTGAAATACATGTATCTGATTTCTTATAAATATAAACACACGATATTGAGGATTTAGTCCATTTATGGAATAAAACATACTTCTAAGGTTTTTTTTAGACTGAAACGGTTTTCAATATTGCCCCATTTGGAAAGAAATACATTTTATTCCCCACAGTAAATTGGTATATAACAAACAAACAAATGGAATTGGATGAACATGGATTTAATCTCTTTTGAAATGAATTTTGCAAATGTCAAATGATACAACATATAAATGACAAATGTACTAGATTGCCCCAAAAGGCAAAGAAAACCATTTTTTTGGTTTTTGCATATTACCTCAAAGGAATGTGTTTCTTATTCCAGCTAATGACTAACATCTCTCCGTCATCTGTGATATTTCTCATGTGTACTGTTTTGTATTTTGATATCTTTTTTTACTTTGATGAAAATAAATTGAATTTAACATACCTGGAACTCTTCATTTTTCCAGACCAGGTCAGCATTGCTTAATATCCAGACATCCCCCTGGGCACCTGACTTGGACCAGAGGGGCCCAAGCTGCACATCAACGCCTCGGGTGAACACCTCTAAAGTTCCTGCTCCTGTAGCAAAAGCATCATGAAAGGTGTTTTCCTTTGTGGTGTTCCATTATCGGTGCTATTTTGGTGTCAGTGTCGTTGGTGTTATATCATAAGTGTTATCTCGGTGTTACTTCTTCTTGATGTAACAATATTAGTGCTCTCTTGGTTTAACCTTGTCTTGGTATTATATTATCAGTGCTATCCTTGTGTTTCATTTTGGGGACTATGTTGGTGTTACAGCTTCAGTGCTATTTTGGGTGTTTCATCATCAGTGCTAATGTGTTTTATTGTCTTGACGTTGAATTATCAGAGTTACATATAAATTACCTTGTCTTAGTGTTAGCTGGTGCTATATCAGTGTTACCATGTCTTCATGTTCATTATCAGTGCTATCTTGGTGTTTCATCATCAATGCTATGGTGTTTTCTTGTCTTGATGTTCCATTATCAGAGTTGTCTTAGTGTCACATCGTCTTGGTGTTACCGGTGCTATATCAGTGCTGCCGTGTCTTCATGTTCATTATCTGAGCTATCTTGGTGTTTCATCATCAGTGCTAAGGTGTTTTATTGTATTCATGTTTCATTATCAGAGTTGTCTTAGTGTCACATTGTCTTGGTGTTATCAGTGCTATCTTGGTGTTTAATCATCAGTGCTATCATGTTTTATTGTCTTGATGTTCCATTATCAGAGCTATATACAAGTTTACATACATTGTCTTGGTGTAAAGCTGGTGCAATGCCAGTGCTACCCTGTTTTCATGTTTCTTATCAGTACTATCTTGGTGTTTCATCATCAGTGCTATCATGTTTTATTGTCTTGATGTTCCATTATCAGAGCTATATACAAGTTTACATACATTGTCTTGGTGTAAAGCTGGTGCAATGCCAGTGCTACCCTGTTTTCATGTTTCTTATCAGTACTATCTTGGTGTTTCATCATCAGTGCTATCATGTTTTATTGCCTTGATGTTCCATTATCAGAGCTATATACAAGTTTATATACATTGTCTTGGTGTTAGCTGGTGGTATGCCAATGTTACCCTGTCTTCATGTGTATAATCAGTGCTATTGGTGTTTCATCATCAGTGCTATCATGTTTTATTGTCTTGATGTTCCATTATCAGAGCTATATACAAGTTCATATACATTGTCTCGGTGTTAGCTGGTGCTATGCCAGTGTCTTCATGTTCATTATCAGTGCTATCTTGGTGTTTCCTCATCAGTGCTATTGTGTTTTATTGTCTTGATGTTTCATTATCAGAGTTGCCTTAGTATCATATCGTCTTGGTTTTACCGGGTGATATGCCAGTGTTACCATGTCTTCATGTTCATTATCAAAGCTATCTTGGTATTTCATCATCAGTGCTATTGTGTTTTATTGTCTTGATGTTTCATTATCAGAGTTGTCTCAGTGTCACATCATCTTGGTGTTATCAGTGCTACATGTATGCCATTGTTACCCTGTTTTCATCTTTCTTATCAGTTTTAGAGTTGTCTTAGTGTCACATTGTCTTGGTGTTATCACTATGTATGCCAGTGTTACCCTGTTTTCATGTGTATAATGAGTGCTATCTTGGTGTTACCTCATCAGTGCTATCATGTTTTATTGTCTTGATGTTCCATTATCAGAGCTATATATCAGTGCTATCTTGGTGTTACCTTGTCCATTCATGTGATACCAGAAAGAGAGACATGATCCCGATCCGGTGGTGGCTGGGAGGTGTTCACTAATAAGGTCTGCCCAGTCCGTCGACTCTGCTGCCTCCACGTACATGTACATCCCTAGAGTAGGAATGAAAGGTTACACTAGGTGTTAAAACAAATCTTGTGACACTCTTGAAAAATGACTACATAAAAAGAATGTAATCAGCTGAAGTTTTCATATTATAAAATCTTTATTGGTTATATGCTAGGTATCAAAAAAACGTGATACTTTTGAACTGTGATTTTTAAAAAAGTAAACATTTGAATCAGGCTGTTATAAGTGTTATAATAATCATTTGAATATCAATGACACTGTCACTTTTGGGCTTTCTTGGACCTACAAATTTGTGGGTATCAGATAATGATTCAGAACACAACAATCACACATGTGCATCCATTAGCATCTGCCCACACCATATCTTTGCTAATTTATGATGCTCCTGGTAGAAAAGAACTGTGTGTAGTGCACAATGGCATTATTGTGCTCTGTATTAATCATCTGATTAAAATTCATTTAAAATGCAAATTGAAGGACCTGCAATAAGCCATTTTCATAATGTAATCACACCTTTCTCCTTAAAAATGTAGTAACACGTTATTCCATTCACCTGTATGTATTAGTTGTTGCTACACAGACAAACCTCGGGACGAGCTTTGGTGTTACCAAAAATGTACATGATTCCTACCTTGGTCAGTGCCTGTGGTGTGGTCAAACGAGGGACCGGTGAATGGGGTGGACGTGGCCCCGTTGTTATGCAGCCAATCCTGCGTGTCTCCATTCTTAGTATTTGACCATCCGCACTTGTCACGTTCAAAGTCACATAAACCTTCAGGTGAAAGAATCGACATGAAACATTGGGAGTTCATCAACATCACAGATCTACTAAATATAAATTCAATGAGTCATCATATAGGGCTGAAGGGTTAAGACGCTGCTTTATCAATGTCCATTTGCTTTATCTCAATCCCCCACCCTTTCGGCCATCCACTCTTGTCATGTTCAAAGTCACATAAACCTTAACAGATCCTTACTGTCACTTTCTTGTTAATCACTCTTTGTAAGCATTTAGATTAATTTAACTGAATTTATATAATCTATTTTCTGTACATATGTTTTGTAAATAGTGTAAATAGTGAATTGTAAATTGTAAATTTTATTCATTTGGTCTATTTAAAAGATACATATATGGAAATTCATTTTGTTTACAT
Source organism: Arbacia lixula (assembly GCA_963669155.1). Classification (NCBI taxonomy): domain Eukaryota; kingdom Metazoa; phylum Echinodermata; class Echinoidea; order Arbacioida; family Arbaciidae; genus Arbacia; species Arbacia lixula. The sequence goes on along the minus strand of OZ022596.1, from coordinate 8,544,090 downwards.
CATAAAATATATCTAACATACAAACAAACTCATTTAAACAGATTAATTGACAACATCATACATACACGTTACTACAACAGTGAAATTATCCATAAACATTCCAAGTCAAACCGATGGGTTTACGTAAAATGACAACGTTTACGTACTGATCAATATCATTGTAAAACAGACAAGATTATCCCGAATAATTCATATGGTGACAATGAATCAATACACTTTTATTGTCATTTTCATTGCTATTGCCACTGCCAATATCATTCCAATTCCAGTTGGATTGCAGAAGAGGTAAGACATGTAAAAAATTACTCTGAGTGTTTACCCTTTGCTCATGGTTAGATTTTCCTAGCTTTGGGAATCTTGGTCCAGTAAGGAGGTCAAAATTTGTCATGGACCTGCAGTATCCAACGGGATGTGGCTTAATTGCACCCTATTATTTTAAGTTTACTGAAAGCCTGCCGCCTATTGTCAGTACAGCAGATTATCCCACATTCACGCTGCTCAGTATTTGAATAAAACAAGCCAGCCAGTATGGCAAGCAGTTTTAACATATATTCCTATTTGTTGATATCAAGAATTACCATTGCTTAAATACACATAAACATTTGTTAATATCAAGAATTTTATTTCTTGATATCAACAATTCATTGCTTAGTATCACAAAACCGAGTTCTTCATATAAAAAATACAAATCATGATATCATTAAATGAATTCTTGATATCTCTTAATTTTGAAACGCAAGACTTTTGCAAGAATTATTTGGATATCGAGCACAAAAGTATTGTACTAATATTCATCTTACTTTCAGCTCAAAAGCTGTGTAGAATGCAAGACTTTTGCAATAATTATTTGGAAATCGAGCACAAAAGTATTGTACTAATATTCATCTTATTTCCAGCTCAAAAGCTGTGCTAAAAAGAATTTTATTTCTTGATATCAAAAATTCATTTCTTGATATCACAAAACCAAATTCTTGATATAAAAAAATCTAAATCATGATATCATGAAATGAATTATTGATATCTCTTGATTTTGAAACGCAAGACTTTTGCAAGAATTATTTGGATATCAAGCACAAAAGTATTGTACAAATGTTCATCGTATTTCCAGCTCAAAAGCTGTGCAGAATTGAAATTCATACTTGATTTCCAACTCACAAGCAATGCAGAAATTAATTCTGATTTTGAATTCAAAACTTATGCACGATGACATTGTGACCTAATTTCGAACTCAAGGGTTACATTCAAAATCAACTTTTGTTTGTTTTTGCTCAATATCGAACTTGATTCTTAGAATGATTTTGCGCTCAAAATATATCACCTAACAATTCTTGATAGCTAGAAATGAACTCTTGATATCAAAAAATCAAATTTCCTGATATCAGGAATTCAAATTCTTGATATCAAGAAATAGAATAAATGTTAAAAGCCAGCATATACAAGGGCTCAGTACAGATTGGGTTAAAGGGCATACTGTACTGGGAAGGCAAAAAAGCCTTCAAAAAGTAATTGTTAGCAATCTTCTTGCCAATGGTCTTAAATTCATGTATTGACCATTTTAGAAGCTTGCTGAAAGTTATTTGCCCTCAAATGATCCACATATGGAGTAATTAATGATTAATGATTAAATCCTCAAAATGTTCAGCCCGAACATTTTGAGGATTTGTGATTTAATCACTCATTACTCCAAATGTAGATCATTTGAGGGCAAATAACTTTCAGCAAGCTCCTAAAATAGAGAATACATGAATTTAAGACCATTGGCAAGAAGATTGCTAACAATTACATTTTGAAGGCTTTTTTGCCTTCCCAGTACAGTACATGCCCTTTAAACAGACAAAAAGACAAATGCAAATGAAACTGACCTGCCCTTGAGCAGACTCCATCTATCAAACTGAGGTCGTCAATGGCGATATCTCCGATAGGGTTGTCTAGGAGGGTGGCACTGAGGATGATCTGGTAGGAATGAGATGGGTTGAGGGTTGTACGCCCAAAGTGCCATGCCTGCTCAGCGTGACCTGCAGGAAAACAAATTATGAAATTATGAAAGAATTGTGAGAAATAATGAAGAAAAGTAAACAATTATGAACAATTTTGAAACAGGAGAAACTTGTGCTGTCAAACAATCATAAAAAATTATGATGATCTGGTAGGAATGAGATGGGTTGAGGGTTGTACGCCCAAAGTGCCATGCCTGCTCAGCGTGACCTGCAGGAAAACAAATTATGAAAGAATTATGAGAAATAATGAAGAAAAGTAAACAATTATGAACAATTTTGAAATATTAGGAGAAACTTGTGCTGTCAAACAATCCTGACAAATTATGAAGAATATTAACAAAAAAAAATACTAAAAACATACTTTTTAACATTATAAGAACACAATACAAGCATTTGTCAAACCAATTAATCAACTCACCTGTTTCAACATTTTATTTAATGATACTCACATTGTTGTTAAGGGTCAGGTAAATAACCAGATGAGGATTTTAATATTTTTGGAATGGCATTTGTAAGCAAAAGTAATCCAAAATTACAAGGAGAACATTGCAATTTGAAGACACCATAATTCTTAATTGAACAAAGCTCACCTCTCTGTTCCCATAGCAGTGTTTCCAGCTGAGAAACAGTGTCATACATCAAGACCTGAAGCTTCCCGACATTAACTCCATAAATGTGATACCAAAAGGTAAGGCAATCAGTCTCCGATACTCGGTACACAGGGCTGAAGAGACGGGCAGTGTCACCAGACTGCCTGTTTGGCCGGGCAGTGCTCACATATGCAAACATTCCTGACATTGGTGAAGCACAAGAGAATGAAACAGTTGATAAAGTATGAGATTTATGGAACATCATGCAGGAGGACTTAAAAGGATTGTTTAAGAAAGTGTTTAAGACTATGTAAGAAATGAAGAAAGTGTTTGAGGGATGTGTGGACTGGTATTGCTTTGACAGTTTCCCTGGACCGGACGGTGCTCGCAAAAGAAACATTCCTGAGACAAAAACAATTAAGAAAGTACTTCTTGAAAGTTTCATCACAGAATCATCACACTGTTAGGAAAGGATATAAATCTTTGAGCCCACGTGTCCTCAACAGATTCTGTTCTAGTGTTTTAAGAATTACCAACATGTTTCTGTGGCAACAGCTTCTCAGAGAGAACAAACAAAAATATAAAATCTCATGTCACTTGTCCAGCGCTTTTAGCCTGTTTTATATTGAGCTCACATACCTAGATCGGTGCCTGTCGTATGGTCCACCGGTGGCCCGTTTCCTTCGACAGCGGATCCATTGTTGCCAATGTCCCAGTTGAAGTTATCGTTGATATCCTGACTCCATGAGCAGTAGCTGAGCTCAAAGTCGCACTCGCCTATTGTTCAGGAGGACAAGAAGAACATTCATTCTCATTATCTACTCCTGCTAGTCATGCTGCGATGAGTATAACTACTTCAGTACTATCACTGCTTCTACATTTCACTAATAGTTATACCCGGTCAAGTTACCGGTGAGTTGTTGGTGCTACTTCTACTACTACTACCACTACTACTACTATTACAGCTATTTCTACTACTACTACTACTACTACTACTTCTACTACTTCTACTACTTCTCTATTGATATTACTACAACTACTACTGCTGCTCCAAGTCAGGTGCCCAGGGTGATGTCTTGATGAACCATTGCAGAATTTTAGCAGTCTAGTAGCTGCTTAAAAACCACACTGCAATTTTAGTGGCATTCATTGTGTTGAATGACTAAGAGTAACAGTGAACTTCACAAACATGTTGGTAACTACTTTATGGCAATAAATTGAGTACTTCAATTGCTGACTGGATTTTGCATCAGTACCGGACAGGTGTGTGCAATGTTTATTGTGAACTCCATTATTTCAATTTTAAGTGACTTCTATCTCTATCTATCTCTATCTCTAGCCTATTTCTCTCCACTGCTGAAGGAAGGCCTCCTCCTCATTTTTCCATCTTGATCTATCTCGTGCCGTTCGTTTCCATGTCACACTATCATATTCTCTAATACAGTATCATCAATCCACCTCCTACTTTGCCTGCCTCTTCTTCTGGTGTTAGCCCTGGGAGTCCAGATGAACTGATCTATTTTTAAAAAAATTATATGTGGTTAATACCTTAGAGAACAATAGTGTTTCTTTTTGTTTGTTTCAAAAAATGAATATTATAGTTTTCTAAACATATGGTGAGTACTAATACAGGGGTAAGAAAACGATTTTGTTTAGAGAATACTGGATTTCAACCTTTTTGAAAACAAGGCATAGCTCTACTCATAAACTACATCTCAGTAACAAGGCCTACTAACGTGGTGCAGGGCATGGCCCTTCCTCTACGATGATGTCATCAAGAGCGATGTCTCCACCAGCTCCTGGCCCACGCACGGCTTCAAACATTACCTGGGAAGAGTCAGGGAGATCAATGATGACAACGGTTTTGAGTCATGGTAAACTGCATATTCAAAGACAGGGGGTAGCCATTCTGCAGTTCAAAACAAATATAAAAAACTACAAAAAATGGAATAAAATGATGAAAACTTCCCTTAAAGTTATAATACTGGAAGCTGACTTTGAGCAGAATTATATTGATTCCTGGATTTCAAGAAGATTTTGGATGGAGCATGGCCCAGAGATAGAGAAAGCAACCAGCACACATCACGTTTCTCCACTGCTCCAAATGTTTAGTGGTAATGCAAACAGTGCATGTAATGCGTGCTTTGCATCGCTGGCCGCTGCAATAAAGTATATGAACATAAACTATTGTCGCTATGTTTGAAACGTAAGCAAAGACAGTTTTTCATTTTCCCTGAAATTGTTTGTGAAACTATGACTATGACAACAAAGACAATCCAGAGCTAAATATACTTTTGTATGCAATATCGTACCATAACTTTGTATGAATATGATGGTATAAGTTAAGTCTATCGGCAAATTCTAACCTAGGCCTAATTTTTGCAGTTTTAATCATAAATAAATGTGATGTCTTGGTCACTTTTAATCCTGCTTCACTGCAGAACTATTGGCTTTGCAGCATTTTGCCAGCACACACATTACAAAAGTGGTGAAGTGACAATTTTTAGCCCTAAGAGAGAGAAGAAGTTTATTGGTGTTAAAAAAAAAGGTTACAAGGCATGAAGAGAACATATTGATATTGCAATTTATTGTCCAATTGGAAATTTCATTTTCACTGGTTTACATTGATACAAATAAAGAATGTGACATCACACAAGGTACATATAAACAGAAAGACATATACAATTATACACATTCTAAAGGATACATGGTTTATATTAGCTTTACAATTACTGAAACTGTGCAAAACACCTGTGCAAGGCTTCTATTGGGTTGTACGAAATAAACACTTATTACACCACTATTAGGAATCCTGCATTGGTTACCAATGCGGCAGAGAATAGCATTCAAGGTCATACTAATTACATACAAAACACTTCTTGGTCAAGCTCCTGGCTACATTATAGAATTATTGAGGTATAAAACCAGTAAAAATGGTCACAATTTGGGCAGTTCGGGCAGTTCGAACATTGATTGATCCCACAGTAAATGAGCTAATGGTAATAGCATCTGGAAAACATAGCAGGTTACAGACCATTTCATGCCATAGATAAGTAGTCGTATTAATGCAACTGTAATTACATGATTTTATATATAAGTACTATAGTATAAGAGATAATATAATATATGATATGATATAATATAAGATATAAGAGATCGTTTCATGCCATAAATAAGTAGTCGTATAAATGCAACTGTATTACATGATTTTATATATAAGTACCGGTATACATATATACAACTCTTAATAAAGGCTTATGACTGAAATGTTGAATTAGATATTCTTCTGTGTAATGTTTTTATTTTGAATTTTACATACATATCAACTGTAATACATGTATACACATGTATACATACCAATATCATACATGTAGATGAATGAAGTAGCTGATGCCACTTTTTCTCATGTTCAAACCTAGCAAAGTAGGATAATTTCTTACCCCCCAGGAGATCATAGAAGAGATGGTTGACTGGGCATGTATCCACTGGTTGCCCTGGGTCCCTTGTCGTCTAAAGATTGGCGTCATCTGGCTCCCCTGGAACATGTACACATTGAGGGTGTCGACGTCCGGGCCGTACATGTGGTAATACCAGGTCAGGCAAACCCCGTCGTCGCTCGTCGGCCGTTGCGGGTGGGACTTGAGGATTGCTGTCTCTCCCTCATTGGGTCCGTTGCTCTCGATGTATACATAGTAGCCTGCAAAATATGTCATTGAACAAACAATACACATACATAGTATAAGACGGTTAAACTTTCACGCAGAGTCTTAAGATGATGAGAGTTGTTTGATTGGGATCTTCCTTTCTCTGGATGTGACTTGAGGCAAGTGTCAATCAATCGATCTTCATCAGTGTTCCCAAGTTTAGCTGGGACTCAAAGGGTGTTAATAACCTCTGAGACCACTGCTGAAGATTGATTGAGTCTGATTTTAACCTCTCTGGATGTCACTTGAGGCAATTGTCAAGTCGCACCCACGGAGATTAAAATCTGCATCAATCAATCGATCTTCATCAGTGTTCCCAAGTTTAGCTGGGACTCAAAGGGTGTTAATAACCTCTGAGACCACTGCTGAAGATTGATTGAGTCGGATTTTAACCTCTCTGGATGTGTCTTCAGGCGATTGTCAAGTCACACCCACAGAGATTAAAATCTGCTTCAATTAATCAATCTTCATCAGCGTTCCCAAGTTTAGCTGGGACTCAAAGGGTGTTGATAAACTGTGAGACTACTGTTGAAGATTGATTGAATCGGATTTTAACCTCCCTGGATGTGACTTGAGAATTGCCTTGTCTCCTTTATTTGGTTTGTTGCTTTCGGTGTTAACATAGTAGCTTGAGAAAAATATTATGAGCACGTATTGTGTCCCTTGTGGCTTATCTTACCAATAATATATGATAATCCCATAGAGTCATGTTTTGTCTGAAAGACAAAGGGTAAATCTGATTGTATGTCAGAGATGTAATCTTACAGAATACAAACAGCTAGATTTTAGTGAAAGGGCTTTCTGGGGCAATTTTGATGTACAAAGAAATTTTAGGCAAACATCCAGTAGTAAGAATAGTATGCTCCATCCTGTAAATGAATGAAAAACAAGTCAGAAAAAAATCTTGGAACCAGATTTGAACCTGCAAGATTTTTTTCTAACTTATTTTTCATTAATTTCCAGGATGAAGCACGCTATCCTTACTACTGGGTATATGCCTATTATAATAAAGATACAAAAAAAAACCCTTTAATATAATATAGATACATGTACATCCAATAAAATTGATGGAGTTTATTGTCTAAAAGGAATCATGAAGGTGCCATTCAAGTTTTAAGTAAGGTTTATCTTATTTGGACCATAACTCTCAATGTACAAGAAGTAGCATGTGGGAAAATACTGAAGATTGGATGTATAATGAAATTTGAATTTGTTATTTGAATCATACCTGTTGTAGTTGTGTGGTCAAACCGCGGCCCAGTGTTCTCAGATGATGTTGATCCTCTTTGTCTCGTCCAATCAAAATCATCCTCCACAAGATTCTGTCCTTGCATGTAGCCACACAGTCCGTCCTCAAATGTGCACGTCATATCTGATAAGAAAAAGGATTAGCTGATCCACATGTCCCTTCAAGGCAAGGACCCTGTCTTAAAAATAGTTGCAATTGATCACAACTTGACATGGGATTGATATTGATTGTTACTCGATCTGTATATTTGCAATAAGGGATTAAACTTGCAATGGATTCATATCAATCGCAACACTTTAGAAAACGGGGCCCTGCATGATCTCTCACGGAGAAGTTAGTTATGAAGCCGGTAATCAACTTCCCAAGGTGATTACAATGCATTACAAGTTAAATTGAGTCACCTCACTGCCATCACCAGCATTTTCGAAGGGGGGGGGTGTGCCTTTTGGAAAAAGAAATACAAAACTTACCAATCCCTCCCCTCCATATGGCAACGAACAATTGTTTTTTTATATATATTTTTAATTTGTATATTTATTTATTTATTTATTCATTTATTTATTTATTTATTATTATTTTTTTTAATTTATTATTATTATTTTTTTTTTTTTTTTTTTGGGGGGGGGGGGGATCTAAAGAGGGGTGCGTTCGTACTCTTCGTACCCCTCCTGGGCACACTTCCATTTCATTTTTTACTGCAAACAAAATCTGGAAGTCCCTGTGTAGTGAATCATGGAATGACTTTTCCTTTTATGGGATATGGAGAATTACTAAAAAAAAAGGGCCAGAAAGCGACACGATTAAAAAAAAACAATCTTGATGTCGTGAAGCAGTGCATGGGAAAAGTAGATGGCGCTCTAGTACATTGTTTTTTTGCATGTCAAAATAAGGATTTAACCAATTCTTAGGTATCCATGCGTCATAAGGAATGTCAGAATACTTTACTAGGTTTTTACCCCGGGGGGGTATTTCACCAAGCTAAATCAGATTCTAATTTAACAAAGTGTGGTATCGCATTTAGAAGTTCGTAAAGTCGTTCGTAACCTACGAGCAGCTTGGTGATATACCCCCCTGATGTTAATGAAGAAGTTTAGTGGGTTCTTAAACATGCATCGAGTGTTGCTCTTTATACATGTGACCTCCATTTACCATCCTATCCAAGGGACGGAGTGATTTCCCACAAACGGGAGGCACAAAAACCCACAACGCTGGCTCTCATGTAATTAAATCTGAACAAGGAACGTCTAAATACGATATCAGCTAGTTAACTCTACAAATGAGCCAATCCTACCTGGTGAGATGACCGTTGTGTTTGCGAGGCACTGTATGTAGTCAATGCCATCCACGGCCATCGTCATGTCAAACCCTTCGATGGGGATTACATAGATGTGATCAAACTTCAACTAGAAAAGTAGAACAAAAAGAAGGAAAAGGGTAACCATTTAGTATCAGCATATTACGAATATGTGATTAAATTTCAGCTTGAAAACTTGTACAAAGAAAAAGGTAACGATTGTGTATCATGGATTGCGTAATTGTGATCAAACCTCACCTAGAAATGGTGTACAAAGAGAAGGAAAAATGTCAAAATGTTCTGCCCGAACACTCTGAGGATTTGTGATTTAATCACTCATTACTCCATATGTAGATCATTTGAGGGCAAATAACTTTCAGCAAGCTTCTAAAATGGACAATACATGAATTGAAGACCATTGGCAAGAAGATTGCTAACAATTACATTTTGAAGGCTGCCTTCCCAGTACAATGTATGCCCTTTAAAGGGCAATCCTTACCCTGATCTGCTGTTCATACGGTCCCACGTATACAGATGCATACTGCCACATGCGTGGTGAGTCCGTGTTTCTAAGCAGGGCCAATGTTTCCCCGTCTTCCACGTACAGTCTCAGCTCAAGCTGGTCTGTAGCGTTACTCATGTAGTAGTAAAACTCCACTTGGCAGGCGGACCCAGTCGGCCCAATCTTGGGTGTGGTCAGGGAGTTGTAGCCAAATATTCCTTCTAGGTAGAAGCCAGCATCTGGAAACCATAGCAGGTTAGAGACCATCTCATGCAATATGTATATATATGAAACGTATTGCATGCAACTGTAATTACATGATTTTATATATAAGTACTATAATATAAGAGATAATATAAGATATAATATGATATAATATAAGATATAAGAGATAATTTCATGCCATAGATAAGTAGTCGTATTAATGCAACTGTAATTACATGATTTTATATATAAGTACCAGTATACATATACAACTCTTTATGAAGGCTTTTGACTGAAATGCTGAGTAAGATATTCTTCTGTGTTATGTTTTTATTTTAGATTTTACATACATGGTATATACATGTATACATACCAATATCATAGATGAATGAAGTAGCTGATGCCACTTGTTCTAATACACTGTTTTCAAACCTATCAAGATGGGGAAAAATATCTTAGAAATATATTTTCAAAGAGACAAAGAATTAAACATGTGAGTGATGAAAGATTACATAACACCTAGACGTGTGTGCATTCATTGAGCAATGGTGCGTAAAGAGTTAAAGGGAATATACTGTACTGGGAAGACAAAAAGGCCTTCAAGAGGTGATTAAGAATGTTCTTGCCAATGGTCTTAAATTGATGTATTGTCCATTTTTGAAACTTGCTGAAAGTTATTTGCCCTCATATGATCAACATTTTGAATAATTAGTGATTAAATCACAAATCCTCGAAATGTTCGGCCTGAACAATTTGAGGGTTTGCGATTTAATCACTAATTACTCCAAATGTGGATAATCTTAGGGCACATAACTTTCAGCAAGTTTCTAATGCTATGATATGGACAATGATATGGACACTACATGAATTTTAAGGCCATTGGCAAGAACATTGCTCACGATCACCTTTTGAAGGCTTTTTGTCTTCCCAAAGCAGTATACTCCCTTTAATCTATGTAGTCCTACTATGTAGTACCTTCAGGGTTGTTGAAATGATCCGTGGGTAGATTGTCGCCATCAGTGCCAGCTTCCCTCACCCTCCAAGCAAACGCCTCCGAGCCACACAGACTGCCATCAGTGAACTCACAGTTACCTGGAATCGTACCAAGAAATCTTATATAACTTGCATATATACACACTTCCATAAATTCATATAAATATGTTAATATATGTGCATGTATCACATATATTATATATTACATATATTACGTTATATATTATATATTACATATATTATGTAAATGTTATGTAACAATGTGTTAATGTATTATGTAGTATTTCTGTCAGATGTTCGTTATCAGGCAGGTTTGAATGTATTTCCTTATTATGAAGTGGGGAAGATTCCTCAACCAAATTAAGCGAAGGAATTTTCTGTATCACAATCAATCCCACTCAATGATACATGATGCGATTTTAAGCCAGGTCAGGAGGAACACAATATGATCTGTATAGACAAGTGGTCAAAAAAGCAGGTTACACTGTACAGTGTATTTCCTTGCTACAAATTGGGAAAAGATTTCTTGATCCATAGCTAGATTTTTTTGTCAGAGCGGGCTATAAAGATGAAAATAGCAACCTAACCCAATATTGAAAGAGCTAATGGAGAAGACTTCCTTACCACAATCAAGCTCATCCCTCCAATCTGAACACCCGACTATGAAGATGCAAAAAGCTATTTGACCCAATCTTGACGATGACTGTTTTGTATTTCCTTCCCACAATCGACTCAATCCATCCTGCGATGAAGACGCAAATAGCTACCTGACCCAGTCAGTAAAGCTAATGAAGATGTCTGTATTGTAGTTCTTTGCCTCAAACGACATTGCCCCTTCCTTTAGAACACTGAGCCATAAAGATGCAACAGCTACCTAACCCAATCTCAAAATAGTTAATGAAGGTGGCTGTACTGCATTTAATCACCACAATCGACCTCTTCTCTCCCGTTAGAACATTGAGCTATGAAGTCGCAACAAGCTACTTAACCACATCTCAAAATAGTTAATGAAGGTGGCTGTACTGCATTTCCTTACCACAATCGACCTTGCCCCTCCTGTTAGAACACTGAGCTATGAAGTCACAACAAGCTACAGTAGAGCCTGAGATCAACGTCACAGCTGATTGCAATCAAATGCAATCAGCTCCATACATTTACTGCAGTCTGACTGCAAATGATTGCAATCAGCTGTGATGTTGATCTCAGGCCCAACTGTACCTAACCCAATCTCAAAATAGTTAATGAAGGTGGCTGTACTGCATTTCCTTACCACAATCGACCTTGCCCCTCCTGTTAGAACACTGAGCTATGAAGTCACAACAAGCTACTTAACCACATCTCAAAATAGTTAATGAAGGTGGCTGTACTGCATTTCCTTACCACAATCGACCTCGCCACTCCTGTTAGATCACTGAGCTATGAAGTCGCAACAAGCTACCTAACCCAATTGATAAATAGTTAATGAAGGTGGCTGTACTGCATTTACTTACCACAATCGACCTCGCCCCTCAAGTTAGAACACTGAGCTATGAAGTTGCAACAAGCTACCTAACCCAATCTCAAAATAGTTAATGAAGGTGGCTGTACTGCGTTTCCTTACCACAATCGACCTCATCCCTCCCATCAGAGCACTGAGCGATGAAGTCACAGCGCTGCTCCTGCCTGATGCACATGTTATTCCCGCAGTTGAAGTCTGCAGGATCTGCGCAAGGAGTCGGGGTCGAGGGAACGGGCGTGGTCGAACCCGAGGGGAGCGGGTTGTTGGAGAGGTCGCAGTTCATGAAGCTGATGTCATCGATGGCAAGGGCCCCGTTTGGACCTGCTCCCGTCACAGCCTCAAAGACAAGCTGCAGGAAAGAAACGGTTATTAACACTTTCTGAGCTCGATAAAATACTGCTCAATGGGATTTCGGTGCATTACTAATAAAAAAATAGACAGAATACCGCAGAAGAGTTAAGGAATGTACACTGTCTAGAGTGGGATTCAAAAAACATTCATTACTTATTCCTTACCTTGCCCCCTTTCTCAAGACTGTGGTCCCTGCCTTTGGGATGAATCTTCTCTATACAGGATTTTTCCCGTGTGTGTAACCTTTTCAGGCTCTAATTTTGTTCATTTCTATTTCATAACACTATTCATACTGCAGTTGTGCATATATTTCATTCCTGAGGGTCAAAGTGTTGTATATATCTTTAACACTCAGTAATGAAATATATAAGGTAATCCATTCAAGAAGGGAAAACCAATTTACCAGTTCCTAATTACACCATGGTCGGACAATCCACTGGATAAATACTACTCAACTGCTGACAGGGATTTTTTTTCATGAAGCTGTGTTGGATGACGCATGCAAAGTCATTTTGCAGTGTGCCCAGAACAACAATAGAAGCAGATGCACATGGTGGAATGTTCTTTCACTACCTTCTTAGAGCTGCATAGCTGTTGCCATATTTGCATGATAATCAATTGAAGTGTGGTCGACTATCTAATGAATTCCCATTTTACTCTGTGAGTAGTAAAATAAACCTGAGGTAATTTTCTACCAGCAATAATCTACTCATGTGCAAATTGCAATTACAAAGTAGCTAATTTGTATGTCACATAGAAAAAAAAAATCACGATGCCTCCCTCCTATCTATGAAGGAATACACACTGCCTTGATTTGGATGCAATGTTCTTTCCATGGCCCTTTCATATAAAACTAAACAAATAAAAAATGTGATTGTTGAAAAATAACACATAACATAACACATACAGAATCAATTGTGACCCAAACTCTCTCACCTGGAAATCGGACAGCACGGTAAAATCCTCCTCAATGTAGATAAAGGTCTGTAAACCCGGGCTGGAGATTGAACGCACAAGGTCCATAGGACCTCCTACGGTATCCCTCGTGTAGATATTCAGTCTGCCAGCATCAGGCCCGTTGCCGTAAAAGAAGAAGCGAACCTGTAAAAACAATATAAAAAAAGAGAGCGGAGAAGTTATCAATCAACTTCCTTAGTACTGAATTTAGTTTTAATAGAAAATAATTATAGTGAAAGGGCTTTCTGGGTTAACTTCAATTTACAAAGAAATTTTAGGCATACACCCAGTAGTAAGAATAGCGTGCTCCAAAAGAACAAAAAACAAGTCAGACAAAAATCTTGGAACCAGATGGGATTTGAACCTGCAGTCTACTGCCTACTGGGCAGCGACTTAACCACGCAAGCTATTTCTAGTTCACGGGTCAAGAAACTAATTAGTTTCGTAAAAGTAGAAACAATCCTGCATCAAAATTGTACAAAAGGTGGCATTTCATGAGAAGTTATTGTGAAGCAATATGATAACTGTTAATTATCCTATCTGGTATTAAGACAAATTTTTAGAATTTGTGTAGTTTTATCTTAACTTTTTATTTGAGAACCTCAGCTATATTCCCCTGCAACTTCTATAAATAAAAGAAATAACAAAACAAAACAATGAAGCATTTAATCACAATCTTAATAATAAGTTTTAAAATCCAAATCTGAATAAATCATCTATTTCAAGACAAGGCCCAGATTAACAACATGTATCAGCATTGATACGCCAGTGACTGTAAACTCTACCTGCAGCAGATCTGGGCCATTTTGCATATACACGTGGGTTCTCAATTATTGTTATATACCTCATACATAGATTCCTCTCATCTGATTGGTTAAAAGTAGAGTCATCGAAATAGCTGTGCCCCGTTTTTAACAAGATGACGTCAAAATTAACTGTGCCCGGGGCATGGCAATCGACTGTGCCCGGAAAATAATAAGACAACCTCAACACCGCGCGATATCGCTCGTGTGTGCGCAATCCCTGTACGCGCAATGAGTGTTGATTTACATGCATGCGCGTACAGCTAGCGCGTTGTAAAGAGACTGTCAGGTCGCCATGTTGAATTTGACCTCTCTTCGCGATCGCGCAGACGATCGACCTTGAGCCTTCACCGTAGTCCGTGTTTGGATTGATGGATTTAACGGTTATCCGTGTTGGATCTGTTTAGCTGTTGCTTTCTACAGGTAACTTTTAACAAAATGAAACTTTTGTGGAACTTGCATTTTCTGATTTGGATGTCAAAACCATGACTATGCCCTCAGCTTCGCTTCGGGCATAGTCATGGTTTTGACATCACCTTGGGCTTATAATTTTAACTGTGCCCCTCATAGCAGTCAATATTTGTATATTATTATCAATAGTAACTACCATGGCAACAGGTGCAATAACGAGAGCTCATTGGCTGTTGCCATGGTAGTTACCATTGATGGTAAGTTCCAATAATTGAAAACCTATAAGCAACATGGCCTTACTAGCTGTATTGAGATTACCGGTACATATTTTAGCACCTTTCACAAGTCATGCACACAAATCTCAGTAGTTTTTCGTTTTTCTGGTACACAAAGCGCTCAAACACCAGTGTAATTACCGAGCATGATGACACAATCCCCGTCGACGAGAAAACAGGAGATCCAAACCACGCGTTCCCGCCAAACTGCGCGCCCAGGAAGGCATCAGCGAGAACGTAGTAACCTCCGGCGGAGTTGGTTGTGTGATCACGTCTCGGGGCGTACTGTGTGTCAGGAACGAGGGCGCCAGACGTGCGGAACCAACGGTAGTCGCTAGGGACATGGGAGTAGGAGCAGGTGTTGACATCGAAGTTACACATCCCAGGGTATTGATCTGGGTCTGAAATATCAAAAAGAGGAACATTGTGAACACAGTAATTCATTCAGATTCATTTTTTAAAAAATCTAAGAAAAGCATTTTCTTCACTTTCAATAATTTCATTTGAATTTTAAACTCACTATTTTATATATGCGATAAAAATATTTTCTTTTCTGTTTGATAGGGATTTGACTAATCATTTTCATCAATTTCACTTGCATTTCAGATTAGTTATTTGAAATCAGTGATAAAACCATTTTCTTTTCTTTTCGATAGGAATCTGACAATTCATTTCTGTAGCAACAATAATTACTTTTAAAGAAATGCATATTTTCAATGAATGGAACATACTTTTAGTTTTGTTTACCATATATTTCATATCTTGCATTTCGTGCTTGATGGTAAGACTCCTTGTCTATGAAGACTTACTTGCTGTATCCATTCAACAGTGCTCTCATTACCAATTTAAAGGGCAGTACTGGGAAGGCAAAAAAGGCTTCAAAATGTAATTGTTAGCAATCTTCTTGCCAATGGTCTTAAATTCATGTATTGTCTATTTTAGAAGCTTGCTGAAAGTTATTCGCACTCAAATGATCCACATATGGAGTAATTAATGATTAATGATTAAATCCTCAAAATGTTCGGCCTGAACATTTTGAGACCTGTCTTAAATTTAATCACTCATTACCCCAAATGTAGATCATTAAAGGGCAAATAACTTTCAGCAAGCTTTTAAAATAGACAATACATGCATTTAAGACCATTGGCAAGAAGATTGCTAACAATTACATTTTGAAGGCTTTTTTGCCTTCCCAGTCCACTATATGCCCTTTAAAACAAATGTGTACACAAAGACCATCTGCTGCTAAAGACTGCACATCTGCTCCCCCTTCAGCAGTTTCTATCTAGGTTTCACATAGGCATTCCATCCTTACCGCACGGCAGCTCATCAGAGTAGTCACCGCAATCATCCACAAAGTTGCATCTCCGGTCGTTGTTGACACACGCCTTGTTTGAGCAGGTGAATTCACCTACAGAACAAGACGTCTCAGGTGGGGGAAAACCACAGAAACCCACAAGGACATCCCGAACAGCCATCACGCCGCCTTCTGAGCTTGGATCAGGCAGCCCCAGGAAGTTTATCTAAGGAAGAGAAACGCAGAGAGGCTGTGATACGTCATGCTTGGTTTTACCGAAGAGAGAAAACATAACCAACTTGTGCGTAAAGACTGAAACAGGGTGTCGACTTTGCAGGTCAAAAAATAAAATTTCATAAAAGCCATTGACATTGGAAACAATAATACTGTATCAGAACTTCACTCCCAATAAAGAAGTGAAAACTCACTTTAAGCACGATTATATCCATCGCTAGATTTTTGGGGGAGGGGAGTTTTTTACTTTTCCTTGTAAATGTTTGTAAGGGTTTGGCTGTTTGATTTCACACTTACTATCATAAGGATACACCACTGATTTCTGCCGAGTTTCATGACTTTTGCAATGGGACACCCTGTTTTTAATAGGACTTAAGACTGATGCGACTTACAGGGTGTATGCAGAAGTTTACCAAGTCTGTTATCAATAGATTCAAGAGGTATTGAAGTATTAAATTCCTTGTGTGCCACATACATGTGAATTTTTTTTTTTTAGACATTTCCAGCTGTAGTTTCTGGCACACATAATGCCCAGTTGTGGCTGGAGTTTAACCCTTTACATTCCAAACAAATTGATGCTTGATTGGATGCATGTGTACTATTTATCCATAGAATTAACACACATGTGGCATGCAAAAAGTAAACCCTTTCAGCCCCACTTGGCAATGAACTGTATTGCAATAGACATACACATTTCAGTGCTCGGTAGTGAAAGAGTAAAGCTATTTCATCGCAGGCATAACTGATGATTTACCTGGAAGGGTTGTCTGATGCGTCCTATGACAAAGTCTCCCTCCTGCCAGACACCGTTCAAAGGGGCTTCCCGCTGGTACATGATGGTCTCTTGCAGTTGGCTTGTCTTGTAGGACACCATGAGTTTGTCTGCAAGATAAATCAAGAATGTTATTCAAAACTCTTTATATGCCAGCAAGCCATACACACCATCTCAAATGGGATGTATGGAGTCTGAGAGAGAAGGAGTTATGATCACAGTATACTACAACAATACACATTACAATATCAATGTTGACAATGCAGAAATGATTAGGAAATTAAAGCATTCAAAATCTTAAAAGAAAAAACGTCCATTAATCTTGTGTCAATGAAAATAACATAAATTCTACAACAATACACATTACAATAATAATGTTGACAATGCAGAAATGATAAGGAAATTAAAGCATTCAAAATCTTAAAAGAAATACAGTGAAACCTGTCTATAGTGGTCACCCAAGGGAAACAAAAATTGTGGCCTTTATAGACAGATGACTGCCATTGACAGCTTCTTTAACACATGATCTCTCTTCGGGGGAATTATTTCACTATGGCCACTATAGACAGGTTGGCTGCGATAGACACGTGGCCGCTAAGACAGGTTTGACTGTATGTCCATTAATTATGTGTCAGTGAAAATAACATAAATGATTACATTGGTATAAAGTGTCTGCTACTGTGAACAGCAATAAAAGCATTCATGATGGAGTAAATGCAATTGATAATCAGTCATCATTATCATCCAATAATATTACATCAGCATAGCACTCATGAATAAAATATTCACAATAATGATACATGGGATTGCGTGCACTGATGTTGAAATAATCCACTAGTGCCACGAGGCTTACTAACCACATGATAGCCTACCTGAGGAAGCGAAAGAGTACCAGAAGTTCATCAAGCATCTCCCTAACATCCTAGACCGCAGGGCTGACAAACGCTTAGTGTGGAACAGTATCAGCTTTTTACAACATTATTACTCTGGTCATCACATGCCTGTAAGTCCAATCCCAACAGGACACTTCACTCTTTCATAAGTTTTACACACAAATACCCTAACACAACAGTCTATCCGCAAAAAGTGTTAAAGGGCATATACTGTACTGGGAAGGCAAAAAAGCCTTCAAAATGTAATTGTTAGCAATCTTCTTGCCAATGGTCTTAAATTTGTGCATTGTCTATTTTAGAGACTTGCTGAAAGTTATTTGCCCTCAAATGATCTACATTTGGAGTAATGAGTGATTAATCATTAATTACTCCATATGTGGATCATTGGAAGACAAATAACTTTCAGCAAGCTTCTAAAATGGACAATACATGAATTTAAAACCATTGGCAAGAAAATTGCTAACACTTACATTTTGAAGGCTTTTTTGCCTTCACAGTACAGTATATGCCCTTTAAAGATTTATCACAAAAGATTGATAATTACAAAAGTGTCTTACCTGAGCCAGCGGCATATTACCAAAACTTCATAGAACAACTCTCGTAGATCACAGGGCTAATAAGCACCTGAACAGTATCATCTTTAAAGCATCTTTTACTATATTCATCAATGCTTGCAAGTTCACTCCCAACAGGTCACTTAACTCTTTCATAAGTTTTACACACTAAAACCCTAATGCAGCGAACTATCCGCCGCAAAAAAAAAAAGTGTTAAAGGGCATATACTGTACTGGGAAGGCAAAAAAGCCTGCAAAAGGTAATTGTTAGCAATCTTCTTGTCAATGGTCTTAAATTCATGTATTATCTATTTTAGAAGCTTCCTGAAAGTTATTTGCCCTCAAATGAACCACATTTGGAGTAATTAATGATTAATGATTATATCCTCAACATGTTCGGGCCGAATATCTTGAGGATTTGTTGTTGAATCACTCATTACTCCATGTGTAGATCATTTCAGGGAAAATAACTTTCAGCAAGCTTCTAAAATGGACAATACATTAATTTAAGACCATTGGCAAGAAGATTGCTCACAATTACCTTTAGAAGGCTTTTTTGCCTTCCCAGTACAGTATATGCCCTTTAAAGATTAAATCACAAAGCGGCCTACCTGAGCCAGCGAGATAGTACCAGAACGTCATGGAGCAACTCTCCCCCACCTGCTGGATCAGCGGACTGACCAGCCGGGCGTAGTCCGACCCCGGGAGGGGCGTGGCTGTATTATCCACAATCACATAGGAGTCATTCTCTGGATTGGTAGGAAGGACCAGGTTAGGAGGGGATATAGGGTCTAACGCCCCCTGTATGATCCAGGGGAGGTAGCCATCGGGGGCGCTCTGATACCCACATAGGTCCTCTTCAAATGAACAGGTGCCTGTTCAATATAAGAAACAAAACAGGTTCTTACTTATTCATTTATTCATTCAAATACAACAAATATACAAGAAATTATTCAAATACAACAAATATTGATCAGCAGTACATGCTGAAACAATATTTGCATATGGATATACACAATCAATCAATAACATTCATAATATTAAACTGAGCACAAACGCCATTTGCATGAAGCAGGTTAGATAGCCATCAGGGTTGTTCTTCTAGGGCATTGTAGGTTCTTGTTCAAAAAGAGATATAATAGGTCAAATATTCTTGCAAGAATCTGGGTAAAATGTCTAGGAGGTGGGATTATGAATGACCTACCACAGTTGACCTCGTCAGCTCCATTGGGGCAGTCTTCCACCATGTCACAGACCCTGATAGCGTCCACCTCTTGACCGCTGCCGTCATCGCAGCTGAAGGGCGGGGCAGGTGTGGTATCCCCGCTGCATGGCCCGGGAAACAAGGCGAGGTCGTCGATAGCAATGTCGCAGGATGATGTGCCCGCTAGAGCGCCCTCAACCATCATCTAAGCAGAATTTAAAATATCATTTATTTCCACACACCTCAAATACAGTAATGATAAGAACATCGATTAACAATACATCAGGTAAGATAAACATTATACATGTACTAAATACTACAATATTACAAGAGACATTAATATATCAAAGGAGATAACATTTACAAAATATGGTTGTAACAATGAATTACAGAAGTGTGATACATGGCTAAGCATTTGCAACTTCTTGCAAGTTGTGAATATTTTGATATAGACCCCTGGAGTATCTGGACACTGTGATGAGCTTTCCTTCTATCAAGTACTTGCAATACAATTTGATGTATGTTCTTTTCTAACTTACTAAACCTGAATGCATTGAAGAGCATTTCCCCCTAATTCCTAAATAAAAGAAGATAGAAGAGGATACTGATATTTGTTTCTTCTACATATCCAACGAGTTCATTATTACTAATATGAGCTTTTTTTTATTTATCTTCAGATTTATTTGGTACATATGCAGTGAAACCTGTCTATAGTGCATGGCCACCCAAGGGAAACAAAAATTGTGGCTTTTATAGACAGGTGACTGCCACAGACAGGTTCTGTAACACATGATCTCTCTCCGGGGGAATTATTTTAGTGGCCACTATAGACAGGTTGGCTGCTATAGACAGGTGGCTGCTAAGACAGGTTTGATTGTAATTGTATCCTAATCACAAATAATGAAGAAAATACAAAAAATATAAAAAAGAAGTGATTATATCTTTCTTGCTAAAAATGTTACTCATTGCGGATAGATGGCTACTGATAATCGTTTGTCTCGCAATGTAAGGTAAACTGTATCGAAAAGATCACGACGTTTCGTGTGCCGCTGCAACACTTCGTCAGGTGTGATACAAAATTGTATATCTTTCTTGTACATATCCAACGAGTTCATCTCTCTATAAGAAACTAAGCTGCAGAAACAGACAGCAGGGGATTGCAGCTGAGGATCCTAATTCTCCCTATCGCACATAGCTGACATCAAGCAATATCACCTCGCAATACCGATATCTGATCAATTGCTCTTGGGACGGATACGTCCGGTAAGAGCTTGGTACGGATTCAATTCATGCAATAATTAATGCACAGAATCTGTAATTTCGACCCTCTTAAAACTTTGTAATATTAAAATGGAATGGTTGTTACATGGAAGAAGAACTGGAAAAAATATGACCAATCACTCACAGCAGTGTTTTTGCCTACCTCAATATAGATTGTGAATGGACTAGTGAAAGAATGAAAAAACACAAGCAACACAATGGCTATAGAATGTTTGTGAACCGGAAGTTCATATCCCATGAATGGAGGGTAAAAAATTTAGAGCTCCACACGCATTCAGATTCAGAGAGCTTTATGCGATAGGGAGAATTTGGAAAGGTTAAAATAGCAGCAGTTGTAGTTCTTACCCTATATTCCCCATTGACTGTGAAAGTCATCTGTCTGTACATCCAGACATCCGCCGTAGTCTCAGTGCTGGACCAGATGACCCCAATACGGACCGCTGTCTCCCAGGAAACCTGGATGTAAAAGAAATTACATGAAATATGAAATAGTTCCGATCTGACATTTATCTATTGTAATTCAGTGCAGCCATTGACTGTAAATGCACAGAGCTAATCGACTGAATTTGAGTGCATTGTAAGTCACCTGCATCATAAGTATAATCTCAACCTAATCCATATCACTGGCAATAGCAACCTACTTATTAATCCCCCCCCCCCAAAAAAAAAAACTGGATTGTCTACCCTCGACTCAAGTAAGCAGCCTAAAATAAAACCCATGATTGCCTTACGATTCTACTAATATCAATAGCTTACAGTCAGCCTGTTCTTCCTGTAACCTCCATCCTAACCCCAACCTGTAACCCAAAACAAGGCATTAGCAATATTGTGTCTCGCCCACTTGCAAAAATAACCAGAAATATCGCGATCTCCGTTGCTACGCAAAAGAATTGTATCCCTGGCTCATTGTGAAATATCTGCCATAGAATGTAACATTCCATAAATGAGAAGAGCTATTTCACGCAATGCTACTTCCTCTATCTACTCCGCCTCCCCCACCTTCCCCCTTCTTTAAAATGGAATAAAAAGCCTCCACCAAGTTCTATTAGATTAGACAAAGACAAAACAGAATGATAATCAGTTGCACAATAGAGGAGGTACCCCCAGTGCATCTATGACCCTAGTTAGGTTGTAATCCAAGCAACCTCTGTGAAGTTATTTGTCAAAAGAGAGTCTTGCAGGTAAACTTTAACATATGACCTCAAATGACCTTTGACCTTATCCTTTGACCTCCAACGGTACCATAACATGAAGGTACCCCCAGTGCATCTATGACCCAAGTTAGGTTGTAATCCAAGCAACCCATGTGAAGTTATTTGTCAAAAGAGAGTCTTGCAGGTAAACTTTAACATATGACCTCAAATGACCTTTGACCTTATCCTGTGACCTCCAAAGGTACCATAACATGAAGGTACCCCCAATGCATCTATGACCCAAGTTAGGTTGTAAATCAAGCAACCTATGTGAAGTTATTTGTCAAAAGAGAGTCTTGCATTTAAACTTTAACATAGAAAAAGAGAGTCTTGCACATACTCTTTAATATATGACCTCAAATGACCTTTGACATCATCACATGACCTCTGACAACACCATAACATGAAGATACCCCTAGTGCTTCTATCAACCAAGTGTGGCTGCCATTGCTGTAACAGTTGCCAAGTTATGGATCATAAGAGAGTCTTGCAGGTAAACTTTAACATTTGTGACGGACGACGGACGGACGACGGACGGAAGACGGACGGACGCCATTTGGATCCCTTAGTCTCGCCTTCACCTCCGGTGGGCGAGAAAATTATAAGCCTGAAATCTAGAATGGCCAATGATTCACGGTCAGTGTTTTCTTGCTGTCACCACTCTAACCGTAACCTAACCCTAACTCTTGTAGGCTTGAGTAAGCAACCTAAAATGATTTTGCCCCTACAACTAGGATTGCTGTATAACTGATATTATAAATCATTTAAGGTCAGTGTGTCCTAGCTGTTGCCTGCACACATTCTAACTTCAGCATAGGATCTTAACCCTAACCCTAGTCTGAAGTTAGCAACTTAATATATCACGATCAGCGTGTCCTAGCTGTCACCTGCACAGATTCTAGGATGCTAACTTTAGCATAGGATCTTAACCCCAACTTAATATAAAGCCCATGATTGCCACTAAAAGCCTTTCACTGCTATAAAGAATGACTCACGGTCAGCGTGTTTTTGCCGTCTCCAACGCACATCATGTGATACCACAGGCTAAAGCAGGTAGGCCCATCCACCGGTCCCGTACTGGACGACTCTATCCTCGCCCTGCTCCCGGTGCCAGCGAGGGCGGAGTCAATGAACAGGTACCAGCCAGAGGGCGTCCCAGTGGTGTGGTCGACGCTGGGCCCAGTGCCCGTGTTGTCTGTGGCCCCGCTGTGACGCAGCCAGTCAATCTCATCGTGGTTCTGTGAGTTTGTCCAATCACATTTGTCCTGCTCAAAGTTGCAGGTTGCTGACAAGTAAATAAGTCAATATTTGATTTGTTATTACTATTGTTATCACATTTTTCATTTGATTATCTTGATATTTGTTCGGTACTAACTGTATCCCAATCACAAATAACAAAGAAAATACAAATAAATATCAACAAAAAGTGATTATTTTATTGCAAGGGATACTCATGGGTAATATTTTGCGACTAAAGCTAGTCTATCTCATTACTGTTTGGCCTATGCGTCCTTATTACATTTGTCATGTTCAAAATTGCAGGTTCCTGATAAGTAAATATTTCTTTTTGATAATCATTTGTTTTATTAGTTTCCATGACTGGCAACCATAGCCACAAATTTAAGTGCAATCATGAGTAACAAACAAATATACAACTGAACAAATACAAAATAGATAACAATAGCAATAAAAAGGATTGCAGTATTATACAAAATTGTTAAAAATTTAGAGAATTTTGGCAAGGACTTACCAGCTGAGCGTGAGCATAATTCAGGATCTCTGTGTATTTGGACGTCATCGAGAGCTACGTAGGCACCAGCGATCTCATCGGTCACAGTCAGCGTGAATTCAAAGATGTTCTCATAGTTCCCATTGTCACTCAGGATTGCCATTCGCCAAAAGCCAGTGGTTGGATCCTAAACAAACAGAAATGAAAAGCGGCAAAGAAATCAAAGTATATGTACAATGCAATATAATTTGTTTATTTATTTATTCATTCAGGTATCATAAATACTTTAAAAACAGCAGCACAGGTTGAAAGGATCAGCTCATACTAACAATATTACCATCATAAACATGAACACATCAATGGCAATCACAATAGTATACTGTGTTTCCAATGTAACAATCACACATATTTCTATATCAAATCAAATTCTATGATCAAATGAAAAATCAAATCAACAATCATAGATTCACAATCACAATTGTACTTACGGAACAGCTATAAAAAGGAGAGTAACATGATTGTAGTTAACCACTTGTGTGCTAGACGAAATGCCACTCTATGGGATTAGTGTGTATTAACTCTTAACCTCCCGCTGTCACATTTTTGCGACTAAGGGGTAACGTGCCGCTGTCACAAATTTGCGATCAAACTGTAATATAGAAAACCCCTGGCACAGAGGGGTCTTACTTCCGGCATCTAGGGAACAGAAATTATTGACCCGTAAAGCACACACAGCAACATCCGGGCTCTAGTGCATAAAACTTACCATTGATGGTAACTTTGCTATTAATGGCAACTTCTATGAAAACCTTCAATTTAATTGGCTGTTCAACAATATAACAAGTCACAAGTAACTTACTGTAAGCGTCATGGAGTTCCCTGTAGGGGTAACCACGCCATTGTCCACACGATTTGCAGAAACTGTGAATTCACCAACGCTATCTAGAAATAAAAAACATAATATATTTATCATCATGTTATCAGCAACAAAGAGATGAAATCTGTAACTTCTCTAACTCAAATCTGTCTTTGTGACCACAGGATGAGAATATTTAAGCTTTTAAGCTCAGTTAAAAGCAATTTTTAAATACCTCCAGCATTTTTAATTGATTTACCAATCATCATAATCCGAGAACTGGAGACATTTGAATTTAAAGTTATATTTGGGGCATTAGTGGAACAGAGCTTGGAAAATGTATTTGATATCTAAGAATATACACATACCACAACCTGTAAAGTCCATTGAAAAGCAGTTTATATATAATTGCCTTACCACTAATCATATACCAGAACTCGAGACACTTGTATTCGGTGCTGAATTTTATGTACTTGTCTGACCAGAGCTTGGAAAATGTATTTGATATCTTGGAATATACCACAACGTTTCATTTCAAATGAAGCAATTAAAAATATATAACTAGCTAATAAGCTATGCTAAGCTACATAAGCTAGAAAGGGAGGTTCCACAACCTTTCACGTCCATTGAAAAACAATCTACATTTTGATATTTTGAATTCCCTTACCACTGATCATATACCAGAACTCTAGACACTTTGCTTCAGAGTTGAACTTGGGGTAGGCGGCTGACCACAGCTTGCCGCTATCTCCAACCCTAGGCCGCTGACCGGTCTTGATCCGCATGTAGAATCCTGAAGAGAAGAAAGTGTTAAAGGGACCAACTTCAGGTAATTAAATTCTTAACCAATTTATGCAAGACTTTTAGACTTGCGTTTGTTGCTGAAACAATTTTTTTGCCTTCCTACCCACTGCACAGAGTGCGTATACGCTTTTGATAAACAAGGGAGACTTATGGTTATACCAGGTTGTTAACGCAGTAACTGAAACATTGCCATTATGTGTTACATTAATTGAGATTTTGCACTGTATTTGAACTAAAAACGTGCCTCTAATGCATACACTGTGTATTGTGGTACAAAGCTACAATGTATCCCTCTGGGATTGACACACAAATCATTCTCAATTGGAATTGTGCATTAATCAAGAAAAAAAAATACACACACATCATGCTGGAAAAAGGTTTAAACCTTCTTGTACCAGGTAGGCCTACAATGTAAAAAGCTGCTCATTGGAACTTATGCATTAATACTGAGAGCAAACACAGCTGGAACATAAAGAGTTACACAAAAAGCAATCATACCATCCATAGTCCCACATGTGGTCAAAGTGTAAATATGAGAACCTGATATAAGGTAGAGCCAGTTTTTGCAGTCAATGTGTCAAATAAAGTGCTATCATACCATCATTGGTGCCATAGGTGTGGTCATATTGAGGCCCGCTGGCCAGCGAAGTCAGGCCGCGGTCACGGACCCAGTCCATCTCATCCGTGTCGTCATTCTGGTAACCACACGCATCGTCCGTCTGGAAGTCACACCTCACTGGAAGAAAATGCTTTACTCAATTCCAATTCAATTTGGTTCATTTCCTACATTTTGAATAGATGATTGGCATGTAGATATAATACTTTGTAAAACTAAACTTCAAATGTATTGATTTTGTTACCGTGATTACCCTATTGTACAATGTACTATTTTTTATATTGGAAATAAATTTTATCTTGAATCTTGAATCTTGAATCTAGATGCGGTCCTGACTCATTGCTCATGGCTAGATTTTCTGGCTAATTAAGTTCTCAACATTTTCCATGAAACTGCAGCAATCAAATGGGCGCAGCTTATAAGCAATTTGAAGTTTAACCATAGCCTGTTGTCAATTGTATGCACAGCAGATTGCAAAGGAGATACGCTACTTGGTATCTGAGTAGAAATAAAAACAGCCCACAAATACACAGACTCAGTAAGGAATGGGTTAAATTGATAAATATCACATCTTGTGCGTGTACAATTCACCAAGCTTATGACCAAGTTCATCCAGTTTCATTTCATGCTGTGCACTCCACTTTCATGTGCCAAATATTTTGTTCGCCCCTCATTTCTCAAATTTGTATATTGCCTTATTTTGTATCAACATGATTGTCATCCTAATTGTTGAATATATGTGTTGTTCTTTATCATGAATCTAAATAAAAACATTTCAATTTTGTTCATTCATCATGTCTTAAATTTGTATTTTGTCTTATTTTGTATCCTCGTGATTGTCATCCTGTTGCTTATATCATGTGTCGCTTTTATCATGAATTTAAATAATAAAGACCTTGAATGAATTAACATCTGAGGTAGTCCGGACAAGACAATAAAATAATTATCTTGAATGCGAGTCATTTGTTTTAAAGCTGGTCACAAATATCTTTCACCACTTACATATTTCTGGGCAAGAGCCTTCAAATGTTGTTATGTCATCGAGGGCGATGTCTCCTTGGTTACCGTCTCCGGCCACGCCCTCAAAGTAGAGCTTGGGATTGGCGCTGTCCGTCATGATAGCGACCTGTGCGTGCTGCCAATCATATCCCTGTGTGCCAGTTATGGTCCATATAAGGTCTCCATCTGTTAAAAAAAGCAAGGACACTAAAGTCATCAATTTCAATTATTTTCAATTTAAATCACTTCAGGGCCATGTTGCATATAGGTTTCCAATTATTGTAATTTATCATCACTGGTAACTACCATGGCAACAGTCAATGGAGCTCTCAGTGTTGCACCTGTTGTCATGGTAGTTACCATTGATGGCAAGTTACAATGATTGAAAACCTCTATGCAACATGGCACAGAACTTTATTTTGGACTCGGCTCCACAAGCAAAGGTTCATAAAGCAAATGTTGCATAGATATATAGATAACGGCCGACATATAAACATGATTAATATAAAATTAACAAATCATGCAAATTAACAACTAAACAAGTTTTCAAATATGCAAATTATATATTGGCTGCATTTGAAAGATTACTAAAAGTATAATAATCTAACTTTTTGATTGTTATGTAATTGTAAGATTCCACTACAAAAATGTATATTTGTCCTACTTATGGCATATTCAAGGGAAGAGTGATAGGAAGAAAGATAAAAAAAAAACGTACCCTCAAAATAAATAAAATATCCTGAAAAAATACAACCACATATCGTTACAGAAATTACAGTGTAGGTCTATCATTATTTTCTATTTTCTAGTAGTTATGACTAACTGTTCTATGTAAAATACATGGACCAAAAAAAATCAAATCAACTAATTCCATACCAGGATTGCCTGCTGTGTTCCCATAGCCAACATTCAGCGTTCCTACATGGGCTCCGTACATGTGATAGAAGAACCAGAGACAGTATTGGCCTCCAGTGGGAACGTCCAGACTGTATAGACGTGCAGTGCTGTCCACTCCAGCGGTTGAGTCGATGACAGCGTAGTACCCTGAATACAAATATGGAATTGAATTAATTCCCCATATGAAAAGCATCCAAACATGCCAAAATACATTGTAAAACATATTAACTAGTACAATTAAAATCAATGTGTGGTACTCTACCATCCATATCCTGAATCTGAGTCGATGACAGCATAGTACCCTGCATACAAAGGTGGAATTCAATTAATTCCTGATTTAAAAAGCATGTTTTTTTCATAAATGTACTATGTATACCATGAGTAATAATTTTAATGTATTGTTTTTATTTGAAATGAAAATGAATGAAATTAAATGAAAAATAGTACCCGAAAGATGAGTAAAAGAGTATTTATCTCTGACATTTATAGCTTATATTACCTGTATGTTAATTCCATCTCATATAATGTACTGTTTAAATATTTCACGATCATTAGGGATATTGTGGAATCTTATGGCACCGACAATTGTCTGGTGTATTGTCGTAGTATAGCTGAAGTGCAGATGTACAGTATATACTATGTCAAAGAGGAGGGTATATCTAACACTTCTAACCATTCATGACTAGGAGTGCTGGATACAACACAATATATAGGCTCACCTTATTCTATATCACACACAGTTAACCTTTTTTATATGAATGATAAAAGGTGAACATCACTGGATGGCAAATTCAACAATGGTAAATAAGCAGAATGTTTATTTTACCATAAATGCTGTCAGTGGTATGGTCGGCAGGGGGCCCACTTCCAACAGTGGGTGAGGCTCCAGTTTGAACCGACCAATCAAAATCATCGTTAGATCCCTGCGTCCACGAACAGAAGTCCCCATCTTCAAAGGTACACAGCAGCGGACTAGGTACGGGGGTGAAAGAGGGAGGGGTGGGGCCAGTGGTGG
This sequence comes from Arbacia lixula, assembly GCA_963669155.1. Lineage (NCBI taxonomy): Eukaryota > Metazoa > Echinodermata > Echinoidea > Arbacioida > Arbaciidae > Arbacia > Arbacia lixula. The sequence continues at coordinate 8,514,918 of OZ022596.1, read as the reverse complement.
GCGGAGCTGCAATAAGAAAAGACGTATACTGTGTAAGTAGGAGTGGCTTAAATTTGAACTGACCAATCACGATCATTATTGGATCATTGGGTCTTTGTTTGGTTGTTCCTGCTCACAAAAGGTCCAAAAAAAAATAAATGTGCCCAGTCATAATAAACATTTCAACTGCCAACAAATTATATGAGTGGTAGGTTGAATTACTTTTGAAATGAAAGGCTTTATTCTAGTAAACCTCACATTTTTTTTCTGTACTGCATGTATGTACAAAATAAATATATTTCTGATGATGTATGAAATGCACAAGTATAAAGATTCATATTTCTTTTAACCCTAATACTCCTGGGGTATTTTAAAGCTTCCTATAACCAGCCCCCCCCCCCCCCGTGATCTCGGCCATGTGTCATCCGATTGCCTTAAAATTTAGCACAAGGGTCAAGAATTATGTAATCTACAATCTTGTAAAGCTAAATTTACGAAAAAACTTTTTTTTTAATTGACTAATTTATGCTAATTTATGTGAGAATTGGGGTATTTGATTTGGGTATTTGATATTGAGTACTTGGGTATTTCTTACAAAATAACGCCTCTGAAATAACAATTTTTGGTACAAATGTTTTTCACAACTCCCTCATCGATTCCTGTAAGAAAATGATAGCTTATGGTAATTATTTCTTATACATTTTATTGTTTTTCACTTTTCTTATTTATTTCTTTGTTTTTCGTCAATCATTTTTTGCTAATCGGGTGTGGGTGTGTGTGTGTGTGTGTGGTAATTAATTACACTATTTGAAACAGTGATACTTACTAGAAAAGTATTTACATAAAATAGAAAAGATCCTGATTTTGTCCATAGGGTTATACACAGTCATATAGAGAAAAAGCGAAATTTCAGTAACATGTTTTCGGTAAACGTAATCTGACACCCGCACAGTAGGTCAGATTGCCATAAAAGTTTAAAAATGTACAAGAAGAATATAGAAAAATGTCATTAAATTTCGTTCAGAAATATTTAGGTGTTAGGAGGTACCAACAAATATATGACTGGGGGTATCAGGGTTAAAAAATGCACATTTTTGAAAAAAAAAATATACACACCATATGTGACAGCATCTCCCACTTGACATCACAAAATCAAAATTTCAAACAATTATAACTTGCTTATCCTTTGATGTTTTTTCATTAAATTTTCACTAAGATTGTTCTTTTTTGTGTCTGCTTCTGTGAAAACAAAGTTAATTTCAGGTTGAACTGTCCCTTTAACTCCATGCAGTAAATGATTCTCGTCATGTGACATGTGACTAGTGATCAAGCAGAGGAGCATGGCAACTCACGGATGTAGTCGCAGAAGTTCTCCTTGTAATAGATATCATCCACTGCTATGTCGCCAAGGTAACCCTTACCATCAATTCCCTCCAGGAGCATCACATGGTAAACACCTGTTGACATGAATGATTAATTCAATTAAAGTCAATTCAATGAAATGAAATCAAATCAGATCAAATTTAATGGAATCTTATTGGATTAAGTTTGATTAAATCAAAGCAAAATAGATTAAATGATATAAAATCAAATTAATTCATGAAATTTAATTGAATTATATTGTATTGACTTGCATTATGTTAATCTGAATTGAGTAAACACAAATAAAATCTATTTGAATAGGACTAAATCAAACTGCATTTGATTAAAATGAATTGAATTGCATGCCATTTATGCATTCCAAGCAATTTATTCAAGATCAGACATAAACGTCATACTGTATAGTAAATGTCTGACAGTGTTTAAAATTTGAACTTCCAGAGGTGCCACAAAATACTTTCTAATTCCATAGAAAAACAAATTTGTTACTTGATATTGAGTGTATTTTAATTGATGGAAGCAATACAAATAAAAGCAGAGAAAAACAGTTTTAAAGTCTACATACTGTATGATAATTTGGTGAAAATAGTTGGAACTTCTAGTTGTGCTATATAGCAACTAACAACTTCTTTCTAATTTCAAAAATACTAAAAATGTGAATGAGAATTGCATTGTAATCCATAGGTATTAAATATACATTTCGACACATGCATAGACACACACACATGCACAGGTAGTGTACATATACAGAGCCATATTACAGACAGACACATTATAATCAATAAATGTGAATAATATTCACTAATAGAGGCATTAACCTCCGCATATTTCCATGATTTGCCTTGATTGCCACTCTTTGTCGAGGTATCTGTGCTATCACTACTCTTATAATAATATGGTTTTATAGTGCACAGTCCTAACCATATCTCATAGAGCAATCAATATTAAATATATTCACCAATAGAGACATCAGCCTCTGCATATTTCCATGAGTTGCCTTGTTCACCACTCAATGTCCAGATGGTTGATGTCTCACCAGACTCTAGTTCCTGCAGTAGTGCATTGAGTGTCCCCATCTCTATCAATGGGATGAGGGGCAAAACAGAAAGCAAAACAACAAACGATTATGATAATTAATATTTTAGTATATTGAATAACCCATAAGCAGAATGGGGAGCACTCGTTAATCCGAAGGTTCGAATACTCAGAAGGTTTGTAAATTTGAAGGTTTGTTAGTCCGAAAACAAAATAAGGCTCGTTAATTATTCCGAAGGTTCGTTAGTCCAAGAACGAAATGAGGTTCGTTATTCCGAAGTTTTGAATACTCAGAAGGTTCGTCATTCCGAAGGTTCGTCAGTTCTAAAACAAAATAAGGTTCGTTATTCCGAAGGTTCGTTAATCCAAGAATGAAATAAGGTTTGTTATTCCGAAGGTTCGTTAATCCGAAAAAGAAATAAGGTTCAAACCTCATTAAGGAACCTTCAGTAAAGCAAACCTTCTTTCATTTTTGGATTAACGAACCCCTCGGAAAAACGAGCCTTGCCTCGTTTTCGGATTAACGAACCTTCGGAGAAACAAGCCTTATTTCGTTTTCGGATTAACAAACATTCGGAGAAACAAACCTTATTTCATTAAACCTTCAGAATAACGAACCCTATTACATTTTCAGATTAACGAACTTATGGAATAACACTTTAGGAATCATTGAAGAAAAAAACTGTCCTCCTACCTACTTTTTTAAAGGTGTAGAGGGTCTTTTCCAACGCAGTTCAGAGACTTTAAGTGGGATGTTACAATTAGAACCCTGGTCGCTGGATACAATAACATATCATGCACAAGTGTGCACCATCTCCACTCCATGGGGAGTATTCCATGACCGCTCCACGGTATCGGCGCTGGGTCAAGATATTCGCATAATCGTCCATCTCCGACCAGGTACCCATTTATACTCTGGGTGGAGAGCAGCAATGTGGATAAAGTATCTTGCTGAGGGAGGCAAGTGCCATGGGAGGGATTGAACCTGGGACCTTGAGATCTTCAGTCACAGTACACAACCACTACACCATGACATCTTCACTCTATTGATAAATAAAGAGTGACTAGCGATCGACTGCTCACTCACTGGTGCATGCAATGTACAGGATAGGGCCACTGTCATGATTGTGTGTCCACTCAAGATTTCATGTTACGTTACACCGTGCATTCAGTATGCACTATTAACTATTGAACTCCTGAATGCACACATCAACACCATTCCAATATGAAAAATCATTTGGAATAGGGTTGAAAGATGCTTTTATGGGAAGCGGGTACAATCATTTCTACTTTCTGTTCATGTCCTGTGGAACGAAAATGAACTATTGAACTCCTGAATGCAAACATCAATGCCATTCCAAGATGAAACAGTATTTGGAATAGGGTTGAAAGATGCTGAGGTCGATACTTTTATGGGAGACGGGTACAATGATTTCTTCTTTCTGAGACGTAGAAGACCAGGCACACCCAGTGAATGATTAAACATCTTACCTGCGCCATACATGTGATACCAGAACGAGAAACAGGCCTCAATCCTTGGTGGGTAATTCATAGATCGCATGATGGCGATGTAGGTATTTTGAGTGTTTGATGAGGCCTCGATATACATGTAGTGACCTATGAAAGAAGAAGAAACGAACTCGTTTAGCACCATGTATTCATATTTGCACACTTATCCCATAGAGTAGCTTTTGCCTGGCACACAATAGGTTCAGTAGACAAAGAGAGAGAGGTTAACAGTATTCTGCCCTTCTCTGACAAAAGGAAGCAAGTGACAAATCACTCAAATCTGGGTTATTGATATTCTTAGATTGTACTCAGCATTCCCTACATACGGCCAAAATCTGGACAGGAAATATTCATCTTGCTGCGAGATATTCAATCGAACATGATATGGTGTTTCACTGATGCCCATGCAAGTGACAGACACATTTTGCTCATTTACAAGAAAAGTTTCTTTTGTTAGTTGCTTCCTTCTGTCAGAGTAGGGCAGTATACTAATCAAGTGTTGGCCTACATAAATAACTCTGATATTATTTGAATTTATTAGTACACATATGAACGAACTTATCCAAAATGAAGTATGACTATAGGTTATGCTGGTAATTATTGGAATTCATTAGTTGAGATATGAACACAATATTTGAAAAACATATGAAAATCAACTTGAAGTAGATAACATTGGTATATGTATTATCTGACTTTATTACGACAGATAGGGACACAATTATATCAAGTGAAGTAGAAGGAGATTCTATAATCCCTATCAATGTATGGATCAGTGTGTAAACACAACGAAGACACCTGAGAAGTATTGTAATCAATTATTCTTCCATGGTGTCTCCTTTAATTTGTCTGCGTTTACAATTTCAAGTGCTATCGTAACCTCATAAATTCTTCTCATACATATATTTAGAGAGTTATGCCATGTATAAACATATCATACTAAATTTGTACGGTTGTACACTGTGTATACCTTCCTGATAAAAGAGTATATCTACTAGATTTGGGATAAAAGATATTATTCCTCCAGAAGCACAGAGAAAGAGGCTTAATCTAAGTGTCAACAACATTTTTATGACACCTTGAGAAATCAGTTTACAAAAGGTACAGCTCGAATCAATCTGGGATTGAGACGATTTTTCAAGGCAAGATAAGGGTCATATCATCACTAATCTTCAAATTGGCAACATGCTGAAAAGGTTGAAATCACACTTTGCTCCTCAAATTTACACAATGATCAGTATAAATTGCATGTTTTTGATGTTATTTTGTTAAAACTGAAATGCATATTTGTCTACAAAAAATGTAATAAAAAAAAATATAGCATTGCCAATTCAAAAGCCAAAAATGTTAAATTTTGCTCTAAAAGGGCCTTTATCTAGAATGAGTTAAATGGATAGTTCATCTTGGAATTAAGTTGGTTTCAATAAAAGGAGATACATAAAAGAAACGTAGAAATGAAGGTTTCATGGAATTCATGATCGTTCTGGCAGAAGAGGGATGGTCATAACTTTTTTATCCTAAGACGGATTTTCTTCAAACCTTCACTACTTGTTTTTCTATTTGGTGTCTGCTTCTAGGAAACCAACTTAACTTTAGGGTGAACTATCCCTTTAGAAATTCATGATCGTTCTGGCAGAAGAGGGATGGGGGTGGGGGGCGTGAACGTACCCTCTGGAGTCCCCAGGGTGTGATCCACTACTGGTCCCGTACTACCGGAGGGAGTGTTCCCATTGTAATAGAGCCAGTCCATATTATCACCCTGGATGTTCTCCCAAACAAAGATGGGGCCTTCAAAGTCACAGAGACCTGTAAAAGGATGAAACGAACATCTAAATCAGAATGGCCAATCAACACCATTGTTACATGCGTTCTTTGTTCAAAAGACTGACCAGTAACCAATCAGAATTTGTCTTTCAAATGTGCAATTGATCGCAAATCTTTATGTTACGGGGCTCTAAAGCTACTACATATTCTCCCAAACGAGTATGAGGCTTTGGAAGTCACACAAAACCTATAAAAAGATGACACATATACATATACATTTTTATACATATAAAGAACAATTACTGCACGTTCTCCCAAATGAACATGAGGCTTTTGAAGGCACACAACATGTATAAAACATGCATACATACATGTAACAAACATGATGTGAAAAAACAACCTTAGAAATCATGAAATATGCACAAAAGAGGTATGATTGGCACAAACTGGTTGTATTTATTACATATATAAACTCACTAGAAGAAGACAAAGGGGTATTCCCAAAACGAACTTAAGAACATTTTTATTGTATCCGCAGAACATTTTAAAGTAAATAAGCCTCAGAGATTGAGCTATATCGGTATTCCGAAACGTACTTAGAAAAGAAGTTAAGATAAAAAGATAAAACTGTTCCCAAGCAATTTTATCTCCAGACGCACACGCCTAGGCCCTGTTGCATTACGTGCACATCTAAATTGCATAAGGCGCACTGACAGACATGGATGCACAATGTCACTGTCAGTTTCATGACATCACACCATTAGATTGATGGTGCTAATGTATGCAAAAGACATGAAAGGACGTTCATTACTGGCTGCTTCAGGGATGGGAGCATGCGATCATTAATATTTGTTAAAATTTTCCTAGGATATTTTTTCGGAATGCCAAAGATAATATATTTTAAGGACATTAATAGGGGAGACAACATTTTTATCTCTGTGGATTTTCAGAATACCCCCCAAACTTGGTCTTACCTGTGGGAGGGCAAGACCCGACTGTTACATATACCTCGTCCACCAACATGACAGACCCTGGGCTGGATCCAACCATTCCCCTGAATGCAGCCTAAAACAAAGTCAAACCAATGTTTTTTTTTTTTTATATTAATTCAATATAATAGTAATGATAATGCAGTTTATATACATGTACAGTCAAACCTGTCTTAGCGGCCACCTGTCTATAGCAGCCAACCTGTCTATGGTGGCCACTAAAATCAATCCCCCAGAGAGAGATCATGTGTTAAAGAACCTGTCTATAGCAGCCACATGTCTATAAAGGCCACAAGGTTTCCCTTGGGTGGCCACTATAGACAGGTTGCACTGTATATGATGCTTAATATGAGACAGTTTCATCTCTAAGCGCTTTATGTCCCCGGTTATCGGATGCTTGTAAGTCTTTGTGAAACCATTTCACTTATGAAGGGAGTGAGCTTAGATGAGGTTTGTCCAACATAGCAGCATCACATGCTTCTACTTCTAGAAAAGAGTTTAATCACATTCTGGGATACCAGATTGTTTATAATTGTATCTATTGTATGTTGTATATAGTTTGTCATATGTTTTTTGGCAACATAACTTTGTATAGTGTTTGCAAAGATATGCATGCGGACAGAGCACATGTTTATCAAAACACCAACATATATGTATTCATTCCTCTCTTATTTGCAACATAACCTTATGGACCATGTTGCATAAGAACTTATCATTGATGATAACTTTGCTACCAATGGCAATTTCTATGGATACCTGGAATTTCATTTGCTGCCAAATGATGTTACCATGGTAGTTACCATTGCTGGTAAGTTTTATTCAATGGGGCCCTGGAGTAATATACATAAAGCTAAACTCCAACCTGAAATGAGTTCACGCCGCTGACGGAAACCATATCATTCCTCCACCATGTCTCGCCAACTGGGGGCGACATCCAGACGGCATCAGAATACTGGCCGCCTTCCCGTGTGTGGACTGTGAGGGCGCCAATCCCATCATGGTAGTACCAAAAATGCAGGCAGTGAGGGATGGACGTCAGGGTGTACATGGGACTGTACAGGTACGCGAATGTCCCGTCTACTGTGTTTCCTGTGGTGTTTAGCCACAGGTACCAACCTGGTGTAGAGAGAAGGAGTAGAAACAGGATGCAAAGTGTTTAGGTTAATCCTTTGTATGCCAGGCAATTCTCCCTATCACATATAGCCGATATCAAGCGATATCACTCGCGATATCTAATCAATTGCTCTTGGGACATATACTTCCAGTAAGAGTTTGCTACGTTGTCAATTCACGCAATAATGCACAGAATCTGTAATGTTGACCCTCATATCCCTTGTAATATTAAAATGGAAGGGTTGTTACATTGTCAAAGGACTTCAAAAAAATACCAGTAATCACTCACGGCGATGTTTTTGCCTACCTCAAAATTGATTGTGGACTGACTAATGAAAGAATGAAAAGACACAAGCAAGACGATGGCTATCGAATGTTTGTGAACCAGAAGTACATATCCCAAGAATTAACCATTTCTAGGCTGCGGGGGGGGGGGGGGCAAAAACAGCCCCCCCTTTACATTTTTCGCAATAAATTTATAACGCGAACAAATCGCGCTGCAATGTTTTATGACATTTTTTCTTCAAGTCTCACGCAACTTTTAAGACCAAATTTGCGACGCGGGGGTATGTGGTTTCGAAGTTACATAACATTTTGTACGTGCATGTCAGACCAAAAATTGCTCAAAAACGCGATTTCATGTACAAATCCAATGCAAATTTTTACTGATCAAAAACAAGAGATTTCATATTATTTATGACTAAATTAGTGTTGCCAACGATTTCCATTAAAAAAACAATGAAAAACATAAAGTCGAAAAAACAAAGAAATACATAACAAAAAAAACAAGAAAATACAAAAGAAAAACTTTGATATTGCCATTTTTTTTAATCCTAATTTGATAATAATGATAAGAAGAGTGTCTGGACTGAAACCATTGATGGCAGAGTTACCATTAATGGTCAGTTTCATGCAATGGGGCCCAGAACTAACAGCCATAAAACAAGATTATTTGGGGCTACCCAACCCAGCCACTGTACCTGTGTACCCTGTATGCATACATTATTGATAAACAAAGTGTGAATATTGATCGTAACTGGCTGCTAGCGAGCATTGCCATTGAATATCCATTCAAGATTTTGCAATGTTACTTAAATGTGCCTTCAGTGCACGACATGTGTACAGTGGTATAAAGATTTCTTTTAAAGATGGATATTATACAATGTGTGGTAAAATCCTTCCTGAACAAAAATTCTCTAATGAATTAGCACAATTATTATACTTAGCGGTAGCTAAGCAATTGAAATAGTGATTACACACATTAGCACCATTTAAATATTATGAAATAGTACGTAAACAGAGTTTGGTACATCTATGGGGACTTGGTAACTGGGTCCCCATAGTATGGGTTAAAGTATGTAGTTGGTACCTGTATCTGCGCCTGTGGTCCTGTCATTTGGTAGAGCATTGTTGTCCTTCCCTCGCATTCTTCCCCAGTCAAAGTCATCCAGGATGACCTCTTGTGACCAACCGCAGTAGCCCGACTCAAACGAACACTCCTCTACAAAGGTCAAAGGCAAATATGAACCATTCAACATTTAATAGGATCTCTATGCAAAAACATTCAAATCTTCTAATAAAAACCTTTCTTAGGCGTCTTCTCAAAAGTTCAAGACACAAAAGAATGTGTTTATATTCTGGAATTCCGTGTGCTATATTTTCTATGACAGGCTCAATACTCCCCTGTCCTTTTCAATATATGACTGCCAGCTTTCTTTTACTTCAAAAGATGCCTGCAGTCCTTTTCTTATTATAATCATAGGCCCGACTAGGGAAGTTCAAAGGCCCACCCGTTCTTTTGTCTAAACGACGTGGCGGAAACGGTCAACAGTTTTTGACAAGGCACCTTAGTAGGGACTCTTGAATACAAATAAGCAACTTCAATTTCAATGTGTCACATCTTCATTCACATACATTCGAGGAAAGGTACTGTCTATATATTTCATTCTCGTTAATAGTGTTAACCATTTCGGGACCAAGTATTACAATGTGGTTTGAGGCTGTAAGTATTGATATCAACTACAAAAAATAAGAAAAGATGCATCACATGAAAGAACATACAATTCTGCACAAGATGAATTCATTTTTGTAATTTAGTAATTATATTACCTTCTTAATGATTTTACAAAGCAAAATATGGGGGAAATTGGCACTAGATCTTCAAATTGGCAACTTGCTGAAAAGGTCGAAATTCCTCTTTTCCTTTTCAAATTGGCATGATTTTTGCTCCAATTTGAATGATTTTGAAGTTTTAATAATTTATAATTAAATTTACATTACATTTCTTCATAAAACTTTCACTTTGAAAAAAAAAGTGTTGCTCAATCAAAAGCTAAATAATGCTCAGTTTTTCTCTAAAAATGTCTTCATCCTAAATGAGTCTATGGTAGCAAAGACAACACAATTTTGCCACAATTCTACAGCCGTACGGGCCCATGACTGGAAATGTAATGTCACTTTCTTCAACAAATTCCATGACTGGATCTTGCGCTACAACCAGTCGTAGGGTGTTACAACTGCACTAAATGTGTCTGAGGGCGCCATTACTCAATTCGTATCGGACAATTTCTTTCTAATATGATGAATTTCACAGTACACCATGCAATACACGGACTGTAGGAATCATTTTTTTTAAGTCCTTTATGCTGTTGTTCTAACTGAAGGCATTTTACTCACCGCTTGCAGGACATTCAGAGGTTAGGTCTAGGAATATGTCGTCAACAGCTATATCACCACGGTAACCATCGCCTCTTTGAGCATCAAGTATTATCTGGTGATTTAAAGGGAGAGTTCATGTCAAATATTACTTCACTGTCCTGCAGAAAAAAATGGATTGGTAATATTTCAAAGTAGACATTGCTTGATGTTTTACTAATTACTTTCATTCACCCTTTAAAAAAACAAACAAAGGAGAATAGAAAAGTATGATACACTCAATCTTCCTGAAAGAAGATATGCAATAACAAGAATACTTGGCTCAGTCGCTAGGCGTCACAAGAAAAAATTTATTTTTCGCTTTTGATTGATGTTCACTCAAAGGTTTTATGTCAAATCAAGCTGAAATATAAACATTATCAATTCACTATTTTTGTTATGGAAACCTCAAAGCTTGTTCGAGGTTTGTCCAACTAGCAACAGCTAAAAGATGGAGAATGAGTCCCATCCATTGAAAATGAATCACAAAATACAGGTGAATGTAAAATCACATCATGAGGCATTTCTGCCCTACTCTGACAGAAGGAAGCAAATGACAAACACTCAGATCTGGGTTATTGGTACTCTTAGATTCCAGCATTCCCTACATACAGGCAAAATCTGGACAGAAAATATTCATCTTGCTGCAAGTTATTCAATCTAACATGATGTGGTGTTGCACTGATGCCAATGCAAGTAACAGACACATTTTGCTAATTTTCAAGAAAAGTCTCTTTTGTTAGTTGCTTCCTTTTGTCAGAGTGAGGCAGCATTAGGCAGAAAGTTGTGAATGTATATGACAAAAACAGCTTATTGAAAGGATGTCAATATTCATGGGTTACCGTTTACCTGAATTTCATAGTCGTAGGCCAGGTTGAGTTCTCTCAGGTACCAGGCGTTTGGTAGCGTTCCCTCCTGCTTCATTATAAGATCCTTCTCAAGTCCATTCACCCTCACTGCGTAAACCTGAAATATTAGGTAAATATATCACACTTCCGTCACACTAATATATTCAAAGTATATGAGAACATCATTATAAGATTCTTCTCAATGCTGTTCAACCTTACTGCGTAAACCTGAAATATTAGGTAAATATGTCACACTAATATATTCAAGTATATGAAAACATCATTATAAGATCCTTCTCAAGTCCGTTCATCCTCACTGCATAAACCTTAAATATTTCAGGCCTGACATTTGATTCAATATTGTATGAATGCTTCCAGGATACCCATGTTTTGGCCAAACATATAGATCCAGAACAAGAAGTAGACGGTAGAAATACCAACTTAAAATATATACAATTATATTTTCCTTTTTTAGTGTGTAATATAATAAAATATTGCATTCTGCAGTATCATACCTCAAGGATACCCATGTTCTGGCCAAACATATGGATCCAGAAGGAGAAGCAGGCGCCGTCGGGCGTGGCAGGGATGGGGACAGAGATGATTCGGGCACCGCTGCCAATGTTCCCAGACGATGTCTCAAGGTAGATATAGAATCCTGCAGGTGAAGACAGGTAATGTAGTACACTCGTTGAAAATATCCTATGTTTTTAACCCATCCACTAGACCAGTGAATCGTTCATGGGCGCATTGTATCCAATAGTTATGGAGCAGCTATGTGAATAAAATATCTTCTTGAAGAGCTTTATAGGCAGATGATGGGTAAGAATCCTTTTGCTCGACATTCAGAGTTTGTGGACATACAACTAATCTACTTTAAAAAGAGTTAATATAAGCTACTTAAAGATTGTCCGTCCCTATTGCAAGCTTAAAATTTGAAATCGTCTATCACGATCGTAAATTGAAGAAAGTGTGATTCAAGACCATTTCTAAGAATATAGCATTTTGAAGCTTTCTGTATATGTAAAAATTTCAGCCGTTAAATTTCAAACCGACTTTTTTCGTACTACGAAAAAAATATTAGTCTTTATAATTTGATAAACAGATTAATCAATAAAGCAGATATTTCAACACAAACTGCTAGAAGCCTGAGGTAAAGACTATTAATCAGACGTTGTTTACGTGCATTATTTGAATTTTACACTACGTATCAGCTTCAAATTATGAATATACAGCTTGCTAACACTTCTCTATATGTTTTGCCAATGTTTCGATGGTTTTGTGGTGATCTGAAAAAGGGACGGGCTGTCTTTAAGTTTGTACATTTCAAGAGGCGGGGTATTCTTGGTTCCTTTTTCTGAATAGGAAACTTGGGAGACCAGTTCAGCTCCCGTAGTAAATGGGTGAATATGTGGGTCATATATGCGAGGGTCAATGTGCGTCGTGCTTACCACTGCCCGTTGTGTGGTCAGATCTTGGCCCAGTGCCAGAAGAGGGAGTGCTGCCCCTATACCACAGCCAATCAAATCGCTCGTCTTTCATCTGGGTCCAGCCGCACATGTTGGTGTCAAAGTCACATGTCACTGTCTCCTGGTGTATGGGGTCCGCAGTGTTTGGAGTCACTGAATTGGAAGGAAGTACACAAAGTATGGATCAACATCAAAACAGAGGCACCTGTCTTTTTCAGTTGTTCACCCATTTGCTAAAAGAGTTTTAGACCAGCGCATTTCCCCTCTGTACTGGTCTTCTTCTTCTTCTTCTTTCGTGTGAGGTAGTAGAACATTAAGCTATTTCTTGGAGCTGCGTATTAAAGCCAGTTGACTTGTGCATCTTTTGGGCATGACAGATCAGTCATCCCGTCAGGGGGTTGGAGGTCGGGACAGTGGTACAGGATATGATCTGCCGTCTGCTCGTCTGCACCACACAGGTGCATGCCGGTGAATCCAGAGTTTCCATCGGTACATGTTGTACTGGTGTGTGTGTGTGGTCCTCTAAAATCCTCAAAATGTTTGGGTCAAACATTTTGAATATTTGTGATTACATCATTAATTACTACAATAGGGATCATTTGAGGGCAAGACCATTTCTAAAACGGACAATACATGAACAAGACCAATGGCAGGATGATTGCTCACAATCACCTTTTTGAAGGCTTTTTGTCTTCCCGGTAGCCTACAATATCCACCTTAAGAGCAATTTTACTTCTTGATCATGAGGACTGGTTTACCCGTATTCAGTAGTATTGGGTTAATATGTACCTTTTGAAATTCCAATAGACAAATATGAAATACATGTATAATGTTTGATTTTGCCAACAAATATTAATTTTTAACAAAGTGCAAAAATTATGCTCCTGCTTAAATTTAAGTGGAGGGTTGACAGTGTTCAGAATGGCTGGATGTAAAGAAAGCAGACAGATTATAGATAAACATTTTACTAAATTGGAATAAAAACCTTCTAATAGTCACAAAGATTTAAGAACCACACATGACCTGCATTTTGCCTTGAAAAATCATTTCGAAGGTAATACACCTCACTAAATGCCAAAACAAGGATTACCGGTATGTGTAATGCGTATTTTAAATATACAATTATTAAACTACTACTATTCTTGTAGTTTTTACATAGAAACGGACGTAAATTGCACAACCTATAGAAGGGACACACAAAGAGTTGAATCAGCTCAACTATTCTCTCTGTGAATATATTGGGCTGAGACCTTGACAGAGGACCCCCCTGAAACTGAAACACTTTTCTTCCCGAAGTCTGTTGTTTGTCAGCTCTTTGTGGAATTTCCAGCAATTGCCCAACCACGGTCTAAATACCGGACAAATCACGGTCGGCAAATAAACTTTCTTACACCAAGGAGTTCGGAGAAAGTGTACAATAATGGCCAAAGATTAACAATGTCCACCCGAGCACAGAAGTTGCCCACGAACAGATTTCAGCTTCATCAGAGAAAACTCAAGTCTTCATCGCCTTTCAGTGAGACAACACATATACTTTTTCAGCGTATCTTGCACTATAATCAGTGGTAATTCATGACTACTAAAGAATGAACAAAGAATGACATAAAAAGTTTTTCTTACGTTCACATTTGCCCTCATCTAGTTCGATGAATCCGAGGTCGTCCAGCGCTGTGTCGCCATAGGTAGTGCCAAGCATGACATTCTGTATCTTGAGATACTGTAGGTTTTTGCAAAGAGAAAAGAAGAACATTAAACCACATATGCATTTGATGAGCGACACACCATTTATGAATAATAGTCTTCTCAAGAAAGACACTGATCAAGAAGAAAAATAAATACAGAGCTTATTTCCAAGAGGAGCTCAACGCATTTTTCATAAAAAATTGAGTGATTGGTATCAGCATGGTAAGAATCATTAAAGCTTCGAGTGGAGTAAGAATTACACATTAACTCTTTGCCCGCCACGCACACTATCTCCCCTGCGCCACATTAATTTCAGGGTGCCACATTCAGAGGGGCTTTGCATGCACTGTCTTACGCAACTTGCAATAACTTTTTATTGGCTTGTCGTGATGAAAAAAAATGTGTAGCAAAGTCTAAGAGAAATTAATACTCTTGCCAATGATATCATTTTTTTCATGTACATGTATAATATCATAGATTCTGAGAATTATAACTTTATATTCTGTCTCCAAATTATCGTTTTGGAGGCTAACTTATACCTCTTATGTTCAATATTTCCTAATGAAGGTTATTCTCTTTTAAGTTAGTTCATAGAAAAGATGTGTTCTTTAGCTTTCATTACATACCAAACCCATGTCTTTATGAGAATAATGAACCAAGCAATTTAGATTTAGATTTAAATGGGGCATTCAAAAAGAATAAGCTAACAATGAACTAAACTCCTCTATTGAAATTGACCCTGGGTACTTCTCAATAGACTTCCTGTCCTGGGAGACTTCCTGCCTATTGATACTCTGATCCTCTTATTGTTATATAGGGAGGTAGCAGTTTGTCGCTATTGTATGTGTGTGCGCACAATACAATTAAATGGGTTCCGTATGCATTGTGCGCGAAATGTGACTTGAGTCGAACTTGGCAGCCCGCTGTATGTGCCGCAAGTCGAACGAAGCGAGCTAAGAGTTAATAAAACGAGCAAGACCAATGCTTGTCACCTCCATAGTTCAGTTTCCTTTAGGCATCAGTACAACTTAAAATATGGAAACCTTGTTTCATCTTTTATCAAAGTGGATTTAGCTCACGATGGGAAATAAACTCTTCAAATGCTGAATGTTCCGCAAAAAACACACATTGAAATACAGATCATGTTAGAATACAGTTGACATATTCATGGAAACTAGAAAAATAAGGAGTAAAATCACATTTGTAACACGTACATATTGATTGGTTGCAGTGGCCAATGTGGCTGGTGTTGGCGGTGGTGTTGGTGCAACCTGAAGAATAAAAAAGGAGACAAAACCGTTTTGAAGTATTAGTATCCATCTACACCTGTCTCTCATGTAATAATTTCCAGGCTTCGTGAGCCCTACTCCAGTGAGCTTTACCATTAAATTGTAGTTATCAAAGAGGGATGGCTGAAATGCACCATATAAGGACTTTGAAGTTTATTCGTAGCCTGTCTATTGTCCAAACAGCAGTTTGCGCGGGATTTGTAAATAACATGTTAACCAATTAACTTCTAGATTATCAAAATTCATATGGAGTTAACACACCGACTACCCAGTTTCTGTGAGCCAATGTTAATATCAAAAGCCTTCTGAATTCCTGTTTTGAGGTTTGAAGCTTTATTTGTGTCCTATATAAAGGTATTTGCGGTTAATAAACTATAGGCTATTGTCCGCTCAGCAGATTGTATGGGAGTCGTGCTGCTTAGTATCTGAGTGGCCTGCAAATATAAGGGCTCAGCACAAAACGGGTTCATGAACAAAATTTCAGCATATTTTTTTTTTTCATAATTCAATTCAATTCTTTATTTGTTTAACAAACAAAAATAAACAACTTTCATGAAACAATTACTATAAAGCATCACCAGAAAGCCGATGGCTTGTGAGGTAACCCTAGGTACTGCATGCTTTATGACAAAGATGAAGTGTGACTTCTATTAGTAAATTAAAAAAATGTTATGATCATCACTGATAACTGACCGGTAGCTGAAAGACTGGCTTGAATCGTCCCTCCAGCCAGGTCGCTTGGTCATTTTGTTGACCGTTGAGCCGCCACGAATAGACCTCCTCTTTGGTGTCATCATTCACAAGGATAAAGTTGAGCTCTCCGATCGACGAACCATACATATGATACCAGAAGGTGTAGCAGAGTTCCTTGCCAGTAACCGTGGTGATTGGGAAGAGCGGGGAGAGCAGCACGGCGTTGTTCCCGGCACTGTGCTCATTGGTCTCAAAGTAGATATAGTGACCTGTTTCACAAAAGAGCAACACATCAAATATTTTCCTATATCGTCTCATTACTAAGGACTTAATAACCCTATTTTGACTGGGCTTTTTGAAAGCAGGTTTTGACGAAGGGGGGGGGGGGGGAGGGGGGGATCATTTTGACCCATCCCCCCTTTATATTTCAGCCACAGAACGTGAAAAATTGCACGGGAATAAAGGAGCATATCAAGAGCTCAGCTGCATGTTTGGTTTTAAAAAATAATAAATTTTGTTAAAATCATGATTAATGCAAATGAGATGCATATTTTTCATATTTCTTTATATTTAAAAAAAAAAAGATGGCATGAAGGTCAAACTTTCTCTTGAAATCATGAGTAGCATAATCAACAATGTCATGTTGAAAAACATTGAAATTATAAGTAAATTCTTATGTATTTTATCATAATTAAACGTTATTCTTTTTCAATATGCAGAATAGCATAATCAACAGCATCATGTTAAAAAAATTTGAAACTAAAAATTTATTTTTCTGTAATGAATTGGGTTTTTTGGTGCATTCTATTGTTTTTCTCCATTTTGTCATATTTTATGACTGTTGTTTTGCTTCAGATATGTATTCTGATCAGTTTCAAAAGCAATGTGGACAAGCAGACAGTATAGGAAGCATAACTGACAATGATGTCAAGCAGTATAGGAAAAACAATATTTTGTATAGGAAAAGTAGTTTATTGTACACAAACCTATGCAAAATCTAACTTCTTGTTAGATTTTGGTCTGACATGAGCTAAGCAATATGTTGTGAAGATTGGTGTCACAGTGAAGCTCTTTATTTTACTATAAAAGGTGCCTGAAGGTAGTCCACCTAAACAAACAAAAATCCCAGATACATCTGACAGAACAAGAAATCCAGTCTGAGGCTGCAGATTTCTAACAATGGGGAGTGCAGCCTCCTTGAATGCTGGTATTCCTGTATTGTGTACAACTTCGGCAGGCAGGTGGTTCTATATTCAGATTGTCCTTAGGAAAAAGGACTATTTGTACAAATAACTTTCTTTTCCTTTGAACGATTTCTGTCAAAACTTCACTAATTATGTTTCTTTTCTGTCTCTCCTTTAATTGAAACCCTTTAAGGAGTTTAGTTCTTACCCGCTTCTGTGCCCAGAGTGTGGTCATACATCGGTCCAGTCCCAGATGATTGCGTGGATCCAGTGATTAGGAACCAGTTTCCAGTGTCACCTGTGCGGGCGTTCTCATACAGACACAGATCCTGTTCAAAGTCACATGCCACTGGAAAATGAGAGAGTGGGAACACACCCTCATGCATTATCTTTAGTCTCAATAACAGACGTTTATATCTTTCTGATTCATGACATGAACATGAATTATAGTCCACTAAAAATAAATGTACAGCAAATACAGACAAGGACCCTGCTCAAAGTCACATTTCACTGGAAAAATGAGAAAGTATGAACGCAACGTCTAATATTCTCATGAAGCCACATAATCTGCTCAAAGTCAATGGAATATGAGAGAGTGCAAACATAATCATGTTTTTCCATCTATAACAATGTCCTTTAAAGAAAAATTGATAAAATTGTATTTTTAAAAGACAAAATTGAAAGGTTTCTAAAAAAAAACCACACAGCACCAAATACAATGTACATTGAATTTAGGGGGAAAGTATGATACAATTTTTTTTATAGAAGTACAATAATGTTATTTACTTACGGTAATGAATCTGTAATGGATTATGGATAATGGATAGAAACTTAATATTTGGGGAAAAAAACTCCTTTTGTGGTGGGGTTCAAAAGGAGGCAATTATGGAAAATATTGGACGCTGTCAAACACAGGAATGTGATATGTTTGACCAACTTCATTTTTGAATACATCATTTATCTCCTGTACAAATAAACTACACTGACAAGACTTTGTCATAGACTACACATGACAATTGATAAGTTAGATTGAATTAGATGCTTTGGTATTTGCTATTATATCCCGTCTATGAATATTCATGAGAAGTCTGGAAACGTGATTGGTCAATTGATGCTCACAGACTCTTGAACCATTTACCAGAAATGGCCATGCTACCTGCAGTAAGCAGCATCATGCAGGTTCAAAACCTTCTATAGGGTGTTTAACTAAAGCTGTTTGTAAGCTATGAACGACTTTACGAATGATTGGTAATCCTTTCTTGTGATCAGATTCTCAATGATTTTGATTTCCATCAGCTGAAGTTCAAATCTGATGTTTATAAATGAAATTCTTTAAGTGAAAGGGCTTTCTGGGGTAATTTCAATTTACAAAGATTTTTTTTTTGTCATTCATTTACCGGATGGAGCACATTATCCTTACTACTGGGTGTATGCCTAAAATTTCTTTGTAAAAAGTAAAATGAAATTCTTGTTGTTAACAACTGTCTGAATGCAAAACTTATTTGTCAAATTTTATTAGGATTGTTGGAAATTAACACCCAATATGCTAGCACATATGGTATTGCATTTAGCACAAGAAGGGATCACTAGTCGTTCGTTAAGTCGTTTGTAGCTTACATCTTGGTGAACCCCCCCCCGGCTCAAAGGCTTTTTATTCTGATTTATCTTCCATTCATTTATAGGATCAAGCACACTCCCCTTACTCCTCGGAATTAGCCTTCTAAGATCTCTTTACTTAAAACAAGAAAGTTGTGAACACTTACTATTATCTCCACATGCTCCAACACTAACGTCAATGTCATCAATCGCGATATCTCCCTCATCCTTCCTGTTGCCAACGGCTGCCTTGAAAACAACCCTGTATCTGCTTGCCGTCGTCACGATGACTTGACTCCCAAGCCATCGATCTCCACGATTTTCAGAAAACACACTCAATTGTGTCTGAACGCCATTAACATCATACTGGATAAGGAGGAAATTGGTTAGGGGTAGGGCTTGGAATTTGGAGGAAAATATATAAAGCAATTCTTCTTGAATGTTGTTAACATCATACTGGGTAAAGAAAAAATTGGTTAGGAGGAGGGCTTGGAACTTGGAGGAAAATATATAAATTAGGATATACACAGTACTAACACCACTAAATAAGTGAAGTGTCCATGTACACTGTGCACCTTCAGTTCTCCTGCAGCTGAGGGTTGAAGGAAAAGTATGGAAAATATTCAACTCTGTAACAACATTTAAAGAGTAACATATTTAGCAACATTTAAACACTTTAACACTGTCAGGTTGGTGTCGTGACACCGACTTTATCTAAATTGTACACATTCAGCTCTGAAGGTTGAAGGACAAGTCGCAACATATATCTAACACTGTAACAACACTTTAACACTGTCAAATTGTCATCTTGGCATTATTTCTTTTATTATAAATTCTAATATCTTAGATTTTGAAGGTTCCAATATGTGTTCAATTTATATTGTAGTAGAATGATCTTTACGGGTGGTATTTAAACAAGCTTGACTGTACTAAGCTCACTGTGATTTTGTTTGTTTTTGGTATTTTATTGCACATTGCATACATGTATGAGGTGTAATTACTGACATACTAAGATTTTGAGGGTTCCCATATCTGCTCCTTTCATATTGCAGTAGAATGGTATTTACAGATGGTTGCAATTACAGGTACATGCTCACTGCTTCAAAAGGATTTCTGTCCAACAAACTTTGCAGACAGGTGGTATTTGTAGGCAAGCTTGACATGTAGTAAACTTACTGAGATTTGTTTTGTTTTTGGTAACGTCAGAGAGCCCTTTGATATATATTTCTATGCGATATATGAATATAGGTTATTATCATAGCAGATGATAAATGAAGTGTAATTTTAGAAGTCTAACTTACAAAGATATTGAGGGTTTTGATATCTGCTCCGTTCGTATAGCAGAATAATGGTATTTACAGACAGCATATTTTCATAGACAGATGCAATTACATGCGAACTGCTGCCCCGACGGGATTCCAATCAAACAGGTTTCTCAGACAAGTTGTATTTGTAGACCAGCTTAACTGTAATTAACTTACACAGATTTTGTTTATTTTGTGTAACATCAGATCCTAATTACTTACTGCGATTGTGAGGGTTCCGATATCTGCGCCATACATGTTGTAGTAGAATTGCCAGCATTCGCTTCCTGATTGGTCAGGATCTCTGATGGGTGTGTAAAGCCACGCCTCGTCGCCGGGAGATTGTTCAGACGAGTCTATGAACATGTACCTGCCTGAAGGGGTAACCATGGGGAACGAATGTACATGTACGCATCAGAAGATGGGTTTACTGTGGGTGCACCTGGGAGTTGGACTAGACATTATAATGGTACCTCCTGATTGGTCGAGAGAATGGTACTTTTAAACATTATAACATGGGACTATAAATGGTGGCCTAGTTTTCTATTCACCTTCCTAGTCATGTTAAGGGTTCCTGGGTCAAGTGATCATGAAAAAGGAGAGGGGTGGGAGAGCAATTCAATTCAATTCAATTCAATTCATTTATTTCTCCTCTTTCAATTTTTACAATGATGGTACAGTTTACTTCACAGATTAACATACATATAAATAAACTTGCATAATACAATATATTACATAATACAATAGATAAAACAAATTGAAAGGGAAGGAGGACCGACTAAAAAGCAAAGCTTGTAGGGTGTAGGCCCCCCTATAAAAGTAAATATCATGAACTATTATTTTGTTAAAAAAAAACAACAACAACAACAACAATATCAACTGAATAAATAATTACAAAATCATTTTAAGACGCAAAACAATGATAATTATATACAAAAAACAAACATTAAATGTACACAAACATCAAAGTTGCACGCTACAAATCATATTCAAATGGGAAAGCAATTACCTAGTAGCTATACAGGAGAAAGCCTCTAAGTCTCAATGTGATACAAAGAATACAAAGAGCAATTCAGTTCAGGTGCATAAATTCATCAGAGTATGGGATTACTGTTGTTGTTGTTGATGATGTTCAGGTCCAGGTTTAAAGGTTTAAGTAAAATTAGACTTGTGGTTGCAACAACAATTTTGTCATGATGATCTATTTGTGGCACAGTCTTCACCATGAATATCCATATCTTTAAAACTATTAATATCAAGCCAGCTAAAGCACAGGGAATCAGTACACATTCGATTTACATTTGGTACTGATGGGGTTAAACCAGTGCCCATTTTAATCATTTTGACCCAAGGTCTGGGCCCTGTTGCATAAAGATTACCATTGATGGTAACTTTGCTACCAATGTCAACTTATATGAAAACTTGAATTTGATTGGCTGTTGAGTGGTGTTACCATGGTAGATATATGGAAGAGTTACCATTGATGGAAAGTTTTAGACAATGGGGCTCTATAGTCCTGGTTATTTCTCATCAAATATGAAAAGATGGGTCATCGCAGACTCTAACCTATGTCCTTGTGGTCAAGTACAGACCCATGACCATGCCATGACCAAGTGTGCTGCAACAGGAGCTCCCTGTTTACCAACCCTCACTGATGACCCCCGAGTGGTGACATACCTTACCAACTGCCAATATTGCCTTCTTAACCCTATATAGCCCGGGCTATTTTGAAATCGCATAGCTAGGGGGGGGGGGGGGGGCAAAAACAGCCCCCCCCCCCCCTTTAAGATCTCGACCATTGATCATAACTTCGGAACCGCGTACCCCCGCGTTGCAAACTTGGTCTTAAAAGTTGCGTGAGAAGGAAACAAGTCATGAAAAGTCGAGGCATGATCTTTTCGCATTACAAGTTTATCTCGAAAAATGTCGAGGGGGGGGGCTGTTTTTGCTGCCCCCCCCCCCCCCCCGGGCTAGATAGGGTTAAGTTGACATATTCGTAACGATACTTGTTCATTGTTACCATTTACAGTCAGGTACGTGTGATCGAGAGAGGGGCCAGTGTTGGGTGTGGCAGTACTGCCGGAGGTCACCCGCCAATCAAAATCATCCTTCACAGTCTCCTGGTCAAAGCCACAAAGGTCATCATGCTGGAAGTCACAGAAGTGTGTTGCTGGGGAAGAAGTACAAATAAATGTAAGTTTTGTATCTATTCATTCATCCCTGTATAGCTCAGTAACAATATACAAACCGAGACAAAGAATGATACACAAAGTACATGTATACAAATGATAGATCCCAAGCTATAAAGATATACAGAGGTATGACTATATCAGCTATAGTTTGAATCATTGCCACACTTTCTTATCAAATGAAAAATAAACACAGATAAGGTAACACTGAATGTAACATGCAGTCAAAACACTCTTTTTAACCCTATATAGCCCGGGCTATTTTGAAATCGCATATCAGTCCAGACACTCTTCTTAGGATTATTATTAAATTAGGATTTTAAAAAATGGCAATATCAAAGTTTTTCTTATGTATTTTATTGTTTTTTGAATTTCTTTTGTATTTCTTTGTTTTTTCGACTTTATGTTTTTCATTGTTTTTTCGATGGAAATTGTTAGCAACACTATTTCAGTCATAAATAACATGAAATCTATTGTTTTTCATCAGTAAAAATAGATATAATGATACATTTATGAATTTTGGCTAGATACAGAATTTGCATTGGATTTGTACATGAAATCACGTTTTTGAGCAATTTTGGGTCCAACATGCACATACAAAATGTTACGTAACTTCAGAACCGTGTACCCCCGCGTCGCAAATTTGGTCTTAAAAGTTGCGTGAGACTTGAAGAAAAAAAGTCATGAAACGCCGCAGCGCGATCTTTTCGCGTTACAAATTTATTGCGAAAAATGTCGAGGGGGGGGGGGGCTGTTTTTGCCCCCCCCCCCCCCCGGGCTAGATAGGGTTAAGAACCGCACATGCATTTTATACAAAAATATAAGGCAATAAAAGGGGAGATGATGTTAGGAAGTGTCACTTGTTCGTCCGGGATCAACTCTAAGTTTTGTAGTGCAGCTGAATTCTAAGCAAAGTGAGGAGACTTGTGGAATGGAAATGTTTTACAGGTTGAAGTACTCATTGTTTGTTATTCTGATCTTACACTCGATGACAACTCTGTGCTTACTCTGTCTCTTGCTGTCTCTGCTCTGCAGGTGCATACATGTACATCAAACCTGTCTTAGTGGCCACCTGTCTATAGCAGCCAACCTGTCTATAGTGGCCACTAAAATAATTCCCCCAGAGAAAGATCATGTGTTAAAGAACCAGCCTATAGCAGCCAACTGTCAACAAAGGCCACAATTTGTTTCCCTTGGGTGACCACTATAGACAGGTTTCGCTGTATCTCTCTAATGCATGTATTTACACATTCTCTCTGTCCTTCTATGTGATGTTTATCTATCAAACTTTCTGATGTCTTTGAATATACACTGGTCCTCTCATAATGTACAAGATTTAAATCATTTCTTTAATCAGAGTTGCAATTATAGTTGTCTGTTAAGTACGTGGGAAAGAAAGGCTAATACCAGGCAGTTCATTGACCACATTCTCCTTTCATCTAAATACTAGGTGTGCAAACCATTGCATCTCTATGCAGTATACATGTTTGACTTTTCAGAATATTTGAACGTTTTCAGATTCCTGACTTTTTAAACCAATAATAAAAGCATGTTGAATTCTCTTTGATAGGGATTTCAGTATCCAGTATATATTCTGTGTCAACCATTATTTTGCTTCTGCATAATGTCATGAATTTTTGATTTTTTCCCCTACCATTGCATCAAAATGTATAATTCATGTACCACAATACTCACAATTTATCACATTTCAACTTCCAGATGAAAATGTAAAATATGAAGGTTCAAATTCATGCCCATTCAAATACGAACTAAATCCAAGTCAGTTTCACAAAATATTTCACTCATGTCATTATGTGGGTATGCTGCTAATTCGTACAGAGTTTAATTAATTTTGTAAAAAAGGCTATCCTTCTTTTCATATCAAACATGCTAAAGAAAAATGATCTTACAGGGACAATCCCCCTCGAACATTCCCAGATCATCAATGGCAATATCTCCAGTGAAGGAAGATCCTCGAATGGCCTCGTAGACAATCTAGAAAAGGATAGCAAGAGTAAAGTGATAAGCTTATTCAAAGAGAAAAAAGTGACACGCAAACAGTCCCACCAACCACCTCTCCGCAAAACATTAGATTCTTTGTTAAACACCACGGACTCATGAATACAAGTTAGCAAAAGAATGTAATTATACGCCAAGCTGTAGCCAGGTGGATATTTCCGCTGCTTAGCGAAAAAAACAACTGGGACTGTATACTTGCTTTTCAGCCATTTCTGCATGGTAATATCAAAACATCCTAACAAACACTTTGGTTTCAGGAGTCAAAACTAAAAGTGACATTATTGGTCTAAATTGACAAAAATTAACCCCCAGTTTAACCCTTTATGTGCTTTTTTTAATAGTAAAAAAATACACACAGACCCCAATGAGAAGCACTATATCTGGTATACACAGGGTAAACAGCAAGTGTTGTATACTGAAAAATGGTGGAGGTGTGGTGGTGCGGTGGTTGTGTACTGTGATTGAAGATCTCAAGGTCCCAGGTTCAAGCCCACACATGGCACTTGTGCAAGATACTTTATCCACATTGCTGCTCTCTTCCTAGGAGTGTAAATTGGGTAGGAGGAGGGTGATTATGTGAATGACCCAGTGGGGAATGGAGATGGTGTACATAGAAATGATATGATATATGATATATGTATATGTGGTTAATGAACTGTATATCTCAATATCTAAGATATTGATGATGAAATTATCCACAGTCAGTGCATTGCTAAATGGAGATGGTGTATATATGTGTATACATGATAATGATATGATATATGATATATGATATATGATATATGATATGAAAATATGATAAGTATGTGTATCCAGTGACCAGGGCTCTGATTGTAATTGTAACATCCCTCTGAATAGGGAAAGACCGTCTATACCATTGAAAAATTGTAAATGAACTTTTAATCTACTCTAAGATATTGATGATAAAATTATCCACAGCCAGAACATTGCTAACTGTTCAATTTTCTTGTTTTTGTGGTCTGGTCCAGTTCAGATGTTAAAAATTGTCATGGAACTTCAGTAACCAAAGGGTTCAGGATCAATTGTGTTCCATAAAGGTATTTGAAGTTTATTCAGGACCCATTGTCTATTGTTGGAACATCAGATTGTATTGGAGTCATGCTACTTCTCCCCTACTCTGACAAAAGGAAGCAAGTGACAAATCACTCAATCTGGGTTATTGGTATTCTTAGATTGTACCTAGCATTCCCTACATACGGACAAAATCTGGACAAGAAATATTCATCTTGCTGCGAGATATTCAATCTAACATGATGTGGTGTTGCATTGATGCCAATGCAAGTGACAGAAACATTTTGCTCATTTACAAGAAAATACTCTTTTGTTAGTTGCTTCCTTTTGTCAGAGTAGAGCCGACTTAGTATCTGAGCGGGGAGAAGCAGGCTCCGTACAGAACAGATTAATCCCTTTGATACCAGTTGAAAATCTGCTGTATATGTTCAGTGTGTACTACTAGTGCAAACATGCGACGGTGGAACAAAAAAGGCTAAATTCAATGTTGGGTGCTGAGAGGACTGATGAACATACCTAGCCTACGTACTAGGTTATGAGGTGCATGGACACAACCCAGTCTGTTAACAACTATGTCTGGTAACACTGACTAAGCCCTTTTACGTCATAGCTCCTCTGGCTTGGGGCATAGTCTGTGCTACCAGATATAGTTGTTAACAGACTGGGTTGTGTCCATGCACCTCACAGCCTAGTACCTAGTGAGGATGGGATTGGGGCATAGACTGTGTTACCAGACATAGTTGTTAACAGACTGGGTCGTGTCCATGCACCTCACAGCTTAGTACCTAGTGAGGATGGGATTGGGGCATAGTCTGTGTTACCAAACATAGTTGTTAACAGACTGGGTTGTGTCCATGCACCTCACAGCCTAGTACCTAGTGAGGATGGGATTGGGGCATAGTCTGTGCTACCAGACATACATGTAGTTGTTAACAGACCGGGTTGTGTCCATGCATCTCACAGCTTACTACCTAGGCTAGAACCTAGGTTACCCTAATTAAGTTTTTTTTCCATTTGGTCCCATCCCACTTGGTCCACTCACAATTTCGTCTTCAAAGAACCCCTTAAAAATAATGTTTAAGATAAAGAAATACTGGGTTAACGAGTCTAATCTTCACCATAAACTAAACCGTTAACCCTAATCCAGACCCCCTACCCTAATCCTAACCCATACATATCAGCATGTGATGGTAGACAAAATGGTGAGTGGACCAATTAGGATAGGACCAAATGGCAAATCTCCGATGAACGTACCCTGAAGGACTCAGCTTGGAACACATCTACAAAGCCGGGGAACCATTCGTTCCCCAGGGGGCCTGATCGGGCCCACACAGGCAGGCCCAGAGCGCCCCCATCTGTCTGGGTGAAGATGTTGAGAGTCCCGATAGTACTGCCTAGCATGTGGAACCAGAACCCCACGCAGTACTTCCCTGCGTCTGCAAAGGGGCTGAGGAGGAGGGCGTTGTCACCTGTCGTGCCTGACGATGTTTCAAGGTACATGTAGCTCCCTTTGGCTGGGTGAGATTAATGGGATTAATGTTTGACCATCTTGGATCATCTATTTGGACTTGACTTTCTGGAATACATACTATTCAGCCATACAACATTGGGATCAATATTGCGATCAGAATTTGGGAATACTGAATCGGATTATCAACTGGACCATCAACTGGAGCCGTGGATTCACTCGACTACAGTATCCTCCAGCATTGTGAGCGGGGAAGGGGCAGTCAGCATAAAATGCAAGCTCTGTACATAATAGATTAACTCCTTTAATGCGAGTTGAAAAGCTGCTGTATATGGTGAGTGTCTATCATTGATGCAAACAAGCGAACAGAAGAGGACCCTTTTAATTTATTGAAAATATGCTTACAACCTCAATTTTCATCAAACAACAAAATAAATGGGTTGAGATACATGTATAGTGCGTTGTCACCTGTGCTGCTAGGCAATGCTTTAAAGTACATGTACCTGTACTTCCCTTGGGCTATGTGAATGACCCCAAGAAGAAACATTTTACTTAAAATATGTTGACAACCTCAATTTTCATCAAACAACAAATATCCATTTTCAACATGCCATTTTAATTTATTCAAATATGTTTGCAAGCTCCCTTTTTTATCAAACTACAAAATATTCATTTTCCAAATGGTACACACTGATAGGCAATAATGATAATAATCAGCTGAGAAGTGTGTTTGCACGTATACCAAAAGACGATTTCTCTACGTATAGGTACTTTCTTGTGCTGTGTGAACGAACCTAAGAAGAATTGTTTTGCTTTATTGAAATTATGTTTACAAGCTCAATCTTCATCAAACAACAAAATAATCTGTTTTATTGGTGTTTCAAATGGTACATAATAATTTAGGTAATAATGGGCTCAGGAGTACCTAAAATCTAAAACTTAACGTTTCTTTAGAAACATGTCGCTTCCTTTCGCTGTGTGAATCATCCAAAGGAGCACTCCTACTTAAACACTGTTAATAAGCTGATTTTTGGTTTTTTTTATCAAAAAACAATATATTCAGTTACAATATTAAGAAAATAGTACACAATATTAGGAAATACCAAAAGAAGTGATAGAATACATGTCTACATCAACCAAATATCCTTTTTTGCCAATGTATTATTCGCACATACACTGTACCGCAACAAAATATTCCTATCAATTTTGTTTCATTTGTCACTATATTATTGTAAAATAGAACAACAAAACATATATATATATTGTGTGGGCATTATGCAGATTGTAGTATTTTATCATTGCATGATTTGTATTTCTAGTGGAAAAATAAAATAATTGAATTTAAATCAATAGATGGTGTGCAGGATTGGGGTCAGGAGTGGGACGAGGGCTCTGTTGCATAAAACTTACTAGCAATGGTAATTCTGTCATCATTAGTAACTGCTATGGTAACACAGCTAGACAGCCAATCAAATTCAAGGTTTCCATACAACTTGCCATTGGTAGCATTGGGGCATTGGTATCAGGGGTGGTATAAAGCTTTAAGGAGTTAGGCAACCTTTGTGATGTTCACTTACCAGTGCCCAAGGTGTGGTCAATATCAGGGCCCGTTCCGGTAGAGGATGTGGATCCACTGCGATGGGACCATTTTAGGGTTTTGGTCTGACCCAGGGTGTAACCACACATTCCATCCTCAAAGTCGCACTGCCATGGGTTGGGCTCTTTAAAATTAATTGATTGATTGATTGATTTAATTATTGACTGATTGATTGATTGATTTAAGTATTCATTGATTAATTGATTGATTTAAGTATTGATTGATTGATTGATTGATTTAAGTATTGATTGATTGATTTGATGATTGATTGATTGATTGATTTAATTATTGATTGATTGATTGATTGATTTAATTATTGACTGATTGATTGATTGATTTAAGTATTCATTGATTAATTGATTGATTTAAGTATTGATTGATTGATTGATTTAATTATTGACTGATTGATTGATTGATTTAAGCATTCATTGATTAATTGATTGATTTAAGTATTGATTGATTGATTTAATTATTGATTGATTGATTAAGTATTGATTGATTGATTTAATTATTGATTGATTGATTGATTGATTTAATTATTGATTGATTGATTTATTGTTTTATTATCATCATCAGCATTGACAAGAATATATTAACATACTATAATATGACACTTCTATTGACAGTGGATACATAAATATGGATACATGAATATGTAACACACGTGCCGCAATAATGTATGATACTGTCAGAGATGATTTATACCCAATGGTAATATCGAGTCAGATATGGCATATGTGCCAGTTGAGCCTGACTCGCATTTGATGACAAAATCTGTTGAGAAAATTATATGCAGGGAAATAGCTTCATACATTAGTTTCATATAGAAAATGTTGTTATGATAATAGTTATAATAATGATCTTTCTGTTTTTTTCTTCAATCATATCATTTATCCAGGGTAGCCCCTTCAGTGGTTAGACACTGTTCTATCAGGGGGCCTTGCTTCGATATTTTAACATTCAACACTACTAATTCGAGGCTTCAGCCTATGCCATCTCGGGTTCCATGAACATAGTAGCACATCCAGACTTGTCTATCCAGCATGGCTGTCCTGAGCTCACTAACGCTATCAAGGCCAGTGTCATTCTTTAGTACACTAATGCACTAGTAGGTGGCCTGACTTCTCCCTCTTCTTGCAGTACCATGTTTAGGCTCCCAGAGTGTGAGGGGATTAGCTGATAGTTCAGGGTGTCTCACACAGTGTCCTGCTTTTTTCATTCTCCTGTCACGCACTTTGATAGATACTTTTGGTAGACCACCATATAAATTGACATTGGCATTGACATTCAACATAGCATGGTTTATATCAACACAAACAAAATACATGTAGTAGTTCAGTGACAAATAAACATGTTATGGAATTCAATTGGTCTATAGTGCTTTCCTGGTATTTGGAACACAAGTTTGATGCAAACATTGTGCTTAACATGGACTACCTGATGGGGGCTCTAAATAATGTATCATTATTGATTCAATTGATTCTGTCTTTGGAATCTCTTTGATGTTGTGTACATAGAAATTACAGCAAATAATTAAAGTCATCCACTGATGTGATCTTGTGATGGCAATCACTGATTTCGTAACAGCATCAGTTGATTTATTTTGCACCCAAAAAAGTTTGTTTCCTCCCATGTCTTGCGAGGTCTCCCATGCAGATTCTTCCCAATAACTGTGAAATTTTGTATTTTCTGGGTATCTTCTCTCCTAGCCATATGACCATACCATCGTTGCTCCCCTTAAAATGGGCTGGGCTCAAACCCACGGTCTTTCTGCAAGAGGTAGAGCTCTCTCCACTAAATGACAATTTCTCTTCATGTGTTATGTAGTTCAGGGAGACTCCTCTTTCAAGGATCATGGGTGAACTACTTAGCACATGATACAAAAAAATCAATAATACTCCAATTAAGTGGAACATGATTACATCTTTCTTTGCATTCACGAACCTGAACAGAGAGTCGTCCACAGACCAGTGTCATCGACAGCGACATCAATATTCCCCGCATCGCCAAACTCCACTCTCAGGTGAATCTGGAACTCGGTGGGCGAGATGACGTCAAACTGACCAAACTGCCACAAGTCACTCTGGTGACTGGTCTTCGTGAATTTCACCTCAGGTGTGAAGATATTTGGGGGGTCGAATTGGAGGTACGATGCAGTGAAATTCACGTCTCCTGGAAATGTATTGAGGTGAAAAAGCGAGTGAGCTACATACATTACGGAGACCGGATAGTAGTAGTTACAATATAATTCTAACAAATGGCCCTAACGACCTTGAACTCAGTCTTTAAAGAGGCTTAGGACAATCAAAATGCAGGTACGATGTAGCGAAGGTTGTATTGTTATCAAATTCAAAGAACAAATATAATTTATAAAGAACATTTTGAAATGATGTCTCGCCTTCACAAACTTAACCGCAGCGGGAAAGAGCTTAGGAGGATAGAATTGAGGGAATGATGCAGCAAAGCTCACATCTCCTGGTAAATCACCAAACATGATTAAGGTGAAAGCTAGCTATATGGGTTCATGCATGTTTGCACCCTATATCCCTAATTGAAATCAAGTGTAATATCTGCTATCACATATTTTATTTCCCTTTAATGTGCATATTTCCAAGATTGACATTCACAGAATAGATTACAATCTGCACGAGGAGTTAAGGGTATAGTTTGCCATGAATATAAGTTGGTTTCAATCCTCACAGAAGCATGAAAGAAATATTAGTGGAGGTTTGATGAAAATCCGTCGAAGGATAAGAAAGTTATATCTCTTAAGATTTTTATTTTTGTGATGTCACATGCAAGGTGCTAATATGTCACACTAATATGTTTCTTTCATGTGTCTGCTCTTATTGAGACCAACTTAATTTCAGGATGACCTATCCCTTTAAAAGTAGCCCGTCCCTTCTGCAGACCTAATTCTGAAAGTTCCCTGACTTTGCCACCATTTGAGAAAGAGTGGCTGTATAACCTTTCCCTGGAATCAACAAAGCGTAATATTCGATAATTGATCAAGCTTTCTTTTTTGAAATCTCGGTGAAAACTAGTTAGATTTCCATTTTTTCTACGGGAGTTATAGTACCTCTGACTTTAACATTTCACAGTTGGTATCCCAAAGATACGTGCTAAAAGTGTGCAAACTTTCATGAAGTTTGCAGATGTTTGTAAAAGGGACGGGCCATCTGGTAGAGATTGTAACAATACACATATTTTTTTTTTTTTTCGGGGGGGGGGGAGGGGGGGTTGTACCTGTTCCTTTCATGTGGTACCAGAAGGCAAAGCAGTCTCCTTGAGGAGAGGGATCAAAGACTTCACTGATGAGGGTGGCACTGTCTCCAGGATTAGCCGGTGTTGCATCAACATGCATGTAGAAACCTGGGAAGGTAGCAAGTAACCACAAATACAGCAACATGTGTATGTGAAGAGTTTGATTTCAAGAGTAGCTAACTCCACTTTGAAAACCAATGAGACAAAGTTTCTTAATCCAGCTTTGTGCAGGCGCCAATTGGAATTTCACTTGATACTACTTGATAATAATATGCCCTACTCTGACAAAAGGAAGCAAGTGACAAGTCACTCAAATCTGGATTATTGGAATTCTAAGATTGTACCCAGCATTCTCTACATGCGGCCAAAATCTGGACAAGAAAAATAAATCTTGCTGCGAGATATCCAATCCAACATGATGTGGTGTTGCACCCATGCCAATGCAAATGACAGACACATTTTGCTAATTTACAAGAAAAGTCTCTTTTGTTAGTTGCTTCCTTTTGTCAGAGTAGGGGAGAATTGGTCTGACTCTTTTAATAACTTGTTAATTCTTACTCCAGCAAAACCATGAATGCTCCTTACTGTGCTGATACGAATAACTTCATTTTTAAGAAAAAGTGATTTGCATGTAGCAACTTTTGGATGCAAGTTCTTCATATAAATACTTGAACTTGATTTTTTCTCCATTTCTCGAAAATGGATACAAAGAACACAATATAAATGGATTTTTACATATTGTACAGACAAAAGCATTACAAAAGGAATGATGTATAAAAAAAATGTGCGACATCGGAAAAAGGTTTTACAAGAAAGCTTCTAAAGATGAAAAGCAATACATGGCACAGAAAGAAAACACAGGACAGTGTCAGTAAAAAGAGAGAGGAATGGGAAAAGAGAAAGAGGTGGAAGAGAAAAAGAAAGAGCAAGAAGAAAGAGACTGAGAGACATTCTGAGCAATAGTGACACAGTACCCTATTCATTCGGAGGCAATGAAATAAAATGTAATACTTGTGGCAATAACACATAGAGAAATATAATTCATGGGAAAATACTGTAATTTATTATTGGAATGGGGGGAGGGTACAAAACTATATTTCTAACCATCACCTGTTTCCGCCGTATGATCATTCTTTGGGCCTGTGTTTCCACTCACTCCATACTTATTACAATACTACATAGATAAATAGAATTCATGGGAAACTATTGTAATTCATGATTGGAATGGGGGGGGGGGGGGATCAGGGGTTGATAACTATAACTCTTGCGCAGACTAACCATCAGCTGTTCCCGTCGTATGATCATTCCTTGGGCCTGTGTCTCCACTCGCTGTCGTTCCAGACTCACGTTGCCATGGTAACTCATCCCCATCTCCGTCATCCTCGATGTTCTGCCACGAGCACATGTTTCTGTCGAAGCTGCAGTGGCCTAGGAAACAATGCACATGATGAATGATTAACTAGGCCTGGGCCCCGTAACATAAAGGTTTGCGACCAATCGCAAAATGGCAATAGCCAATATAAAGTATTGTTGCATACGCTTTTTGTTCAAGAGACGGACCAGTAATTTGTCTTTCAAATTTGCGATTGATCGCAAACCTTAATGTTTTTAATACAGGGCCCTAATGGTACCGTACCTCACTGTATGCAATACTTGCAACTCTTTCACAGGTTAGCAGTCTTAGACACCAGCTTCCCAAAAGGAATTTGGATCAAGTAAGGTTCTGCTGTGAAAGACTGATAACATCCATCATTATCTCCTTTTCAAAAGTTTTAGTTTTGGATAGGGGCACAAAGGACATTTACTCATTTCATGCCGATCCGAGCATATGACATAGGAATCATCAATTCAAATCAATTCAATTTATATTCTTACTTTTTAGTGGTCACATCAGAGCTTTACATGTATCATTCATATTTTTCTTTTCAAATCAAATATATATATATATTTATACACAGATTATTGAAATTTCTTTACATTATATATACCCATAGCACTCTGATTTTCCAATATAATTTATTTTGTAAAATTTGGAATAGTTTCTATATGTGTGTGTGTGTACGGCATATTGTATTTCATCGATTGCAAATAATGGCAATTCCGCTACTGTAAGTGCTGCCAATCATTTTGTGAATTCAAACAGGTTTTTTTCATACCTGGATTGTCACAGGCTCCAGGTGCAAATGTGACATCATCAATGGTGATACCACCCTTTTGCGCTTCGTCTAGACCTATGATCCCCTGGATTACCGCCTGCAACAGAAGCAAACATGGGATATACATATCAGAGAATGTATGAGGTGACATGGGCCGTGTTTATCAACTCTTTTTTGGGTAGAATTAAGGTTTCCAAACGCGTTTAAATTTTTATAAACGCGTTTAAACGAGTTGATAAACGCAAAGGTGTTTTGATTAGGGGGTTTGGAAAGCTGTTTTGAAACACGCAAATTTGTGTGATCCTAAACGCGTTTAAATTTTAAACGCGTTTAAAGAAGTGAGATAAACGCAAAGCTGTTTTGAAACGCGTTTAAGCCATGTGTTTTCAGTGACAGGGCAGGTTTTTGTCTTGGACGATCGAGTTGATAAACGCATCGTTTTTTAAACGCGTTTGGAAACGCGTTCGTAAAGGCCTTTGGAGTTGATAAACGCACCATCTTTTTAAACGCGTTCCTAAAGGCCTTTGAAAACGAGTTTAAATTTCTGAAAAATTGATAAACACGACCATGGATAAGTATACACTATCTAAACATTGTTTTCAGAGATAAAACAAAATTAACTTAAATATGAAAATGCACTCTATTGATAGGACTTGAATTCCTACCTGATAGGTAGTGACATGGTGACATGGACAAGTATACACTATCTAAAACATTGTTTTCAGAGATAAAACAAAATTAACTTGAAAATGAGAATGCACTCTATTGATAGGACTTGAATTCCTACCTGATAGGTAGTGACATGGTGACATGGATAAGTATACACCATCTAAAGCATTGTTTTCAGAGATAAAACAAAATTAACTTCAAAATGAAAATGCACTCTATTGATAGGACTTGAATTCCTACCTGATAGTAGTAGTCCTGAGACATGAAAGTGACGCCGGCATACCACCATCTATCGTCCCGGTTCCCTGACATCGTCCATAGAGAGTCCGACATCCCCGTCGTCGTCTCATTCACAATCCACTGGCGGAACACCGAGATGGCGCCAACGGTCGCGTCATCGATGTGGTACCAGAACTCTAAACACTCGGCTTGGTCCCTGGTCGGTGGTCGTAGGAGACTAACAAGATTTGCCGTGTCGTTCACCTGGTTGTTCTCATCTCGCACGTCAATATACGCATAGCCACCTACAGCATTTGATATGGTCACATGAGATTTCAAGTGTGGGGCATTTTTTGTAGAAATTATTGAAAGGGCATATACTGTACTGGGAAGACAAAAAACCTTCAAATGTGAACGAGAGCAATCTTCTTGCCAATGGTCTTAAATTCATGTTTTGTCCACTTTAAAACCTTGCTGAATTTTATTTGCCCTCAAATGATCCACATTTGGAGAGATTTGTGATTTAATCACAGATCCTCCAAATGTTCGGCCCGAACAATTTGAGGATTTGTGATTTAATTACTAATTATTCTAAATGTGGATCATATGAGGACAAATAAAATTCAGCAAGGTTTTAAAATGGACAAAACATGAATTTAAGACCATTGGCGAGAAGATTGCTCTCGTTCACAGGTGAAGGCGTTTTTGTCTTCCCAGTACAATATATGCCCTTTAACTTGTTACATACCACATTTTCAACATTTATGCACGCAAACTCCATGGAAAGTGTGCTCAAACCCATTGAGAAACTCTTTGTCTGGTAAATGAAGTGGTAAGTCTTTATGCTCTGTGACCTATACAATAATTTGTGTAATATTTTTGCTAAGGCGATGCATATGGAATTTTATTCTGTGACATAGTAGACGTAACACTTGATTTTACTGTGTTACTGTAAAACTACATACGAAAATTATAACCACAAATACAATTCATTCCCCACAAAGTGTTGCCAGAAGCAATACAAAATAGAATGCTTGCTTCACAGAGAGGGGATACATTCCATGTAAATTCCTGCTTCTATTGATCTCATAAACATGCCCTCTAGGAATCATATGTTACATACCCTTACATGTATATATTCTAATACTCAATATACTATTATTGTTGCGTATGCAAATTTCATGCACATTGTCCAAACAATGCCTTACTAATGGTAACTCCAAAGCCTAGCCAAGGTTTTCCAGTGTAACAAGAACTAATTAATTTAGTTTGCATTCCAACGATTGAAACTGAAGCACAAAATATAGGCAGTAAGCAGGAAAGTCATAGATACATAATATAAATGGCATACCATCAAAACTTGGTTGTGTATGAGTAGCCAGGTATGTTGCACTTAAAGGGCATATACTGTACTGGGAAGATAAAAAGCCTTCAAATAGGTGATCGTGAGCAATCTTCTTGCCAATGGTCTTAAATTCATGTATTATCCATTTTAGAAACTTGCTGAAAGTTATTTGCCCTCAAATAAGCCACATTTTGAGTAATTATTTATTAAATCACAAATCCTTAAATGTTCGGGCCAAACATTTTGATTTAATCACTTATTACTCAAAATGTGGATCATTTGAGGGCAAATACATTTCAGCAAGTTTTTAAAATGGACAATACATTAATTTAAGACCACTGGCAAGAAGATTGCTCACGATCACCTTTTGAAGGATTCTTTTGTCTTCCCAGTACAGTATATTCCCTTTAATATAAACATGTTCTACTTCTTGTGATGAAAATGATGATTTCCTTGAGACAAGAGGAAGATCAGAAACATTCACTCACAAAGAAGAGTACTTGTGCAAGCTGATTGGACTCTTACCCCCTACTTGTAGAGTGGTATGATCCCTGAGGTCTTCATTGTTTCCATAGCGACTGTCGCTATTAGATCCACGCATCCAGTCAATAGTGTCTGTCTCGTTGACATTTGTCCAGTCACAAAGGTCAAAGGTAAAGTCGCAGATGTCTACAGGTGAAAGACAGGACAAAAAGATTGTTAAAGAAATTAAACATTTATTGATACCTCTTATCTGCATATATGTAATTTATTCATTTGAAATGATTGTATACTTAACTATCAACTGAATAATATAAATCTCCGGACCTTAGCATTAAATATGTGTTTATCAATAAACCCGAATTGGATTGTGCTGAGTCAAAATCAAGCAACGATGAAGTTCATACGATTGAAAAACGTACACCACACAACATCTTAATTGTTTGGTACAGAGCTTGGTCAGAGCACATGAAGATCGGCTTACCCGAGAGGCCAGAACAGTCCCGGTTCTCGTATAGTGTGATGTCATCGATGGCGACGTCGCTGAAAGACGGGATCACGGTAGCGTTCAGGAGGATCTGATACGTGGCTGTGTCTTCCATGGTATCGATTGGGACCTGGACAAAGATGGAAGCAAGTATACATGATGGAACTCATTCATGAACGAGGACAGTTCAGAGCAAAACTAATCCGAACTTGCTGTCAAAGTGGCAACACTTTTCTTTTCCTTGAAATCAGATCCTATACAGCATGGAAAAAAGATCCTCTACAGCATTAAAAAAGAAAACAGGAGCAGGTGGGCATTTTATTAATTTCATTGGCAACATTTCTTTTGTGGGAGTCAGACTTGTACATGATGAAAATAAAATGTTCATTCCATTACAAATTGACAAAATGTTAGTGTAAAGATGAATTAAAAAATGTATCCTTTAAAAGTTAAAAAGATATGGTCAACAAATGAAAAAGAGAGACAGCGTTTGTGGTTCCACATCAAGCCCTCAAGCAACAGTGAATGACCTCACTTTTGTTGCCCAGACCCACATGCTTGTATACTTGTATATATTCTATTGTAATGTGTTTTTGTTCTGTCAGTCATGTTTTCTCTTCTTATGATGTTATATATTATTATTTGTACAGTAAAATAAATAATAATAATGATAATAATCATAATCATAATCATAGTAACAAGAGTAGTTTAGGCGTACCAGCAACTGTCTCCAGAAATTCCCCTGATTTCCGCTGATACTTCTCACCGTCTCCCCTACCGTTTCCATGGCTTTCAGGGTCTGAACAGAAAGACTACCCATGGTGTCGCCAAACATGTAGAAATAGAGCTCCAAACACTGCTTGGTGTCCGAGCTCAAGTCTGGACTCTTCAGGATCGCGCTGTCAAAATACTCACGCTCAGAACTTTCCGTATAGGCGTAGATTCCTAAAGAGAAATAAAAAAGGGAGGTATCAAATTTCTTTGGGCGCTGTCAAAATTCTTAGTCATGTTTATATCCAGAACTTTCCACATATAGGCATAGATTCCTAAAGAGAAATTGAAAAGGAGAGGCATCAAACTTGTTCTGCTTTTACTCCTGGTAGGCTTATCCAAGGCAGGTCTTAATTATATTGTGTAAATACCCTGGAAAATGGAATAAGATACCTAAA
The DNA here is from genome assembly GCA_963669155.1 of Arbacia lixula. Taxonomy (NCBI): domain Eukaryota; kingdom Metazoa; phylum Echinodermata; class Echinoidea; order Arbacioida; family Arbaciidae; genus Arbacia; species Arbacia lixula. Next base: position 8,476,298 of record OZ022596.1, on the reverse strand, counting down.
AAGGTCGTCATTCACAATGTGAAAACTGGAAACTTAATATATTAAACAGATAATATTGGTCGCTGGATTTTGAGTACATTTTTTGACAACTCATGAAGCATACAAGCATGACACTATAATATACATGTATCAGATCAAGGTCCTCTGCTTTTAATCTTACACTGTCACTCAACATAATGTACTAGTGTACGATCCGACACTGTTATTTAACACAATGTGCTAGTATACGATCTACACAATGTGCTCACAATATGGCTGTGCCAGTGTATGACTTGACACCGTCATTCAAATGCAATATGCTAGTGTATGATCTGACACTGTCCTTCTAATACAATGTGCTAATGTATGATCTGATACCATAATTCAACACAATGTTCTAGTGTGCTAGTATGATCTACACAATGTGCTCACCATATGGCTGCGCCAGTGTATGACTTAACACCAACATTCTAGTGCAGTGTGCTAGTATGATCTACACAATGTGGTCATCATACGGCTGCGCCAGTGTATGACTTAACACCAACATTCTAGTGCAGTGTGCTAGTATGATCTACACAATGTGGTCATCATACGGCTGCGCCAGTGTATGACTTAACACCAACATGCTAGTACAGTGTGCTAGTATGATCTACACAATGTGGTCATCATACGGCTGCGCCAGTGTATGACTTAACACCAACATTCTAGTGCAGTGTGCTAGTATGATCTACACAATGTGCTCACCATACGGCTGCGCCAGTGTATGACTTAACACCAACATTCTAGTGCAGTGTGCTAGTATGATCTACACAATGTGGTCATCATACGGCTGCGCCAGTGTATGACTTAACACCAACATTCTAGTGCAGTGTGCTAGTATGATCTACACAATGTGCTCACCATACGGCTGCGCCAGTGTATGACTTAACACCAACATTCTAGTGCAGTGTGCTAGTATGATCTACACAATGTGGTCATCATACGGCTGCGCCAGTGTATGACTTAACACCAACATTCTAGTGCAGTGTGCTAGTATGATCTACACAATGTGGTCATCATACGGCTGCGCCAGTGTATGACTTAACAACAACATGCTAGTACAGTGTGCTAGTATGATCTACACAATGTGCTCACCATATGGCTGCGCCAGTGTATGACTTAACACCAACATTCTAGTACAGTGTGCTAGTATGATCTACACAATGTGCTCACCATATGGCTGCGCCAGTGTATGATCTGACACAGGTCCAGTGTTATCTGAAGGAGTCCGTCCGTGGATCAGGCTCCAGTCAAAGTTGTCGAGATTCTCCTCATTCGTCCAAGTACAGTAACCGCCTTCAAAGGAGCACGAACCCAGTGTAGGACAGAGGCCATCTGTTATCTTGTAATCATCAAAGGATACGCTTGCCGCTTGACTTGTGTCAATACTTTTCCCTTGGAATGTGATCTGATGATAAAAATAAAATACAGAATGGGTCAGATAATCCTTGCTATCAAAGGATGTACTTGCCACTTGATTGGTGTTAATACTTTTCTCTTGGAATGTGATGTAATGATGAAAAAAATACAAAATGGTCAAAGAATACTTGCAATTCGGGGGCTAAACTCCATGCTTGATTGGTGTCAACACTTTTCCCTTGGAATATGATCTAAAGATTATCATCATTACAAAGTGAAACGGACCATTTACTATTACAGGTGTTTACCACTATTATTCCTTTACCTTCTTCTCTCTCTCTCCATGTAGTTCTTCCATCTCTCTCTCTCATCTACCCTCACCTTCTCTCGTTCTTCGCTTCTCTTTCTTTCTTCTCTCTCTCTCTCCATATAATACTTCCATCTCTCTCTGTCTCTCCCTCCCTCACCATCTCTCATTCTTTGCATCTCTTTCTGTCTTCTCTCTCTCCATGTAGTTCTTCCATCTCTCTCTCTCTCTCTCATCCTCCCTCACCTTCTCTCATTCTTCGCATTTCATTTTTCTTTCTCTCCATGTAGTTCTTCCATCTCTCTCTATCATCCTCCCTCACCTTCTCTCATTTTTTGCATCTTTCTTTCTTCTCTCTCTCTCTCTCCATGTAATACTTCCATCTCTCTCTGTCTCATCCTCCTTCACCTACTCTCATTCCTTGCATCTCTTTCTTTCTTATCTCTCCCTTTATCTTTTCTTTCTTTTTCCTCTAAATTCTCTACTTCATCCATGCATTCTTCTCTCCCTCTCTCTCCATGTACTCCTCTGTGAGATAAATATCAATATCCTGGTAAAATGTTTCATTTTTTCTCGGTCTCTCTCTCTCTCTCTCTGTAATCATCCCATTATTTTCCATCTCATCCTCCCCTAATTTCTCCCATTCTTCACATCTTTCTCTCTATGAAGTCCTCTCTTTCTTTTCAGCTAAATATCCTCACCCACCGGGTAATCCTGGTTCAGGTGCACGCAACAAATTTCTTTCATCACCAAGATCCAAACAACAAGGACCAACTGAACTACAGTGGAGCCTGAGATCAAATGCACAGTGATTGCAATCAAATGCAATTAGCTCCATACACTGACTGCAATCTGACTGCAATAGATTGCAATCAGCTGTGGCGTCGATCTCAGGCCCAACTGTACACTACGCACTCCCCCATCCTCCTCGTTTGGTTCCACATGGAATGTTGAGGAGTATCATCAAGAAGGAGAAGAGTCACTCACCTGGTAATCCTGGTTAAGCTGCATGTCTGTTTGGATGACGTGCCATTCCTCAGCCAGCCTGGCTCCATTATAGCGGGCGAGGGGGTATTTAAAGTTACTGACAAGATCTACTCTTGTCACCTGAGTAATACAAACAAAATATAATGCATAATTTTATGGGTCATATATAATGAAGTTTGCATAACTAACATAACAAGTTACACAATATTTGAAGGAAAATACAAAGCAATGCTAATGACTGTAGAAACATTTTGTGAATACAAATATCTTTTACAAAACGCTATTTAAACACCATAATAAATATTGTAGTGTGATATATGTGCTCATCTTGCCAGTGAGGGTGGAGTCAAAGTAAAATAAAAATCTATCCTTCTCTCCACCTGAATCATGTAATATCTTTAGGCCGACACAAAGAAATAATCCAGGGGTTGACACACTCATTAATGAAGACATAAAACATAAACAACTGATGAGCCTGTTCACATTACCAACTACCAACTTACCGTGAAGTCTACAGCTTCTGAGTTGTGCATATAGAACCAGACCTCGAAGCACTTGTCCGCTCTGCCTGATTGTGTGAACACATCAGTCTGCAGTTCCCCAATTAGATCAGTCATACTCAAGTCCAAGTACATGAAGTGACCTGGTCAACATGAATAAACATACCCTGTATTTATGATGCAGCGTAGATAAGGCGCACATCATCTAAAAGCGGGCTTGTGATAGATTCATACCGTCAGAATCATATATGATTTGGTAGATGTGCTAGTTCAGAGATGGATGGATTGTTATGTCCTTTTGTCCCATCCAGTCCAACCATAGTCCACTAGAGGTAACATCAATCTTAGAACTCATCAAACACATGGATTGGACATGATTGGCAGAAAATGGTCAGCTTTGTAATATTTTATTTCATTCATTTCCCACAAATTGAATCATGAATAGGCCTACATATTGATAAAAAGAAGCATCAATTACTATTATTTAGCATGGTACAGTCAAACCTGTCTTAGTGGCCACCTTTCTACAGCAGCCAATCTGTCTATAGTGGCCACTAAAATAATTCCCCCGAAGAGAGATCATGTGTTAAAGACCCTGTTTATAGCAGCCACCTGTCTATAAATGCCACAATTTGTGTTTCCCTTGGGTGGCCACTATAAACAAGTTTCAATGTATATGGTATATGTAAATATTATATGGTATAATATATAGATCTCAGCACTACAAGAAGAACATGAAGATCAGGGAGAGGAATATCTTACCTAGATGAGTCCTGTATGAGTTGTCATAGGGCGGGGCATATCGCGTGGTGTCATTGCCAGCGGTCAGCAACCATTTCAGCCCGTTAGTCGGCTCCTGGGTCAAAAGACATGCCCCGTTCTCAAAGTCACAGGAGGCTGCAATATGGGGGAAAATGGAAAACATCATTAAACAAATAATAATAATACATAGAATTTATATAGCGCTTTTTCCATCTTAATTAGATGCTCAAGGCGCTTCAGAGCAAATTAAAGAGAGAGAGAAAAAAATACAATACAGGTATGAACTTGTACGTCAAAAAGCACCATTATATAGGTATGTCTTTAGGTTGCCCTTGACGGTGGTCACTGACGTCAGGGTTTTTAAACTCTGTGGAAGAGAATTCCACAGGTTTGGAATAGATACATAGGGTATAGTACATAGATATCCACATGTGCCTGAACAATACACTCATGGTTTACTGAGGCCAAGTATTTGCGGGCTGGCTGTGTTCTGCTCAGATACTATGCAGCACGACTCCCATACAATCTGCTGTGCAGACAGTAGACAGCAGGCTATGAATGCATTACACATACATGTTAGGACATAATTAAGCCACCCCTTTCATAACTGAAGTTCATGGCAAATGTTGATCTCCTAACTGGACAAGGGTTCACAAGGCCAGAAAATCTAACCGTGAGCAATGGGTTAAAGCCCATATACCACAAATTTATCTGGAAAAAGGAAAACTAGCATATTTAAATGCTCATTCAATGGTGTTACAAATGTATTGAAATTGTACAAAAAAGAGGATGTTATTGTGCTTACTTATCAAATAATATACTTTGTCATCAACAATACTAGCATTATTATTATGAATCATTGATTTAATATCACAATTAATTCATCTTCATTACCCTTAAGATATGTCTCATTAGCTTTCAGTCTGACACTAGGTATAGAAACCATAAGCAATAGGTTGCTGTCAAAATTGTGCTGCTCATGGAAGCAGATAAGCGACTCTACGAAAAAAAATATAACTGCTATGTAGGGGTGATTCATATTTCTTTTGAAACCCCTTTTAGTAACCATGGTAACATACTGATGGTTTGTGGGATTAAACTCTTACTTGTTACAGTCAATGTGGAAAACAAAAATTATAGTTTTAGTGCTACAACTCATACCAGGTGTAGCGCACTTCCCAGGGAGAAAGACGATGTCATCCACAGCAATATCTCCTGAGAAGCCCGATCCTCTGACTCCTTCAAACAAGATCTGCAGAAAACAAAAATTTCAGGGCCCCATTTCACAAATAGTTGCAAACAGATCATATGATCGATCTGTATGTTAGATCATTGATATCAATTGTAAGTGTGTATCAAAGTACTTGTATAAACAGTGAGTATCATCTTCGCAGCGCATTTGGTATTCAAATTATCATGCTATCCTGATCTTACCATTATGGTATGCTGCCCTCTGTAGGTGGAATTTATATTACCGTAGGAGGGAACTGTGCTTACATGGTAAGATACAAGGGAGTCAGAGATAAAGTATACCATGAAAACTAAATCACTAGTATGAAGTGTGAGTCTATAAACTATTTCATTGCCCTTGACTTCAAGATGTGTGGTAAGCAAATGGGGCTTTCAAGACCTGGTAATGTAAGGGTTAACTCTTTCCTTCCAATTGCCATGAAAATGTGTAGTAAGCCAATGGGGTTTTCAAGACCTGGTAATGTAAGGGTTAACTCTTTCATTCCAATCGGCATGAACATGTGTAGTAAGCCAATAGCTCTTTACAAATCCTAGGAATATCAGGTTTAATCAAATAGAATTTGGTTGTAGAGTGTGGCTGGAATATGAATCGAGATGAACAGCGGTGTGAAGGCAAATACGTAATATACGAACACAATACTATCATGAGCAAGTTTTTCTCTCTACTTACAGCAAAATAATCGCCAGTAGTCCCACTCAGTGATATTTGTGCTGGGTTCCATTGTGGTCCCCTGGGCTCTGTCTCACTCCAGACTGCCTCCTCCACAGCATTAATGCTCCTGAAAGCAGTAATGATGAACGGAGAATTCCATTTTCATAAAGGGACATTGTTTGTACAAATGCTTCTAAGCCCTTTGTTTGTGAGTACATTTATGCAAGGAACATTAGTTTATTAGCTCCTGAAAGCAGTAACGATGAACAGAGAATTCCATTTCCATAAAGTGACATTGTTTGTACGAATGCTTCTATACCCTTTGTGTGTTTGTTTGCTTAACACAATGTTGTTTTATGGGATCTTAGTGCATTCATGGTGACATGACCTAAAAGTGGCTCTCGATGGGTTAAAGGGATAGTTCACCCTGAAATTACGGATGTTTCAATAAAAGCAGACACATACCGTAACAGAAACATATGAAGGAACATTTGATGAAAATCCTAAGGCTAAGAAATTCATGATCTTTTAAAGTTTCAATTTTGTAACATCACATGCGTGGTGCTTTCCTATATGTGTGTACAATTTTGCTTGAAAATGTGCACCTTCTCAAAAAACTATGCATCCTGTTACCTGTGCATTCGATACATTATTAGAAATACATTTTTTCACACATACCTGTATGGAAAAAAAATCATTCCAATTTCAAAAACAGAAAATGAGCAGTTTATGGAACTATACTGAGAACAACATATGGGAAAGCACTTCGCATGTGGCGTCACAAAAATTGACATTTCAAAAGATTATAACTTCCTTATCCTATTGACAGATTGTCATCAAACCTTGGCTAATATTTTTCTTTCCATGTTTATGCTTTTAATGAATCCAAGTTATCTTCAGGATGGACTATCCCTTTAAAAGAATTGGAGCCAGCTGCCTCCCTGTGAACCTACCTGTAGACAGTTAGGCCCCCGAGATGAAGACCATACATGTGATACCAGAACGTCATGCAGTAGTCAGGGACATCATAGATTATCGAATTGGAAACCATCCGAGCTATATTACCAGGCTCCGCAAATGATGCCTCAATGTACATATAGTAGCCTGTAAGAAGAAAGCAAACATTGAAGAGATATCCCACCCTGATATTTAGTGCGTTTTGATAAAAGCAGAAAGATAAAAGAAACATATCAATGAAGATTTGACAACAAATGGACCAGAGAAAAGAAAGTTAGTTTTTTGTTTTCAATTTTGATTTGGTGACATCACAAGTGAGGTGCTTTCCCATACTTTGTGCATAATTTTTTCCATAAATTTTCTTTTCGCTGTTCTTTGATGAAGAAATGCATAATTTTCATAGCAGTTTGTGTGTAATAACACAATGATATATCAAATGCACAGGCGAAATAATACATAACCTTTTGAGAAAATTGACTTTTTCCAAAAAAAATGTACACAACATATGGGAGAGTGCCTTGCAAGTGATGTCACAAAATCAAAACTTTAAAATCTAAAAACTGTCTTTCCCTTGCACCAATCTTTGTCAAACCTTCACCAATATGTTTCTTTCATGTTTCAGATTTTATCAAAACCAACATAACTTTAGGGTTAACTATCACTTTAATACTCTGTGAAGATAACACATCATTCATCGCCATCTGTACAATTCATTATGTACACCACCTACCCCTTCTATAATATATTTTTTTTTCAAGAATTAACATTTACATTTAGATTGAAATTTGATTTTTATTTAAATAATAATAATACATAGAAGTTATGTAGCGCACCTTCCATCTTAATTAGATGCTCAAGGCACTTCAGAGCAAATTTAAGACAAAATATACAATACGGGTATGAACTTCACAAGTAAAAACATTTGTGGTTGTATGTCAAAAAACACCATTATTTGTCTTAAATGAGAAAAATTATACAATAATGTTATTCCCCCCCCCAAAAAAAAAAAAATAAGCAGCAAGCAAAATGTGTACAACATATCAAAGACAAAACCAGCCCACATTGTAAAATGTACAAAGCATTTATAAACACATGTTATTGAGCTTCGCTTCAAGGAATTATAATATACCTTAATATGTAATCATGAAATCACAAATCATCGATGCCAAATAGTTGCAAGCCCTATATTAACCTAACTCTGTATGTGCCATAAGCCTTTTTCTCACTGTCAAAAATTTTGCTTAGCCCCGGCAATTGCGGCGCTAAGCCCCCCCCCCCCCCCTTTAGCCCCACCAATTTCCTAGGGTAAAGCAAGGCCCCGCTTCTCTTCTCACAGTGTTTTTGGAAAGTGGGCTAGCCCCACCAATAGTCCGTGACTATCTAGCACCGCAATTTGGTAGCATTAGCACCGCAATTGCGGTGCCAGTGAGAACACACACAAAAAAATAGTCCGGGGTTAAGGAAGGCGACGTACATAATTACATTTCGCGCTCCTTCTCGAGCCCCGTGCGTGAAATACGAGCATGGAGAATCATGAATATTCATTACCTAGAAAGTCCAGGATTAGCAAAAGCAAGTGAGAACAGGAGTGATTTTTCTAAGGCCCCGCTTTTGTCGATAGTACAATACTAAAATTGCCAGTGAGAAAAGGGGCTAACGATAGTCTAGGGTTAGGGATAGTACGGGACTAATGATAGTACGGGGCTAAGATCATAGCGAGAAAAGGGTTTATGTCTCAGCAGTAATACACCCACATCTCCGAGCTCTATATTGTCTGACACACATGGGATTAAATTCATTGAAATGATTGGGATGTTTGTTGAAAATAAACCACCTCAATTGGTGCAGAGAAACACACTTAAGTTTTTGTGTACCTTTTTCACATTTAATACACATAATTCCTGTAGAGTAGCAGTTCATCTGGCACAAACAAGTTCCCATCATACTAGTGCTATGTGGAAAATTACCTGATTCAAAGCGTGACTTGAAACACAAACTAACTTTTTGTGTGCCATATGTGACTATTTTGATTTGTATGATACAAACATCCTATAAAGCAGCAATTTATGTGGCATACAAAGGGTTTAGGAAGTTTATCAGTGCTATCCCTAGGGTAGGTGGAAAATAGGGCAACTGAAGGGGTGACAGGAAACACAATTTTATTCTTTGTGTGCCTCATGTAACCTTTTTCACATCTAACATACACTATTCCTATAGGGCAGCAGTTAATCTGAAACATAGAGGGTTAAGAGATCCTACCTGTGCTATCCCCAATGGTATGGTCCGCTGCTGGGCCCGTTCCTGCACTATCAGATTCCCCGCTAGCTCTTGTCCAATCAAAATCCCAGCCGTCCGCAAGCAGCCAATCACAGCGATCGACCTCAAAGTCACAGTTATGCTTGGGCGGGGCTGGATAGGAATCAAGAACATATCAATGAATATTCCAACATCTATAGCAATGACATAATCATTTTCTGTTAGATAACTATACATAGACAGTTGTGTTTACAAACAATATTACCATCTATTTTCTTAGTACTTGTTTGTTGTGCTTGCATATAAAAGTCAATGTATTCATATAGCATACCAAATAAGTACAACTATAAACGTTTCAAGTTTTCGCAAAATATTTAGGGATTGTAGGAAGACAATAAATATTTAGGACTTTTCAAAAGTTGAGAATTGGGATCAACCTCAAAATCACAGTTATGTTTGGTTTAGGTAAGACATGAATGAAGCACCTGTTCATGTTTTATCATTATGTAAGGCAACAATGGCAATATCATAAATAAATTAATTACAGACATTAGATAAGATGAGATATAATCATGTAGATGTTCATTCTCAAAGAGCACATATGGTCATTTTTAACATGATCCCTTATCTCTAAGGAATAAATAAACAGTGAGTACGTCTTGTATAACTATTAAATTTGTACTATGCATATCTTCTAACAGATCTTTTGTGACAGAACTAAGAATCTAGGTTGGCGCTCTAACATGCAAGAACATAAACCATTGAAAAGCTTTGAATCTACAAATTTAGAATGCGGGTGTCGCACATAGAAGACTTTTAGAGATATGCTTAAAAAAAAGGAAAGAGAAAAGAAAAAAGAAATTCCAACCTGCAATTTCTGTGCAGTCTCTGTCTTCTAATGTAATGTCATCGATGGAGATATCTCCCCTCGGAGTGGAACCAACAACGCCTCGAATCAGCAGCTGGTAGCTGTCCTCAAGCGCAGGGACAGGCACCTAAAGGTTATAATAAGAGGCCACATAATCATGAGATCCAGGTGGCCCAAATATTTATTTATATCCTACAATACTATGCGTATGTTTTGGATTTGGAGGGTTGGCAGGAGGCCTATTTATACAAAATACGTTTTAAAAATACTATATTTACGTCATTAAATTTATCTTTATAAATCAGATGCGAATTAGATTCTGGGCAAGGTTACCCAATTTTTGATCATTGTAATTGCTCCTTTAGAATAATTTTTAGGATATATCCTGCATACAATTACTTGGTTCAAGCCATAACTCGAGTCTCCTGACATTTTATTAATATTTAAAGCAATAGGTATGCTTTCAACTGCCATGTGCAAGTGCTGGAACAACCTATGCCATCCCTTATGTTTATGTTCATTAACCCTCCCAGTACTATAGATAAGTCAATAAGACAAGTCAATAAGCATTTCCTTGCTTGGTACTGAGAGGGCTATATCAACCATGATAAATCAAATTCAAATTGTGTTCTGGGTAAGGTTACACACTGTTTGATTACTCATATAGAATAGTTTTTAAAATATATCCTGCTTACCATCACCTGAATCCAGCCATATCCCTTATTGCCTTGCAATTTAAACAGATTCAACTCAGGGATGCTTTCAGCTATTATGTTGATATTAAGACTGCCTATGCCATCTCCAAGCATGAAATACCAGAGACCCAAGCACCGGGCTGTTCCCCCGGTGAAGACCGTTGACTTAAGGTCAGCTTTATCACCCAGTTGTGCTGGGGAAGACGCCTCCAGGTACATGTACACACCTGCATTGTTAAACATAATATTAACATTGATATTTAACCACAATACTGACACATAAAGAGTTGATATGCAATGTAAATCATTTCACGGATATAGAAACATTTCATTGTAGCATTGACACTATATAATCTAAATAGTGACATCTACAGTGTGTTTTAGAAATTAATACTTTGTAATTGGAAGAGGGTTTGTGATAGGGGTGTAATTTTCCTCCAGAAGACAACATTAACGTTAGCAGTGTCCAGTTACTAATATGATTCATATCCTTAACCACTGGTCTGATAATTGATATCATGGTAAATTATTCAAGTACCGAAAACTGGTTGTGGTGTGTGATGTGATTAAATCAATGTGTCAAACTCTCTAAATGCCATGTGTGTAATTTTTACCTGCACTTCACATAAATGCCATTAGAGAATCAGCTCCTCTTGCATACAATGGGATGAGAAATGGTGAACACCTTAATGAATGAACACCCTGTTGACCCACCTGCCTGGGTACCATATGTGTGGTCGACATCAGCTCCGGTATTATCGGAAGGAGTGCGCCCATGAATGCGTTGCCAATCCATGTCATCATCCCGCTCCTCATTCTTCCAAGTACAGAAGCTGTTCTCAAAGTCACAGCTTCCAAAAGAAGAGCACGGGTAATCAAAGACAAGAACATCATCCAGTGCTATCCCGCCATTTTGCTGATAGTCTAGCGTTGATGCCACGAATCTGACCTACATTAAATAATAGTCAGAGAGCACACACTTGAAACTTAGTTTCGGTAGACTCATGGTATTTATTTGCAGTATCAGATAAACAAAATCAGTGATTAGTTCAAGGTTCTTTGTTTTATTGTGATTGTAACATTCATTTATACATTAAAAATATTCTTGAAGTGATATCAATTCTTAACAACCATCAACACAGAGAGAAAAAAAACAATAATGACTTTGAGATGATTCTTCCCGGGCATCCTGAAATAAAACTAGAATCCCTAATCATGGCAGAACAGCTCTCCTATAATTTACGTTCCAGTAGTCTTTAGCAAGTCTACTCCTTGCCATTAACCTTCTGAGCGAAGTCACAGCACAATACATGTATTATTTCAATAGTATTATTTACAATTTCCATGCATCATAAATCATCCAGCATACATTGCATGTGCAGTTTACATAAATGTAATTTGAGGCGACCTGATGCAAAAAAAAATACACATAAATTGATTACTTGCCGTCATTTTACTACTTTCACTGATTAAGTTGGTCTCCTGAACATGCCACTCTTCTGCATGGTAAACAGCCACCATCTCCCACATTTTGGTGGGACCTCCATCCTGCTTGTCAAGGAAGACCTAAAAAGCAACGTATTAAATGTTATTTATCTCCTAACATTAACTATATAAAGATTCCTGCATACATTTGATCCTTGCTGTAATGGAGAGATGTGATACAATGACCCCTGCAGTAATGGATAGATGTGATACAATGATCCTTGCTGTAATGGAGGGATGTAATACCATGATCCTTGCTGTAATGGAGAGATGTGATACAATGATCCTTGCTGTAATGGAGGGATGTAATACCATGATCCTTGCTGTAATGGAGAGATGTGATACAATGATCCTTGCTGTAATGGAGAGATGTAATACAACGATCCTTGCTGTAATGGAGAGATGTGATACAATGACCCCTGCAGTAATGGATAGATGTGATACAATGATCCTTGCTGTAGTGGAGAGATATGAAAACAAGGCATTAGCAATATTGTGTCTCACCCACTTGTGAAAATAACCAGAAATATCGCGATCTCCGTTGCTACGCAAAAGAATTGTATCCCTGGCTGAAGCCTTCACCAAGAGTCTTGCAAGTAAACTTTAATGTATGACCTCAAATGACCTTTGACCTTATCATGTGACCTCTTACAGCAAAATAACATGCAGGTGCCCCCAGTGCATCCATCATCCAAGTTTGATTGCCATTGTAGCAACATGTGATGAGTTTTGTGTGATAAGAGAGTCTTGCAAGTAAACTTTAACGTATGACCTCAAATGACCTTTGACCTTATCCTGTGACCTCCAACGGTACCATAACATGAAGGTACCCCCAGTGCATCTATGACCCAAGTTAGGTTGTAATCCAAGCAACCTATGTGAAGTTATTTGTCAAAAGAGAGTCTTGCAGGTAAACTTTAACGTATGACCTCAAATGACCTTTGACCTTATCCTGTGACCTCCAACAGCACCATAACATGAAGGTACCCCCAGTGCATCTATGACCCAAGTAAGGTTGTAATCCAAGCAACTTATGTGAAGTTATTTGTCAAAAAAGAGTCTTGCAGGTAAACTTTAACGTATGACCTCAAATGACCTTTCACCTTATCCTGTGACCTCCAACGGCACCATAACATGAAGGTACCCCCAGTGCATCTATGACCCAAGTTAGGTTGTAATCCAAGCAACCCATGTGAAGTTATTTGTCAAAAGAGAGTCTTGCAGGTAAACTTTAACATATGACCTCAAATGACCTTTGACCTTATCCTGTGACCTCCAACGGTACCATAACATGAAGGTACCCCCAGTGCATCTATGACCCAAGTTAGGTTGTAATCCAAGCAACCCATGTGAAGTTATTTGTCAAAAGAGAGTCTTGCAGGTAAACTTTAACGTATGACCTCAAATGACCTTTGACCTTATCCTGTGACCTCCAACGGTACCATAACATGAAGGTACCCCTAGTGCATCTATGACCCAAGTTAGGTTGTAATCCAAGCAACCCATGTGAAGTTATTTGTCAAAAGAGAGTCTTGCAGGTAAGCTTTAAAGTATGACCTCAAATGACCTTTGACCTTATCCTGTGACCTCCAACGGTACCATTACATGAAGGTACCCCCAGTGCATCTATGACCCAAGTTAGGTTGTAATCCAAGCAACCCATGTGAAGTTATTTGTCAAAAGAGAGTCTTGCAGGTAAACTTTAACATATGACCTCAAATGACCTTTGACCTTATCCTGTGACCTCCAACGGTACCATAACATGAAGGTACCCCCAGTGCATCTATGATTCAAGTTAGGTTGTAATCCAAGCAACCTATGTGAAGTTATTTGTCAAAAGAGAGTCTTGCAGGTAAACTTTAACATAGAAAAAGAGAGTCTTGCACATACTCTTTAATATATGACCTCAAATGACCTTTGACATCATCACATGACCTCTGACAACACCATAACATGAAGATACCCCTAGTGCTTCTATCAACCAAGTGTGGCTGCCATTGCTGTAACAGTTGCCAAGTTATGGATCATAAGAGAGTCTTGCAGGTAAACTTTAACATTTGTGACGGACGACGGACGGACGACGGACGACGGACGGACGACGGACGGACGACGGACGGACGACGGACGGACGACGGACGGACGCCATTTGGATCCCTTAGTCTCGCCTTCGAGTCTCGCCTTCACCTCCGGTGGGCGAGACAAAAAATGATCACTGCTGTAATGGGGAGATGTGATACAATGATCCTAGCTGTAATGGAGAGATGTGATACAATGATCCTTGGTGTAATGGAGAGATGTTATACAAAGATCCTTGCTGTAATGGAGAGATGTGATACAATGATCCTTGCTGAAATGGAGAGATGTGATACAATGATCCTTGCTGTAATGGAGAGATGTGATACAATGATCCTTGCTGTAATGGAGAGATGTAATACAATGATCCTTTCTATAATGGAGAGATTTAATACAATGATCCTTGCTGTAATGGAGAGATGTAATACAACGATCCTTGCTGTAATGGAGAGATGTGATACAATGACCCCTGCAGTAATGGATAGATGTGATACAATGATCCTTGCTGTAGTGGAGAGATATGAAAAAATGATCCCTGCTGTAATGGGGAGATGTGAAACAATGATCCTAGCTGTAATGGAGAGATGTGATACAATGATCCTTGCTGTAATGGAGAGATGTGATACAATGATCCTTGCTGTAATGGAGAGATGTAATACAATGATCCTTTCTGTAATGGAGAGATGTGATACAATGATCCTTGCTGTAATGGAGAGATTTGGTACAATGATCCTTGCTGTAATGGAGAGATGTGATACAATGATCCTTGCTGTAATGGAGAGATGTAATACAATGATCCTTTCTGTAATGGAGAGATTTGGTACAATGATCCTTGCTGTAATGGAGAGATGTGATACAATGATCACTGCTGCAATGGAGAGATGTGATACAATGATCCTTGCTGTAATGGAGAGATGTAATACAATGATCCTTTCTGTAATGGAGAGATTTGGTACAATGATCCTTGCTGTAATGGAGAGATGTGATACAATGATCACTGCTGTAATGGAGAGATGTGATACAATGATCCTTGGTGTAATGGAGAGATGTAATAAAATTATCCTTGCTGTAATGGAGAGATGTAATACAATGATCCTTGTTGTAATAGAGAGATGTGATACAATGATCCTTGCTGTAATGGAGAGATGTAATACAATGATCCTTTCTGTAATGGAGAGATTTGGTACAATGATCCTTGCTGTAATGGAGAGATGTGATACAATGATCACTGCTGTAATGGAGAGATGTGATACAATGATCCTTGGTGTAATGGAGAGTTGTAATAAAATAATCCTTGCTGTAATGGAGATGTGTAATACAATGATCCTTGTTGTAATAGAGAGATGTGATACAATGATCCCTGCTGTAATGGAGAGATGTGATACAATGATCCCTGCTGTAATGGAGAGATGTGATACAATGATCCTTGTTGAAATGGAGAGATGTAATACAATGATCCTTGTTGTAATGGTGAGATGTGATACAATGATCCTTGTTGTAATGGAGAGATGTAATACAATGATCCTTGCTGTAATGGAGTGATGTGATACATTGATCCCTGCTGTAATGGAGAGATGTAATACAATGATTGTTGCTGTAATGGAGAGATGTAATACAATGATCCCTGCTGTAATGGAGAGATGTAATACAATGATTTTTGGTGTAATGGAGAGATGTAATACAATGATCCTTGCTGTAATGGAGAGATGTAATACAATGATCCTTTCTGTAATGGAGAGATGTGGTACAATGATCACTGCTGTAATGGAGAGATGTGGTACACTGATCCTTGGTGTAATGGAGAGATGTAATAAAATTATCCTTGCTGTAATGGAGAGATGTGCTACAATGATCCCTGCTGTAATGGAGAGATGTGATACAATGATCCCTGCTGTAATGGAGAGATGTAATACAATGATCATTGCAGTAATGGAGAGATGTAATACAATGATTGTTGCTGTAATGGAGAGATGTAATACAATGATCCCTGCTGTAATGGAGAGATGTGATACAATGATCCCTGCTATAATGGAGAGATGTAATACAATGATCCTTGTTAAAATGGAGAGATGTAATACAATGATCCTTGTTATAATGGTGAGATGTGATGCAATGATCCCTGCTGTAATGGAGAGATGTGATACAATGATCATTGCAGTAATGGAGAGATGTAATACAATGATCACTGCTGTAATGGAGAGATGTGATACAATGATCCTTGCTGTAATTGAGAGATGTGATACGATGATCCTTGCTGTAATGGATAGATGTGATACAATGATCCTTGATTTAATGGAGAGATGTTATCCAATGATCATTGCTGTAATGGAGAGATGTGATACAATGATCCTTGCTGTAATGGAGAAATGTGATACAATGATCCTTGGTGTAATGGAGAGATGTGGTACAATGATCCTTGCTGTAATGGAGAGATGTGGTACAATGATCCTTGCTGTAATGGAGAGATGTGGTACAATGATCCTTGCTGTAATGGATAGATGTGATACAATGATCCTTGATGTAATGGTGAGATGTTATACAATGACCCTTGCTATAATGGAGAGATGTAATACAATGATCATTGCTGTAATGGAGAGATGTGATACAATGATCCTTGCTGTAATGGAGAAATGTGATACAATGATCCTTGGTGCAATGGAGAGATGTGGTACAATGATCCTTGCTGTAATGGAGAGATGTGGTACAATGATCCTTACTGTAATGGAGAGATGTGATACAATGATCCTTGCTGTAATGGAGAGATGTGATACAATGGTCCTTGCTGTAATAGAGAAATGTGATACAATGATCCTTGGTGCAATGGAGAGATGTGGTACAATGATCCTTGCTGTAATGGAGAGATGTGGTACAATGATCCTTACTGTAATGGAGAGATGTGATACAATGATCCTTGCTGTAATGGAGAGATGTGATACAATGGTCCTTGCTGTAATAGAGAGATGTGATACAATGGTCCTTGCTGTAATGGAGAGATGTAATACAATGATCCTTGCTGTAATAGAGAGATGTGATACAATGATCCTTCCTGTAATGGAGAGATGTGATACAATGATCCTTGCTGTAATGGAGAAATGTGATACAATGATCCTTGGTGTAATGGGGAGATGTGGTACAATGATCCTTGCTGTAATGGATAGATGTGATACAATGATCCTTGATGTAATGGTGAGATGTTATACAATGACCCTTGCTATAATGGAGAGATGTAATACAATGATCATTGCTGTAATGGAGAGATGTGATACAATGATCCTTGCTGTAATGGAGAAATGTGATACAATGATCCTTGGTGCAATGGAGAGATGTGGTACAATGATCCTTGCTGTAATGGAGAGATGTGGTACAATGATCCTTACTGTAATGGAGAGATGTGATACAATGATCCTTGCTGTAATGGAGAGATGTGATACAATGGTCCTTGCTGTAATAGAGAGATGTGATACAATGGTCCTTGCTGTAATGGAGAGATGTAATACAATGATCCTTGCTGTAATAGAGAGATGTGATACAATGATCCTTGGTGTGATAGAGAGATGTGATACAATGATCCTTCCTGTAATGGAGAGATGTAATACAATGATCCTTGCTGTAATAGAGAGATGTGATACAATGATCCTTCCTGTAATGGAGAGATGTGATACAATGATTCTTCCTGTAATGGAGAGATGTAATACAATGATCCTTGCTGTAATAGAGAGATGTGATACAATGATCCTTGCTGTAATGGAGAGATGTGATACATTGATTCTTCCTGTAATGGATAGATATGATACAATGATCCTTGGTGTAATGGAGAGATGTGATACAATGATCCCTGCTGTAATGGAGAGATGTGATACAATGATCCTTGCTGTAATGGAGAGATGTGGTACAATGATCCTTGCTGTAATGGAGAGATGTGGTACAATGATCCTTACTGTAATGGAGAGATGTGATACAATGATCCTTGCTGTAATGGAGAGATGTGATACAATGATTCTTCCTGTAATGGAGAGATGTAATACAATGATCCTTGCTGTAATAGAGAGATGTGATACAATGATCCTTGCTGTAATGGAGAGATGTGATACATTGATTCTTCCTGTAATGGATAGATATGATACAATGATCCTTGGTGTAATGGAGAGATGTGATACAATGATCCCTGCTGTAATGGAGGGATGGAATACAATGATCCTTGCTGTAATGGAGAGATGTGATACAATGATCCCTGCTTTAATGGAGAGATGTGATACAATGATCCTTGATTTAATGGTGAGATGTGATACAATGATCCTTGATTTAATGGTGAGATGTGATACAATGATCCTTGCTGTAATGGAGAGATGTGATACAATGATCCTTGCTGTAATGGAAAGATGTGATACAATGATCCTTGCTATAATGGAGAGATGTGTTACAATGATACCTGCTATAATGGAGAGATGTGATACAATAATCCTTGCTGCAATGGAGAGATGTGTTACAATGATCCTTGCTGTAATGGAGAGATGTGATACAATGATCCTTGCTGTAATGGAGAGATGTGGTATATTGATCCTTGCTGTAATGGAGAATTTGTTTGACGATGAAGCGAGGTTATGCTTTAATTGAAGTTTAACAGAAGAACTTGATACCAAGGGGGTTTTATCCTGATATGCAAAAACAAAATGTATAAGGGGGTACTGTAGGTATGGAAAATAAAAAAAAAGTCTTGATTCTTGATACGTTGGGTACATTTGAGAAAAAGAACTTAATGGCCATGTTTTGCCTCTGCACTGAGACAGTTAAGTTAAGACAAAATACTCGGAGCAAAGGGTTAAAATAATAACTAACCTCTAGTTTGGAAACCGATGATGTTCCTAAGTAGTACCAAAACTGGAAACACACTCCATCTTCAGAAGGATCTAGCCACCCTACATTCATGATTGCTGTTTCGGCGTTGGATCCCAACGCTGTTAAGTTGGCAAAGAGTGCGTGACCTGTGAAGGACAAATCAAAACACTTTTAAACCTTAATGTATCTTAATTGATTAACTATCAATACACACACATCTCATGCAGGAGCATTCTGTCTGGCACATCAAAGTTTAACTGGTATTGATTTGCCTGGACATTGAGTCAATTCGATCATAATTTGGTGACGATATGCAGAAAATATGACTAGGCAGAAATTTGAGAATAAACGTGTTTTGCATCTGCCCCGAGGAAAACAAAGTGATTATCTACACAGATATTAACATCAGGGCTAGGTTAAGAAGTAATGATTTCATAGTCATTCTGGAAGTGCAGAATATTGGGAAATGGTAAACAAGTATGTCCCATGCAATCCTGGTTTTACTATGAAAATAGTAAAACCAGTATCCCGCTTTCATAATTGCATAATTCCTGATGCCTCTCATTCGCATTTATTATATGATCTCCCCTAATCAATTGAATGTCTTAGAAGATTGGTGTGTTGCATATTACGAAACACAAATTCATATATTAATCCTGACATTTTAACACTGTATGTGTATCGCTTATTCCAAAATTACTAAGTATGACCTGTTACTACCCTTTGGCTTAATGTTGGGTATTTGAATATTTCACGTTATCTAAATCGGTGTACCAGTTCAGTGGATTCTCAGTATAGTGTTCCAAATATCAGTTGCAGTGGACAAGGTGAAATCCACAATGCCTCATTGGAAATTGTCAAAATCGAAAGAAAAACATGTGGCATACAGGCTTCTTAGTGATAACCATGTACTATATATTGTTTAGCTACTCTACATGTACATTAAATAAGGTTAAAAAGTGCAGTGGACCCTGAGATCAAATGCACAGTGATTGCAATCAAATGCAATCAGCTCCATACCTTTACCGCAATCTGACTGCAATAGATTGCAATCAGCTGTGACGTTGATCTAAGGTCCAGCTGTATCTGCTGCATATTTCCTCGAGATATTTAGACAGTTATGATAAAAAGTCTTTCTCAGCTTTTGCCATGGTTTTCATTTTAGGTTGGTAGCCTATTTTTGGTGCTAGACACTAATTTGTATAGATGTACACAGCTCACTGGTGCTAGAATGTGATGTGGACCCCAAAGTTAGAAACTGTCTGGACTGTCTGCTGTGCCACCGGGTGGCGCATCGTACTGTGAATCCACCAAATTGAATAAACTTCTCACCTGCTGATGTCCGGTATGAGATGTCAATGGGTGGAGCACCAAATCCTGAGCCAGCCTGCACCAGTTCCCATGGAATGGCTCCAGTGCCAGGCGTGAAGGCGCAGTCCCCATTCTCAAAGTCACAACGAGCTGGAATATTTATTGAATTGAAGTTTGAAAATTCAATTGGTGCAGGTTCTATATATATTGATGGTATACTTCTACATACAACCATAACAACATGACATGTTAGACATATACAGTGAATGACACAAACTCTGGCAATGATTTTCCATTGTACATCTGTCTGCCTTTGTGTAGACTGCAGCATTAGCATGCCAAATATGTTAATATGTGAATTTTTGCTGCAGCAGTACACACGTGCTAAATAAAGGAGTGTTTTTTGTGGCACACAAAGGATTGATATGAATTGAAAGGATTGATATGATAACATTGAAACATTGTATTTATTGTAAACTTAAATGCATTAAAATACAAAGAAACACATTTACTTCCAAGTGCTTGTGTAATGTACTGAATGATCTTGATTCTTTGCGTGCCACATTTGTTTAACACATATAAACCATTAAAGTAATCCCACATGTTAATTTAAGGGTGTTATATGTGTTATAAGACCATTAAACCACATGTTACTTTAATGGTTTTATAACATATATAAAACTATTAAAGTAACATGAGTGGCATAGAAAAGATTAAAAGGAACCAGAGTTTACTAGCTAGTATGCATGGGCCTTTAGAAAGTGCAAATGTATTTAAACACAAGGAAGCACATTAACTTGCAAACACTTGTGCAAATCTCTGTATGCCACAAGTGTAATTCTTCACAAACACATATAAATTGTATGGAGTAACATTTTATGTAGCATAGAAAGGATTAAAACAGAAAACGAGTTTACCAGCTAGTATGCATGGGCCTCCAGTGAATTTGATGTCATCCAACGCAATGTCACCCAAAGCTTCCGGTCCGCTCACACCCTCAAAGATGACCTTCATTTTAAATGATGGACATGGAGAGAGAAAGATGAGGGGAATTTCCAAATGATCACTTTGGGTGAAGATGCATTGATAAAGAACAGGAAATAATATATACTTTAAGTATCTTCTTTCATGGGTTCAAATGTTAATTGTCATTTGATAGGTTGAGTCCATAGACTCACATCTGTCACAGTTTAGAAAAAAGAAGAACAGATCAAAAGAACTGACAAATTATGTTCATACTGTTAAGACATCTTTCATTCATTCATCCATTCATTATTTCATTTATTCATCTATCCATCTATCAATCCATCCATCCATCCATTCATCCATCCATCCATCCATCCATTCATCCATCCATCCATTCATCCATTCATTCATTCATTTGCAACATGCTAGACTCACCTGATAGTCACCATCTCCAGTAAAGTGCAGCTGAACCATATTCCACTGTGGCCCCCTCGGTTGGTTCTCTGTCCAGAGAGCAACCTCGCCACTTTCCCTCTTGTCATAGACGGTCAGCCTGCCGAGGTGGACACCATACATCTGATACCAGAACTCCATGCAGCGACCCGCAGTAGCATCCTCATTCTGCATAGTGTCCGAGACAAGACGAGCTATGTCTCCGTTGTTGGTATATGACACTTCAATGTAGACATAGAATCCTAATAGACAAAAGAGGGTCAATTTCATGATATTGAAAAGTATAACACAAAGCATTTATAAGATTGGCACTTCAATGTAGATGTGGAATTATAATAGACAGAAGAGAGTCCATCATTATGTCGTCATCATAGTACTGATAGGTATTAGACATAGTATTGATAAGGCTTTATACGTCTTGTACAGCATACAGCTCTAACTCTTAACCTGTCTCTGTCGCATTTTTGCGACTAAGGGGTAACATGCTGCTTTCGCAAATTTGTGACCAAACTGTAATAGAGAAAACTGTAATAGAGAAAACCTCTAGCACAAAGGGGTTTTTCTCCTGGCAAGTTATGACTTAAATCAAGAAGGAGAAGAGAGACAAGATGTGATAAAAGACAACAAACATGAGATAAAGGATACAGAATTGTTCAATCAGGTCCCCTTGCCTGTTTCATCTCCTATTGTGTGGTCTGTTGCCGGTCCAGTCCCAGCACTGTCTGTAGCTCCTGATGCTCTGGTCCAGGGCATGTCATTCTCGGCTCCCTGAGTCCACTGGCACAGCCCAGCCTCAAAGTCACAGTCATTAGGATCTGGATCTATTGAACGACAGTTTAATTACAATGCGCAATAGCATGAGTTCTTGCATTTGGTTTGATAAATCATAGGGGGAAGTTGTCTCATAATGCATTGCATAATGACAACCAGGGCCCTGCATTGTCGCATAAAACTTACCATTGATGGTAACTTTCCTACCAATGTCAACCTGTATGTAAACCTTGAATTTGATTGCCCGTCAAGTGATGTTACCATGGTATATAGTTACCATTAATGGCAGAGTTACCATTAATGGTAGGTTTATGCAACGGGGTCTAGATTTTCTTTGGGCACTCCGCTTCCAACCCAGTAGGCCATTACGAGCATAGTAGACCGGAAGCGGATGTGAATGCAAACAAACTCTGAATGTGGCTGCGAGTTGCATCATGGGATCAGTTTTCCTTATATGGCAGATAGAATATTGCCAGGAACATAATATATTGTGTGCTGTCATGCAGTCAGAACTTATGCTTATATTTTGCATGTCATTACAAATCACATACAAAGCATCGATCCCAGAGGGTCTCTTACACACTCTGGATGTACACTGGAGAAAAAATACTTTAAAAATCCAAAGCAACACAAATTTACCTACTGGCATTCCCAATGCCATACCCTTGTGATACCATTCTCATACCATTAACCTATATGTAAGAGCAAATGCGCATTGCTGATGTACAATTAAACACGCTATATTTTGCATACAGATACTTTCACAAATTTTGACAATGCTGACCATTTTGTTAGCACTTGCAGATATGAATCCCAGGACCCAGGCCCAACACAAGGGCCTACAAAATTATACAAAACAATAATACAACAGATAAAGTTCTAAGATGTAGCTTAAATTGTGTTGTGATAGTCGAGGTGCTCCAAATTACAGTGCATAATTAGGCAACCCAATTGTATAGGATGGTGGATAAACAGTATCAAAAATATGAAAAAGATTTTTAAACACAAACGTTTTAAAGACTGCTACAACACCCCAGCTAGGTTGCAAGTATCAGTACCACGTATGTGCCTAACTTGCGGCTGCAGTTTACTGCAGCTTCAAGTTCGACAAACGTACAACCAGGGCAACGTACCCATTGCTACTGCATACTGGGCCGGGACAATCCGCATCTCCCGGCTCAGTGAGCAATGCACAAAGAAGAAGTAAAGTTACACATCTTTAGAGAATATTATACTTACAGTATCATCGCAAAAATATAAAGTAACAGCTTATCTACGGAATAATTGCATTAGCACTTGATAGTTTTCTTTTTGTCTAATCACATACCTGCATTTAACGGCGCTAGTTCATAAGTGTATCTACGGCAGCCTACGCGACTAGTCACGGCTAGCTAGCTGCGTAGCAGTCCCGCGAGGCTAGGACGGCTACGCGAGGGTTTAGCTAAACTACGGGCGCTATAAAAGGCAGATCTAGAAATCAATTTTGTGGACAACCTACGTGCACCGTCCACTGATCTCGTTAGTGGGGAGATCAGTGGCACCGTCATGCTGTTTATGATATGTCGCCCTCTACGTTCTAAACCTGTAATCGACACAACTAGACATCATAATATCGCGCTATAAAAATGCACGTTTATGTCTAATAATACTGAACACTTAAAATCAGTAACAAATTGATATATTGAACATAAGCTATCATTTACGATGCATCTACGATGCATGCCTACCAATTTTTTTAATGAAACATCAAAACTATGTAAATTTATCTTAATAATCCATTCACTCTCTATGCACCGATTGTGCCTTTTTGCTCCTGAAATGCACATAAAACACATTGAGCAGCATTAACAAAATACTGTATCAGCTCTTTTGCCAAATAAAAAGACTCCTTAATTGAGACACTGCCTTAAAATAAATTATTTTATCAATCTTCATAACCAAAATTTCTCCAGAGCAATTAGCCCTCCTTGACCCTCACGTGCGACACGCAGCATTTTAGCAAAGCAAGCAGCAGTGATCAGAGTGCCTTGTCTTGGCTAACCCGCTAGAAAAATCCGGACCAGTAACTTTTTTTTACTTAAAGGGATAGTACACCCAAAACTTATGTTGGTTTCAATAAAACGATATACGTAAAAAAACACATTAGTGAAGGTTAGATGAAAGTTATGATCGTTTACAGTTTTGATTTTGTAACGTCACGTGCTAGGTGCTTGCCCAAAATGTGTTGTGTGATTTTTGTTTTCGAAAATGTGCATTTTAAAACATTCCGTTTTCAAAAAACAGAAAAAGAGCAATTGATGACATTATTTCGTACACATATGGGAGAGCACCTCGCATGTGAGGTCACACAATTGAAATTTAAAAGGATCATAACTTTCTAAACCCTTATGGAATTTTTGTCAAACCTCCACTACTATGTTCTTTTAATGTTTTTGCGCCCCATAATGTAAATTTACAACCAGAACGCGGTCTAAGTCAAACTACATTCTCAATGAATGTTTTGAGTACAAGAGGGAAGAAATATATGGCATAGCCGTCGCCAGAGGTGGGGGGGGGGGGCGGAGTGTGCGACCCCCCCCCCCCCCCCTCACCAGAACACAATCAAAAGAAAGTGAAGGGGGCGAGAAAGATTTTTTTTTTTTGGGGGGGGGGGATGGGGGCATCGCCGGGGGGGGGGGGGGGGGGTGTGAGGGGGGGGGGGGGAGGCGGGTTATATGTCTTTTGGATGGGCCAGCACTGACTGACATCGGAATTGGTAATTTTTGTGCCCTTTTTCCCCCAAAAGCACCCCCCCCCCCCCGTCCTTGAAAAAAAGCTGGTGACGGCACTGTGTGGTAACATATGAGCAACATTCACTTACTTTCAGGACACTGTATACCTCTGAGTATCGAGATGTCATCGATTGCAATATCGGAATAGACAGGTCCTCCCAGCTCGGCAGAGAATATGAGCTGAAACATGACAACACATATAATGAAATACATGTGACATCCATGTATTGACACATCACCTTGTAGTCTACCGCAGATTTTTATTAGCGAAAAGAGGTTGAAGTTATGAATTATATTGCAAATTTTGCCTGTATAATCAAATATCATTACGAGGCTCCGTCATTCAAACAAACAGCGTTTAATTGAGTTGTACGTTACACCAAATTGTGGTTACAAATCACGATTTCTTGATCACGTTGACAGATCAGAGAACGAAAGATGTAGTTTATGTTTTTATACATATTGCAACCTGAATCATTCTACTTCATTGCCGCAAATAATCTCACATTGGGCTTAAATTACGGTATTGTACATCAACTCGATAGATATGAAGTAAATATCACTCTCTCGATAAAATTAACATAGAATAATGAAGCAATTGAAAACTGTTACAAAATCAAATAGCTATATCAATCATAATGTTTAACGTAAAGTAATAGGCACAACGATTTGTAAATACTACAAGATTTATTTATTAAGTTTCTATGGCGCAATAAGGAATAAACTGTGAAATGAAGTGGGCAGTAAATCCAACTATGTGTATGGGTTAACCCTAATACTCCGGGGGGGAGGGGGGGGCATTATGCCCTCCTCCCCCCCCCCCCCCCCCCCCCTTGTCATTTTTTTTTTCGGTACTTCCGCACGCCTCAATATTTCGGAACAAAATTTCTTGATTTTTTTTCCGATCCTTCCCGCACATTTTGATACAAAATTTATGGCGATCGGACCTACCGTGCGGGTGCCAGATTACAAAATCAGGAGCTTTTCCATTTTATGTAAATACTTTTCTCGTAAGTATCATTATTTCAAATACAGTGTAGTGTAATCAATTACAACCCACACACACACTCACATTCACAAACACCCACACCTAGTTAGCAAAAAAGTTGGACGAAAAACAAAGAAATACATAAGAAAATTAAAAATAAAAAATACATAAGAAATAATTGCCACAATCTATATTTTTTTCTTCCAGGAATTGATGAGGGAGTTATGAAAGACATTTGTACCAACATTGCTCTTTTCTGAGGCTTTATCTAGTAAGAAACACCAAAGTCTATGATTTCTCGCATAAATTAGCATAAATTAATTGATTAAAATAAGTATTTTTCGTAAATTTAGCTTTACACGTTTGTAGATTACATAATTCCTGACCCTTGTGCCAAATTTTGAGGTAATCGGGCGACCCATGGTCGAGACACCGCCCCCCCCCCCCCTCCCCGGTAATAACAAGCTTTAAAATACCACTGGAGTATTAGGGTTAAGAGTGCTTTTAGGTTTTTTTTCCAATGTAAGTGTCTTAAAGTAATTGTATATCTCATCTAACCTTTGAAGAGACCGTTTGCGCCGCTAGTGTCACCATGCCAATAATCCACAGGTTGCCTTGGTTACCGGACTTTCGCCAGAGCTGTACGTCCGTGCTGGCGCCCTCTACACGTTGATACACGACCAGGTCTCCCATCGTGCTTCCTAGCATGTGATAGCCGAACATGACGCAGGCCGTCTGGCTGACTGCCGCCGGGATGTCTGGCGAGATCACGCTGGCTGACGTACCGGTGTCGAACTTTTCGGCTTCGACATAGAGGTAGTATCCTGCATAGAATGCAAATATATCACATTTTTGGTCAAATGGATCTCACACACTGTGCGTGCTTGACAAAGTGCTGCTCAATTAGAGCTCAATTAGAGCTCAATTATGAGTATTAACAGTGATTAATTTGGAACAAAATCACATATGGCTTTTAGTGATGGGCTATATGGCCCCCTAAAAGATGGTCAAAAATCAAAACGTTCTAGGGGAAAAATCGACAAAGGGATGATTATTTAACATTTATAGCTTAAAGCAGCGAACTGTCCTTAAACACAAATCATGCAGATTCCCATTCAAATCGTGTTTAACCTATTTTGGCGTGTTCCGCGTGGTCCAAAATGTTGGTTTATGCAGAATAACAATGATACGAAAAATATACACAAGCAATTCATAGCTCGATCCTTCAATTATCATTCATTTTGAATAAAGACAGAGGCATTTATACGTTTGATATATATTAATTATCATACGTTAAGACTTGAGACTATAGTAACAAAAAAACACACAATGTTGTATTATCTGTTTCTTACGCCGACATTCGATCTGAGGCAACATACATTGATATAGCACCTATAGAGTTTAATGAAAGGGGGGAGGGTGGAGGTGCATGTATTTGTTCTTGCTTACCTCCGTGAAAACTGATGAAACTATAGTAATCCCATGTGAAGAGTCGATGTGGTAATCTGGTACTAGTTCGTATGAGGAACCTGGGGAGGGGAGGAGGGTGTGTGTGTGTGTGTGGAGGGGGGGGGGGGGGTAATCTAGTAGTTCGTATGGGGAACCTAGGGTGGGGCATCGGGCACAGTGTGCTCTAAAACTTAAATCTGTTTGCCGCTATCAGAATATTGGTCATTTTAACCTCCTGATTACTGTTAGATATTTCTGGGCTTTGCATGTGAACCCTGCTCCAGTTAAGCTGTCAAAATTTGTCATGGAGCTACAGTAACCAAAAGGTTTGATTCTTAAAACATATCGTGCGACCTGTGGATTATTTCACTATATATTACCCCTGACGTCCTGCCACCGGCCGGCGAATGTGACCGCTTTTTGCGCGCATTTCTCCCATTAAACGCATGCAGGGTGGATTGCAGCGTATAGCGGTCACCGGTATCTAGGCTATTTAGTTTAGACGACCAGCTTAAAACCTCCTCAAAATCTTCTGACTGCCATAATTTCGCTTAATTTCAGTTTCCTTTTTTTTTTTTTTTTTTTTTTGGGGGGGGGAGTTCTGACACATTTTTTCTTCCATTTCCGTGTTTTTTTTTTTTTTGGGGGGGGTGTTTTTTTTTTTTTTTTTTTCTTACAAAATTGTGTTTTGTGGGACCTGCAAAAGCTCCACCCCGTCTTTAATATGCAAAGATTGCTGCATTGTTTGTAACCTTCCATCTGACCTTCGGTCTATACAACCCTCGGCCTATCTGATCATCGGACAATAGGTTTTAGTCTATATGATGCCTCATGGTCACCCCACTAACTCTCTTTGGGAACAAAATAGTTTGTACACTATCTGTGCGCTATCTGTATGGAATAGCTCTTTCATTCATTTCTAAAATATCCAATTGCTTGACGCCTGTTTCCTCTCTCGAGCAGAAAATTGTTCATTTTCAAACATAAACATCACGTGACCCGTCATCCTGACAGATGAAGTTTCTGCTGACATCTTTCTTACCAATCACACGTTCCATAAAGTCACGTTCAGAAAAGTGTGATTTTTGCGTAATCGTGATTTGATTTGAATTGATAAAAGAGCTTTACTTCTGTAGGGGGCAATATGTTTATGTGAGTATAAACAATCACACGACTTTATACTACGACATAAATCTATTCACCACACTAGCACTAATACACGGACTTATCTCTGATTCATATTCGTACCTTAATTTTTAAGTTTTCTGTAGAAATATGTGAATAACTTGTCTCTTCTCCTAATATTTCACATAAAAAAATGATATCTTGCGATTTGAAAGGCGTTAGTAAGACTTACAAGCATCCGATGACCCGAGCAATAATTTTGTACAGCGCTTAGAGATTATACTGCTTCATATCAAGCGCTGCCTATAATAGTATATTATTATTAAAATTACTGTTATAACTAAAAAGTACCGAGGTGGTGTCGTCATAATTACTATTGTACAGGCTTCTATGTCAAAGCAAAGTTACTCAATTGGGACATTTACTGGTCCGACATTGTCTAATGGGCTAGTGTCAGGTACTCCGAGTGAGAGTTTAATATTATGCGTTGTATATATAAAAAAATGGTTTTACAAGAAATAGTATTTTGGAAACAAGGAATTAATCGTATCTCACCTGATCCAGAGGTCAGGTCCCCCGTTGGTCCTGTACTCGGGGTGGGTGTCGGACCAGAAAGCCTGTCCCACGTGATGCTTTGGGAGGCATCGTTGGCCCACCCACATGTATTCTGTTCAAAATCACAGTCAAAATCTGGAACAGAATCATCACAGGCAACCAGTACTGCTCCCATGATGAGCAGAAGGGTCCGAACCAACCCTCTGGAGTTAGTAATCGTCATCATTGTCCTAGCATTGGTCCAGCTCGAGAGATTGATACCCGGTGGGGTTCGCGTCCGTGACCTTGTTGGTCGAAGCCGCGATGTCCAGACCACAGGGCCGCCGGAGCGGGCTCCACGCTGCTTACCCTATAAATGCGTCCAAGATATTGTCGGAAAGTATGTTATTGTGCTCTATTGAAATGAAGCAGAATTACATTATGCGTAGCAAAGGATACCTTTTTTGACGGATTATGGGTTACAATTGTCGTCCTATAGAGCTTTAAACGAGCTACAACTATAGAGTTCAAATGAATTGATTCGCTTTGATCCGCTCATCCAGTGCTCAGAAAGAAGGTTTAAATACAGTCCGCGTAGTAATCCTCACAATATGCATGACATATGGATGGCAGTCAGAGTAAGTTTCCTGAAGATTTTTTTCCTTGCCCAAGTCCTTGTCCAGGTTTTTCAAGCCACTTTTCTGTGACTTAAAAGTGCCTGCTACAAGACAGCTGCAAGATCAATCCCCGCACCAAAATAGTCAGTAGGGCTTCTTCGATGATAAAATAATATCTTAAAACCGTTTCATCACGTGACCAGTGTAGATGTCAAGGTCTACAACCTAAGAAGGCGTTGGTGCAGTCTGGGCGGGTGTAGTACAAAAAGATGAGGATTTCGAGACAGAGTGTCATTTCTTAAAGAGGTCATGTCGCTTAATGCGTCAATACACCAATTAACTCTTTCTCCGTCACGTACAATGCTGCTCGGTGGGATTCTCGTGCATTATAATTGTGTCAGAATCCACACCTAGCACACAGAGATTTAAATCAATATGAGTTTTGGGGGATTCATTCCATGAGTGACACTAACTACGTCACCTAGATACTTTCATCATATTTCCACTCAGTACTCAGGAGAGAAAGAGTAACTTTAGTGGTGTACAGGTGGTGTAAATAGATGGAAGTCTAGCGGCTTTTCTCCTTCGCTTCACCGAAGTTCATTTTACAGTTTTAGAACATTAATTCCTTAAGCGGACACTTTAAAAAAATGCAAGACACCTTAACCACATGCTGGTTCGCATCCATGAGTAAAATACAAATGAATGTGTGAAAATTCTTGCCCAATCATTGTGTAAAGCAATATTGATATCGTGGATATCAAAATGCCGGGATATATCGTTAGCAGGCATTTTGGAATTTTGATGTGATGCCGTGTTGAAACATAATATCCCTTTAAAATTTAACTAGGATGAAAGCAGGGAGAGAATGGGTTCCTCTTCCCTACCGCCCCAATCATAGGTCTACGCCACTAAGCCAAGGCACGGCCTTGCACAAGCAAATATAGTCGAGGGTAAAATTAATATGGACTAAGGTATGAAAATCACAGCGCAAATTACGACGTAGATAAGATAACTTGTTATCTTGATAAGGATGAGCAAAGCTCGTTTATAAAACCATGCGTTTCCTAAGTTCACGCAGAATATGATAGCTGAGGTATGCTGTGAAAAGTCATACCGTGTGCCAGGTATTCCGTGGGGATAGCCTACATATGTGTGTAACTCACTTTTTTTCTCATAATTCATTTCATGTATGTGTATCAAGTTGTGTATGTCTTATTTTTAAGAGTTATTAAATTGAAACAATAATAACGATGATAAAAAAATCTGCCCCAAAATCTAGTACTGCATGGGTCTTGTGTTAATATGACATTTCGTAAGTTTAGAAGGGCAGTTTGATTGAGATGTTATAATATTTTGTTGAGCAACTAAAGGTCAATTTCAGCACACTTGACACATGGTTATGTCTGGTCATGGCTAACCATAACTAATGACATTAAAAATGATTTTTTTATTTTTTGTCCTTACTTCTTTTCGCTGCGCGCTTTTCGATCAACGGGGTTTTTGAGAGAGAAATGTCATGAAACAAACAAAAGAAAAGGGATCATTCATTACCAATCCATTATCGAAGGTCCGGGTCAACAAATTATGGTCGATTCAGAGCTCATTAGATGGATAATTTGGTGAACGCGGGTATGGGCTTTTGTAGAAAGGAAAGCAGTTCAAAAGATCATTATAAATATAAACACCACGGGAAAGGTAAGAAAATACTGTTTTTATGAGCTTTCCTTCCAAGATGAAATCTGTAAACCGACATTCAAGTAGAATTATAGCGATCACTAGATTCCGAGGAAGTTTTAGACAGGTCGTTAAAAACCTACCGGTTCATGTAGCATAGTGATCTAGTGTAAGCACAAGCAGTGCATGGCGTTGATCGATCAATGCCCGCTGACACAAGTATCGTACATTGGCAGGGGCAGTACATTATAGGGATGTAGACTATGGTCTGTCAGAAACAGGGTGTTTCAATTAACAGAAATGCTGATTGTTTTACTTTTCCAGAAACGCTTCGTAAGGAGTTGACTTTTTCGTCAGGGTTTACCTCTGATCTGGTCTATGACAAGAGGAAGAGGAAGGCCACAGGCGACCTACGTGGACGTGCTGAAGAGGGACACGGGAGTGACAAGTACCAGCGAGCTAGCGACCTTGATGGGATACAGGGATGTGTGGAGGACCCATGTGAAATCCCATGTGAAATACCGGCAGAAGCTGCCTTAACCAAGTAAAAAGCATACTTTTGATCCATGCCAAGTTTCATGACGTTTGTAAAACGGCTGTACCCTCCCTTTAAATTCGCATGCATACTAAAACCCGACTATCTCATGACTCTAATTTATGATTTATCATCCTTTTCAATCTTCCACTCATCTTGTTTGCCCTGTATTACCACTGCGAGGGCCATAATTCGATAAATCCGACCAGAATGAGTTTGCAGATGTGTTTGCACAAGCGAGTTATCAACACACCGCACTGTGTTTATTGTTTTTGAACTGAACTTTGCTTATTGCTTTACGAGTCTCGAACCAGACACGAAATCGCTTCCAACCTTGCGTTAATGCATTACGTGCCAAGCGTGTATTTTGTTCATGATTAATCCACATAAAGAACAAAGAGCGTCAGATTGCTTGACACGCCATGAGTTAACGACATCGCGTTGGTAATGGCATCGTCGAAGTATTGTCAATGTAAACCTAGTATAGAAATATGCGATAGCCTTATCACATATGCCGGTGTAGACTGTTCCCAAGTGGTTTTATCATGATTTTTATGTGCTTGCTACCAGGGTTGTTTGTAAATAAAGAGATCATTATACATCATTATCACCGCCAAGTACACGGCATTATACGTACGTGTTAGAATGTGACATTATGATTAACCCTTAAATCTCCATTGGCTTCCTGCACATTTTCATGCAATTGGTAATGTGAGAACTAACCCCCGCATTGCCAGGCGTGAAAACCCCATTGGCTTACTACACAGCTGCACGTCTTTGATAATGAGGGAGTTAACCATTAAAAAACCCGGAAAGTGTATGTGTGTGTATGTATGTATGTATATATGCGCGCGCGCGCGCGTGTGTGTCTGTGTGTATGTGTGTGTGTGTATGTGTGTGTGTGTGGACTTGAGAGGGGATAATGGTTACACTTGTATTTATACTCGCATTATACGTGTGCATTTATTTGGTGGAAAGCACGAGTATATTAACTGTTTGCATGCCCGTGCCATGAGTGAATTAACGGTGCCATGCATGTATGGTGTTCCAACTTTTTTTGTTTGTTTTTACACTACGTAGGGACTGAAAAGATAAGCAACTTGTAGTTACATCAGAGTACGTTGACATG
Source organism: Arbacia lixula (assembly GCA_963669155.1). Lineage (NCBI taxonomy): Eukaryota > Metazoa > Echinodermata > Echinoidea > Arbacioida > Arbaciidae > Arbacia > Arbacia lixula. The sequence goes on along the minus strand of OZ022596.1, from coordinate 8,442,966 downwards.
TCTCACGTTCACGATTATGACATCTTAAAAGCCCACAGAAGATGACACGAGCCAATTAGTCGTACGACTCTGCGATTGGCTGAATCACATGACCCGGTCATGGGTTTAATACAAGATGGTGACGTCATATTTCCAGTAATAGGCCCTTATGACTGCTAAATATTTGCAAAGTCACGTGGTCTGTGGTTGCTTTGGGTGTGTGCATGTGATGAAATTATACCAAAAGATCGTGAATGCAATGTGCAGAGAACATTAACAAAAATCATGTGCAATAAGCGGGGAGTAATATGAACCTAATTTCTTTCGTTTTATGTAGAAATATCATCGGTTTGAAGAGTACATTTCACATGAATACGTTTAGCATGTTCAAGAAATGTTGATTAAACATATATTTGTTATACATTTAATGTAATTTGATGTGATTAACCAGTATCACGCCCGACTCTTGTATACATGTATTCGCCTCGCATTCTTGTTTTCGTTTGGATTTTAAAATATTTCCATCCTTAGAGCGAAACTATACATTCTACTCTGAAATTTACCCGCACTAATTTTGATTAGAGATGGGGTAAATATTCCATCCTTAAAGCCACTACAGACGACGGATCCGATCGGTCGTGCGACCCTGCAACAGGCTGAATCGCATGAACCACCATTGCATTTGTGCAAGAGAGTGACGTCACGTTTACAGTCGCAGGCCCGTTACGACTGCAGAATCGTGGCTACATCGGGTCGTCTGATGTAGCCTTTACACGCTAAACGAGTACCTACATTGCATACGTTAATTAAACATACGTGTCACCATACGTTGAATGACCTCAGAATTGACATTAACGATCTTTGCTCATCTTATCGAATTATCTTATCTACGTCGTAAATTACATTACATTTTCATAACCGAATCCGTATCTATGTTGCCCCCCACCTTTATACACGTATTTGCTTGTGCAAGGCCGTACCTTGACAAGTGGCATATTTGCGATAACAACTTTTTCAGCGCGTTGCCAATTCGAAAATGTAATGATCATAAAGACACTTTTTTGCTTTGAAAATCATTACGGAGGGAATGACTGTTACCGTCACGGGCTGATACTTGAGTTTTATATTGATCTATTGAAAAGATCAGCTTCATATGAATTTTTATGTTAAACAGAAGGTCTCTTTTTTAATTTCGTTCTTTTGAATTCCAAACGACGGGGCCATAATAAGTTAGCGTGAGAAACTAAGTGAAGTATAACACATTTAAACTTCCAATTGTTAATGTAAACAGAGTACATGATTTTTTCTCTTCAAAAGATACTGGAAGTAATTTTGTTTTGGAGGGACTACATAAACATTGCAGAATAAAATGTCCACAAATCTCTTTGGGAAACGACCCCCAATTTATAGAAGACAATAGTGGATCCGTACGTACAAGCGGCTTATGACCCTTACTGGGAGTTTCAGAAGCGCTAGTAAAGGAATCAGTTGCAGTTTGAATTCAGTGATTTTTTTTGTATCCTGTGGATTGTAATATATTTGTATTACAAAATATTGTATAACACAAGGATCTTGTTGATTATTTCCCCCATAAAACATGCTTTTGAGCTTTACATAATCTACCCCTTCCACATGCATTTTACATATACCAATGACGCAGTGAAGATATAAATGTAACTCCCAAATTAATGTTGCACATGTTCAGGTTTGCAGAAAAATCCAATTAAAATTTAATCCTCTTATAACCTAGTTTGGCTTCAAGACTTTTTGGCCATTTTCAACCCAAACTTCATTTTTCCATAATAATTCAGTCAATATACGAAATTACCTCCCACATATTTCAACAGAATTTTTTTTAATGGTTTTGACTTGTGTTATGTCCTTTAAAACATATCCCAAAATGGCAATCATCCAAACGGTGGAAATCATTAAATACTGCTAAAATCCTAATCAAGATACATGTACTAATACATGCATATCCCATTGAAACCTACGTTAGCATGGTCAATAACCGAAATCATGCATAATTTTCTCTGATGTCAGCAAATTTGAAGCGCTGTGATGACAATCGTATTCCTTGACTACAAATGAGTAGGGTTGCAGTAGGGTACTCGTTCTCCATTCCCTCTCTGCTGGGCAAAAAAAAAGGGTGGGGGGGGGGGGGGGGAGGAGGATATCAAAATCAGGGTCGCAGGAGTACTAGACTATCTAGCCGAGGGGGGGGGGGGGGGCAAAAACAGCCCCCCCCCCCCCCTCGACATTTTTCGCGATAAATTTGTAACGCGAAAAGATCGCGCCGCGGCGCTTCATGACCTTTTCCCTTCAAGTCTCACGCAACTTTTAAGACCAAAATTGCGATGCGGGGGGACGTGGTTTTAAAGTTACGTAACATTATGTACATGCATGTCAGACAAAAAATTGCTCAAAAACTTGATTTCATGTACAAATCCAATGCAAATTCTGCATCTAGCCCAAATTCATAAACGTATCATTATTTTTATTTTTTACTGATGAAATAGATTTGATGTAATTTATTACTGAAATAGTAATGCCAACGATTTCCGTTGAAAAAAAAATGGAAAACATTAAGCAAAAGAAAAAGAAATATAAAAGAAATTAAAAAACAACAAAATACAAAAGAAAAAAAAATGATATTGCCATTTTTTTTGAAAATCCTTATTTGATAAATATCCTAAGAGCGTCTGGACTAAAATTTAGCAGTCTTGGGGCTATATTTAAAGATTTACAGCCAAAATATGATTCTATGCTTTAATTACCATGATTAATTATTTAAATACCTCACAGGCCATGGGCTTTCTGGTGATGCCTTATATTCATTGTTCATGAAAGTTGTTTATTCTTGTTTGTTAAATGAATAAAGAATTGGATTGATTGATTGTATACGATTTTATAAACATAAATTTGAATAAGTTTGGTGACAAAATTATGTCACCAAATTATGAGATTATGTCATGAGTGACGTACGTGCCAATTTCCGTCGCGATCTCGCAATCAATGGCCGAGATCATCCCCCCGGGCTATGCAATCTCAAAATAGCCTGGGCTATATAGGGTTAAGTTAGGAAACTTCAAAAGCCTGGATAGCAGGCCATCGATTGATATGCCTGAAAAACATTATAAAGAGTACCGAAGTGGTGTCGTCATATGAGCATGTTGTCAAGGCCATTGGCTCTAAACAAACTCACTACTGTGGCATTCCTACTTACAGTCCCTGCTGTGATCACCGCTGCTTGCTCTACCCGCATTGTTTAGAACCAATTGTCTTGACAATAATGCTCAAATGACGTCACACTTCGGTACTCTATTACCAAATACATGTACTAGTAACAACAACAAAAGAGTGAAGAATATGTGACAACTTGATTTTATTTCATTTTATTTGGAAAAACCAACAATCTGAACAATTAATTTCAATGCAACTTAAATGGGTGAACATTCATCTGAGAACAAGTTGATTTCATAACGAGTCCATAAAATGTACATTAGTTATTCCCCCTAAAAAAAGATAACTTCATATGTAATTGGATGTTATCTTTTACAAAAACACGATAAATACAATGTACAGAGAATCATACTCTGACGACACATATACGCTGTTATATATACTGTATGATGCCTGAAAAATATACCATACCATGTAAAGCTGTATTTGCAATGCCATGTAATGTACCTATCATATGTTGACGCCAACTCATTGGAATATATATTAAATTATGTCAAAGTATATAAATGTCGACATAAGGAATCCAGGATATATTCTAAACAGATACTGCATGTATATAGATATGACATATAACCATTCATGTATAATGCTCTTATAATGCATCACATAGAACTAATAGCATGTACATATTTAACAATCTTTATTCAAGACATGTAGTTTTTATACATGATACAGTCAGCTTATAACCATCAGGTCAATATGGTGCACTTTTGAAATACATGTACAGTTGTCCTCAAAATTATTCATACCCCATTGAAAATAACAGTCTTTGTTAGATTCTTCCTTTGTAAAAGCTACAGTATTATGTTGGTACTTCCTGTGTATCTTTTGTCTACTTGTTGCTATGCACAAATCCACATATGAGTTGGCTAAACTTCATTTGGGCAATAATAGATAAGTCCAAAAGTTATTTTCCCCTCATGTTCAGAATTATTCATACCCCTGACAATACCTCAACAAAAATGTTCTTTCTTCATAGTATCCATTGTTTTCCTTTCCTGAGAATGTGTTAATCTTTGTCCTATAGTTATTTCAAGATGTTCCAATGGATTAAATACCTTTTTTGTTGACCAAATGTTAAACTATTGTCAAACACATAGCATCTTTCCATAAGACTTTAAATAGAGGAAACGTGTTCTGGTCATTCTCAGTTTCTGATCATCATGGCCAAGAAGAAGGAGCTCAGTGAGGACCTACGGCAACGTCTTGTGCGTGCCCACATTGAAGGAAAGGCCATTTCGAAGCAATATGATGTCCCTGTGGCAACCGTGCAGAGCATTATCAACAAGCACAAGAAGTTCAATACTGTTAAAAACCTCTGTGGGCGTGGCAGGAAGAGAAAGGTGTCCCCCAAACTTGCCAGGAAAATCTGCCGAGAGGTCAACAACAACCCCCGGACCACAACCAAGGCCCTACTTCGAACGCTTGACCAGGCAGGGACGAAGGTGTCACGGTCCACTATTGAGCGAGTCTTGCACAGAGGAGGTCTCCATGGACGTAGGCCTTGGAAGACCCCGCTGCTCAGGAAGAAGCATCTGGAGGCTCGCCTAGCCTTTGCTAAAGGTCATCTAAAGCAAGATTCCAGCTTTTGGTCAACCATCCTGTGGTCTGATGAGACAAAGTTGGAGTTATTTGGCCATATGGATGTTGAATACGTCTGGAGGAAAAAAGGAGAAGCATACACTCCAAAGAAAACTGTGCCCACCGTCAAGCATGGTGGAGGAAACATAATGCTATGGAGATGCTTCTCTTCCAGTGGCACAGGCAACCTCGTCAAGGTCCAAGGAATCATGAGAAAGGAGGATTACATCACGATCCTTGATGAAAATGTGAAGGAATCCGCTGAGAAACTCCAGCTTGGCCCTAATTGGAAGTACCAGCAGGACAATGATCCAAAACATACCGTCAAGGTAGTGAAGAAATGGTTCAAGGAATATGATGTCAACGTCCTCGAATGGCCAAGTCAGAATCCTGACCTGAATCCAATTGAGAACTTGTGGCGAGACTTGAAGACCAGAGTGTTGGCTAGGAAACCGACCAACCTGTCCCAGCTTGAGGCTTTTGCCAAGGAGGAGTGGGCCAACATCCCCCAGAAGACATGCAGGAAGCTTGTGGACACGTACAAGAACCGTCTAGAAGCAGTCATAAGAAACAAAGGCTATGCTATTGACTATTAAAGAAAGACATTGGACTCAGTAAACCTAGGGTATGAATAATTTTGAACATGGCATTTTTTTGAAAATCCATGAATAAAATACCCCTGAAATGATGAATTTCTTGAATTATGTATTGTTGTTATTCTTTCACATGTTGGTCACATATAACTGATATACACACTTGACAAAATGCATTCATTTCATAACAAAAATAAAAAATCATAAAAATTAACAAGGGTATGAATAATTTTGAGGACAACTGTACATGTACTTTTAAAACAGCATTACTATAGATTGCCACATAAATCTAAGAAAAGTCAACTCTACGTGCTTGAAGCATGAAATTTGATATGGTCTACAAATCAATACCATGAATGCTTGGAAAAAGCCTAGTAAAATCAATGTGTTTTATGGTCTTCAAGGTAAGATCCAGGGCCTCATGCTAGAGAAACATCAACTTTTCACGACAAAGGGAATATGATTGTTTGATCAACAAAGATCAACAAACTATAACGGAGGTATGTTTTTATCTTAAAGGGATAGTTCACCCGGAAATCATTTTGGTTTCAATAAAAGGAGACACATGAAAGAAGCACATACACTAGTATCAGTAAAGTTTTGACGAAAATCAGCCAAAGGAAAAGAAAGTGATTTGATTTTTAAGTTTTGATTTTGTGAGGTCACATACGAGGTGCACTCCCATATGTTGTGTACAATTTTTTTTCTCCAAAATATGCATTTTTTATATGTATCCTTTCACTTCTGCATTTAATACATCATTAGAAATACATTTTCACAACCATACCTGTACGAAAATAGGAATCATTCTGTTGAAAAAAAACAGAAAAAAGCAATTTATGGAATATTTTGTCTGCAAATGTTAAGAACATTCAGGGTTTCCATGGAAGCAGATCTATTTTTAAAGATTTTTTTCGGGCTGTTTTTTTTCAGCCAAAATTCACGAGTGTGAACAGACTATAATACATGTGCACTGAAAATGTTCATCTGATTGGTGTGTATACAAGAGAAAACATTCTTTTTTTCTGCAATCATGAAAATTTACTTGCTGTTTAGTAAGCTTTTGCTTTCGCAGCAGCAGCGTCAGCTATAACAGCTACGACAGCTACTACAGCTACGACGGTCTGACGAAGCTTGCAGCCTAGCAAGCAAAAGCTTAAAAAGCAACTGGTAAATTTTTTTTGATTGTGGAGAAAAGAATGTTTTCTCAAACTACAATACAGTTATGATGTGATATAAAGTTCAGCAACGTCCCGAGCATTCAGAGTTTGCATGGAGACAGAGCTAGGGCTCATATTTTTTCAGCTGTTTTAAAGGCTGCTTTTTCAGCCAAAATTCAAGATTGTAAAAAACTAACATACAGTTATGATGTGATCTTAAGTTCAACAACGTCCGGCGCATTCAGAGTTTATATGAAGATAGAGCTAGGGCTCATATTTCTTTAGCTGTTTTGGAAGCTGTTTTTTCAGCCAAAATTCATGAGTGTGAACAAACTAACATAAAGTTGTGATGTGATCTTAAGTTCAACAATGTCCCAAGCATTAAGATTTCCATGGAGACAGAGCAAGGGTTCATATTGCACCATGATTAGAGTCATAGCAAGCTGCACCTGTCAGGATTTCAGCACCCTTTAAAGCATGTAAACAAAATTACACAAATGTCTCAAATTACTTGAAATGTTTGAAATATTGCAGAAGTTCCCTTCAATAGCTCTTATATAGCAAATTCAGGCTTACAACATTGTCTTCAACATCAATGTATCATAAACACATACATGTACATGACATACATGAAATACACAAGTAACATAAGTGGTACACGCTGTATCTAAAGTTTACACAAAGTCATACATAATTAGGAGCCCATACATAAGAGAATATACTGTATACGCCATATATTGAACAGATCTACTTTTTTTGAGAATCAAGACTTCTAGACAATTTCACGAGTGGTTAAATGCACAAATGCGCAGTACTTGTACTAGGAGTGCATGTGCATGTGCACATTGCATTCATATATTCATGAGTTGTTAAATATGCGGATAGCACCCGACTCGTGAAATTCGCGAAAATAAAAAACCTGCGAAATATATGGCATATAGAGTAGTCATGTGGGCAACACATAAAAAAGCAGTATTAGTTTGATAATAGTTGCAGAGGCAGCTGTGATGACAACTGTAAATGTAGATTGAGTTGTATCTATAAATGTACTATTTTAGTAGAACCCCAACCTAGAAAGATGCTGTGCAGTATTACATCAGCGCTGTTAAAAGAATACAGTTCAATGAATTATACAATTCAATATTTTGATCAATATCAGTTAGATATAATGAATTGTATGTTGCAGTATATGACTATTAATGTAAATATATCTGCTATATCAGCTTTGTAAAACAGTACAATAAACATGTGTACTTCAGGTCAATAACATTTTAACTATATGAATGTGTACGGTATCTTTGGCACTATGCATGACTTGCATGAATTGCTAGAAATCAAAAAACAAAACTACATCACTATAACAATACTAATGAGTTTCACCTCTCGGGAAAACAAGACTGTAAAAATGCAGCTTTCAATTCTCCCTATCACATATAGCCGATATCAAGCGATATTGCCTCGCGATTCCGATAGCTGATCAATTGCTCTTCAGACTTATACATCCGGTAAGAGTTTGGTATGTATTCAATTCATACATTAACGCACAGATTCTGTAATTTTGACCCTCGTGAACCTTGTAATATTAATACCTAAATACCTAAATGGAAGGGTTGTTACATGGACAACGAAATTGAAAAAAATAACAACAATCACTCACGGCGATGTTTTTGCCTACCTCAACATTGATTGCGAATAGACTGATGAAAGAAAAAAAAGACACAAGCAAGACGATGGCTATAGAATGTTTGTGAGCCAGAAGTGCATATCCCAAGAATCAAATTAAAAAAAAGTTAGAGCACCACACACGCTCAGATTTGGAGAGCTATATGCGATAGGGCGAATTCTAAAACATCAGAATGTCTTAGTCGAATCCGTTTGCACCCCCGTTGGTTTGGAAGTCTTGATCCATCCTGACGTAACTAGGGTTCTCAAACCCATCCTCCAGCGGTGACTGAAAGAGAAACAAAACCGAGCAAGATGACAGGAAAGATGAAGGAATACAACATCATTTTACATCATTGAATCATCATCAACAAAAAAGTAAATACTGACCATATATGTAGCTGAAATTGAACTTAGAGATTGATACAATTGTATCCATTGTCTGAGATACTTCTCTTTCATTTGAAATAAATTCTTTATAGTTGGATGATGCAAACCTTTAACTCTTAACCTGCCACTGTCGCATTTTTGCAACTGAGGGATAACGTGCCGCTGTCGCAAATTTGCGACCAAACTGTAATAGAGAAAACCTCTGGCACAGAGGGGTTTTACCCCCAGCAAGTTAAGAGTTAACCCATTCTTCACTGAGCCGGCAAATTAGCTGCTGGTTTTTCTCCACTCAGCATAACCACCCTATAATCTGCTTGAACTAACTTGAAAATCCTGAGAGGGTGCAATCACCTGGGTTACTGCACTAGCATGTCAAAAACATCGCCTATCAGCCATAATTTGAGAACAATCATTTTCAAAGAAATGTTCACAGATCTATTTACAGTGCCAGTGCTACTACTCTTATGAGTGAGTTTGCTTTACTCAGGGTGTGAGAGATCTCTTAAAGGGCATATACTGTACTGGGGAGACAAAAAAGCTGTCAAAAGGTGATCGTCAGCAATCTTCCTGCCAATGGTATTAAATTCATGTATTGTCCATTTTAGAAACTCGCTGAAAGTTATTTGCCCTTAAATGATCAACATTTGGAGTAATTAGTGATTAAATCATAAATCCTCAAAATGTTCGGCCGGAACATTTTGAGGATTTCACAAATTTTGACTAATTACTTCAAATGTGAATAATTTAAGGGCAAATAACTTTCAGCAAGTTTCTAAAATGGACAATACATGAATTTAAGACTATTGGCAAGAAGATTGCTCACGATCACCCTTTGACAGCTTTTTTGTCTTCCCAGTACAGTACATTCCCTTTAATCCCACTCAATCTTCCTTTTTCCGGTAAAGGGGATTTAAGTTAATTCAAACCAGTATCATCTCAAATCACTTTCAATTTCAAATCTCACTTACCTTTTGAAGCTGTGGCTCGATGTCCGTCATAGCAAGCTAAAACATAATACAAACAGAGTGTTGAATTTGATAATCACAAGAACAACCAAATGATATGATATAAACATGTCTACTCCAGATGTAAAATGAGATATTGTGGTCTCTTCTGAGACAAAACTGAATATTTTGGCAACATATACACATAATTCTAAACATACCAAGAAACCCACGAAAGGTCCTATTATTTCTAAAATTTTTTTTCAAAATTGTTATTTGATTCCACATATTTATTAATATACATGCCTGTTATGTGCATCTATAGGGAAAAGGGTGATCTACAGTGAATTGTAACGTTAGAACCAAATGTTACTGTATAGATTTGACTAAAAGATAACGGTAATAGTAGAAAAAATAAATGTTGTTGCTGACGTTTATGTAGTAAACAAACGTCTTCTTCACAGTCTATAGACTACTTCTACATGATGTATACACTATATATTTCGCGAGTCTAATCTTTTTGTGAATCAGGACTTCCCGACAATTTCGTGAGTGGTTAAATTCGCGATCATGGAGTACTAGTACCAGTAGTATATGTGCTCGTGCATGTCGTATGCATATTTTCGAGTGTTATTGAATTCGCGAATGGCACCCGACTCGCCAAATTTGTGAGAAAAAAAAAATCACGAAATATACGGCGTATAAAGTAATATTTCACTTTCACACCTTGTGTGCTCTGTGGGATCTGTGAGTAGTACTTATCAAATTCAAACATGGCAAGTAAAAGAGCTAAGCATCAAACAAGACTCGTTTTCACAGCTTTTTGTTATAAAATGCATGATTTCACACCAACAATGCCATCAATTGGCAGACAGATACCATTCCGTTTTTTTGGTAAGAAAATGTCATATCCATTACCTCTTGAATGATCAAAACTTGTCAAATATTTGTTGAGAAAAACACAAAAAATTGCTAAGAGGGTGGGGGGTTATTGTTTTAGATGAGTGTCTAACTCATCATTCTCACATTGAAATACTTGGTTATTAAGTCTTTTTGCACTTCTAATACACATAAATCCCATAGAGCCGCATTTAATCTGCTGCATAAGGGGTTAATCATTTCAAAATATAATTTTGTATCTTGTAATGTGCTGTTTAGAGAATGTAAAATCTATATCTTACCTCCACAGGTTTATCAGGATCATATGCAGGGTTCTCCATGTGTCTACTCAGATTCTGCAATTCAAATTTATTTCTGCACAGAAAAAAACAAACAAACATGACTTTTAACATTTAGTGAAAGGGCTTTCTGAGTGAATTTTTTTCAAAAAACAAAAATTGTGAAGTATACATCTAGTATTAAAGATCATGCGCTCCATTCTGTAAATGAATGAGGAACGAGATAGAATGTTTTGTTAGAGCCTGAGGGATCTGAACCTCCATCTTCTGCTTCCTGGGTAGTAACTTAACCACCAAGCCATTTCTAGCTGATGGATAACAAATGACGGCATGGTAACACATATTGAAATATCTGATTTATTTTGAATTATCGGTATTTCAGTATGGACAATTTGGCTAGAGTTAGGGTAAAATCTTTCGAGTTTCATCAATTATGAAATTGCAGTGTTGTGAAATATATTCGCATTAAGGAATATTACATGGTAACACATATTGAACTATTTGATTTATTCTGAATCATCGGTATTTCATTATGGACAATTTGGCTAGAGTTAGGGTAAAATCTTTCGAGTTTCATCAATTATGAAATTGCAGTGTTGTGAAATATATTCGCATTAAGGAATATTACATGGTAACACATATTGAACTATCTGATTTATTCTGAATTATCAGTATTTCAGTATTGACAATTTGGCTAGAGTTAGGGTAAAATCTTTCTAGGTTCATCAATTATGAAATTGCAGTGTTGTGAAATATATTAGCATTAACTCTTTGCCCGCTTCGTTCGACTCGCGGCACATACAGCGGGCTGCCAAGTTCGACTCAAGTCACATTTCTCGCACAATGCATACGCAACGCATTTAATTGTATTGTGCGCAATCACATACAAAAGCGACGCTTGTATTGCATCGTATATAACAGTAAGGGGATTAAAGTATCAATAGGCAGGAAGTCTCCCAGGACAGGAAGTCTATTAAGAAGTACCCAGGGTCAATTTCAATAGAGAAGTTTAGTTCATTGTTAGCTTACTCTTTTTGAATGCCCCATTTAAATCCTAAATTGCTTGGCTCATTATTCCCATAAAGACATGGGTTTGGTATGTAATGAAAGCTTAAGAACACATCTTTTCTATGAACTAAGTTAGAGAATAACCCTTATTAGGAAATATTGAATATAAGAGGTATAAAATAGCCTCCAAAACAATAATTTGGAGACAGAATGTAAAGTTATAATTCTCAGAATCTATGATATTATACATGAAAAAAAATGATACCATTGGCATGAGTATACGTTTTTCTTAGACTTAGCTACACATTTTTTTCATCACGACAAACCAATAAAAAGTTATTGGAAGTTGAATAAGACAGTGCATGCAAAACCGCTCTGAGTGTGGCACCTTGAAATTAATGTGGCGCAGGGGAGATAGTGTGCGTCGCGGGCAAAGAGTTAAGGAATACTCCAGAAAATTATCAAAGAAACTCACATTTGTAATACAATAATATAACCTATTGTTTATACTTTGTTCTGACATCGTACCTTACAAACAAAAATTGCAATATGTCAATAGGTATTCAAGATGCGCACAAAACGAAACATTGGTTCTGGAAAGATTCTACAACGTATGTCCACATTTGTGGACATTTGTCATGTTAAGCTTAATACACTCTTACTACGCAAAGGAAAGCTCTAATGTTGATATAAAATGACAGAGTTTGTGACATACCGACTACTGTACTTGAGGTAGAATAATGTTGCGGCTATGGCGGCAAAAACAACTATCACTGCAGCGATGACACTTAGGGAGATCACAAGAGGATCTGCAGAATAGAGAGAAAATGATATAAATAGTAAACAAATAATCAATGTTGGTGAAGGTGATGGGATGAACTATCACTTCCGAGGCGATCTAGATGTAGCTATCTTTCCGAAGCGCAGCTGAGGAAAGATAGCGTATACATTCAGATCGCCGAGGAAGTAATAGTTCATCTCATTGCCTGAAACCAAAAGTTGATTATTTGATTTATATTCCACATCTGAAACCAACTATCTATACCAAAAATGACAATTTGACGTACAAAAGTAATCTTTACATCTCTACCTAACCCCAAGCCGCTGCCATGGGGAACACGCGTTAGGATGCGCGTTAATTAGGACGCGCATTAGGACGCGCGTTTAATTAGGACGCGCATTATGACGCGTGTTTGGACGCGTTAGTGGGAGCTGATAGTCCGAGTGTAACGCACTTTTATTTCGCGCATACTCAAAAAATTGATCACGCGTTAGGACTGTGAGGAGTGAAGAGATCAGCGAAACCAAAAAGTACTATCATCTAGAGTGTAACGAACTTTTATTCTCAGGTGATCTGATAGGAAAAATTACGCCTCATCACGTGATCAACTCTTGACCAATCATATAGCAACATTCTTAATATGTGGAATATAACGTCATCTATCCATTCAATGCACACTGAAAGATCATCTTAAAAAATCAAAAACATTCAGATTTTGACTTTTAGGCCCACTGCATTCCCACTATTCAAGAAAGGCTGTAGCCTCCTGGTAATCTTTGAAAGGTTGAAGAGTCACAAAATAATTTGACAACCGGCAATTCAGTTGTGCCGTTAACTTTTGCATAAAATAGGTTTTGTAATACATTTAACCTATTTTACAGGAAAAGTATATGCAAAGTATACAAATTGTGCTCATTGTTGATATACATTCATCATTACTGACATCTTATGTTTCTTTTCCTTAGACGACATACATACTCTCATTGTATGCAATAGGCAAATATGTCCATATATATATATATATATATACATGCACATGAATATGATTAAATATGCACATATAAACACACAGACATACAAAATTCCTTGATGGCTCAGAAAAAGTTAAAACTATCATAATCACATTTACCACTTGTTAAACATGTTGCATGTAACAGCTCTCCTACTGTGGATTCAAAGACTGGGGGAGCCCTTTAAGAAAAGTCATGGAACGCAGCATGGATCAGTAGCATAACCTAGCAATAGCATGTGTGACATCACAGTCAAAGTTTTGCAAACATTTGCAGAAAACGCGAAAAAAATATCCTTGTCTACATTTTGAAACACTGCGTTTCGTAGCGACCATTGTCTACATTCTTATGTCAGATAGCAGCGGTCACTGGAGCATGGCTTGCATCAACACGTCACAACAGAGCAGGGAATTGCAATGTGCACTGCCACAGTCTCCGTCTCTATGCTTAAGGAACCAGCAGCATTTGGCCGACCCGTCTAACCTTTTGAAATCTTTTTGAAATCCAGAGCTCCATGCTATTCCGCTTTAAGTCAGTCTGCCGAGCTAATACAATCAGAGAAGTATTTTTGTCCATTTTTTGTGATATTCACTAAATCTTAGATTTCTCATAGTGGCAATCGCTCATTTAAACCTGGAACTCGGAAAATGTATTTTATAACTTATCGTTATCTGAGATCGCGGACAGCCGAAGTAAACAAAAGCGCTGAGCTGTAATCCCCTACCAGAGTACTTCTGGACATTTTGATATGTTAACACAACTAAAATGCATATTTCCTATTTCCCATTTCTTGCCCTGGTAAGAGTCTGTTGACACTGTTAAGCAAGACGGTAAGGATCCCGCAGGTGTAATCCAATACCACCACCTCACAAGCAATGGTGATAGTCACTGATAAAACTTTTAATGGGTCAGATAGCGGGTTGGGATACCCCACCTTCTACCTCCTTTAACAGATGTACAAACTGCAAAGGATCATGTGCTAAGAGGTGGGGTATGATTTTAAAGCAGCAATCTCGTAATGCTGACCAGCAGGAGGGCTACACTTCCTTTCATCTACACATTCTTTAAGATGTGGAACAATTAACTTACCAGGCCCGCTTCGACCGGCAGATGTGGTTGAATCTATACAAGAACAAAGGGTGAACAAAATGCATCATAGATATTAACACATTAATACTTGTATGAAGACTGAACTAATGAGCTTGTTGAATATTGTGCAATGATCAGACTTTGCTTTTAAGCATTGATTTTATAATACTTTGATAAAAAAGAGATAAATTGATTGTGCAATACTTTTATTATTAATAAGTTTATATCTAGTTTGAATGCCATCTGTCTCCACCTGATTGCATCTTTGTCCCCATGGTGACACCGTCTGTCTGTCGCTTGGATGTTGTCTCAGGAGTTGGTTTGGTGGTACGTGGTGAAGGCTTGCCGGTGGTAGACATTATAGGGGGTGCTACAGTGGTACCGATCACTGCTGAGGGTGGCTTGACTGCAGGGGGGAACACACACAAATGAGAGTTAACTCTTTATGCCAGGTTAATTGCTGCTGTATAGGATTTGTGTGTATTACTTGAGCAAAAACGGCACATGTGACACACAAAGAGTTAAAGTTGGATGTTGGGCAATGTTAATGATTGTAGGGGGTTGTCAATTGTTACCTGTCACTACCAAAGGAAGTTTGAAGGGCATATACTGTACTGGGAAGGAAAAAAAGCCTTCTTGCCAATGGTCTTAAATTCATGTATTGACCATTTTAGAAGCTTGCTGAAAGTTATTTGCCCTCACACATTTTGAGGATTTGTGATTTAATCACTCATTACTCCAAATGTACATCATTTGAGGGCAAATAACTTTTAGCAAGCTTTTAAAATAGACAATACATGAATTTAAGACCATTGGCAAGAAGATTGCTAACAATTACATTTTGAAGGTTTTTTTGCCTTCTCAGTACAGTATATGCCCTTTAACTGCAAGGGAAAAGCAAAACTAATCTAAGCCTAATCAATCCAATCACTTGAATGTTTCATCATATATGATCATTGTGACTAGTTTGGTGACATATTGACCGGCAGGTCAATATCTGCTCTATGATATTTGTGTGTCTTACTTGTGAACGAGTGCAAGGGAATACTTTGTTTATATAATCACATTTCATATCATATATTTATATTGATCATACATGCCATCATTTAACCTAGCTTGGGGAAATTTGGCTGAATATTTCTTGAGTTATTGCATGAATGAGATCAGGAGGGATGGTCATTTTGTGGCCAAGGCAAAATTAATCATGCACACATTCCGGAACCTGATGACAAAGTTGGCTACTTACTAGCACAGTCTCCACTGATAGGATGCAGATCATCCAAAGCTATGTCACTCGCCGGTCCAGACCCAATGATCCCCCAGAACTCAAACTAGAATAAAGAAAGACAAATATAAAACAAGAACACATCAACAAGGAGCTAGTAAAAATTTGTCAAGCTGGTGGTGGTGGGCTTAAAGAGTCTCCATTCGGTATATAAAACAAATATCTGCTGCTCTGATATTCAGGAAATTATTAAGCTATAGGCCTGCAGTGATCTAAAAAAAATGCTTATACCCCTCGGCTGGCTCCTTGATGACAATATAGTTTTGAGAACACCTCGTATGCACAGTTCTAACCAGTTCTAACCTTAGAGCAGTGTATTTTTGTATACTAGAATATTTGAGGACACATTACCACTGAGCCATCCACCTGTGTAGTCTGGGTACTTTCAGCCACTCAGACTGACCGCAGCTCTGCTGACCGGTCACTCCACACCAGTGGTATAACATATGTCCAAGTGAATCTTTCATACTAGAATATTGAGGACACTAACCATTGAGCTACCTACCTGTGCAGACGTGGTATATGGTACCTTGCCGTGCAGCCAATCAGTTTGACCAGAGCTCTCCTGACCGGTCAGACTCCAGACCAGTAGTCTTACATGGGTATGAGTGAATACATCATACTGGAATCTTGATTACATTGACCATTGAGCTCCCTACCTGTGCAGACTTAGTGTAGGGTACCCTGCCCTCCAGCCACTGTGACTGACCGGAGCGCTGCTGACCAATTAGACTCAAGACCAGCACTCTATTATACAGTTAGGTATAATTCAATGTATCTTGCTAGAATATTGAGGACACTAACCATTGAGCAACCTACCTGTGCAGACTTAGTGTAGGGTACCCTACCCTCCAGCCACTGTGACTGACCAGAGCTCTGCTGACCGGTCAGACTCCAGACAAGCTCTAAGGACTCAATGCCAATCACATCGTCGGTGCCAATCACATTCTCGTTCCTGGGAGACAACAACACAAGATTGAAAGAGAAGCACTTTGAATATTTTTTTTTTCAACCTTTCATACACCTTTGCAAAGGTAAAGTCAGGCGAGAACAAGAATTATTGAAAGTGTAATGTTTTCAAACGGTTGTTAACCGAGCATGCATACATGCGAGCTGGCTTTTTTTTTAAACTTAGATACTGAGCAGCATGACTCCCATAAAATCTGCTGTTCAGATAATAGACAGCAGGCTATGAATAAAGATCAAATATAGGACACATTAAGCCATAGCTCTTTGTTTCCTGCAGTTTCATGGCAGTTTTTTGACACCTTAACTGGACCAGGATTCAGAAATCAGAAAATCAGACCATGAGTAATGTGTTATGGTACAAGGCTGTGGTGCTGTGTTAGAGCTCTCTACTAATTCTTTATAACTTAAATGAAGTGCTTTACCAATTTGTAGGTTTCTTTGGTGAACCTCCCCTTTGAGATTTAGCCTGTGACAGCTCACATGTGTTGCCAATTTAAGGAGTGGTCAAATTTCAAATAGCCATTACTCCTTCATCAATTACCCAAATTTGTTCGGACTTTCAATGATCTGATTCTTTTGTCAAAATGACTTCCCAGTCAAAATTTGTAGTCAAAAAGCCCAGTTAGAAACTGGTTAAAATGAGACTTACTTGTATAGCTCAAGGGTACCCATTTCACTGCCGAACATGTGGTACCAGAAAGAGAAGCACATCTCGCTGGCTGATGAGGAGGAGTAGAAAGTTGTATAGAGCTTGGCTACATCACCAGGCGATTGTGGCGAGTCACCTTCTATGTAGACGTAGTAGCCTGAAAATCATGATTTGATTTTTAGTACATGCATTGCAAAACCAGAACATGAAGACAGCAATGATGTTACATGTTTCATCATTATTTATTACAATCACCATAATAACTATAATTACTATCATAAGCATAATCATCATAATTCTGACATATCACCAAGATTATCATCAACCCCACCATTACTTCCATCATCACAATTATTATCACCATCACTTCCATCATCATCATCACTACCATCACCATCATCATCATCACCATCACCATCATCATCACCATCATCACCATTACCATCATCACCATCATTATCACTACCATCACCATCACCAC
Source organism: Arbacia lixula (assembly GCA_963669155.1). NCBI lineage: Eukaryota > Metazoa > Echinodermata > Echinoidea > Arbacioida > Arbaciidae > Arbacia > Arbacia lixula. Next base: position 8,424,964 of record OZ022596.1, on the reverse strand, counting down.
CATTACCATCATCATCACTACCATCATCAAAATCACTATAATCATTTCATATTACCAACAACATCACCATCATCATCATCCCATCAACATGTTGCTGGGTGCGGTCATGAAGCAGTCTAGTCCCTGGAAGCAGCGGGTCCTGTCTGCCTTACATTCATCATTCTTACTTATCACCATTGACATCATCACCATCACCATCACCACCATTACCAACAACCTCACCATCATCATCATCATCATACCATCAGCGTGTTGCCGGGTGTGGTCATGTAATGGTCCAGTCCCTGGTAGCAGCGAGTCCTGTCTGCCTTACAATCGTCATTACTTATCACCATTGACATCATCACCATCACCATCACCACCAGAAACATCAATACCTCTCACACATATCCCTTTAATCATACCACTAGTGTGTTGCCGGGTGTGGTCATGTAATGGTCCCGTCCCTGGTGACGGCGTGGGTCCCATCTGCCTCACCATCATCAATACGTATTACTGTCGCCATCACCAGCACCATCACCTACACCTCCAACATCATCACCAATATCACTCAAACATATCCCGTTATCATACCACTAGTGTGTTGCCGGGTGTGGTCATGCAGTGGTCCCGTCCCTGGTGATGGCGTGGGTCCCATCTGCCTCACCCAGTTGAAGGTATCATCCTGACTGTTCTCCCAGCTGCACCAGTCATCCTCAAAGTCACAACCCACTACAAACAAACAAGGCAGACACAAAGTACAGTCAAACCTGTCTATAGTGGCCACTGAAATAATTCCCCAGGAGAGAGGTCATGTGTTAAAGAACCTGTCTATAGCAGCCACCTGTCTATAAAGGCCACAGTTTGTGTTTCCCTTGGGTGGCCTCTATAGACAGGTTTCACTGTATTAGTAATGCTCCATCTCTCTACATGTATTTACTGTAAATGTGGTATATTTTGTTGTTTTAATTTCCTGCTAAGTTCACACATTATAATGCAAAAGTAACAATACACAAACAGTTTGATGGTTGCTACTTTATTGTTGTATCCAGCATGTATAGGCTAAATCTTTTGATATGAGGTATACAATATTTTTTGATAAGTTATACTGGTATGTGTCACCTTGGTAATGAATTTTCTAAATAACAAAAAGGTGAAATAATCACTTAATCTCCAATTGAAAATGTGTTGGAAAGATTTAAGTTCCAGTTTTCCTCGTCAAATTGGCACAATTATGGCTCTAAATTGTATTTATTGATGACATGTTGAGTTTATGTTCCGTCTTATAATGAAAACATGACAAAAAGAAAAAAGTTGCAAACTTGAAATCAAAATATTGTTCAATTTTACTGTAAAAAGGCCCTGTTTAAGGTACAAGGGTCATACGGAAGAACAAGATTTTTGCTATGTACAGTTGAGCCTGAGATCAAATGCACAGTGATTGCAACCAAATGCAATCCGCTCCGTACCTTGACTGCAGTCTGACTGCAATATATAGATTGCAATCAGCTCCATACATTGACTGCAGTTTGACTGCAGACTGCAATCAGCTCGATACATTGACTGCAGTCTGACTGCAATAGATTGCAATCAGCTCCATACATTGACTGCAGTTTGACTGCAGACTGCAATCAGCTCCATACATTGACTGCAGTCTGACTGCAATAGATTGCAATCAGCTCCATACATTGACTGCAGTCTGACTGCAATAGATTGCAATCAGCTCCATACATTGACTGCAGTCTGACTGCAATAGATTGCAATCAGCTGTGACGTTGATCTCAGGCCAACTGTATGTGCATGGTGTAAGGTTGATTCTGTACTTACAGCAGCTTCTATCCACGACCTGAACAGAGTCGATTGCGATGTCGCTCTCCTCCCCATCCCCGACCACGCCCTTGAAGATGAGCTCATAGCCGTTGCCGTAGACCTCGATGGCAGTCTGTAGCCAGTCGTTCCCTTGGTCGCCAGCTATTGTGGCTAGGTTTCTCTCAAAGCCCTGGTTGTCATTTATCTGAAATATTGATGCAATAATGATGATGGTAGTTAGAAATAAGCCAAATTGGGCTGGAAAAGGTTAATACTGTAGTGCAATCCTGTAGCCATTGATGCAGGTACATACACTCCTCTGAATGCCAGATATTGTGGCGAGATTCCTCTCAAAGCCCTGGCTGTCATTTATGTGCAGGTAATTACAGAATCAATTTGTCAGTCAGGAAAAATCCAAACTGGGCTGGAAAAGGAACACAAGAAGCACAAATCTGTTGTCATTTGTAAAACAACCATACATTTTCTTAATCACCATAAATTGTGGCTAGATTTCTCTCAAGGCCTTGGATGTCATTCATGTGTAAAAATGATGGAATATGATGTTGACAGTTCAGGTACAAGCCAAAGTGGGCTATAAAAGCAATACCATCAACAACGATCTGTCCACAAACAGGTTTAGCAAATGTCTTCTCAGTGTGATGCCTATCAAAGCATCTCCATGGCCAAATTTAACATTCTATCTGGACCAAGGTTCACAAAGCTAAAAATCTACTTGTGAGTAACGGGTTAACAGGTACAACTGCAATTAACCACCTTTCGGTTGTCACATAATTGTGATCCATTATGATTTAAAATTGATGATATCTACTTACAATAATTTCCAACTGCCCCATGGTCCGTCCGTGCATGTGGTAGTAGAACGACCAGCAGGTGATGGTGTCTTGATCATGTGACATGTGTGGACTAATCAGACGAGCCGTATCACCCCTCTCATTAGGCCTCGACGATTCAATGAACATGAAGTGGCCTAGGTAAAAAAAATTCAATGTTTTTAGAGGAGAAAAATGTAAGAAGATAGAGGAGCCCATATTGTCCCCAACTTAACAATCAGTGGAGAGGTTTAAATGGTCAGGAGAAAGAGACATATTAGAGAGTTTGTACAAAAGATGACAGGGAGAATAAGCAGATGGTCTCTTGTCTTCTTCAGCCATTGTCGATCCACTGCTGGATGAAGGCTTCAGCATGGTCTCTCCACTTCTCTCTTTCCATCGCATATTTATACCAGTTGGCGACATGCCAGAATCTCATCTCTCCATCTCTTTCTTTGTCTGTCTCTGTTTCTTTTTCCGTCAAGAGGTGTCCACCCCCCCCCCCCCCCCCGGCAAGTTAAGAGTTAATGACACATGATGAAAGAATGTTAGCTCTTTAAGTGCCAAACATACATCTTTGCAACAAATTTGCCAATATTTCATATATCACATTGATGGCAGGCTTGGTTCGTTGAAACATGTATCACCATGTATATGGTAGGCCACACACCCCTCTGCGGGGTGTTAATTCGGAGGGTGCAGTTTTTATCTGGGCTGAACACATGTGTTGCATATCAATGGCTGTAACTTTCTATGAGATTGTTATTTCTGAAAATGTCATGCAGAAAAGTTCAACAAAAAATAAATCCTCTTTTGAATCATGTAATTTGTTTCAAATTTAAAATGATTAATTAGCCAACATTGACATTATTTATCATGGCTTGCATAGTGAAAGGTTTAACTTATGATATTACATTATCATTCTTCTTGTAGGGTATAACTTGCCATACCTATTCCACTTGTAATTTAAGTTGTTTAGGTCATGATAAGCATTACATTGAAATCATACACACCATTCTCAGTCAGACAAAAGGGAAGCAAACTTGAGTTTGTAAGAAAGTGTTCTACTCATTAAATAAGACCTCACACACAATAAGCAGGAGGTGACCGCTCTGGGGACAGTAATCCCTCATTTCAATGAATTCAATGAATTGTTATATTATTGACGTTCCTCTACTCTAACTTGCACATAAAAGACTTAGGTGGATCTGTGCAGGGTGGTGTTTCACCAAGCTGTTCGTAAGTTACGAACGACTTTACAAACGACTGGTTATCCCCTCTTGTGCTAAGTCAGATTCTCAGTGAACAGAGTGTGGTATTGCATTTAGCACAAGAAGGGATCACCAGTCGTTTGTAAAGTCGTTCGTAACTTACGAACAGCTTGGTGAAATACCCCTCAGATTTGGTAGTGATGATGATGTTGGTGATAAGTACGAGTGAGAGGACAAACCTTGTGAGGTGCCATACGTCACGTCAACTAAGGGGCCGGTGTTTGGTGTCAGGGTCGGTCCCGTGCCCCAGTCCCAGTTGAAATCATCACCAGCTTCATCCTGCCTGTACCCACAGAGCAGGGGGCTCTCAAACTCACAGGTTGAAGTAGCTGGATGAAGGGGAAAAGAACTATTAATAAATCATGACACTTAATCACAGTTACCCACAGAGCAGGGGGCTCTCAAACTCACAGGTTGATGTAGCTGGATGTAGGGGAAAAGAAACATGAATAAATCATGACACTTAATCACAGTTACCCACAGAGCAGGGGGCTCTCAAACTCACAGGTTGAAGTAGCTGGATATAGGGAAAAGAACTATTAATAAATCATGACACTTAATCACAGTTACCCACAGAGCAGGGGGCTCTCAAACTCACAGGTTGAAGTAGCTGGATGTAGGGAAAAAGAAATACAGTGAAACCTGTATACAGTGGCCACCCAAGGGAAACAAGAATTGTGGCCTTTATAGACAAGTGGCTGCTATAGACAGGTTCTTTAACACATGATCTCTCTCCAGGGGAATTATTTTAGTGGCTACATAGACAGGTTGGCTGCTATAGACAGGTGGCACTAAGACAGGTTTGACTGTATTAACAAGGCATTAGCAATATTGTGTCTCGCCCACTTGCGAAAATAACCAGAAATATCGCGATCTCCGTTGCTACGCAAAAGAGAACTGAAACAAACAAATAAGCAACTTTAAACAGACAACATCAAAATCAGGTGCAAAATAGTGACTTTGAATAAATTTGCATAAATGTGCATGAGTAATGTTTGCCTAAATCTACATCAGTAATGCTCACACATGCTCACACAATTCTGTGCACAAGTTAGGAAGCCTTCACCAATAGTCTTGCAAGTAAACTTTAATGTATGACCTCAAATGACCTTTGACCTTATCATGTGACCTCTTACAGCACAATAACATGCAGGTGCCCCCAGTGCATCCATCATCCAAGTTTGATTGCCATTGTAGCAACATGTGATGAGTTATGTGTGATAAGAGAGTCTTGCAAGTAAACTTTAACGTATGACCTCAAATGACCTTTGACCTTATCCTGTGACCTCCAACGGTACCATAACATGAAGGTACCCCCAGTGCATCTATGACCCAAGTTAGGTTGTAATCCAAGCAACCTATGTGAAGTTATTTGTCAAAAGAGAGTCTTGCAGGTAAACTTTAACGTATGACCTCAAATGACCTTTGACCTTATCCTGTGACCTCCAACAGCACCATAACATGTAGGTACCCCCAGTGCATCTATGACCCAAGTTAGGTTGTAATCCAAGCAACCAATGTGAAGTTATTTGTCAAAAGAGAGTCTTGCAGGTAAACTTTAACGTATGACCTCAAATGACCTTTGACCTTATCCTGTGACCTCCAACAGCACCATAACATGAAGGTACCCCCAGTGCATCTATGACCCAAGTTAGGTTGTAATCCAAGCAACCTATGTGAAGTTATTTGTCAAAAGAGAGTCTTGCAGGTAAACTTTAACGTATGACCTCAAATGACCTTTGACCTTATCCTGTGACCTCCAACGCCACCATAACATGAAGGTACCCCCAGTGCATCTATGACCCAAGTTAGGTTGTAATCCAAGCAACCCATGTGAAGTTATGGATCATAAGAGAGTCTTGCAGGTAAACTTTAACATTTGTGACGGACGACGGACGACGGACGACGGACGACGGACGGACGACGGACGACGGACGGACGACGGACGGACGACGGACGGACGACGGACGGACGACGGACGGACGCCATTTGGATCCCTTAGTCTCGCCTTCACCTCCGGTGGGCGAGACAATAAATCATGACACTTAATTGCAGTTAATGAACACAAAAGCAGTTTGCAAGGATCTATAACATAATAATGATCTTATTAGCTTGATGCTATGCACAATAGCATATTCAATACTAGACACAGCAGTGTACAGCAGTGTACATGAATCTAATTGCAGAAAGGCATGAGGGGAAATTTTTTCAAGAAAAGAAACAACCGTGAAAAGCATGAAGAGGGAAAGAAGAGGAAGGGGAGGAGGAACAGGAGAATGATAATATTTGTTTTAAAGTTAGACAAAAATAAGAAGCTAGAGGAGGAGAAGAAAAGTGCGATATAAAGTATGAAATGATGTAGGAAGATTAAGAAGAAACAGGAGGAGGGTAACATATTACAAAGAAGACAGAGAAAAAAGGAGAATATTTTGTTTGTTACGATAAGATGCAAATGAAGAAGGGAAACCAAGCTTACCTGGACATGACCCATCAATCAGTCCTATGTCATCTATTGCAATGGTGCCGGAGTCTATACCATAGACACCTTCAAATATCAGCTGTGAAGACCAAATAATGAGAAAATTGTTCATCAATTGTTCATCAATTGTTTTATCTATAAATTATAGCTGTCACAGAAACAAGAGGGAAGACATCATTGATGGAATGACAATCTTATACACAAATGTTAAGTAGTAATAATTCATGCCAAATATGGTTATAAGTTCTGAATTCATAGGAAATCTATGTCCCAGTCCTTAGAAATGCTTTTGAGAAAGCCTGTCGATTCTAATTAGAGCTAAAAAGCACTTGATGAAAACATTTTTTTTTCACTTTTGACTGATAAATCTCCACTTTGCACCAAAAAGAAAATATTGAGAAAGTTAGCAGTCATAATCTTTGATGACTGATTTAAGATAAATGGTCATTGATGTATGAAAACCTCTCCTTTCTACCATTCCTGTATGACCAAATATCATTAACAGCGTAAAGCAAGTTGTTGTATCCAGCGACCAGAACCTGATTGTTACATCTCTGGGTCATGTTGCATGTAGGTTTTCGATTATTGTAACCTACCATCAATGGTAATTACCATGGCAACAGCCAATGAACTCTCACCATTGCAGCTGTTGCCATGGTAGTCACCATTGATGGTAAGTTACAATACTTGATAGCCTATATGCAATTTGGCCTCGGGCTGTAAAATGGGAAAGACTCTTGGCACCATTGCATAAAAACTTACGCTGTAATCCAGAACTTGCGTTAGCTCCACCATCCCTTGAAGCCACTGATAGGACTGGCTCTGGCTTAGCCTCCACTCCAGAACCTCCATGTTCATGACATCAGACCGGTGTGAGTAGACGTTGAGGGTGCCCTTTGGCTGATTGACCGCAAAGTACCAGAACGTCAGGCACTGTCTCGCCGACGGCTGAGCGAGGGGGCTGTTGAGACGCGCAGTGCTTCCGAGAGTTGCGGAGGTGGTACCGATGTGGATGTAGTAGCCATCGGCTGATTTGCGCAGATACAAAAGAAGAAATGTATAATTTTTAGATGTTATCTTTATCCATTAAGTGCATAACAAAGACACATCTACTGCTTGATCGTGGGGAGAACAGGCCTTTGCTCATGCAGGGCCAGCCCTGTGGAATTCTCTTCCACAGAGTTTGAAAACCCTGACGTCAGTGACCACCTTCAAGGGCAACCTAACAACATACCTGTATAATGGTGCTTTTGACATACAAGTTCATACCTGTATTGTATTTTCTTTCTCTCTCTTTCAGTTGCTCTGAAGCGCCTTGAGCATCTGATTAAGATGGAAAGTGCGCTATATAAAGTCTATGTATTATTATTATTGTTATTGATATTATCAAAGCGTGTTGCACTTTTCTTCAAGTAACAGTCTCTGGAGATCTCTTTTTATAACATATGTCTGGCATATGTCTGATTTAAATCTATAGCTCTCTTTCTCTCTCTCTCTATCTATCTCTCTCTCTCTCCATCTCTCTATCTGTCTCTCTCTTTCTCTCTAACAGCTATTTGGGACACTTCTTCATTGTCGAGTTTTATTCTCCCAACTAATTGCAATTAAGCAGACACATAAATACTCCATGTATATCATTAATGATATCATTTTTGTATGAGGGCTATTCCACGGTTACTCTCGTTACATTTGGAGACACTTTGACTCATACTTGGAGCTGTAACTCCATTATTACTGATAGGAACTAAACATCTCTTTATCACAACAAAGTACGCAGTCTGAATACAAATTTTGGTATAAAAACAAAACTTGGGAAATTTTGTTACGCTCCTAGAAAATCGTTGAAATGTGTCGGTTACTCATGTTTCATGATTTGTAACGTGAGTAACCATGGAATCGCCCATAACATTTTGAAGCACATATACATAATGTTAGAATATTTGCTATACTAAACCATACTACCATTATGATTATTATGAAAACTTTTTGTGTCACTTTGGCACAACCAATAAATGTTAAGTCTATAGACCAGGGTCCTGTACCATAAAACTGACCATTGATGGTAACTTTGCTACCGATGGCAATTCATGTGGAAACCTTGCATTTCATTGGCTGTCAAGTGATGTTTCCACGGTAGTTACCATTAATAGTAAGCTTAATGCAATGGGGCCTAGCAGTTTGTCAGGCACAGGAGGAGTCAATCCTATTCACCTGTTCCTGTGGTATGATCTGTGTTGATGAGGGTCAATCTGGAAGCATCACTAGCACGGTCTCGCTCCCAATCCAAATCATCTTCATTGTCCTGGTCATACAAGCACCAACCATCTTCAAAGTCACACGCCAAAGTACTCGTATCTGGGACAAAACAAATGTTAATACATGTATATATGAGGACTTTTGTTCCTGTTTCTGAGTAGGACACATGGGAGCTGGCTTTACCTGGTTCCCAGAGTAAATGTGTAATTAGAATAGACGCATTGTCTTACAAGCTCATACAAGCACAAACCATCTTCAAAGCCACACGCCAATGTACTCGTATCTGGGACAAAACAAACGTTAATACATTGTACACATGAGGACGTATGTTCCTGTGTCTGAGTAGGACACTTGGAAACCGGGTACAACTGGTTCCCAGAGTAAATGTGTAATTAGAATAGACGCATTGTCTGACAAGCTCATACAAGCACCAACCATCTTCAAAGTCACACGCCAAAGTACTCGTATCTGGGACAAAACAAATAAATACATGTACATGTGAGGACTTATGTTCCTGTTTCCGAGTAGGACACTTGGGAGCCGGGTATACCTGGTTCCCAGAGTAAATGTGTAATTAGAATATAACTTATTTGTGAAGCAATCCCAGGAATCACAGACCACAAATGTGTAATTAGAATAGACGCATTGTCTCACAAGCTCATACAAGCACCAACCATCTTCAAAGTCACATGCCATTGTACTCGTATCTCAAGCAAGACAAATGTTAATACATATGAAGACTTACATGTATGTTCCCGTTTCTAAGTAGGACACTTGGGAGCCGGGTATACCAGGTTCCCGTAGTAAATGTGTTGCAATAGATGCATTGTCTTTCATCATAAGTTATATCTAAAAAACTCGGCTGTTAAAGTTAGATTGGATGGAAGTCAACAATATACCATTTTCGTAATGTATTCATAACTTTCCCCCTAATTGCATAGCAACGCGTTATTGCATTTACCTGTATCATGCCATTCAGATTCAATGGATGGAATGCACTTTGAATCAATTAGTTGTTGCTACGCAGCTAAACCTCGGGCAAGCTTTGGGGTTCCCCATGGTAGCGTATTGTTTGAACGGCGTAATTAAAATTTGCATACAAAACAAAAAAAGGCTATTAGAAATTACTGTTGACGTCCGTACAATCAAAGTTAACCAGCGGAGTCTTTTATGGCATTTTGATGCATTTGACACTGACTTTTCTGACGTCACTTGGAGGTGTGTGCTTTTTCAAATTTTTATCAAAATGAGACTTTATTGCGGGAAACAAAAGTGAAATTCGTTTTTAGTGGATAATTTTACATAGATTAGTGGGAACTTATTTTTCTAATTTAGTAACCCTTTAAATACATATAATGAAAAAGAAGAAGCTAGGTGGTCTAAGAAAGAGAAAGTGTGATTCTTTTGTGGTTTAGAGGAAGGGGTAAGGGAGGGGTGGAGGAAGATATTCAAGCACAGCCAGGGATACATCCCCCAGAGTACTGTAGTTTTTTTCACTGGATGACATACCATTGCATAATCCAGTCTGCGTTATAAAGGTATCATCAATGGCGATGGTTCCTGATGTCCCATCCGTGGCCTCAAGAACAAGGAGGAAAGAGTTAGATGTGGACACCGAGAGTTGACCTTCGACCCAGCGGTTGTCATGGTGATCGTCTCTCATCCACTCCAGAGCTCTGGCTTGACTGGCTTGGTCCTGCACATAGATATTCAGTGCTCCACCTTGAAAAGAGACATTTGCAATACAAAACTTGTTGAAACCTTTTTGATTTTATTTGGCCTTAACCTGTAACATAACACAACGACATGTAATGTTATCTGCTACTAAAATAGAGCTTTATTCAACACCATGAAGGTTACGCCATAACATATTTCAGACTTGGCAATTGGACACATTGCACATACACACACATTCACAAAAATAGTACAGGAACTTCAAGCTTTTTTTGGTTAATTTGATAAATACACTGTACAGGCATACACACAAGTAGTAATGATAGCATATTCTATCTTGTAAACAAATGCAAAACAATTAAGTCAGAAGAACTCATCTTAGAACCATAAGGATTCAAACTTGCATCTCATGCTTACCAGGCAGTGACTTAACCACCCGGCCATTTATGGTCGACGGAAAAGACATGATGACAAAGTAACAAATACCAAAGAATCTGATTCATTCTGACTCACTTACATTAAAATTTCAGCCGTAAGGACAATTTGGCGAGATCTTTTGAATCGTTAATTACTATTCCCACTTTAAGCAAAAAAGCAATTTGAAAGAAGCACATAAAAAATTATGAAACATAGTTTGCTAATACATTTTGAGGTTCCTCATCTCGGTAACAAACAGACGGCTATTAATATTTGCAAATGGCTTTGTGAAACGACTAAAAAATGACCTGACAAAACACACTAAATACCATAACAATTAATTCTAAGACTGTAGCACACCTGCTCCACTGATGTAATACCAAAACTTAAAACAAGTATCCGTTGGAGGGAAAATGTCACTCAGGAGCCAAGCTGTTTGTCCGTCGGATAGAGAGGTAGGGTCTACATAGACATAGTGACCTGAAACAAATGAAAAGAGCAACAGAAAAACACATTAAATGCATTCTGAAATTAGTTAAAGGTGATATTCATAGGAAATAAAATCAAATAAATATAGTTTATTTCATAATTGAATGAGTTATTAAAGAAATTTATGCAGCTAACATGCCATGAAAGTGTTCAATTTTGTGTTTAATGAAAGTAAAATTTTACTAAATTTACTCTCTTCCTGACCTACAAAATTGCCTCAGAGAAAGTGGCGTTGTGTGTACGTCACAGCCGTGATACGCTTCACAATGACCATTGTGTATCACACCTGTTAATCCACTAGCAACTGCCATCACAGTTTCATTAACAATGCATGATGCTTCTGGCGGAAAAGAAGCTGCGGATTGGCATGTTTGATGCACAATAACGCATCCCTTTTCTTACGTTAGACCAAAAGGCCGTTTCGGATGACAGTACGGCAAATTTGTCCCCGAGAATACAGTGATTGTTTGACCCTAATTTCGCTTTTTGGAAAATGATATATTGTTTGAATGTCATCCAAGCTCATTGTATGGCTTATAAGCTTTCTGTAGATGAATATCTTCATATTTTTGGATTTTCTATGAATATCACCTTTAAAACAGAAGAACCCCAAAGTGTAAATGTCATTTTAGAGGACACTTTAAGATGTGTATCTAATTGTTTACTATTGAAACCAGTATGCCCATTGCCCAGGAATGTATCAACCTTAGCTTGTTTTGCTCAATTTTAAGTATTCATGATATATGCATGGCAGTGATGTGTGCAATCAGTTGTTTAATAGGTTTGCTACCATTCAGGTTCATATGTAGCACTGGCTTGCAGAACTCTTGTTTACAGATTTTGCTAAGCATTGTATATCCATCGCGATGGAAAATTTTCATACCATACTTAATACTGAAGGGATATGATGCAAGGACTTAACTTAGTCAGAAGAGTTCATAAGGACTGAATGTGATATAAAATGAAAATTTACGAATATTTTGCTGAATAATAGTTGTCCTTCAATTGTATAATTACATCAATGTTAATCCGTTATGAAATCCTTGTAACTACAAGATTGTACAGCACAAAGAGAACAATCCTCTATTTCCAAAAAAAAAAGTTTTCAATCAATTTTCGACTGAAGTGGGTATGACAAGCCACAAGGTGGAAATTATGTTGAATTGTATATTCAAGATTTCGAGACCTATTGAGACATCGAAACTTGGCACTCACCATCTGAGGTGCCCAGCGTGTGGTCTTTCTTTGGTCTGGCTGACGTGGTGTCTCCGTCCACCAGGGCCCAGTCAGCATCATCACCATCATTGGTGTTTAGCCAAGAGCAATACCCATCCTCAAAGTCGCATAATCCTGAGGGCAAAATATTATTCAATTCTTATTCAATTCCTTATTCATTTAACAAACAAGAATAAACAACTTTCAGGAACAATGAATATAAGGCATCACCAGAAAGCCGATGGCTTGTGAGGTGTGATAACCTTTAACATGTGGTTCAAAACACAGAAGTATAAAGTCGATTATTTAAATGACATACAGTAAGATGAACCCCAGTACATAAATTACATACAAATACATCAAAGAAAGACTAATACAAGCAAATACAAACAAAGTAAAAAAAACACAAAAAAAACAAAGACAAAACAAAAACAAACACAAAACGAATGTTTAACAGCTAAGACAATAATCAACAGTGTAAACAGTATGTCAAATCAAAATGTCGAAATATATTAATTTTAATTAATTAAAAATTAATACACTTAAAGAAACTCAGATTGATTGGATAATCAAATTAGGTTAAAATGTAACAAGCTCTGCCTTTAGTGGTTCCCAGAACACTATTATACATTCCTTTTTTTACAAGTCCCATAACCCTCAGGGCCTCAATGGAATCACATGACAATACAGCCAAACCTGCCTTAGTGGCCACCTGTCTATAGCAGCCAACCTGTCTATAGTGGCCACTAAAATGATTCCCCTGGAAAGAGATCATGTGTTAAAGAACCTGTCTATAGCAGCCACCTGTCTATAAAGGCCACAATTTTTGTTTCCCTTGGGTGGCCACTATAGACATGTTTCACTGTATAATGCAATGATGTCATGCTTGTGGGTTCACTTCAGCTAAATGCTGACAAATAAAGCCATGATATGTAGCCAATTGCAAGATCATACAGTTGAGGCCATAAGTTTACATACACCCAGGAAATTCAAAGAAAAGTTGACACTTCCCAAACATCATAAAATTTACTGCATCTTATAAAATATTTGTGCTTTCATGACGAATTTGATATCAAACAAATGAGCATGTCATGCCCCTTTATCACATTGCTGAAAAATATTAAGGTGTCATTTTTTTTCCCAAAAATGTTCATATTTTAGACTAATTACAAAAAACACTTGACAAAAAAAAAATCATATTTGTGCTAGTTGCTTCTCAACACAAACATTTCAGATTACAAATATGCATTAAAAAAATCATATTTAAAAAAAAAAGAAAAAAGTTGACTGCAGGATTAATGGTCACCATATCAATACGTTCCCTGGAGAAAATGTACCATACTATTTTTAAAATTTTTACACAAAAATTGACGTGCTCCATCAATCTGACTAAAAATGCTTCTGTAGAGAAATCTGTCTTGGCAATGAGATATGCTGACCAGTAACAATCTTTAACATTAACCACTGCATATTTGTAGAGAGCTGCTAATGATATAGTTAGGCACTGTGTGTGAGCCAATAATCTATGATGATTATCTAGGAGTTGTGCTTCATTCCAGAAATACATTAAATCAAATAAATAATTTGATTTGCAAGGTTATTTCATAATTATCACTTATTAACAAATGTTTATAAAACAAGGTAACTAAATGTATTTAACATCAACCCAATAAGCAGTTGTCTTCCTCCTACTATTTATTTATTTATTTATTTATTTCCATTTTTATTTAAGCAGGGTGGCCTCTCCAGTTGTAAAACTGCTGTCACCGAGGGCCCTGAAGGATAAAAAAATACATTACAATAGATAACAACAATAATAAATCAATACAAAACAATATGCATATAATAAATAAGAAAACTACCCTCAGATAAACATGTACAATACATAACAACAATAATAAATCAATACAAAACATAATGCATATAATAAATAAGCAAGCTACCCTCAGAATTCACAGAAAGTTGCTGATGTGTGCAGTCACTGTGAGCATCTTACCTGGATGCTTGCATGGGGTCCGGTCAAAGGAGATGTCATCCACAGCCAGCCAAGATGCTGGAGTAGCACCTGTTGTTGCCTCCAGCACCACCTTCAGACAGACATGACATGTAGCAGTATAGAGATATAGGCATGTACAGTCAAACCTGTCTTAGTGGCCACCTGTCTATAGCAGCCAACCTGTCTATAGTGGCCGCTAAAACAATTCCCCCGGAGAGAGATCAAGTGTTAAAGAACCTGTTTATAGCAGCCACTTGTCTGTAAAGGCCGCAATTTGTGTTTCCCTTGGGTGGCCACTACAGACGATTTCACTGTACATGTAAATATCATAATTATCAAAGGGACAGGATAGTACAGTGTGGCCTGAGATCAACATCACAGCTGATTGCAATCTATTGCAGTCAGCTTGCAGTCAGTGTATGGAGTGGATTGCAGTCTATTGCAGTCAGACTGCAGTCAATGTATGGAGCTGATTGCAGTCTATTGCAGTCAGACTGCAGTCAATGTATGGAGCTGATTGCAGTTTATTGCAGTCAGACTGCAGTCAATGTATGGAGCTGTTTGCAGTGTATTGCAGTCAGACAGCATTCAATGTATGGAGCTGATTGCATTTGATTGCAATCACTGTGCATTTGATCTCAGGCTTTACTGTACATGTAGCATTTCGATTTCGTTCGCAGTTACGTCTGCTTTCGTTCTCATATACACTAGCACACAAGACCAAAAGTGGACGCAGGCTGCAAACAATTGTGACTGCGTGCTACATCAGGGGTGACTTTTCCTTATTTGTGGGATGGCAATCCGTGCGTTCACACTAGTATCATTCCAAACCCCACAGAAATTGTGCTTATCTCTATACAGATAACGTATATGTCATATACTGGCTCACCTCAAAGCTGGACTCAGCCTTAACTGTGAGGGCAGCATTCATCCAGAAACTTGGCTGCATGCCAGGAGATGACGTCCAGTAGGGTCCGACCAGAGTCCCGTTAATCCGCTCCCAGACACGCAGCGTGCCTACAGCGCCCTCACTGGCAAGGTGGTACCAGAAGCTCATGCAGTCGCCGGTGGGCGTGGCATCAAAGGAACTGCTATAGAGGAGGGCCCTGTCTCCGGGTTGCCGGGGCAACGAGTGGTCCGCATAGATGAAGTGACCTGGACGAAAAAAGGCCGTTTTTTATTAAATCAGATATTTTTTCATAAAACAAAACATACATTTTGTTGTATATGAAGATAAAGTAATACAACATACATAATTAAGAGCTACATGTACAATGAAAGCATGATTTCAATCTTTCTAGCACAATGCCATTTTGAAGATATATTTGTTATGAACCTTTATTTCAAAATTACTACAAAAGTTATAACCCCCGAACATCTATTTGTTGTTGTGGGTCCCAAATTGGTTAGCTCTTTATACGTTGATTTGCCATTTGGTCCTATCCCATTTGGTCCACTCACCATTTTGTCTACCATCACTTGCTGATATGTATGGGTTAGGGGTTAGGGTAGGGGGTCTGGATGGGGTTAACGGTTGAGGTTATGGTGTAGATTAGAGTTGTTGATAAGTTAACCCAGTATTTTAATCTAAAAGAGCATTTTTCAGGGGTTCCTTGTAGACGAAATGGTGAGTGGACCAACTGGGATTGTACCATATGGCAATAAACCCTTTATACACCATCAAGTCAAATGTCCACACGTAATACATACAATATACAAAAGTTAAAACTCCAGAACATATATTCATGGGCCCTGGTCCTGAATTGGTTAACTCTTCATGTGCTATCAATGCAAATATCCACAAGTAATACACACACTTTTACAATACAGAGGGATTTTTTCTTGGCACTGAAAGGGGTAACACTGATTCTAATCTCACCTGACACAGTGCCTGTAGTGTGGTCTATGATGTCAGTAATCCCATGGCTAATACTGATTCTAATCTCACCTGACACAGTGCCTGTAGTGTGGTCTATGATGTCAGTAATCCCATGGCCAATACTGATTCTAATCTCACCTGACACAGTGCCTGTAGTGTGGTCTATAAAGTCAGTAATCCCATGGCTAACACTGATGCTAATCTCACCTGACACAGTGCCAGTAGTGTGGTCTATGAAGTCAGTAATCCCATGGCTAATACTGATTCTAATCTCACCTGACACAGTGCCTGTAGTGTGGTCTATAAAGTCAGTGTCCCCATGGCTAACACTGATGTTAATCTCACCTGACACAGTGCCAGTAGTGTGGTCTATAAAGTCAGTATCCCCATGGCTAACACTGATGCTAATCTCACCTGACACAGTGCCTGTAGTGTGGTCAATGAAGTCAGTATCCCCATGGCTAATACTGATTCTAATCTCACCTGACACAGTGCCAGTAGTGTGGTCTATGAAGTCAGTAATCCCATGGCTAATACCAATGCTAATCTCACCTGACACAGTGCCTGTAGTGTGGTCTATGAAGTCAGTATCCCCATGGCTATCACTGATGCTAATCTCACCTGACACAGTGCCTGTAGTGTGGTCTATAAAGTCAGTAATCCCATGGCTAACACTGATTCTAATCTCACCTGACACAGTACCTGTAGTGTGGTCTATAAAGTCAGTAATCCCATGGCTAATATTGATGCTAATCTCACCTGACACAGTGCCTGTAGTGTGGTCTATGAAGTCAGTATCCCCATGGCTAATACTGATGCTAATCTCACCTGACACAGTGCCTGTAGTGTGGTCTATGAAGTCAGTATCCCCATGACTAACACTGATGCTAATCTCACCTGACACAGTGCCTGTAGTGTGGTCTATGAAGTCAGTATCCCCATGGCTAACACTGATTCTAATCTCACCTGACACAGTGCCTGTAGTGTGGTCTATGAAGTCAGTAATCCCATGGCTAATACTGATGCTAATCTCACCTGACACAGTGCCTGTAGTGTGGTCTATAAAGTCAGTATTCCCATGGCTAATACTGATTCTAATCTCACCTGACACAGTGCCTGTAGTGTGGTCTATGAAGTCAGTAATCCCATGGCTAATACTGATGCTAATCTCAC
Organism: Arbacia lixula; assembly: GCA_963669155.1. NCBI lineage: Eukaryota > Metazoa > Echinodermata > Echinoidea > Arbacioida > Arbaciidae > Arbacia > Arbacia lixula. The sequence goes on along the minus strand of OZ022596.1, from coordinate 8,407,497 downwards.
CTGACACAGTGCCTGTAGTGTGGTCTATGAAGTCAGTAATCCCATGGCTAATACTGATGCTAATCTCACCTGACACAGTGCCTGTAGTGTGGTCTATGAAGTCAGTAATCCCATGGCTAACACTGATGCTAATCTCACCTGACACAGTGCCTGTAGTGTGGTCTATGAAGTCAGTATCCCCATGCGGCACATCGGACCCCATGTCTCTCGACCAATCAAAATCATCCGTCGTGGCTTGTTGCCACGCACAGAAACCAAGCTCAAAGTCACATGTTCCTGTAGAGAGAAAATGCATACCCTGTATATGGCACATATGCTACATTCTAGTGTTTAACTCTTATATGTCTATTGTTTAGTTAGAGTGCCTAATACACAATGCCCATGTTTTTATTCAGTGTTGAATAAACATATGCCTAGCGCTTAATCATAGATTTTTAAACATATGCCTGGTGCGTAATTGTAGCGCTTCAAACACATATACCTCATGTTCTATTCTTGTCATTGATGATAAGATATATGGATTCAGGCTTCAGATAACACCTTATCTAACTACTTTTTATCCATCCTAATTCTCTTGTATCATTTTTTTATTTATTATAATAATATTGCAGTAAAGTCACTACAATGATAAAAACAACAAATGAAAATTAATTTTAATATTATATATTCATTATTAAAATTTAATTTAAAATTAACTTTATATACACCATTGTTCCAATTTAGCATCATAAATACACAAAAAACCTATACTTGTTCCACAAAGAAGAAGTACAGTAAATTAGACTTACTTGACGGGAGGCAATATCCATCAAAAACAAGAATGTCATCGATGGCAAGGTCACCATATTCAGTCTGTCCACGTATGCCTTCAAACACAACCTGGACGTTGAAAGAAGGCAATCAACTCATTAATATAGGGATGTTATAGTTGAGATTATATGATAATGTACTGCAAGAAACTTATGAATAATATATAAACATTAATGCTAAATATGTTACTCATTGCGGATAAATGGCTACTGATAATCGTTTGTCTCGCAATATATGGTAAATGGAATCGAAAAGATCACAACGTTTCATGCGCCGTGGCAACACTTCGTCAGGTGTGATACAAAAATGTAGTGGGGGTTTTAAATACCCTATGGTCAGTGCAGCGCACTAACCGAAATCTGCTCATAAATGGACCAATACTAAAAGCCGGCGTATCTGCGTACTTGACCAACAATGCGCCTCCACAGCTTTGTTTTATTTGTATGTTTACTAGGTTGAAGTTAGAATAGTGTTAGTTGTAGTTATGTCAGATTAGATGTACATTGTATGATTATAGCTTGGCAGAAAATATGACTGGAAAAATGTCACAATTGTAATACTCAGTAAATGAGACACAATTAATCACCTACGAGATGTTTCACAAAGCTGTTCGTAAGTTACGAACGACTTAACGCATAACTCGTGACCTGTTCATGTGCTAAATGAGATTCTCAATGAGTTTGATTCCCATCAGCTAAAGTTGAAATCTTATCTTTGTAAATCAAAATTCTGATTGTTAACTAGCGTCTGAATACAGGTTCAATCATTTGTCAAATTTGATTAGGATTGTTGGAAATAAACTCCCACTATGTGAAAACAGAAATAAAGTGGTCTCTCCACAGAGGTTTCATTGTTGTCTCCTACACATTTCAGTACCAAAGGTGCATGTAAGGTGTAATTAGTCAATGGGCTTTTCCTGGCTTGGTACTGAGAGGGTTAACCCCATCAGTACCATAGGTGCATGGAATGTGTAATGAATGAATGGGCTTTTCCTGGCTTGGTATTGAGAGGGTTAACCCCATCAGTATCAAAGGTGAATGTAAGGTGTAATAAGTCAATAGGCTTTTCCTGGCTTGGTACTAATAGGGTTAACCTACCCAGTAGATTGTGTCATCAGGTACAGCAACGCTAGCTGATGCCTCATTCCAGACATCACCCATATCTCTCTCTCCAACGGTGTAGATAAGCTCCTGTGATCCCGACTCCGTCTCCCATCTCACATTGAGCCTACCCATCCCGCTGCCCCGCATGTGGTAGTAGAACGTCACGCAGAGGTTGGTTGTGTTGCGTGTGTCAACAGAGGGCGACAGCAGCCTGGCGACGTCTCCCGGGGCCTGGTCTGCGGCCTTGATGTAGGCATAGTAGCCTGAAGAGAGTTGGATGTCATTAAATTCAGTAATGAATGATAATGTAGATTTTGATGAAGAGTTTGAAATATTTTAAACACATCACAGCTTCGACGTTGCATTATGACATAAGAGCCCCATATAACTCACAATCCTATTATCATGTTTATGTGGATTGTGCTCCGGATATGTGTCATCTAATTACAAGGGTCAGTTTCAAAACGTTCTATTCCGTAGTGTGCTGGTAGGCTATGTCACTCATGCCCTCTGCTTTCGTACATTTCTTTTTTGTCATTATAATGCACACAACGGTTTTATCATTCCTATTCAAACACATCGCAGTTAATGTTCAAACTGCAGATGTCACACATCATAATAAAAATAAGTAGTGGTCAGGATTATGAGTGCCATGATTAGGACACAACCATTCTGCCAACATCACAGGACTCTGCCTCCCGGGATTTCATTCAAAATGCTTTTAATCAGTTCTTTGCGTCTATTGGAAGTGAACATGCAGCCGGATTTCAAAGTACAGAATCGACACTTTCCTCACATAATCTGCCAGAGATTACACAGTTGTGCTTTGCTTTTGTTAATGTAGATTAGGACTTTGTGCTTAGAGAACTACAATCTCTTAAAAGGTACACAGGATTTGCAGTCATCAATTTATGAGGTTTTGCTTGTGTGATGCATGTGGAAGCATTGGTCCACCTTCTTCTTTTGTTATGTTCTACATTGGTTGATCTATGTTGCATTTTGGTTTACAGCATTTGCTTGTAAGATCTATCTTCATGTTACTATGTATTATTGTGTTATTTGTACACAGGGCCTCTAGGGAGAACAGTGCTCACTGATGGGGCTACCCTGTTTACAAAAGACTTGATAAATAAATATATTCATCTTTCATCAAAATATCATCACAGAGTACTTCACTTAGGGTTAAAAAAGTGAAGTTTGATGTCTTTTGGGGGACAAGTTATACCAGGCTCCTAATTCTGCTAAGCCAATCATACCTTCAAAGCTGTTAACCTGCTCTTTACTGAACCCCTGTATATTTGCGGCCTTGCCTTTCTCCACTTAGATAATGAGCAACTCAACTCCCACTCAATCTGCTGCATGGAAAATAAATGACAGGCTATGAATAAACCTTCAAATCAATCCACACGCTTTTGGTGACTGCAGTTCCCTGGCAATATTTGTCATTATTACTGGACAAGGGTTCATAATGCCAGAAAATCTAACTGTGAGCAACGGGTTAATTGAGGTATTAAAATATATATTTTTTTCTCACCATCTCCAGAGTGATCCTGCTCAGGACCTGTGTCTTCCGTCTCCGTCTCTCCCTGCCCGGTCAGCCAATTGAAATCATCCGCTCTGTCCTGCCGCCAGCTGCAGACGTTGTCATCGTCAAAATCACATGACAAGGATTCAATGCCCGTGCCTGGAGCTGCCTTGGCTGGGAGAACTTTGAGAGACAATAAAAAAAAAGGAGAAATACAAAAAAAAATGACAGAGTTCTGTCTTCATCAAAGTCACATGACAAAGATTTGATGTCTGTGCCTAGAGCTGCCTTGGCTGGGAGAACTTTGAGAGACAATCAAGAACAAAAGGAGAAATACAAAAAAAAAATGACAGAGTTCTGTCTTCATCAAAGTCACATGACAAAGATTTGATGCCTGTGCCTGGCGCTACCTTAATACTGGGAGAACTATGAAAAAGAACGATAACATAAAAGTAAAAATACAAAGAAATAATGACAGAGTTTTGTCATCATCAAAGTCACATCACAAAAACTAAATGTCTGTGCCTGACAACTGTGCAAGAGAATGATAAAAAACAAACCATAAGACTACAATGATAGGAACTCACATCCTCTAATTTGTCTAAATTTCTCAAAAATTGAACATTTCATGAAAGATTCTAAGGATTATTTTATACAGACATGATAATTGATCAAATGTATAAAACCCTGTTTTTAAAAATGTGACAACTTATGACTTTATGATGTGTAAATTTCAGCTTGATTAGAGTTGTAACGTTTTGAAAATAATTGTTCAAAAGTGTCAACATTTTTTTCTACCATCTAGTATTGACTTTCGAAGTGTATATACACTTTGTCATGATGCATGTATACAAGAAGAGCTGGTTTGCAAAAGGGGTTAGATCCACTTTAGACCATTCTGAGAAAATCTACTTTTTTTCTTCTCCCATATGGCAAAATTCTTATGCGAAATATACAGTACTACCCTATCATGTGAACATAAAATTGGGCATAAAAGAAATCTACCTGTCTTCATATTTTTAAAATATTTGTTTCCAAAAAATGTTGCAAACAAACTTAAATGGATCTAAACCCTTTTTAAAAAGGAGTGATTTTTCACTGCCATTTTTGTTCAATTTTTAATGGGAATTTCAACCTTTCTTTGGCATCCTCTTATGGAGCTACTTCAAATCTATACATTGAGACAAAAAAAAAATCAAATTTGATAAAAAATGGATCTAACCCCTTTTGCAAATGAGTTCTTCACATGTATACTTCAGATCATTATGCAATTAGCATCAATGACGCTTAGTGATTATGACTTCAATGCATTCTTACCGTTACAAGTCATTTCAGCGATGTAGATATCATCAATGGCCATATCTGATTTATCCGAGCCAATGACTCCTGCAAAGTAGAGCTGCAAAGAAAGGCAATACATATATATTGTGTATCAATTTTCCCATAAATTTGCCTTCATGTTCTTTAATGACGGAATACATTTTTTTCATAGCAATATGTGTGTAAAAACATGTGAACAGGTGAAATGGTAAATACATGTATCCTTTTGAGAAAAACTATCATTTTCCAAAAAAAAATTTGACATAAAATGTACCCTTACAAAAAAGTATTATACTATTATCATGATATTATCATGATATTCACCAAAATATTATGATTTTATCATGATATTCGCAAAAGTATCATGATAGTTGCAGAAATACTATGATATTATCATGATATTTACCAAAATATTATGATTGTATCATGATATTCGCCAAAGTATCACGATAGTTGCAGAAATACTATGATATTATCATGATATTCACCGAAATATTATGATTTTACCATGATATTCGCAAAAGTATCATGACAGTTGCAGAGATACTATGATATTTTCATGATATGCGCAGGAGTACCATGATGTTATCATGATATTAACAGAAGTATTATCATGTTACCATGATATTTGTTAGAATACTATGATATTGGCAGTTATATCATGATATTTCCAAAGATACCATTTACAGAAGAACCAAGATATCATGATATTATCAGATTATGATGTGATCATGATATTTTCACAATACCATGCATGATGCTAGCATTTGTCATGACATTTACATTTACTAAGTTGTGTGTGTGTGTGTCTGTGTGTATGTGTTTGTGTGTTTCCATCATGATAAAATTCAGCAAATATCATGATATGAATGATGATACTTGATAAATATTGTGATATGTGTCTGTATGTGTGTGTGTCTGTCTGTCTGTGTATCTGTATGTCTGTCTGCGCGTATGTGTGTGTCTGTCTGTGTGTTTGTGTGTGCATATATGTGTGTGTCTATGTGTGTGTGTAGGCCTACGTGTGTGTACGTCTGTGTGTGTGCGTGTATGTGTGTGTGTGAGTAGGTGCGTGAGCGGATGTGTGTGTGCGTGCGTATGTGTGAGTGTGTTTACGTGTGTGTATATGTGCGTGTGTGTGATTGTGTGTGTGGGTGTGTGTGTAAGTGTGTGTTAGTGTGTTTATGTGCGTGTATGTGTAAATGTGTGTGTGCGTGTGTGTGTGAGTGTGTGTGTGAGTGTGTGCGTGAGTGTGTGTGTGTGTGCGTGTGTGTGTATGTGCGTGTGTGTGCGTGTGTGTGTATGTGCGTGTGTGTGTGATTGTGTGTGTGTGTGTGTGTGTGTAAGTGTGTGTGAGTGTGTTTGTATGTTCGTGTATGTGTGTGTGTGATTGTGTGTGTGCGTGTGGGTGTGTGTGTAAGTGCATGTGTGTGAGTGTGTGTGTATGTGTGTGTGTATGTGTAAGTGTGTGTGTGTGTGTGTGTGTGATTGTGTGTGTGTGTGTGAGTGTGTGTGTGCGTGTGTGTGATAAAAAATAATAAAAAAAAAAATATATTTTTTTTTAAAGTGTGATGTGCGTGTATGTGTGAGTGTGTGTGTGCGTATGTGTGTGTGTGTGTGTGTGTGTGTGTGTGTGTGGTGTGTGTGTGTGTGTCCGTTGAGCTATTGTTGGCGTCCAATCAGAGCGCGAGCCATGCAGCTTGAATTGAGCGCCAGTTCATTTTGAGCGGCTGCAGTGTTGAGCGGTTGGGGCATGAAGGATCAGAATAGCAGTTAATTTTGGGGCAAAATGTGTCATCATCATCATCTCTGTCACATCAGGTAAGACCTTATGGTATTTACTGTAGGATTTGTGAAGTTGAAGATACCATGTTTCTTACATAATTATTGTCACATTCACACTCACATTACTAGTTAGCTGTACATAAGCATACATACTGTTCCAATGTATAAACAATGGTGTTAGTATTAGTAATATACCTGCAAGTTTTCCTGTCGTTAGTGTCAACGTTTCTCTACTCTTTGAATTTGTATGTACTGTTTTAGGTGCTAATTAATCTACTCTTCCGTGATATTCTAATGTAAATTGCTATTCAAGTAAGTTTTATGAGACTCTAGATCCTAATTTATAAGATAAAAATCAAACTGATCTTGACTCAAGTTAATTTGGGGAGAGGTGCTAGCCTGAATCTTGTCTTACTGGGAATAAGGTAGCCCTTTCGCTCCTGCCTAGCGTGGGGTCCTACATAGTATGGGCGCTAGTTCATAAGTGTATCCATATACTTTGGCAATTATTTTATGAATTTGAACCCTAAACCTAACCCTGAACATAATCCTGGTAAGAGACCTAACCCTAAACATAGATCTAAACCTAACCCTGACCCTGGCTTACTGCGACCAGTGGTTTGGTAAGTGTTTGGTAAAACGCTTTGGAGCCCGGTGCGGTCACTCAATGTGAATTAGGGACTGCATGATCGTTACCAAAAACAAGGAAAAAGGGGTCAATTTCAAGCAATGTCCGCGGACAACTGCGGACAAAATAATCCTCAAAATATAGAAAATAGTCACGCAGTGAGCGGGCTTCGTAGCACTGAGCTTTGGAGGCTTTGGAGCAACAAAGTCGTGATTAGATCAGTAAATTTTAACAATTCTCTTTGCTCAAAACTTACATTTACGCAGAATATATACCTGAATTGTCTCGTGGCTGGTTTAAAGATGATATTTATCCATGTTGTATTTTTTTTTATTGTTTACAAACTAAAGTGGTTGATAATTTCATTGCGCGACGGCAGCTGTGATGGTGAAGATTAAAGCTTATGCACATGCATCAATTCCTATTTATTCGTGTACATTCTCGAACAGCCAAGATGGCAGCCTTGACAGAACGTATAATTTATTAGAAATGTGAAGAGGGAATATCTAACATTGATAAAAATTTCAAACATATAGTGCAATTATACATTCAATACATTTAGCCATTCACATGTGATCAATGTACTTGAATGCATTCATGTGTACGGGTCGATTTATTAGTAGTCGAACCCAACATTCAAGGAAATTGGTGGCTGGATACACTAATGAACTAGCGCCACATGTATGTTGAACTATTGAAAACGCATCAACATTTTGGTTTGGTAAGCGTTTGGTAAAACGGCTCGGTAGAAGTCACAAAAATACTCTTACCAAGTCAGGCCAAGTTAGTAGGGTTAGAAGGGTATCTTTTTGAGGTTGCTTTCTGTGCCTAAATCAGTGATATTTTTGCACGCTATCTTTTGCTAGTTTCAAAACATCAATTATCGATATGAAGCCCATTGCTCTCGATATTAAGCCCAGTTGGTATCAATATCAAGCCTCATTGAAAATGTATTACGAGCGTCTGATGTCGATAAAGGATGCAATTTTTTGAAGCCGGCAAGAGTAACCGTGCTGCGTCCAAAAATATACCCTATCCGTCTAAATCGCTGATTTTGACACAGAAAGCAACGTCAACTAGACATAAAAAATGCCTGTCATGCTGGCTTAAGGATTATACTTTAAAACTCAGTAAGAGGATTTTTGTGATTTCTATGCAGCCGTTTTTCCAAGCAGCTTAGCAAACCAAAACGATGCGATTTTTATAAATTTTAAAAGCTTGATGTAGTACCCTATGCCATAGCCGTGGGGTTCCTCATAGGGCTAGGACTAGGAGTAAGGAGTCTGCTGTGAGAATGGGCTGCTGACCGATGGTGGTTATACGATTCACCTCGTACAGTTATAACTGTTATTGAGTTGTAGTTACGCATGATAGGCAAGAACTAAGATTAACCCCAAACTTCTTCAACATGGAAAGCCATTTCATATGTGATGTGACTCGTTTAACTACATGTAACTTATTGCGAATACATCAAATTGTGCTGTGACTGCTGTCCAAAATACTGATATAATTTTATTCCCTTTTTAATTTCTTCAGATTTGTGCGAGGAGGGAGGCTAGACACTACCAAGACAAATGAAGCATGCCTGTACTATTACCCCCTGGAATGTCCATAGCAGTCTGGCATGGATGCCCTGGATGAACACAGGTTTGTAATAATTTATAGTTCACTTTCCATACTTGATGCTTTGTCAAAGATATGAAATCATAATTTAAAGCTACTAAATTAAAGAGCTCGTAAGCAATCGGTTTGAGATCAGGTCTTTAAAAGTTTGGTGAATTGTTACCATATGATAATTACATTGTTTTAACATATTGAGGGCAATTGAAAGAATGAATGACTGAAAATTACAAACGTAGTAAGCATGCATGGCCCCTTGGCCAGATCATTAATTTTAGTCCCAATCATGATTAATTGAAGAATTCTTACGTATGCAATGCTTATTATCATGTATGTATTAATAGATAGTACCGTATACCTGATCATCTGGCTTTGGTGGTAATCAGAACTCGAGTTTATATCTTTATTTAATGTATTGTCTACTTTTAAATGAAATAACAATCGACTAGACTATCTATTAAAGGTTATAAAAAAATATTCATGCTTAAAAATAAATGGTATTTTTAGCATCTGCGTGCCAGAAAAGTAAGAATACATGTACACTATATCTTTGGACTTTTATAGGACACGCAACTATGTACATAGTAATTTAGACTATTTTGATTTAAAAGTAGATTCCCATGACTTCCAAGCATATTTGTGATACTTTATTTTCTTTTTAGGATTTCAAAGCTACATACTCTTCTTGTCCAAATGAAGGAAGGCGTAGGAAGGCAGGCCTACTTGTGTTCCTGTATGCTACAATTGGCATCAAACAACACATCAAGAGAGTAAGTGTCATAGATGTTGTTTATTGTAATTGCAATGCAGTACTTTTTGCATTAAATTATGGCATGTTTACTTCAAATCTTGAGCCAAGCTATTAAATGGTGCATTGATCCACCATGAATTTATTTCCATTGATATGACATTTTATTGCTGTAATTGGAGTGATGATAACCATGACGTCCCATTTGTTTTTAAATGTGAACTGTACGCATGAATAGAAATTACCAAAAATAAGATTGACCTGCAGGACTGAACGTTAAGCTAGTTAGCAACCATTCTATATTATTGCAGGTTGTGAAATGTTACATTTTTACATTACATTTAGCACATCACACAAATTGATACTGCTGTGGTAATCAAGATACATTTATTAATTATGTTTTTTGTTGTGTGTGTGCTTTTTCAGCTCCAAATGTCCTCAGGAGAGGATGATTCTCACCAGGGATCAGGTGGTCTTGGTCAAGGGACTTGACTGTTGCTGTGTTCGGCATTGAAGTGCGGACTGCTTATCATTGACAGGGAAGAAGCGCAATCTACATGGTGCAGAAACCATCAACCGGCCCGTACTACATCCTGGCAAGGTCAGCGCCATCAAAAGGTATGAATTCTTCAATGTTTCTAATGTTTGCAGAAAGCACTCTCATACCTTGCATGTCATCTCAGATTAAGTTACCACATTTAGATGTGTTCTAATGTGTTCTGTCGCTCTGCAGCTACATGTAGGTACGAGATTGAGCTCGTACCTATATACATGTAGCTGCAGAGCGACAGAATATGATGAAAGCTCAATCTGTCTCTCTTCTGAAATCTCAAAGACAAGTACTGGCCTTTTCCAAGTTGAAAAACAAGCAGTAAATCTATGCGGTTAACATGTCAAGCATATGCATGCGGTGAACTCCAATGATCACAGATAAAGAAGTTTGGCATCACAAGTAAGCCTGAGTCGATTCGATTTGTAAGCCGGGCCTCGATCGAAGCTTTCGAGCCCTGGAGCCGTTTTGTAGAAACCGGTGCATTGATCAGAATCAATGAAAAGTACGAGTGATGCATGCCGCGCGCGCGTGCCAAGCTGGGAGCTAGCAAGCTAGCTTGACTCGAGGTTCTCGGTACCACTTATTCCGGTATCGACGATATACGGTATATTATGTTCCAGTGGTATGACATAAAATAATCTCGTTCTCAATGGCAGCTATTGTTCCAACTGACCAAGTTTCGTTCTCGCGTATGCGGTAAATACGATCGGAAATAATCGCTAGCTTCAATTTATGGCTGGCAAGAACGAGATTTTTTCCCATAGAAAAGCACAAGCAAGTTTCTGTACGTTAATATATAATTAAGGTAAGCAACCTCATTTAATGCGCTACTTCTTTTCACACCACGTGGTTGTCAAAATAATTCCTTCGGACTGCGTGCGGAAGTATCAATAGCGATAACGATATCCAGTCACGTTGCGTACACGAGAAATGGTCTTGGCTCGTGATCGGATTGCTCCGGTATCGATCAAAAATTATAGAAACTCTGCAATTTCATGCGTATTCACGCGACGCTCCGAACCCGGAAGCCAATTGACTTTGTGCATGTTACGATAGACTCACAAATTCCAACGAACACGATGCCATATCGATACTAATTCGTAAGATTTTGACGGAAAAGCAAGAAGTAATCGAAATATGCTTACCTGTGCAGTATCAGTGAGAAAATAGATACCTTTCATAATTCATGTCAAATATAGAAAAGTGAAATTCTAGGTCCATTTTGGTACGAGGTGATAGAGAATTGCACGCTTGTTTTGGTGGAATACTGTGTGGGGAAATGGAAGGCTTGCACTGTGCATGCTTACTATATTTTCATTCATAAATTGGCTCTCGGCAGTGGCTGGATGACGTCATGTAATAAGCAAAAATGTACACGACCGCTAGCGTTCACGCTCCGCTATCCGTTGTACACAATTTGTCACTGTGCCGACTTCGCCCCGAATTTATTGATGCACCGAAGCTCGACCGGAACAATGCCAACGAGCCCCGGCTTACAAAAAAATGGATATGACTCAGGCGCTTAATCACAAGTTTATATTGGTGCAAAAAAGATTCATATCAAAAAGATTTCTACTCCCCATTTTAGATTTAGAAATCGATCACAGATTTGTCCGAGTAAGATTTGCTATATGTGCCATAGCGTTACTTAGGAAATTCTTAATGGGAAAAGGAGAGAATTATGCCTCTTTATTGCTATGAGTGTACCTGTAATCTGTATTATGTGGAGTTATGTTCAACAGGCATCACTAACTTAAAAATATGACAACAGAGCAGACAGCAGGGGACACATCTTTCTCTGCATAAGATATCATTGATTTCTTCTATGATAATATATTATATTGGTTGTGCTTTGAACAGTTGACTTAATATGCTTGATATCATTGAAAGCTTTGAATCCCTACTAGTTTAAGTAGAAGTAGTTTAAGTAGGTGGCATATATTCAAGTCAATTTTATTGTAATTATTTTTTATGCTTTCTCAACACACTATTTTCAGCTCTCCTACCCACGGTATGTACACAGAGATTTCAGCCGACGCAGGAACAAACAAACCAATCAGAGAAAGGCTAAGGCAGGGAAGAAGTAAGTGTTAGTATTGTACACAGTGTAGGGTTGAGCAATTAATGATATTTCTTTCTGGGGAAGTCCACAGTTAGATGCAGGATAAGACAGTAATGATTGTTTAAAACTTGCAATGAATCAAATGCAAATTCTTGTTGAATGAATGATATATTTTGTATAGGAATGTACATGTATGTATGAATACATGTGTTTAATACTGTATCAACTTCAGTTGTATGAATCTGATTCTTTTTTAGAAAATTGAAATGGAGAAGCTGCTCAGAAGCTCCATTGATTTATTGAAGTTTTTTTTTTTCTTTCATTACAAGCAAAATCAGCTATGCCTTAAATAGCATCACATTGAGTCCTGCAATCTCAAACTGTCCAGTTTCCTACCCAGTATACAACATTCCCATCATGTAGAAGAATATAGTGATGTATGCCCACTTGAATGATAACAAATTTGTCTGCTACTCTTCACAACATTCTACTAAACATGGGATTTCTGGTTTACTGTCCCTTTACAAACAATTTTATATCAGCATGGACTTCCTTTTTAAGAATATTGCTGCAGAATATTACCTAATAACGACCATGACTATCTTGATGTAATACGACGTTGGTTTATACATTGTACATACAGTGCATGCACCCTCAATTCTCAGAAAAGAAAATATTTGTACACCTTGTACTATTCATTTAAGATTTTAGGAAGTAGATACATGTACTGGTATCATTTAGAAAGTTCTTATATTTTGAAAAATGTGAACTGTAATGCATTTTATGTCTCTGCCACAAAGTGGAAGGAGGCATTACATTATGTTTTCGGGTTGTCAGTCCATCCGTTCCGAAATCATTTCTGCAATATCTTGAGAAAGGTTCAATGAATTGGCATCAAACTTGGTACCTGTACAGTATGTAATTTATAAAAACTAATGACCTGTGTAAAATTGTCAATAAAACGGTCAATGGGCGTGTATATCCACTCTTTCTTTGGTTGAATTAAGGTTTCCAAACGCCTTTAATTTTTTTTAAGCGTGTTTCATGGAGTTGATAAATGCAAAGGTGTTTTGATTATGGGTACGTTCAGTAAGCTGTTTTGAAACACACAAATTTGTGCTATCCTAAACGCGTTTGAGCCAGAAACGCGTTTAGAGAAGCGAGATAAACGCAAAACTGTTTTGAAACGACTTGAAACCGTGTGTTTCTGTAAACACATCGATCGCACACTCTTGTACTACAGTGCACGTGTAACAGCACAGTAGAGCTGCGCAGTGACAAGGTCGGTTTTCGACTTGAGCGATTGAGTTGATAAATGCACCGTCTTTTTTAAACACGTTCGCAAAGGCCTTTGGAAACGCGTTTCAAATTCTGAAAAGATGATAAACACGCCCAATGAACGTTGTGAAATATTGCCCAATTTGTCAGTTTTTAACCTTTTTACGCAAAATAGAACCACGTTACAGGTTTGCTTCAGACTTAGTACATGTAAATGCTTTTCACACTGGCAAAAATTTCCGTAGCCCTCTACTATAGGTGGGGCTAATGCCTGAAAGATCATTTAACGTAGTCAAAATTTGCCTTTTTTTTTTTACAGCCCAAAATGTGATCTTTCTCCAAATATCTAGAAATATGATTATCTATTTTTCAGCAATCTTGATCCAAAGTGTATTAATATAACAGAGATAGACTGTGGAGATTAGAGGTCAAATTCCTTAGAGGTCAAGGATCAATGGACTTTGGCAAAATTATTGATTTAGTGGTCCAATTTCTACCAAACATAAGTTTTCTGAATGAAGATGAGTACTAATTTAAATTAGGTGCAGTTAACTAACATAAAGGCAGAGACCCATTTATCGTCTGTGTGGCAGTCAAAATGCTCTAGTCTTAATTATCATTTTCTGAATAAACAGATTATCAACCAGTTAGTATTTCTGGAGACTATTCATCACAGGCTTACTATAAGCTTTATACATCTAATTTTATTTGCTATCACATGTAAGACTATCTCTTGTATATTCGGGAAAATAATGTAATCATGCGAAAGTCTGAACCAAAGCTGCAATGCACTGGTCTGTTCGAATGTATCAATGTGCAATACACTATCTGGTTTGTGTGTGTTCAGGCTTTGTAGAGTGATTTTGAGTTCCTGATTTTCCTTGATACTTGTTGTTATGTACCGGTAAAGCTATCTAAGCAGTTTAAAGGTAGCCCGTCCCTTTTGCAGAGTGGCTATATAACCTTTCCCTTGACTCGACAAAGCGTAATATTTGGTTTTGAGGATATAATCTTTGATAATTGATCAAGCTTAATTTCTTTTTGCATACACATGTACCACAAAAATAATCAAATCTCAGTGAAAACTACATGTAGTTAGATTTTCATTTATTCTACAAGAGTTATACCTGTAGTACCTCTGACTTTAAAATTTCACAGTTGGTATCCCAAAGAAACGTGATATGTGCAAACTTTCATGAAGTTTGCAGATGTTTATAAAAAGGACGGGCCATAAAGTGTTATTTTCAAAAGAATACTGTATAAGCTGTTATTTTCGCGAGGGTTTTATTTTCGCGAATTTCGCGAATGAACGAGCAAACGCGAATTTAACAACGCGAAAATATTCTCATATCAACTTGCAACATTACGAGATTATACTAAGTACTAACACGCATGGCGAACAAATGCAGCAGCATACAGCGCATGCCTCACACACATGTAGTACTAGTAGTACGTACTGACTACTAAGCATGAGCACGACCCGGCCGCCCGATGAGTGTACGTGAACGCGAATTTAACAACACGCGAATATGTGGCAGAAGCCGCCATTCGCGAAAATATATGTACGCGAAAATAACAGCTTATACAGTAAACAAAATACAAAATGTAATTAAGCCACAGTCTTTGGCTCAAATATAAGTGCTCATGACCATATCATGACCAAATCTGCATGGTTATAAGTTTGCCATATGTACATGTTCTTATTTGCTTGCTCAGAATCTATAGATTAATGCACTGTATATATTTTACAGTAATCTACATACATACATGTGTAGTATGTGTAACTAAAGGGTCTACCATGCTCAAGGCATATGTACTGTAGTACACATTGTGTTATACATGTAGCTTTGTGTGATTAGCACCCATACACGCTATCCAGTCCTTGAAACATTTTCAAATTTTACTTTTTTATTGAATGGAATGGAAAACACATGTACATATGTATAAAGAAATTAATGCAATTTGCCAATCCATGTGAATTGAAACCCGAGGTTGCACTGTCGTGCAACCATGCACCAAGCTTGCTATACACTCTACATTTTATTTTGTCTACATGTATCATGAAGTATAGTCATGATACACTTAGTTAATATACACATTTTCATCAAAAAAAAATTCTTTTCTGAAAGAGAGGGACTTTTGTATTACCGGTAGTTCATACATGCAAAAACATGCTAATGTACATGTAGATTCTTGTGCGAGGGCACAAGTAAGTCAGTGTCTTGGTTGAATTGAACGTTTTGCATGAGATCATGTTGTATTTATGTTACTGGCAGTGATTGTTCGTTTTATTGAATAATTTATAACTCTCTTTTCCTCATTTTTTAAAAGTTTTCCCCTCTATTCCAGCTTTCATTGAATAGAGCCATGAGCACTCCTTTAATCCACAAAGTAAATTTGCTGTTCAGTTTTAGAATAACTTTGCATTGTAACCCTTTGAATTATTCAATTATGTGCATGTACAGTGTAGCACATGTAAGAACCTTTAATTATGACTTGCTAGGTTTGTTTTTTTATGTTCCATTGTTTTATTTTTAAACGTAAATATCATGATGTCAGTGGGTTTTGTAGTTCCCATAACTATTGTTCCTTAATAAAATGTTTAATATTTTACTTCACAGATTGTCCATGAGAGTTTTTTGTAAGATTCCCTGTGAAAAGTGAGAGGTTCAATGTTGTATTGTACATGTATTGCTATTCTAATATGTACATCTATTCTTCTTTTATTTTTAAAGCAGTGTTGCCACGCCATGAATGGATGTACCTCTGCTAGTGAATGCTACATGTACTTGACCATTAGACTCTCGGATTACAGGAAACAAAAAGGACTTCCCATTATGTATTATCCTGTAAAAGTACAACCTTGGATACATTGATCTCATGATATTTGTATCACACTATTTGCTGCATAGTATCATATTACAAGTATCATGATATTTGCTGCTTGGTATCAGGATACTTGTATCGTGATATTTGCTGCTTGGTATCATGATACTTGTATCATGATATTTGCTGCTTAGTATCATGATACTTGTATCATGATATTTGCTCCATAGTATCATGATACTTGTATCATGATATTTGCTGCTTAGTATCATGATACTTGTATCATGATATTTGCTCCATAGTATCATGATACTTGTATCATGATATTTCCTGTGGAGTATCATGATACTTGTATCATGATATTTGCTGTGGAGTATCATGATATAGGTATCATGATATTTGCTGCTTGGTATCATGATACAAGTATCATGATACTAAGCAGCAAATATCATGATACAAGTATCATGATACCAATCAGCAAATATCATGATACAAGTATCATGATACCAAGCAGCAAATATCATGATACAAGTATCATGATACTAAGCAGCAAATATCATGATACAAGTATCATGATACTGAGCAGCAAATATCATGATACAAGTATCATGATACAAGTATCATGATACTAAGTAGCAAATATCATGATACAAGTATCATGATACTGAGCAGCAAATATCATGATACAAGTATCATGATACTAAGCAGCAAATATCATGATACTGAGCAGCAAATATCATGATACAAGTATCATGATACAAGTATCATGATACTTTATGCAGCAAATATCATGATACCAATCATCAAATTATCATCATCATCATATCACGATAAAATTATCATGATACCGTGCAGAAAATATCATGATATTATCATCATATTGTACCATGATCATGTCTGCCTTAAACCCCCCAAAAAGTATCATGATAATATTATGA
>OZ022596.1:8225301-8387801 GCA_963669155.1 Arbacia lixula | reverse complement strand
TGTTGGTGGTGTGGTCAGTATAGGGGCCGGTATTGAAGTTGTTTGTTCCGCCGTTATTCCGCAGCCAATCAAAATCATCCCCTCCTACGTTCTGCCAGGAGCACATCCCAGACTCAAAGTCACATGACCCTATGCATGGAGGGAAAAGAAAAGACGATTTACATTCTCATCTTACATACAGTTGAGGCCAGAAAATTACATACACCCAGGAAATTCAAGGAAAAATTGAAAGTATGAGGGGAAATCAAAAAGGTTTTGAAACTTTACCCTAAGAAGAGCAATTATTTATTATATATATTATTATATTATATATATATTATATACAGTTGAGGCCAGAAGTTTACATACATCCAGGAAATTTAAAGATACGTTGACACTTGCCAAACGTCATAAAATTTCCTGTATCTTATCAAATATATGCACTATCATGGCGAATTTGATATCAAACAAATGAGCACATCATGTCCCTTCATCACATTGACTTGTTATCAGGAGCTGAAAAATATTTAGGTGTCATTTTTCCCCAGAAAATCCTCATATTTTAGACCAATTAAAAATTACAACTTGACAAAAACATTTCATATTTGTGCTAGTTACTTCTCAACACAAGCATTTCAGATTACACTTTTTGGTTCAGTGGTCACATATCATGATAGAAAATGTTATATAAATCATAGATTTGACATTCATACATTTCTATGAAACAATGTTTGAAAATATAATAACCAATATTAGAATACATTTGGCACGAATTTCATTTTTTTTCTCAAAGAAAATTCCAACTGAAATATAATTTAATCCCACCGGCATTCCAATCATGTGAAAAAGAACTTGATACGCTCTTTCATTTTATACCAAATTCGTCATGTAAGTATTTATATTTCTGAAGATATAGTAGAATTTACCATGTTTGGCACGTGAACAAATTTCACTGAATTCCATGGGTGTATGTAAAACTTTTGGCCTCAACTGCACATGTACTCCTTTGGTGAGGATGTTAACCTGTTCATTACCGAATCCGCGTATAAACGGGCCGTCTTTTCTCCACTAAAGTACTGTACAGCATGACTCCTACGTAAGCCCACTGTACAGACAGTAGACAATAGGCTATGAAAAAACTTCATATTCCTTTGTAGGGTGTCATTAAGCCACACCACTGCAGTTCCATGGCAAATGTTGACATCTTAACTGGACCAGGAATCACAAAGCCGGAAAGTCTAACCTTGAGCAATGGGTTAAATGGATCTGAGCGTTTCATGAGGATTGACACAACTAAACTACCACACAACTCAGCTACTTGTAAAGAGTACATCTTCGTTTTTTATATTGTGTATGTTATTGTCTAATATCATGGGGTAATAAACAAATTAAACACTTCACAATCTAAAATAAAATCAACTAATAGACAAATATGGGCCCTGTCTTATAAAAATTTGCAATTCATTGCAACTTGACTTGCAATTGATATCAATCATAAATCTGCATATTAGAGATAGAGGATTGGACTTTTCATAAATTCAGATAAATCACAACTCATTATATGATGGGGCGATGGACTTACCAGGCGGATCACATGCTCCCACCTTGTAGTCCACCTGATCAATAGCGATGTCACCTTGGTCACCATTACCCACAATGCCCTCAAAGGTCAACTTGTAGGTCACAAAGTTGGAGATGTTGACTGTGGTGTAGAACCAGGAGTCTCCTAGGTTCTCACTACTCAGCGACCAGGCAGGGGTGCTGTCTCCCTCAACCTGGGGAGTAGGAGGGGGAAGGAGGGGATCAGAAGGAAAAATGAGGGGGAGAAGGGGGGAGAAGGGGGGAAGGAGGGGGGAAGGAGGGGGAAAGAAGGGGGGAAGGAGGGGGGAAGGAGGGGGAAGGAGGGGGGAAGGAGGGGGGAAAGAGGGGGGAAGAGAAGGGGGAAGGAGGGGGAAAGGAGGGGGGAAGGAGGGGGAAAGGAGGGGGGAAGGAGGGGGAAGGAGTGGGGGGAAGGAGTGGGGGGAAGGAGTGGGGGGAAGGAGTGGGGGGAAGGAGGGGGGAAGAAGGGGGAAAGGAGGGGAAGGAGGGGGGAAGGAGGGGGGAAGGAGGGGGGAAGGAGAGGGGAAAAGAGAAGGGGGAAGGAGGGGGAAGGAGGGGGAAAGGAGGGGGGAAGAGAAGAAGGAAGGAGGGGGAAGGAGGGGGAAAGGAGGGGGGAAGGAGTGGGGGGAAGGAGGGGGGGAAGAAGGGGGAAGGAGGGGGGAAGGAGGGGGGAAGGAGAGGGGAAGAGAAGGGGGAAGGAGGGGGAAGGAGGGGGAAAGGAGGGGGAAGAGAAGGGGGAAGGAGGGGGAAGGAGGGGGGAAAGGAGGGGGGAAGGAGTGGGGGGAAGGAGTGGGGGGAAGGAGGGAGGAAGAAGGGGGAAGGAAGGGGGAGGAGGGGGGAAGGAGGGGGAAGAAGGGGGAGGAGGGGGGAAGGAGGGGGGAAGGAGGGGGGAAGGAGGGGGGAAGGAGGGGGAAAGAAGGGGGAAGGAGGGGGGAAGGAGGGGGAAGGAGGGGGGAAGGAGGGGGAAAGAAGGGGGGAAGAGAAGGGGGAAGGAGGGGGGAAAGGAGGGGGGAAGGAGGGGGAAAGGAGGGGGGAAGGAGGGGGAAGGAGTGGGGGGAAGGAGTGGGGGGAAGGAGTGGGGGGAAGGAGTGGGGGGAAGGAGTGGGGGGAAGGAGTGGGGGGAAGGAGTGGGGGGAAGGAGGGGGGAAGAAGGGGGAAAGGAGGGGAAGGATGGGGGAAGGAGGGGGGAAGGAGGGGGGAAGGAGGGGGGAAGGAGAGGGGAAGAGAAGGGGGAAGGAGGGGGAAGGAGGGGGAAAGGAGGGGGGAAGAGAAGAAGGAAGGAGGGGGAAGGAGGGGGAAAGGAGGGGGGAAGGAGTGGGGGGAAGGAGGGGGGAAGAAGGGGGAAGGAGGGGGGAAGGAGGGGGGAAGGAGAGGGGAAGAGAAGGGGGAAGGAGGGGGAAGGAGGGGGAAAGGAGGGGGGAAGAAAAGGGGGAAGGAGGGGGAAGGAGGGGGAAAGGAGGGGGGAAGGAGTGGGGGGAAGGAGTGGGGGGAAGGAGGGAGGAAGAAGGGGGAAGGAAGGGAGGGAAGGAGGGGGGAAGAAGGGGGAAAGGAGGGGAAGGAGGGGGGAAGGAGGGGGGAAGGAGGGGGGAAGGAGGGGGGAAGGAGAGGGGAAGAGAAGGGGGAAGGAGGGGGAAGGAGGGGGAAAGGAGGGGGGAAGAGAAGAAGGAAGGAGGGGGGAAGGAGGGGGAAAGGAGGGGGGAAGGAGTGGGGGGAAGGAGGGGGGAAGAAGGGGGAAGGAGGGGGGAAGGAGGGGGGAAGGAGAGGGGAAGAGAAGGGGGAAGGAGGGGGAAGGAGGGGGAAAGGAGGGGGGAAGAAAAGGGGGAAGGAGGGGGAAGGAGGGGGAAAGGAGGGGGGAAGGAGTGGGGGGAAGGAGTGGGGGGAAGGAGGGAGGAAGAAGGGGGAAGGAAGGGGGAAGGAGGGGGGAAGGAGGGGGGAAGGAGGGGGGAAGGAGGGGGGAAGGAGGGGGGAAGGAGGGGGGAAGGGAGGGGGAAGGAGGGGGAAGAAGGGGGAGGAGGGGGATTAGGAGGTGGAGGACAGAGGAAGGATATGCAATTCAAATATTTTAATCTCATTTTATTTTCTCTTATTTTTATTAACATAATAAGAATATCAAAATAATAATTCACTGGCAGTTTCCTTCAAATGAAACCATAAACTAAAGGAGACACAAGTGCAATTTGATGAGAATTGGAATTTATGTGGAAGTACAATTAAAGTTGAACTAAACTTAGGGGAAAGGAGGGGGCAGAGAAACACTCACTGTTAGTTTTTATCTAATTCATTATTATATTATATGTTTACATATAAAAACAAATCAGAACCAAATTCAAAGCAATTTACTTCCAAATGAAATTTTGAAACACTAAGGACCAAAGATCCCATGCAGAAATACTTATACATCCCAAATGACAGCTTTGGGTTATCACAGATCCCAGTTGGAAGAAAAATTATGAATGAAATATAGCTCACATAAACATTAAGGGTTCCAATATTCTCTCCAAACATATGGTAAAAGAAGCTCCAACAGAAGTCTGTTTCTCCTGGAGAGGGGATGAGTTCAGGGGTGGATATCCGTGCAGCCTGGCTCTGAGTTTGCTCACTGGCATCGATGTACAGATAGTGACCTGGTCGTAGCAAGACAAGTAAGAGTAAGGAATATGAATAGACAGTAAAATCTCCTCTAATGCTTGACAGCTGATATAGAAATACAACCTGTTAATGAAGATCATATTGATTTAAGGCCCTCAGGTATAATCACTGTACTGACACCGACGTACATGTGGTGGAGCCTACAAGGGTGACAATTGGTTTGGAAATACTGCCCTCTATAGAGACACAATATTGCCTTATTGCGTTTAGTGATTATCATCACTCAAATATCACTGACAAGGGGATTTATTACGATGTGAATTAATCAGTTCAAATTCAATTGCATGGCACTGCCTGAGCAAATAATGGCTTGTGTATCACTTTGATGAATTTATACAAATTAAATCTTGATAATGCTAAAAATGTTACTCATTGCAGATAAATGGCTACTGATAATGGTTTGTCTCGCAATCGTAAACGGAATAAAAAAGACCACGATGTTTTGTGCGCTGCTGCAACACTTCGTCAGGTGTGATACAAAATTGTAGTAAGTATGGGTTTAAATACCCTATGGTCAGTGCAGCACACTAACCAAAATCTGCTCATAAATGGTTCAATACTAATAGCTAAATCTTGATACCTGCAGCTGTGCCATAAGTCACATCAATGGAGGGGCCAGTAAAGTCTGTATCCGTCGCACCCATGCCCCATGTCCAGTCAAAATCATCCGCCGCATCCTGGGTGTACCCACAGAGAGCGTTAGTCTCAAAGTCACACTCATGCATCCCTGGGGTAGTGAGAGAGATATGGAGAGTGGTGATGCTCAACACTCTCATGCATACCGCATATGACACACATCAGTCATCATTCAATCGTATCATATAGGGGGAACCCCTAAAGCGTACCAAAGATTACATCATCATTGACAAAATACTCATAAGATAAGTTGAATATCTTTGACCACCATTTTCAGCAAAGTATAAAGAGTGATTATTATTGCTTTCAGAGCAGTGCAATGGTTGGGCACAGATAAGTCCCTGATTTAATTCATGGGGACTTCATGAAGTGACACACCACCTGAAATTTTAAGTAAATTGTGTGGTAGCCTGAGTTTCAGGCCTTAGAAAAGAAATAGCAATAACTTGCCCTTTAACTATCATTTAGGCAAAGATAAATGGATGAGCTGTTTGTGACTAAAATATGTATTATGTGGGGTTTTTTATTCTTATTTTTAACTCATAACTCTATAGAGAAAAACACAGGTCTGTGACCATCAAGTTATTCCATAATACACTGTGCTGCAACATCCACCCCATAGAGAAATGAACTGGTATTAGATTAATCTCAAAGAAAATTTTTATGGCGGCAACAAAAGCACCCTCTTTTACAGATTCTGCTTCTTTGTTGAACATAATGGTGATTCACTTACAATATTGAAGTATTTTATAATTGCGTTAACCTACTTATGAATATGTTCTGGCTGTCAATTAACCGCAATACTAATTTCTTCCAGTATAAATTAAAATGTCAACAAAATGAAGATTAAACAAAAATGATTATTTGGAAAAACATTGGTGCCAATTTGAAGAGTGAGTAATTAGTTCCATCTCTATTTTCACCATGGAAAATATTCCATCATTTATTTTTCGTACTGAAGTTATAGCCAAAAGCCACATATTTGTGTTACTCAGAGCAAAAAATGGGTACAAAAATTGGTCAGAATTGTAATTTTGAGCAAAAAATGGGTACAAAATTTTGTCAAAATTGTAATTTCACCTGGACAAGCTCCCTTGTATATATTGATGTCATCTAGAGCTATGTCAGAAGAGTCTGAGTCCAGTGTTTGAGCTTCAAAGGAGATCTAAAAACAGAGAGAAGTTAGTCAGTTGATCAATGAATAGGTTACTCATTATGATAAACATCTAATGACCCTATGCAAAGGAGATCTAAAAACAGAGAGAAGTTAGTCAGTTGATCAATGAATAGGTTACTCATTGTGCTAAACATCTAATGACCCTATGCAAAGGAGATCTAAAAACAGAGAGAACTTAGTCAGTTGAATTATCAATGAATAGGTTACTCATTATGCTAAACATCTAATGACCCTATGCAAAGGAGATCTAGAAACAGAGAGAAGTTAGTCAGTTGAATTATCAATGACTAGGTTACTCACTATGCTAAACATCTAATGACCCCTATGCAAAGGAGATCTAGAAACAGAGAGAAGTTAGTCAGTTGAATTATCAATGACTAGGTTACTTATTATGCTAAACATCTAATGACCCTATGCAAAGGAGATCTAGAAACAGAGAGAAGTTAGTCAGTTGAATTATCAATGAATAGGTTACTCACTATGCTAAACATCTAATGACCCCTATGCAAAGGAGATCTAGAAACAGAGAGAAGTTAGTCAGTTGAATTATCAATGAATAGGTCACTCATTATGCTAAACATCTAATGACCCCTATGCAAAGGAGATCTAAAAACAGAGAGATGTTAGTCTGTTGAATTATCAATGAAGAGGTTATTCATTGTGCTAAACATCTAATGACCTTATGCACAGGAGATCTAAAAACAGAGAGAAGTTAGTCAGTTGATCAATGAATAGGTTACTCATTGTGCTAAACATCTAATGACCCTATGCAAAGGAGATCTAAAAACAGAGAGAACTTAGTCAGTTGAATTATCAATGAATAGGTTACTGATTATGCTAAACATCTAATGACCCTATGCAAAGGAGATCTAGAAACAGAGAGAAGTTAGTCAGTTGAATTATCAATGAATTGGTTACTCATTATGCTAAACATCTAATGACCCTATGCAAAGGAGATCTAGAAACAGAGAGAAGTTAGTCAGTTGAATTATCAATAAATAGCTTACTCATTATGTTAAACATCTAATGACCCTATGCAAAGGAGATCTAGAAACAGGGAGAAGTTAGTCAGTTGAATTATCAATGAGTAGGTTACTCATTATGCTTAACATCTAATGACCCTATGCAAAGGAGATCTAAAAACAGAGAGAAGTTAGTCAGTTGAATTATTAATGAATAGATTACTCATTATGCTAAACATCTAATGACCCTATGCAAAGGAGATCTAGAAACAGAGATAAGTTAGTCAGTTGAATTATCAATGAGTAGTTACTGATTATGATAAACATCTAGTGACCCTATGCAAAGGTGATCTAAAAACAGAGAGAAGTTAGTCAGTTGAATTATCAATGAATACTTTACTTATTATGCTAAACATCTAATGGCCCTATGCAAAGGTGATCTAGAAACAGAGAGAAGTTAGTCAGTTGAATTTTCAATTAATGAATTACTCATGCTAAACATCTAATGACCCTATGCAAAGGTGATCTAGAAACAGAGAGAAGTCAGTCAGTTGAATTATCAATGAATAGGTTACTCATGCTAAACATCTAATGACCCTATGCAAAGGAGATCTAGAAACAGAGAGAAGTTAGTCAGCTGAATTATCAATGAATAGGTTACTCACTATGCTAAACATCTAATGACCCCTATGCAAAGGAGATCTAGAAACAGAGAGAAGTTAGTCAGTTGAATTATCAATGAATAGGTCACTCATTATGCTAAACATCTAATGACCCCTATGCAAAGGAGATCTAAAAACAGAGAGAAGTTAGTCAGTTGAATTATCAATGAATAGGTTACTCACTATGCTAAACATCTAATGGCCCTATGCAAAGGAGATCTAGAAACAGAGAGAAGTTAGTCAGTTGAATTATCAATGAATAGGTCACTCATTATGCTAAACATCTAATGACCCTATGCAAAGGAGATCTAGAAACAGAGAGAAGTTAGTCAGTTGAATTATCAATGAATAGGTCACTCATTATGCTAAACATCTAATGACCCTATGCAAAGGTGATCTAAAAACAGAGAGAAGTTAGTCAGTTGAATTATCAATGAATAGGTCACTCATTGTGCTAAACATCTAATGACCCTATGCAAAGGAGATCTAGAAACAGAGAGAAGTTAGTCAGTTGAATTATCAATGAATAGGTCACTCATTATGCTAAACATCTAATGACCCTGTGCAAAGGTGATCTAAAAACAGAGAGAAGTTAGTCAGTTGAATTATCAATGAAGAGGTTATTCATTGTGCTAAACATCTAATGACCCTATGCAAAGAAGATCTAGAAACAGAGAGAAGTTAGTCAGTTGAATTATCAATGAATAGGTTACCCATTATGCTAAACATCTAATGACCCTATGCAAAGGAGATCTAGAAACAGAGAGAAGTTAGTCAGTTGAATTATCAATGAATAGGTCACTCATTATGCTAAACATCTAATGACCCTATGCAAAGGTGATCTAAAAACAGAGAGAAGTTAGTCAGTTGAATTATCAATGAATAGGTCACTCATTATGCTAAACATCTAATGACCCTATGCAAAGGAGATCTAAAAACAGAGAGAAGTTAGTCAGTTGAATTATCAATGAATAGGTTACCCATTATGCTAAACATCTAATGACCCTATGCAAAGGAGATCTAAAAACAGAGAGAAGTTAGTCAGTTGAATTATCAATGAATAGGTCACTCATTATGCTAAACATCTAATGACCCTATGCAAAGGAGATCTAGAAACAGAGAGAAGTTAGTCAGTTGAATTATCAATGAATAGGTTACCCATTATGCTAAACATCTAATGACCCTATGCAAAGGAGATCTAAAAATAGAGAGAAGTTAGTCAGTTGAATTATCAATGAATAGGTTACTCATTATGCTAAACATCTAATGACCCTATGCAAAGGAGATCTAAAAACAGAGAGAAGTTACAATCATATATCCCAGTAATAAGCTACTCGTTACATTGTATATTCAATGAACCTGATTAAAAACTATATCTAGGCTTCCAATGAGATCTAGAAAATAGAGAGGAGTTCAAATCAAATATCTTATAAGTAACTCTTTATGCTGAATATCTCACAAATCTGCTTCCAATATCTAGGCTTCAAAATAGTAAGATGACTGATCAGTGAATAGGTTACTCATTGTGCTATCCATCTAATGTCCCTATGCAAGGTTTTTACAAGTGTATTTCTTGCACATGTATGTTGTTTTGTATGTTGAATGTCTTACTCCGTCTTTTTCTGTCCATACCCTCCACTTCAATCTCCTTCCAAACAGAAATGTATTATTCATAAAAAATATTCTTCTTAATATAAAGTTTAAAAACCTTTTTGATGACACCTCATTCTTATAAATTTGGAGCTTTGTGTCAGATACTTAGTATTTTTTTCATTTTTTTTTTAAAAATCCTCGTACTGTCAATATCTTTTGAATCAAGAATGAAATGAGATAACCTGAAGGTGCTGCATCATTGCCTCATAATTATTCAGTTATTGAAATTATCTGGGCGTGTTTTCACCCGTTTCCTTGGTTACCAGAGCGAGACCACATGGGCACTAGGAGACCTTCAAATAGTTTGGGCCTCACATGAATTTGCTTATCATTCATGTTTATCTCATACTCATATATTGTCACCCAATGCCTACCACACATTGTCTTTTATATAACACATGCACTCAAGTGAATTTAGCCCATGATGATAGACCAGAAATCTTTAACTAATATAGACATATGGGCACTATAAAATAATCAACATAAACATAGTTTACAGGAGTTTGGGTTACAAATACATTGAAGGGTTCAAGAGCATCATAAAAATGAGATCTAGGTACACCATAAACAAAATGTAATCATACAAATATGGTGCACATAGATTATCAATATTTAGTCCAAGGATTTCATGTACATGTAAATAAAAATTCGTGTTGGACTGTTTTTTTCAACATCTCAAATGAAAACTTTATTAGCTGGATAAGAATTACTAATAGGAATATCACGACATTGCATCATTACCTCATAATTATTCATATTTGTGTAATCAATCTGGGCGTGGTTCCACCTGTCACCTTGGTTACCAGAGCGGGACCAGATGGGCCCGAATAGGCCCCCGAACACCCTGGGCCTGACGCTCAGCGTGCCCATCCCGGTGCCGTACATATGATACCAGAAGTCAATGCAGATAGGGTTCATGAATACTCCTGACATGGTGTCTGATTGGAGCCGTGCCAGGGAGTTGTATTGGAAGGAGGCTTCAGCATAGACATAGAAACCTGCAGAGAAGAAGCAGAGATGTCTATCTGTACTCTGTACTCACAAATAAATGACATCCACTGCTTTTTTCCAAGGGTTACAGTGGAAGGAGGCCTCGATCAGCATAGACATAGAAGCATGCACAGGAGAAGGAGAGATGCCGATCATACTTAGTACTCATAAATAAATGACATCCACTGCTTTTTTCCAAGGGTTACATTGGAAAGAGGCCTTAGCTTAGACATAGTAACCTGCAGAGAAGAAGCAGAGATGTCTAGCTGTACTTTGTATTCATAAATAAATGACATCCACTGCTTTTTTCCAAGGGTTACAGTGGAAGGAGACCTCGATCAGCATAGACATTGAAGCGTGCACAGGAGAAGGAGAGATGCCCATCATATTTTGTACTCATAAATAAATGACATCTGCTGCTTACTACAAATGCTACAGTTACTACTCAAGATATCAGATTGGAGCTGTACCAGGGAGTTGATATAGAAGGAGGCCTTAGCAAAGACATAAAAAGCCTGCATGTCAGTAGAAAAGTGTTATGATGGTCAACATTTCCCCATGTGTTTATCCCCTCAGTACCATACGTGCATGAAATATGTAACAAATCGCCAAGCATTTTCTGACTTGGCTCTCTAGCTGTGCCAGGGAGTTGTACCACAAGAATGCCTCAGCATAGACATAGTAACCTGCACAGGAGTAGGAGAAATTCCTATCATACTTTGCACTCATAAATAAATGGCCTACAATGGTCAATCGCAGGGGCTTCTTTAAATAATGGAGCACCCGTTGACAATTTGAACATACTGCAGGATGCAAAGAGTAGGTTTACAACTCTCAATCTGTTTGTCTCATAACAAATAAAAATCACTGTGCTAAATGTACTTACCCGATCCAATATTTGGAAAGCTAAAAAGAACGGTCTCCCAGCTCATGATCAAGAACCTGCTTCAACTTTCATTTCATTTTTTCATTTCATTTATTCACATCCATAAAAATATAAATATACATTTCAAGAGACATTACTTTTACCATAACATCGAATACAACATAACATAACATTTTATATTTAGTACCAAAATACTTCAATTGCAATATCTGTAACACACCAGAGGTTTGTTCTTACCAGCGCCAGTGGTATGATCTCTGGTTGGACCGGTCTCAGAGGAGGGCGTGGCACCTTGCCTCCTCGTCCACTGGAAGTCATCGTCTTGGTCCTGCTCAAAGGTGCAGAGGTCCACCTCAAAGTCACAGCTGTAAGGACTGGGTGCTGCAAAGGAAACCATAAGAAAAACAATTACATCATAGGCAATTCCAGAGGTTTTGTTAAAGTCATGTACATGTAATTGTAATTATGTACATGTAAATAATTGCAAAGACTTTAGTTTTCCATTGGAACCCAAGACAAATCATTTAACCCTCTTATTGCCAGATAAACTACCATTGTGCTTCTTAATCCTCCCTGTAAGGTAAGAAGATATCTCTATCATCTGGAAGATTCTGGAGCCCAGTGTTACAAAGAAGCGTGTGATCGCTTCGTGATTACACTGTACATTAGAGATACTAGAGATTGGACTTGCAATCAATTCAGACCAGTTGCAACTCTTTATGAGATGGGCCCAGGGCAGACTTACTTGGTGGAAGAGTAGTCGCAGGGAGTGGGGTGGTGGTGGGCGGCCTCATGTCAGCTCGGGTTGGCAAAACTGGATCGGGAAGAAGTGATTCATCGAGGTATTAAGAATGAATGAACAAATAAACAAACAAAAAAAAATAAACGAATGATTGAATGAATGAATGGATGAAGGAAAGAAGAAATAAATGAACCAATGAATGAATGAATTATTTCTTTTTTTATAAGAATACAACAAGGTATTGAAATTGATTTTCCACATTTCAAATAAATAAACAATGGACATTATAATGAGAGCAATATTTAACCCTAATACTCCCGGGTATTTCAAAGCTTGTTATTACCGGGGGGGGGGGGGGGGGCATTATGGCCCCCCCCCCCCTGAGATCTCAGCCATGGGTTGCCCGATTGCCTCAAAATTTTGCACAAGGGTAAAGAATTATGTAATCTACAAAGCTGTATAGCTAAATTTCCAAAAGTCCTTCTTTTCTTTTTTTAACTAATTAATTTATGCTAATTTATGCGAGAAATCATAGATTTTGGTATTTCTCACTAAATAAATTCTCAGGAATAGCAATTTTTGGTACAAATGTCTTTCATAACTCCCTCATCAATTCTTGAAAGAAAAAGATAGGTTGTGGTAATTATTTCTTATGTATTTTATTGTTTTTCAACTTTCTTATGTACTTCTTTGTGTTTTGTCAAGCGTCTTTTGCTATTTGACAAAATTACAACTAAATTTCACTTTATATTGCTCAAAAATATTTGAAACAATGATAAGACTTATTAGAAAAGTATTTACATCAATTGGAAAAGCTCCTGATTTTATCCATAGTGTTATACACAGTCATATAGAGAAATAGCGAAATTTCAGGTAAACGTAATCTGACACCCGCACGGTAGGTCCGATCGCCATAAATTTGGTATCAAAATGTGCGGGAAGGATCAGAGAAAAAAGTAAAAAATTTCGTTTCGAAATATTGAGGCGTTAGGAAGTATCGACAAAATTTCGACAGGGGGGGCCATAATGCCCCCCCCTCCCCCCCCCCCCCCCGGGAGTATTAGGGTTAAAAAAAACATAAATAACAAATTGATTTCACTAACCTAAGACATAAACATTTTGAAGAGAATGAGGAGGGGCCAATTGAGTAAGCAGAGCTTGTGAATAAACCGGTTTACTAGTGTTGTCAAATTTATGGATTTTTCTTCACTCGGGGCCTAGTAACAAGTTATTCCATTAACCTTTACCTAACAATGGTATTTCAGTACTTGGAATCCACTTTGCATACATTAGTTGTTGCTATGCTGGACAAACCTCAGGGACAATTTTTGTTAAGCTGGTATGCATAAAATTTGAATATGTTAGTAAACCAATCTACTTAATAAATGAATTAAATGAATGAATAAATGGATTTACTACTAACAATCAATGGATTGTATACGTGTAAACACACTAGCACAAGCTAGCCATATCACATGTAATGGACCTCATGTCAGCTCAGGTTGGCAAAACTGGAGGGGGATAGAAGTGATTGATCAGCTTGTGTGTCTTACCTTGGCAGTATCCCGGTGTGTAGGAGAAATCATCCAGGGCAATATCTCCCTCATCACCGTCTCCTCCAACCTTCCCTGTAAACACCAGCTGTGGATTGATAGTAGGATGATATGTCACTTATTGACTCCTAGATGATCTCTTTCCCACGCTCTTAAACCCATTTACCCAGAACTCATAACTCTGTTTTAAGCACTCTGTCATTACTCATGATATAACAACAATGCAATGAGTAGTTTCATTATTTAGCTACTGTTCAAGATTATATTATTGGGAACTTGCTTGGAAAAACATTGTTTAAGAAGGATTTTATTTAACATTTTATATCCTTCTCTGAAGGAAATTTTTATACCACAGTACACACTAGGTGCGCTCTGGTCATGTTTTAGCTATAATGCAAAATCTCCAGTAGACACACAATAGCAGTGATCTAGAGCAACCAGTAATGATCGATATTCACTTTTCGTTTATCAATAATGTATACATATTTTGCATTCATTTACAGGATGGAGCACGCCATTTTTACTACAACTGAGTGTATGCCTTTAATTTCTTTGCAAAATTTAAATTACACCAGAAAACCCTTTCACTGAAATATTGGTTTTGTTGCTCTGAAATGGCCGATATCAGCATTAATGAGTTAAAAGATTATATTTCTAGACTTCCTTGGATAAATGTTAATGATTTTAATAACTATTGTATAGGCCTGTCTCTGAAGGAAATTTGTATACAACAATACACATTGCATGCACTAGAGGCACCTATAAGTAACAATGCATACAGCATTACCCCCAAAAGCCCTTTCATTAAAATCTAGTTGATTGGGCATTACAGCAGACTTGTCATGAATATTAATGAATCCAATTATTATTACCCTCTAAAATGGAATAAAAAAGGACAGAAACCATACCTCTTCAATATTTATTATAACATTGAAAGTAGAATTTTTTGGATACTCATAGGAATGAATCTTAGTTTGAAAAATTATCTTGTAGAGAGACTTTTGACATAATGCGGAATATTTGTCCTACTCCATACAAAAATGGAAGCAATATCTTGTATTTAAATCTTGGAAAATGCTATTAATCAAATATCGCTCAATAATTTGATAATTCATTTCTACTCTATTATTACTGTCTAATATTTTCATATGTCTTTCTGTGTATATGTAACATGCTTGATGTCACATTTCTCATTTGTATCAATGTATCATCTTGTAAGACCAGTGAAAATGAAATTTCTAATTGGACAATAACTTGCAATACCAACATCAAAGATTAAATAAAAATGAGTTCTGAGCATACGAATGATCTTCCAGTGAATGGGATTTGTCCTTGGATCCATGTTGTTCTGTCTGCACTCTGCCATCCCTCCAGCCTCCAGATCAACTTAATCACACTGTCACCACTGCAAGACAGAAACAATACAGAAACATACACATTTCACCTGTTCTTTACTGAACCTGTATATATGCAGACTGGCCTTTTGTCAAATCAGATATTAAAGGTCCCCTGTCATCAAAATGTATGTCGACTTATGCTGATGGAACATAATATGAACATAACAAAATCACTAACTGTTAAATGGAAATATGTGTCCTATATTTTAAAATAATTTTTATTCATTTTTTCTCAGCACTGATAAGCCCGCCTCCAAAATATCCTCCAACTCAAGATTCCCCTGTGACATCATCAAAGGTAGAAATTAGCAGGATAATAAGCAGAATTTATGCACAAACTAAACAATGCAATGACTACCTCCACCTGCCCACAAGAGCATCATATGTCTTCACACAATACCATCTAACAACGTTTCATGAGGGAATAATCATTTCCTTATGTCAGAAATGTGCTAGCTGTGTGATGCTATTATAAGCACTTGCAGGTAGTCATTGCAATGTTTAGTTTGTGCATAAATTATTTCTATTATTCTGCTAATTTCTACCTTTGATGATGTCACAGGGGGAATCTTGAGTTGGAGGATATTTTGGAGGCGGGGCTTATCAGTGCTGAGAAAAAAAATATAGAAATATTATTTTAAAATATAGGACACACATTTCCATTTAACAGTTAGTGATTTTATTATAATATACATATCATGTTGCATCAACAAAAGTCAACATATATTTTGATGACAGGGGCCCCTTAAAGGGATAGCTCACCCTGAAGAAAAGTTGGTTTCAATAAAAGCACAAACACAAAAGAAACAAGAATTATTCTGTAGCTTTTTCTTCAGCGTCTGAAAATGCATTCATTGTTATCCGAACATCAATCATGATTTTGTACCAAACACTCTGGTACAACAATATGAATCACTGCTACATTGCCAATTGTCCTTGAGGTACAACAATATGAATCACTGCTACATTGACAATTGTAACTGGAGTTACAGCGAACGTCACCATAAAGACTTTGTAGCAGCTCAACTACTCTCTCTGTCAACATATTGGGCTGAGACTGTAACAGAGGACCCCCCCTGAAAATGAAACAATATTCTTCTAAAAATCTGTTGTTTGGCACCTACTCGTGGTATTTCCAGTATTGGTTGAAACATCAACCGAGGTTGGCAAACAAACTTACACTTACACTGCAGAGCTCAGAGAAACTTTAATGCACGATGCACGTCCAACCAAAGAACTACCAATGAACACATATAGGCCTCCTCATAGAAAAATCACTTCTTCATCTGCTCTTGGTGAGTCAACACATACATTTCTCTTGAGTATCTAGCTCTATATTTAGTCTTGATACAAGACCTTCAAGACTTACATCGTTAGTTCCAGGGATCCGACATCTCTCCCAAGCATATGCACCCAGAAAGTGAAGCAGGAATCCGTCTCATCAAGCGTATCAAAATGATTCCAGATTGTCGCTTCGTCCGCGTAGTTCTGGTTTGTAGCATCCATCAGCAGATAGAAACCTGGTCAGAAAATGGTGTTTTAGTTGTTGCTAGTAGGATAAACCTTGGACAAGCTTTGTGATTACTACTAGTTTACTAGTCAACATGTATCCTGTTTGTGAGGTAATCAAGATTGTATGAGATGTGCATTTTTTAAATGTTTTTGTTTTTGTTTACATCAGTATGATTTAAAGTAGTTGTCAAAGTATAGTTGATAAGATAATACTCTTATATCTAGGAGATAAGATTTATTGTAGATACATGTATACTTCTTCATATGTATTAGTGTTTGAGCAGTCACTTACCAAAGATGATTTTGTTACTACCATACCAAAGAATTTAAGGAATCAGGCTTGACTAGCACTTATGCTAACTTCTGATTCCTGTCAACAACTTCATTATCAATATTTTCACTTTTGTGTAATTTTTTTAAAATGCTGCATCACAAGTAACATGCCTCATTTCTCCATTTATTGTGATATTATTGCAAGTTTTGTTTGTTTATATTTTTGGGGAAATACACCTTTACTCTCTTTCTTAATTCAGTCATGTACATACATTTTTTTTCATATTGCTATTGTTGATGTTGTTAATAAATTGAAATTAAATTTAATTCAAATCAATTCATGAAATCTGTGTATTAGTGAGGATCAATGCAAACTTGTAAAGGACATGATCTGTGTACAATTATGATGTCAAAATTAATTTATTTCAATTCAATCCACTTCAAAACTTCGGATATGTTGCATGTAGATATTCAATAATTGTACCTTACCGTCAATGGTAACTACCATAGCAACAGCCAATCAGCTCTCATTATTGCACCAGTTGCCATAGTAGTTACCATTGACGGTAAGTTACAACAATTGAAAACCTATACACAACATGGCCTTGGTCAGCTGTGTGCACATAAATGTACCCAGGGCTGCCAACCTTAATCTAAACATTTCAGTATTCTAAAGGCTGAAAATCAGTATTTTGATGGAAAAATCAGTATTTTCAAGCAAAGACAATAGTGCAACTCATGACCTAGTCTATGAAATCAGTATTTTGTATGAAACCTTCAGTATTCTTCTCAAATATCAGCATGAAATACTGGAAATCAGTACTACTTGGTAGCTCTGCATACCTGCTTCAGTCTGCATTGTGTGGTCGTAGAGCGGTCCAGTGTCGGGTGTGTCAGGTGGTCCCCTCCACCGCATCCAGTCAAAGTCATCGTAGCCCTCCCCGTTCACCCACCCACACATACTCCTCTCAAAGTCACACTCAACTGCAAAAGGAAAAATATGTTACAAAATGCATCCAACATAAAAAGATGGGACATTGCAGACTACAAGTACCTTATAATTTTGGGCACAGGGAAAAGATATTTGTCATATTTCTTGGATATTTGTGACATGTCAAAAAAGTTTCTAATTTAAATATAGTTTTTAATATTTTTTTCCAAAGAAGTCTAAGAATATATTATTTCCATTATTGTGGGTGTTCCAAGTAAGATATATAAAACAAATATTTTTGATGGGTTTTGCTTATTGAAAAAATGATTTTTTCTTTATTTTTGCTACCTTTAGGCTAAAGCAAGGGAAATAATTAAATATATTGGGCAGTACTTCCTACTTGAAAATTCAATCTTCTCTCTTCTTTTGTTTCTTCCCTCTCTCCCTGAGCAGCTCTTTTCAGCACTCTTCCGCAAGAATAACTTACAGTTCTTTCAAGGATTTAAGCATAGTGTACCGTGAAACTTATCACATCTTCTCACCAAGCAAGATCCTTAATGGTACTTGTACCTTGTAGAAATACTCCCAAAAGCAGCTCACTGGGGAAGCTAAACTGGGATGTTGAAGTTTGGCGGTGTCGATGGTTGGTGGTGCATCAAGATAATATGCATGTGTAGTCCTCTATATACATTTAAAACTGACTACACATGACGTGCGAGTAAAAAGTGGATAAGGCTTACATCAGCCTGGAACCAACATGGGGGCGTAACCCTCTGATGGTTGGCAGGGCAGCCACCTGGAAGGCAGCTGGCGAGGTGGCCACGACTGCAAGTTAGGGTAGTTGATTCCAAAACATACAAGAAAGTGATGTAATTAACAAAAACCAAAGCACAAAGAAATTTTTTGCACTTACTGCATCTCCCCGGTGTCATTCTTATTGAGTCGATGGCGATGTCGGATTCCTCGCCGTCTCCGATCGTCCCAACAAAGACCACCTCGTAGCCATTGTCGGTGATCTCCAGCTCATGCTCCTGCCATTGGTCACCCTTATTGCCTGCTAATGTGGAGACCTCAATCAACAGGCCTGACGACGTCTGGTACTGTGTGTTTAGAGATGAAAAAAAAAACTGATCAAGAGGAAGAGAGAGAGAGAGGTGAAAGAGAGGGAGAGTGAAAGAGAGAAATGTAGATGAGAGAGTGAGAGAAAGAGGAGAGAAAGAGGAGAGAGAGAGAGGAGAGAAAGAGGAGAGAAAGAGAGGAGTGAGAGGGAGGGAGAGTGAAAGAAAGGTCAGTGAGTGAGAGAAAGAGGAAGAGGGAGAGGGATGAAAGAGAGGGAGAGTGAAAGAGAGAAAAGTGAACGAGAGTGAGAGAAAGAGGAGAGAAAGAGAGGAATGAAAAGGAGGAGAGTGAAAGAAATGTCGAGAGAGTGAGAGAAAGAGGAAGAGAGAGAAAGGGGTGAAAAGGAGGGAGAGCGAGAGAAATAGAGAATTGGTAGAACATAAGGACCATAAAAGAACCGGTAATGCAATTGTGTGCACATATTTCTTCCCATGTCATGTCTTGTTTGCAAAATGCGATACCAATGCAAGAAAACTCAATGATTTCAGAAAAGAGATCAAGATTCTTACATAGACCTCAAGTTTAAACACATCGCTGCCATACATGTGGTAGGAGAATCGCCAGCAGACAGTTTGGGTGGTTTCCATGGAGACGTGAGGACTTGTGAGCCAGGCGCTATCACCTTGGTTACGCTGGCCAGATGCCTCCAGGTACATGTAGTGACCTGTAGCAGAAAAGAATCTGGTGTATTTCTGTGTGGTCTATGTATATTGAAAGGTTACTTTAATAAAATTTTTTAAAGGAGAATTGATCAAAGAATTTTTAAATTGCCGTCTTCATGGACAGGTGGTCTTCCTAAACAAGTGGTTGCTGAAGCAGATATCAGTGTGCAGTTGATGAATATGAATACGCCTTCATGATAGCTTCATCAGCTTTTAAATCAATAATCTTCTATGCTCAGGGAACTTGAATATTTCTTCATTGAAATTCGACTATTACATTCCAAAGTATTGCCACTAAAATTCAATCACCTTAACTCATCTCCACAAAGTGATCAAGCTCTGTATTGCATTTGGTTGAAATTAGATCACTGCATTGAAGTTTTGGGGAAAAATAATAACATTTTGGTAATTTTTGAAAATTTTACACATACTATATTGAGTCCCTTTGATCTTAAGACTATCAGATTTTACATGTTGTGTTGATTTCATGAATCACACTATGGTATCAATTTTGAAGTATATGAATTGAATGATATTAACAATTGGAAAAACGGATCTGCGATGGACAAACAGTTTAAATCCATAACACCACCTTGTGGTAGAGGGGTAAAAACTGATATTTGCTTCATACCATAGCTAGTGCCGTATGTTGTGTCATTTGAAGGGCCTGTGTTGGCGGTGGGCGTGTCCCCTGACCAACGTGTCCAATCAAAATCATCCTGGAAGACATCCTGTGAATAGCCGCAGATCTGTTCATCTTCAAACTCACAGCCAAGTGTTCCTTCAAGTAAATCAGCAGATAGAAAGTGTTTTCTGTCACTATAAGGATATCTTTAGAATTGGCAATAGTTCATTTTTCAACATAAACTTTATAGTAGAAAAAGCTACATTCCATTGCAAATTAACATGAAATAAAAAAAACAACCAAGAGCAATTATATCACTAATTTAAAAAGCAAAACATGATTTTCAACTCTTAAAGCCAATTGCTAATTTGAAGATTTAGTGACCATTTTGACCTTAACTTCACCTTAAATTGTCACTAAACGACAAAATCTGGATTCCTCTTGGGAAGAAATATGCTCCATCATAATGGTTAATATCATAAATAATACAGTTGAGCCTGAGATCAAATGCACAGTGATTGCAATCAAATGCAATCCGCTCTGTACATTGACTGCAGTCTGACTGCAATAGATTGCAATCAGCTGTGATGTTGATCTCAGGCCCAACTGTATGATGTAAATTATATAATGTTAATATCATGTGCCTTGTGGCAATGGCCCTGAATGAATTAACATACTATTATATAAGATCCCATTAGAGACAACACTAAACATGAAATAGATCAACTCACGTTCACAATCCCCTGCGTATAAGTGAATATCATCGCAGTAGAGACGACATTAAACATGAAATAGATCAACTCACGTTCACAATCTCCTGCATATAAATGAATATCATCGCATTAGAGACGACATTAAACATGAAATAGATCAACTCACGTTCACAATCTCCTGCATATAAATGAATATCATCGCATTAGAGACGACATTAAACATGAAATAGATCAACTCACGTTCACAATCTCCTGCGTATAGGTGAATATCATCCAGTGCAATGGTGCCATCATTCCCTTCAGGAATGCCTTGGAAAATGAGCTGTCAAGTATAGACCAGAAGAAACAAAAATGATCAATGTCAATCAGAAATCTGGACATTAGAGAAACTTGTGCTGCCTATTTTCATATATTTGAAATGCTTACTAAAAAATTCATTTTTTTCTGATTGTTTCCATGGTAATAACCATTTGGGGCATGATCGTGACCTTAAGTGAATCAACTGGGTCACTTTAAAATGTATAGTTAGATTCTAATTTTGTATCTTTTTGTTAACATTTAAATGAAGGATAGCAATTTCTAAAATTGCAATATTTCACTGATGTGTTCCCATGGCAATGGCTCTGGAGGCCACATCCACCACCAGCGCAAAGGCAAGCAGGCAGATTCTGATAGCTGACAGTCCTGGCTAAGATAACAACATCAAAGAAAATTGTGGATAAGGGGGGGGGGGGGATGGGTGGTCAAGGTAGCCCATAGTCCATAGGAGATTAGAAATGCAAAGCGATTGATCTGAACCAATCGCTTTGCATTTCTTTAAAAAGAGGAGGGCTGATTAGTACTGTACATCTTGTGAACACAATATCAAGACATACAAGTATACAGTTAAGGCTGAGATCAATTCTCCATCTGACTTTAATATGTTACAATCTATATTGGTCAATCAATGTACAAAAGCACACAGCTGACTGTAGTTGATAAAGTACATTTAGACTCAATAGTAATTGTCCAACTGCATTAACCCGTTTGCTCACAGATTTTCTGGCTTCATGAACCCGGATCCAGTAAGGATGCCAAAAGTCACCATGGAACTGCAGTAACTGAAGGGGTGTGACTTAATGGCACCCGATAAGAAATTTGAAGTTTATTTAAAGCCTCTCGTCACTTGTCCATACAGCAGATAAAGCAGGAATCGCGCTGCTCAGTGTCCGAGTAGAGAAAAGCCAGCCTGTGAATACACAGGCTCAGTAAAGAAAGATTAATTGTTATAATCCTACCTGGAAGGCAGTAGGTTCTCCTACGACCAGCTTCCCAGACACCCACTGGTCCCCTTTAGGGCCCTCCTCGGTCCACAGTAGGGTCCCCTCCTCGGTTTGCCCGGCCGATACTCTGCGGGCCCTAACGTTGAGGACCCCCGCCTCCTTCCCCACCATGTGATACCAGAAGTGGAGGCATTGACGGGTCGTCATGGTGATGACCGGGCTGTCGATTCTAGCCTCGTCTGCTGGCTGGAAGTCGTCTGGTGCAGCCACAAAGATGTAGAATCCTTGGTCTGGGAAGGTGGAAATGTTTGACAACATGATTAGACTCGAGATGAAAAGTTAACAGACTTGACTTGCGATCTATTCAGATCAATCGTAACTCTTTGTAAGACAGGGCCCTGGTTACAGGAAGGAATCACCTCAAGTGGGATTGATTTAAATGGTAACTTTGTAGATACAGTAAGAGATAGGGGATGGACCTTGTGATCGATGCAGATCAGTCGCAACTCGCTATAGGACGGGGCTCAGGTTGGACTGTAGTCCACCTGTCCCTGTAGTTTGGTTGATCACTGTAACAGGTTTGACTGAAGACTACTTGTCATGGATGAGTGTCCTTTCTATAGAGGTGTCTACTAAAACAGGTTTGACTGTAGGCTACCTATCAAGGTGAAGTATTATTTTCTATAGAAGTGTTTGCTAAATCAGCTTTGATTGTAGGCTACCTATCAAGGTGGAGTGTTTTTTTTTTTCTATAGAGGTGTTTGATAAAACAGGTTGGACTGTGAAGGCTACCTATCGAGGTGGAGTGCTTCTTCTTTAGAGGTGTTCGCTAAACCAGATTTGACTATAGCTTACCTATCAAGGTGAAGTGTTTTTTTCTAGAAGTGTTTGATAAACCAGGTTTGACTGTAGACTAACCTGTCACGGTGGATTGTTTTTTCTATAGAGGTGTCTGCTAAAGCAGGTTTGACTGTAGTCTACCTGTTTTGGTGGTGTGGTCAAACGTTGGTCCTACTTCGTCCACCGGTGCTGACCATTGCTGCCTTTGCCAATCAAAGCTGTCATCGCTACTCTGCGTGAAGTCGCACCAATCATCTTCGAAATCACAATCAATTGTGCTGGATGCTGAAGAAATATGAACAAAAGAAGGAATGTATGAATGACAGAATACACCAACAAATTTACAAATCATCAATTACAATCACAATATGAATAATTTTTGCTAACAGGAGCTAGCAATGATATACACACTAGTCAACACTTATCTTTTTCTACAATTTCTCACCTTTCTTACTGTCAATAAGTAATTAATATGCTTCCACCTTCTTAATTATGTGCTTCAGAAACAGACCATTGCTCAATCATTTCAATGTATTTTGATATTGTATTAAATGTGTTGCACTGAATAATGGGTCATCTTAAAATGTACATTGTATTGAATGTTTCACACGTATAAGAATGTGGTCCACAACACTTCAAAACAGGGTGCCCCTTTCAAAGGTTGAAAAATTTTTTTGGAAAACTACTGTATCAGAACTTCCCTCCCAATAATAAAACTGGAGACCCGACTTTAAATGTTTGCATCAGCTATACTCCTGAACCCATATTTGTGAAACCTTACTAGTCTAGTCAGTTACTAAGAATGCATGTAGATGAATGCACTTTAGCAACTAACTAGGCTTAGTAAGATTTCATGAATATGGCCCCTGATTCCTGCCGAGTTTCAAGACTTTTGCTAATGGGACGATCTGTCTTTTAACTTGGTAAATAATTAATGTATGTCATAAATTTCCATGAATGTACCACCAATATTTCAAGACTACAGCAATTTGACTGCCACGCAGTCGATAATTATGCCTCTGCCTCTTTGCTAGCTCTATTTGGATTATTTTCAGAAAATCTGTTTTTTTTAAAGGGAATGTTCCAGTGAATTCCTATGTGAAATGAAAATACCATTTATTCTGTTTTTCCATGTTTAGCGAAGTTTGGCAATGTTCATTTGACCTTTGACCTCTTACTTCTTTGACTTCCAATCTAACCAGTCTGTCTAAATCCATCCTTGTATCCTTGTGTTTCATCTATGTACCATGTTATTGGTTTTATGCAATACACACATGTACCAAGTTTGAAGCAAATCTGATACACGGTTCTCAAGATATTGCCTAAACGGATTCAGGACGGTCTGACGGACATACGTACGGACGGACGGACAACCCGAAAACATAATGCATAAAAATTCTCACCATTGCAAAGCCCTCCCTCTGAGATCATAGTATCATCCAGGGCAATATCCCCACTATCACCACCGGTGGACAGAGACTCCAGGACGATGCGGTAAGGGTTCGGGTGGGACAGCGAGACCGTGGCCTGGATCCAGCGGTCACCCTGGTCACCAGAGAGTGACCAGTGGGATGACCGCACGGTGTTGACCTCGTCCTCAGTGTAAATGGTCAAAGAGCCGACATCTAACGAGTATGGACACAAACAGCACAATAACAACTTTATTTGAATCTGATTTCCATGGATCAGGCAATAATACTTGGAAAGGTCATTGGGAGGCAATAATTTTCAGTATAAAAATGGGCCCATGTTTCAATAAACATTTGTGATTTATCGCAATGTGACTTCAAATTGATTTCAATCAATTGATTCATCTGTCCTGAGATGGGCAGGACACTTTTATAGATCACAAAACAACAGATGGAACAAGAAACTCACAGAATAGCAACCAAGAACAGGAAAGCGAAGAAG
The DNA here is from genome assembly GCA_963669155.1 of Arbacia lixula. NCBI lineage: Eukaryota > Metazoa > Echinodermata > Echinoidea > Arbacioida > Arbaciidae > Arbacia > Arbacia lixula. The sequence continues at coordinate 8,363,068 of OZ022596.1, read as the reverse complement.
GGGTCAACAAAAGAGAAGGTTGGGAGACGAAATATCATCATACACAAACTGATTAAGGAGGGCTTCATCCAACTATGGTTGAACAAGGCCTGATGATGATGATGATGATAAATTGATTCAGCTCGATATCCACTTAAAGGGCATATACTGTACTGGGAAGGCAAAAAAGCCTTCAAAAGGTAATTGTTAGCAATCTTCTTGCCACTGGACTCAAATTCATGTATTGTCTATTTTAGAGCCTTGCTGAAAGTAATTTGCCCTAATATGATCCACATTTGGAATAATTAGTGATTAAATCACAAATCCTCAAATTGTTCGGCCCGAACATTTGGAGAATTTGTGATTAAATCACTAATCTCTCCAAATGTGGATCACTTGAGGGCAAATAACTTTCAGCGAGGTTCTAAAATGGACAATATATGAATTTAAGACCATTGACAAGAAGATTGCTAACAATTACATTTTGAAGGCTTTTTGTGTTCCCAATACAGTATATGCCCTTTAAGACTAAGCCCAGGTTTGTGACCCACCTGCGCCATACATGTGATACCAGAATGTGAAGCAGACATCTCCAGCTGGATGCACCTCGCTCTGTAACCAGGCAACGCTATCTGCTGCCATCCAGGTGGCATCCGTGAATAAATAGTATCCTGTGTGTTGAAACAAATGTAAATCTCATTCTCCGATTCATTTTTCACATTAAGATGTTGTTTTCATTCATTTACACGATGGAATTTGCTATTATTACTGCTACTGGGTGTATGCCTAAAATTTCTTTGCTCATTTGAAATTACCACAGAAAGCACTAAGAATTTTGTTAGTCATTTCATTATGTCTATACGAACAAAAACAAATAAAGAACCAGGTAGGCACATTTTCTTTTTAACAATCATGCCAGAACCTACTGCCATGCTCATATGGTCCAGATTTTGTTTAATTGCAATGATTTTATCAATTTAAGATGATTCCTTCCTGGCATCATGACACTCGAATTGAACCACGGTCATAGCAAATAACCACTGCATTGATTGTGAGTCCTGTATTCTCCAGTTCAGAGTTGCCAATCTTTGAAAGTCAAAACTAGTATTCTGTACCTCCAAAATTCATATTTTTCCTTCAAAATTCTTATTTTGAAGAGGCCCTATTTTCAATGATTTTACAATCAAATTCTGAAGTTTTATCTTCACGCAGTGTGAATGCATACCGTACGGTGGTTAAGTGTTCAATTCTGTTCAAGCAAAAGCGGCGCAGAGGGTGGCTCCCTCCAAAATAATACATTAGTTTATTTTGCAAGCGACGTCGCAAGTGCGATCATACGCATGGGTGCGTTGCAATATATACCTTGTGTAGTAATATTCGCGAGCTACGAAGCACCTGTTGTCCTTCTTTTAATTTTTTTCATTTTGCCATGAGTTCATACTTTTTTGATGCATTTTTGTACTATAATATTCCCGTCCGATTTTCGCAACAAATATGAATTTTTCGTAATGGTTCGCAGCTGCCAGTCACTCAAGGTTACATTCTTAGGCTTTGTGAACCCTTGTCTTATTGGAAGGTGAAGATTTGTCATGTAATTGCAGTGACCAAAGATGTGTTGTTTAATTGCACCCTACAAGGAATTGGAATTGTATTCATAGCATGTCGCCTATTGTCTGTACAGCAGAACATGCAGCAGTCGCGCTGCTCAATGTCTGTGTAAAGAAAAGTCAGCCAGCAAATATGGCAGCTAAGTGCGGAACACAAAAGATATGTTGATATATTCTTGTCAGAAATGATGATGATGGTCATAAAAACTTAATCATACATGAATTAAAGGGAAAGTCATACCCTTTAGGTGGTTCGCAGACCATGAGTCTCGCCAGATTTTGCAATCAATATAGAGTGCTGAGTTGCTTTCCAAATATCTAAAATGGTACCCAGATGACCTTTGACCTCAGCATCCTCATGAAGACACATGAGGTATTACCCAAGGATCATTTGTACCAAGTAAGATCCCAATTGATGCAGAAATAAAAAATTGAGAGCAAGTCAAACAAAAACTTTGATAAAAAATTATGCACACGGCCCCATATCATTTGACCTTTTGACCCTTAGATGACCTTTGACCCCCATCAGTCTCATGAAAACGAATGTGGTATTACCCAAGGATCATTTGTACCTAGTGTGATCACAATTGATGCAGAAATAAAGAAATGAGAGCAAGTTAAACAAAAACTTAAACATTTTTGTAGCAGACCAACACCCCAACAGACTAACAGGAAAAGTAATTACTAGGTCTCTACTGAACTTTGTTCAGGTGAGACAAAAACCGGTTCAAACGTCTTCCCATTACTTTCAAAAGGGAACCTACTCTTGAGCAGAAATGCACGTGAGGAGAGAGTTTCTACTTACCGTATTTTGATCCTGTGGTATGATCTTTGGCAGGTCCAGTGCCGGTAGCGACAGAGTTTGCAAAGGCTCTCGTCCAATCAGAATCATCTCCCGCCTCATCGTTCTTCCATGTGCAATAGCCTGCCTCAAAGTCACAGAATCCTGTGAAGTCAATGTTATATTACAGATTTGTTAAAGCTTTATCATCATTATAGACTGTGAAAACACATGGAAAACCTTTTGTACACTCTGCATAAGGATAAGGTTTATTTTACCAGTTAAAGGGCATATACTGTACTGGGAAGGCAAAAAAGCCTTCAAAAGGTCATTGTTAGCAATCTTTTTGCCAATGGTCTTAAATTTATATATTGTCCATTTTAGAAGCTTGCTGAAATTTATTTGTCCTCAAATGATTTGCATTTTGAGTAATGAGTGATAAAATCACAGATCCTAAAAAATGATTTAATCATTAATCATTACTTACTCCAAATATGGATCATTTGAGGGCAATAACTTTCACCAAGCTTCTAAAATGGACAATATATGAATTTAAGACCATTGGCAAGAAGATTGCTAACAATTACCTTTTGAAGGCTTTTTGCCTTCCCAGTACAGTATATGCCCTTTAAGTCAAAAGAGGAAGATATATAGTACAGCAGCTGATTTGACGAAAATCTGTCAAAGGATAAGAGAGGTATGATCTTTTGAAATTTCAATTTTGTGATGACACATGCAAGGTGATCTCCCATACATTGTGTGCTGTATGATTCCATAAATTGCTCTTTTTCTGTTTTTGACAACGGAACACATTTCTTCTTCAAGGTATGTGTGTAATAAACATGTTTATAATAATATATCAAATGCACAGGTAAAAAAAATAAAAACTTTGAAAGATCATAACATGTCTATCCTTTGATGGATTTTCATCAAACATTCACATTTATGTTTCTTTCATGTTTCTGCTTTTATTGAGACCAACTTAATTTCAGGGTGAGCTATCCCTTTAACTGCATTGTGTTGAATGTACGGTGCACTCACCCCTGGGAGGGCAGGCTTGTTCAGTCACAGTCAGATCATCTATAGCCAGCTCAGTAGAGGGATTCGCACCAACCATCGCCTCTATGGCAATCTGCAACGAAAACAACATTCACACAGACGGACAAAATAAATCTATAAATGATAACCTTGAGTTCTGAATGGCATATCAACCAGCTGAAATAGGGGATTATCGAGCCTTTTGTAGAAAAGATTGCGCGGGATTCCTGGATACAACCACAGTCATTGGTGTCTTGAACTTTTGATAAGACACCTAAGCAGCACGACTCCCAAACAATCTGCTGTGAAGAAACTGCAAATGCCACAAAGGACATAAGGAGGCCACACCCCTTTAGTTGCTCTAGTTCCATGGCAAATTTTAACATCCTAACTGAACAAGGGTTTACAAAGCCAGGAAATCTAACCATGAGCAACTGGTTAACCTAATGAGGGTTCTCACCTGCAATGGGGGTTGACCTGAGAGTGACCGATGAAAACAACCAGTGGTCACCCTGGTCATTGCTTGACCACCAACTCATAAGCCACCTTCTTGTCCATCTGGACTTCTTTATTGGTTACCATATCAGTCTAGGGAGCCCTCAACTATCTGATTTAAAAATCAAAAACTTGCTTTGGCCATCATCAACCAGAGAGCATTACTCACCTGGAATGGTGCTGTTGACCTGAGAGTAACCGATGCAAACAGCCACTGGTCACCCTGGTCAATGCTTGACCACCAGTACGGGCCTGAGAGGGCACCCTCCATGACCTCATGGACAGCAAGGTAGCCCGCCTCGCCGCCACCATTGCCATTCTGATAGTACCAGAAGGTAAAGCAGTCCCCAGTGGCAGTGGCATCATAGGTTGGGCTGTAGAGCAGCGCGGTGTCACCTTCAACCTGTGGTACCCCATGGTCTGCATACAGGATGTATCCTGGAAAGAGAGATTAGTTAAATGTTGAAGGTATTATTAAGATCAATGCAAGAAAAAAAGAGTCCAATAAAGATTGGAGAAGGGCTGAAATAGGTTGGGCTGTAAAGCAGCGCAGTGTCACCTTCAACCTGTGGTACACCATGGTCTGTATCCTAGATAGAGAGATTAGTTAAATTTACAAGTTAATTATCAAGATCAACTCAAGAAATATAGAGAAATTTGACTGTGTACAGTCGTCTAGTATGCCTCCTTTCTCCTGTGAAGGCACTGAAAAGTTGCCAAAATCTTGAATATTTAGAAAAATGTCATCTCTTAATACATGAAAACTTGCCATTTGGCTATGAAATACAACTATCCTTGTTTTCGTCTGAAACAGAGATTAACAAGCCTGACATATTTTTGTTGGTAATATAACAATGTAGTACACAAACGAAACATCAAATAAACTTGATTAAGGATTGTAAAAGGCTGAAGTAGTAGATTGTTTTTCATATCATGGTCAACAATTAATCATTCTCCAATTTGCTGTTACTGTGGTCTAAATTGCTTCGTCTACCTGAGGCTGTTCCTGTGCTGTGGTCACCCAGAAATGGCTTGAGAGTGGACGCCATGTCATGCGTCCAGTCAAACTGGTCAGTACTAGGTTCCTGTGTCCAGCCACACAGCTGTCCTTCCAGAAAGCAGGTTCCTACATGAGATATAACAAGCATCACATGTGTAAGAGAATTAATGACAAAGATTTGTTCAAATTATGTGATCACATATTTTAAGTTGCTCACATTTGTACAATATAAGTACCTATTTTTTGTCCTGTCTTCTATTCACTTCCTTATCTATTCTCCAATATCAGTTCTTTGACCAGAAAAAAAAATCTTGTAGCTTTTGCTAATCTCAGTCTTTGTAATACGTTGAGTGCACACTAACTTAATCCACTAAGAGTACCAGTGTATCTATATAATTCAATATCAACCCATGTCATCACATATACTTCACAACCTTGTCAATGCATCATATCTCATATCCCTCTCCTTTCACTTTCACTGTGTGACCCCGTTGCTTAAACACATTTTGATGATTTTTGACCAATTCATAAATGCCCTGTCGATGCTGATCTTTCCATGATCTTCCTTTAATCCATAAATGTCCCTGCTAAGGTGATAGTTTACACTGAAATTAATTTGGTTTAAATAAAAGGAGACATCTGAGAGAAATATATTAGCAAAGGTGTGATGAAAATCCGTCAAAGGATAAGAAAATTATGATCTTTTAAAGTTCTGATTTTGTGAGAGCACCTCACAAGTGACATCACAAAATTGAAATGTCAAAAGATCATAACTCTCATATCCATATCTTTTGATAGATTTTCATCAAATTTTCACTATTACGTTTCTTGGATGTTTCTGCTTTTATTGAAAACAACTTATCTTCAGGGTGAACTATCCCTTGAATCACTATGTTGATTTTTACTTGCAACTTACTGAGAGGAGGGCAGGAGCCGTTGCGGTAGGTGATGTCATCAAGAGCCAGATCACTCAAAGATGACGAGCCTCGGACCCCTTCAAATATTATCTGTAAGATTAAATAGAATAGAATGTACTGTATATGCCATATATGTCACAAGTCTAATTTTTCGTGAATCAGGACTTCTCGACAATTTCGCGACCATTTGAATTCTTGATCGTGGAGTACGAATACTATTACTGTAATTTATGTGCTCGTGCACAATATTTTCATAGTTTCGTGTGTTGTTAAATTTGCGAAAATAAACCCCCTGCAAAATATATGGCGTATACAGTACTCTTCATTTTTTTCTGGATCACAAATCGTGCATCACGAAACTGGTCTTGTAACAAAGTACACATTGACCATTACATAAAGAACATATCTTTCTTCTGTACATGTCCATTGCTCAATTAACTTGTCAGATCTGCTAATATTAAGACCCAGCAGTGATCAATTCTGGCTCTGAAAATCTTTTTCTGATGACTAATGAAGAAAGAAACATAAAAGAGTTAACAATTATATTCAACCCATTGCTCACGATTAGATTTTCTAGCTTTGTGGACCCGAGTACATTAAGGATGTCAACATTTTCCATGGTACTGCAGTAACCAAAGGGGTATGGCATAACAATATCCTATACGGTATTTAAAGTTTATTCATAGCCTGTTGTCTATTGACAGATCAGCAGATTAAATAGGAGTGGTGCTGCATAGTATCTGAAGGTGCATCTTCATTAGCCTGATCACACGAAATAGCGAGCTATTTTGCTGATCCGGGGAACTAGCCTGAAGTTGCCTTCGCGTCTTCATTAGCTCGAAACTCAGGATTCGTAAGCTCGCGAGCTCGGGTTGCATAACTTATCCCGAGTTTCGCACATACCAGCAGTGTGCGACGGGAATAGGCCACGGCCGCATGGCTTTGGTTGTGAGCTTACATTCACGCATGTGGAAAAACCTATTACGTAAACAATGCCTCATGGGCGCTGATGCATGCCGGGATTGAGAAATTTTCAGGCTAATGAAGACGCTCCGAGCTAGCTCCATCAAGCCCAAGATTTCTTGGGAAATTTTCTCGACCAAATAGCGAGCTGTTTTGCCTGATCTTGCTAATGAAGACGGAAATAGCTATTTCGTGATCTGGCTAGCTAACCCGATAAGAACAAGCTCACTATTTTGCCCACATCGAGCTAGTGAAGACGCACCTAGAGTGGAAAAAAGCCAGGCTCAGTATAAAGAACGAATTAAAGATCACTTACTCTGTACAAGCCATCACTAGATGAGATCTCCACATCTACCTGGCCCAGATGCCAGACATCACCATAGTCCCCACCAGCCCTGGTCCACAGAGTCTGGGTCAGGTTTAGCTCCGTCTTGGTGAGATAAACGTTGAGGTCGCCCATGCTGGCCCCGTACATGTGGAAGTAGAACTGTAGACAGGTGGAGGATGAGTTTCCTTGGTGGAGGAGGGGTGTTTGGAGTCTAGCGACGCTGCCTGGGCTGATGAATCGGGCATTGGTGTACATATACCAACCTATACAACAATGGAATGACAGTTTACAATTACAGGTACTTAAACAATAAATGTAATTACAATTGCACTACTGTATGTAACACTATTGTCAAGTAGAAATGCAGACAGGTGAATGAAATTCCCTGGAGGAGAGGAGTTTGTAGTCGAACAACACTGCCGGGCTAATGAATTTTGCATCGGTGTACATGTACATGTACATGTACCAACCTTCGAATCAATGGAATGACAGTTTTACAATTACATTGACAGGCTACTCTTAAAATAGCGTATGAAGCAACGTTGTTACAAATATATCATTTACAGCAGAGCGCATCATCTAAAAGAGAAGAGTTTTGTTGGTGGAGGTGGGGTGTTTGTAGTTTAGGATGGTGTCTGAGCTGATAAATTGGTCATCGGATGAAAAATATCAATTTTTGGTGACTTTTTGGCAAATTTTTGCAAAGTTCTTTGAACTATGACCTCTAAACTTCCATCCTTGGATTTGGATTTATTGTGGAAAAGGCCCATTTTGGGCAATTTTGGATAGACTTACGTAAAGTCGCCCTGAATACCATAGCTACACAGTGGAGCCAAAGGGTAAAACAATGTCTTATACAGAGAAAAGTCACCATGAATAACAGAGCTAAACAATGTACTATCAATGCACTCAAAGGGTTAAACAATGTCTTAAAAGAGAAAAGTCCCTCTCAATACCACAGCTAAGCAGTTGAGCTAAAGGGTTAAACAATCATATGTCTTACAGGAGGAAAGTAACCCTGAATACCACAGCTAAACAGTAGAGTCAAAGTGTTAAACAATGTCTTACAAGAGGAAAGCCACCCTGAATACCACAGCTAAGCAGCGAAGTCAAAGGGTTAAACCATGTCTTATACAGAGAAAAGTCACCATGAATAACAGAGATAAACAATGTACTATCAATGCATTAAAGGGTTAAACATTGTCTTGCAAGAGGAAAAACACCCTGAATACCAAAGATAAACAGTAGAGTCAAAGGGTTAAAAAATGTCTTACAAGAGGAAAGTCTAACCTGAATACCACAGCTAAATAATGGATTCAAACGGTTAAACAATGTCTTATACAGAGAAAAGCAATCATGAATAACAGATCCAAACAATGTACTATCAATGAAGTCAAAGGGTTAAACAATGTCTTACAAGAGAAAAGTCACTCTCAATACCACAGCTAAGCAGTGGAGCTAGAAGGTTAAACAATGTCTTACAAGAGGAAAGTCCCCCTGAATGCCAAACCTTAATAATGGAGTCAAAGGGTTAAACAATGTCTTAGGAGAGAAAAGTCACATTAATAACAGAGTTAAACAATGTACTATCAATGCACTCAAAGGGTTAAACAATGTCTTAAGAGGAAAGTCTATCTCAATACCACCGCTAAGCAGTGGAGCTAAAGGGTTAAACAATGTCTTACAAGAGGAAAGTCGCCCTGAATACCAAAGCTAAACAGTGGGCTCCAAGGGTTAAACAATGTCCTTTACAGAGAAAAGCCACCATGAATAACAGAGCTAAACAATGTACTATCAATGCACTCAAAGGGGTAAACAATGTCTTACAAGAGAAAAGTCACCCTGAATACAACAGCTAAGCAGCGGAGTCAAAGGGTTAAACAATGTCTTATACAGAGAAAAGCCACCATGAATAACAGAGCTAAACAATGTACTATCAATGCACTCAAAGGGGTAAACAATGTCTTACAAGAGAAAAGTCACCCTGAATACCACAGCTAAGCAGTGGAGTCAAAGGGTTAAACAATGCCTCACAAGAGAAAAGTTGCCCTGAATACCACAGCTAAGCAGCACAGTCAAAGTGTTAAACAATATCTTATACAGAGAAAAGTCACCATGAATAACAGAGCTAAACAATGTACTATCAATGCAGTCAAACGGTTGACCAATGTCTTACAAGAGAAAAGTCACCCTGAATACCACAGTTAAGCAGCGAAGTCAAAGGGTTAAACAATGTCTTTTACAGAGACTAGAGCAATTTGACTGCCACGCAGTTGATAAATCAGCCTCCGCTACTTTGCTATTCTCAGAAAATGTGTATGTTTGGTGTGCAATGTACCAATTGCTCCTATGTCAAATGAAAATATCACATTCCATTTTTTAAAGTTTAGCCAAGTATGGCAATGTTCATTGACTTTTGACATCTTACCTCTTTGACTTTCAATCGAACCAGTCCGTCTAAATCCATCCTCGTATCAAGTTTGTTTAAAATTGACCTTTTAGCAATTTTACCCAAACTTCACCAGTCTACCTCCATGAAGTGATACATCTCTGTACTAGGTTTGGTTTGAATTGAATCATTAGTATTGGATTCAATGTGAAAAATATCTATTTGTGGGCAATTTTCAGTCAATTTTGGCAATGTTCATTGAACTTTGATCCCTGACCTTTGAGAAATTACACCAAAAATGTCATCAGTCTAGTAAGGTGCGTCTTCATAGCCCGATGTGGGCAAAATAGCGAGCTTGTTCTGATTGGGTTAGCTGGCCAGATCACGAAATAGCTATTTGCGTCTTCATTAGCCCGATCAGGCAAAATAGCTCGCTATTTGGTCGAGAAAATTTCCAAAGAAATCTTGGGCTAGATGGAGCTAGCTCGGAGCGTCTTCATTAGCCTGAAAATTTCTCGATCCCGGCATGCATCATTGTTTACGTAATAGGTTTTTACATGTGCGTGAATGCGAGCTTACAGCCGAAGCCATGCGGCCGTGGCCTATTCCCGTCGCACTGCTGGTATGTGCGAAACTCAGAATAATTTATGCAACCCGAGCTCGAGCTTACGCATCCCGAGTTTCGAGCTAATGAAGACACGATTGCAACTTCAGGCTAGTTCCCCGCATCAGCAAAATAGCTTGCTATTTCGTCTGATCCGGCTAATGAAGACGCACCTGCAGTGATCCATCTTTGCACCATGTTTGGTTGGTATTGCTCCATTGGATTTGGATATATTTTGAAAATTATCACTTTGGGGGCAATTTTTAGCTAATTTTTGGCAAAGTTCATTGACTTTTGACCTTTGAACTCCAGGAGTTTTACCTAAACTTTCACCAGTCTACCTTCATGAAGTGATACATCATGTTTGGTTAGAATTGCGCTATTGGATTTGGATTTGGGTTTATTGTGAGAAATATCAACTTTTGCCAAGTTCATTGACCTTTGACCTCTGACCTTCCAGCAATTTCACCAACAATGCCAACAATCTACTCCCAAGTAGTGATCCATCTTTTCAGTATGTTTGGTTGGAATTGCACCATTGGATTTGGATTTATTGTGAAAAATTTAAAGTTTGGGGAAATTTCTGGCCAATTTTGGCAAAGTTCATTGACCTTTGACCTCTGAACTTTCAGGAATTTTTCCAAAAATGTTACCAGTCTATCTCCAAGTAGTGATCTATCTTTGTACCATGTTTAATGAGAATTGCATCCTCGGATTTGGATTTATTGTGGAAAAAGGTCATTTTGGGGCAATTTTTACAAAGTTCATTGACCTTTAGCGTTTGACCTCAATCAGATTTGACCCCAATTTTACACACTTTATTAGTTTCATGCAATACATACATGTACCAAGTTTGAAGCAAATCTGCTTAACAGTTCTCAAGATATTGCCTAAACGGATTCGGGATGGACGGACGGATGGACGGGCGGACGGACGGACAACCCGAAAACATAATGCCTCCGGCAACTTCGTGGCGGAGGCATAAAAATTTTCATGTTTGCTTTAAAAATGCCGATATCCAAATGCTGAATTTACCAGTATCAATGGTGTGGTCCAGACTGGGCCCAGTGTTGGGTGTGGTGGTAGCTCCTCGCCACCTCGTCCAGCTGAAGTCATCGTCTGGGTCGTGCTGGTAGTAACATTCTCCATCCTCAAATGTGCAATCCACGAGGCTGAAGGCAGCATCAGGACTGGCAATCGCTGGTGTGACTGCAGGAAAAGGATTAAAGGGATAGTTCATTACTTTGGTTGCAATAAAAGCAGACACATGAAAGAAATGTATTACTGAAGGTTTGACAAGAATCAGTCAAAGGAAAAGAAAGTTATTTGATTTTGTAATGTCATGTGCGAAGTGCTCTCCCATACAATGTTGTGTAATGAGTGATTAAATAACAAATCCTCAAAATGTTCGGCCCAAATATTTTGAGGATTTGATCATTAATCATTAATTACTCCATATGTGGATCATTTGTGGGCAAATAACTTTCAGCAAGCTTCTAAAATAGACAATTCATGAATTTAAGACCATTGGCAAGAAGATTGCTAACAATTACATTTTGAAGGCTTTTTTGCCTTCCCAGTACAGTATATGCCCTTTAAGGAATGTTTGAGTATGTGAGCAAATCTGCTCAACACAATTACTAAACACTATGAAGCCCACTGCGTGTACAGTTGAGGCCAAAAGTTTACATACACCCAGGAAATTCAAAGAAAAGTTGACACTTGCCAAACATCATAAAGTTTACTGTATCTTATAAAATATTTGTGCTATCATGATGACTGTGATATCAAACAAATGAGTATGTCATGCCCCTTCATCATATTGCATTGTCATCAGGAGCTGAACAATATCTAGGTGTCATTTTTTCCTCAAAAATCTTCATATTTTATACATATAAAAATAAAAGCGTGTCAAAAACATTTCATATTTGTACTAGTTACTTCTCAACACAAACATTTCAGATTACACTTTTTTTGTTCAGTAGCAACATATCATGATAGAAAATGTAATATAAATCATAGATTTGACATTAATATATTTCTATGAAACGATGTTTGAAAATATGATAACATTACAATACATTTGGCGCAAATATTACTTTTTTTTCTTCAAAGAAAATTCCACCTGAAATATGATTTAATCCCAATCATGTAAAAGAGCTTACTTTGAACTATCATTTGATACCAAATTCGTCATGGTAGTATTTATATTTCTGAAGATATAGTAACTTTTACGATGTTTGGCAAGTGAACAATTTCAGTGAATTCCATGGGTGTATGTAAACTTTTGGCATAAACTGTATATAAAATCGAAGAAGGAAGACTTAAAGGATCTTAAAAATGTTTCTTTTCCCAATCAAATAAAACAAGGCATTAGCAATATTGTGTCTCGCCCACTTGCGAAAATAACCAGAAATATCGCGATCTCCGTTGCTACGCAAAAGAACTGTATCCCTGGCTGATAATTCTGTGCACAAGTTAGGAAGCCTTCAGCAAGAGTCTTGCAAGTAAACTTTAATGTATGACCTCAAATGACCTTTGACCTTATCATGTGACCTCTTACAGCACAATAACATGCAGGTGCCCCCAGTGCATCCATCATCCAAGTTTGATTGCCATTGTAGCAACATGTGATGAGTTATGTGTGATAAGAGTCTTGCAAGTAAACTTTAACGTACGACCTCAAATGACCTTTGACCTTATCTTGTGACCTCCAACGGTACCATAACATGAAGGTACCCCCAGTGCATCTATGACCCAAGTTAGGTTGTAATCCAAGCAACCTATGTGAAGTTATTTGTCAAAAGAGAGTCTTGCAGGTAAACTTTAACGTATGACCTCAAATGACCTTTGACCTTATCCTGTGACCTCCAACGGCACCATAACATGAAGGTACCCCCAGTGCATCTATGACCCAAGTTAGGTTGTAATCCAAGTAACCCATGTGAAGTTATTTGTCAAAAGAGAGTCTTGCAGGTAAACTTTAACATATGACCTCAAATGACCTTTGACCTTATCCTGTGACCTCCAACTGTACCATAACATGAAGGTACCCCCAGTGCATATATGACCCAAGTTAGGTTGTAATCCAAGCAACCTATGTGAAGTTATTTGTCAAAAGAGAGTCTTGCAGGTAAACTTTAACGTATGACCTCAAATGACCTTTGACCTTATCCTGTGACCTCCAACGGTACCATAACATGAAGGTACCCCCAGTGCATCTTTGACCCAAGTTAGGTTGTAATCCAAGCAACCCATGTGAAGTTATTTGTCAAAAGAGAGTCTTGCAGGTAAACTTTAACGTATGACCTCAAATGACCTTTGACCTTATCCTGTGACCTCCAACGGTACCATAACATGAAGGTACCCCCAGTGCATCTATGACCCAAGTTAGGTTGTAATCCAAGCAACCCATGTGAAGTTATTTGTCAAAAGAGAGTCTTGCAGGTAAACTTTAACGCATGACCTCAAATGACCTTTGACCTTATCCTGTGACCTCCAACGGTACCATAACATGAAGGTGCCCCCAGTGCATCTATGACCCAAGTTAGGTTGTAATCCAAGCAACCTATGTGAAGTTATTTGTCAAAAGAGAGTCTTGCAGATAAACTTTAACATAGAAAAAGAGAGTCTTGCACATACTCTTTAATATATGACCTCAAATGACCTTTGACATCATCACATGACCTCTGACAACACCATAACATGAAGATACCCATAGTGCTTCTATCAACCAAGTGTGGCTGCCATTGCTGTAACAGTTGCCAAGTTATGGATCATAAGAGAGTCTTGCAGGTAAACTTTAACATTTGTGACGGACGACGGACGACGGACGACGGACGGACGACGGACGGACGACGGACGGACGGACGACGGACGGACGCCATTTGGATCCCTTAGTCTCGCCTTCACCTCCGGTGGGCGAGACAAAAAGTGGTAAATGAGAACTTACATGTGCAGTTTCCATCATTGATTGTGATGTCATCCAATGCAATATGGGAATAGAGTGGTGTGCCTATCATCCCAACAAGCAAAACCTGCAGTGTATGGAGAAACACAAAGCAAGATACATATCAATTACATTGAAGGTTGAAGTCAGTTGTGATAAAGACTAAGTGAACCAACACCTGCACATACCTCGTACCCGCACCCAGACATATGGACACAGATCTTTTTCATTTATTGCTCCATACATCTGGAACAACCTCCGGAAAGCACCTTCATTATTTTCTTTTAAAGCTGTACTTAAGACCTACTTGTTCACTTATTAGTTTTGTGTTTCTGTTACTGTAATACCATTAATGTAAGAATGCTAGATATACGCCTTTGTATATTCTGTAGATATTAGTGTGAAGCGCGTAGAGAACCGTCATAAGTATAATGCGCTATATAAGCTTTATGTATTATTATTATTATTAAAAAAGAGTACCATGCGAGTCTTGAATCTGCTATGGGGTAGCAACACTATCCATCAAAGAAACCTCTTGGCTTATGATATTGACTGAATTATTTTTCACAAGTCCTCAAATTTCAATTCTTTGAAAGAATCAGATAACTGTGCAGATTACATACATGTGTAGACTGCACAAAGTAATATCTATTTATTCTTTAATCGTATAATTATTGCTTGTTGGTGCAGGTTGTAATATGTCTTGATTATATAATATAGAATTTGCATGTAAAGCGCATAGAAAGTGTTCACACTGCTATGCATTATATAAATATATATTATTGATATTATTACATCATCAACGACGTCAAAGTCCACAGTGAGTGTGGCCTGGAGCCAGTCAGCTCCATTGGCAGACTGCTGCCCCTCCAGTCTCCAGACGAGCTCCCTCGTAGCCAGGTCTGAAGCCAGGGCCGTGTAGACCAGGAGCTGGCCCATAGCGGGCCCATACATGAGGTACCAGAAGCCCAGACAGTGGGGGCCCTGGAGGGGCGGGGCGGCCAGCAGGAGGGCTCCCTGCATGCCCCGCAGGGCTGGGTGACTGGAGTCTAGGAACAGGTAGTGACCTAAGGGAGGTTAAAAAAGAAGCCAAAGAGTTTGAAAAAGATATCAGTGAGTATCAAAGAGAAGGCAAAGAGTTTAAAAAGGAAGCCAATGAGTTTGAACAGGAAGACAGTGATCTTTAAATAGTAACCAGTGGGAGAGATAGAGATTATATGATATCTTCTCTTTTATAAAATCTCAGCAGAATATCCTACATGCCCGGCAGGGTTGGGGCATTGGAGTCTAGGAACAGGAAGTGACGTTGAAAAGAAGCCATTGAGTATCAACACAAAGCCAATAAGTATTCAAAAGAAGCCAGTCATGAACGTTAAACACGTAACCCTATCAGAACTGATCATTAATGGCCGCATGGAAATTATACAGTAATGTATTGTCAATGGTACTGACAGATTTAATTCTAGCAGAAACTTGATGCATATATATCCCGGCAGATAAATGATCATCATACTACTATACTGAACTACCTTTTCTTAAAAAATGGGACATTCCTATTTCACATGCAGATCAATGTACACGCTGAATCTGTCCAATCAGTGTTATAACGTGTTTAGCTACACGCCCAGGCGTGATATATGAGGTTCCTTAAAAATTACCTGCAGGTAAATTATCATCATACTACTATGGTGAACTCCCTTTGTAGTAATGGAACATTCCTTTTTGCCATGTATTACAATATACAAGCTGGATCAGTCCATTCAATGTTTAGGTGTGTTTACCTCCTTCCCCAAGAGTGTGATCTATGAGCTAGAGGTCCTGAAGTAAACCCTGCAGATGAATCATGCTGAACTACCTCTTTTATAATGGAATATTCCCACTGGAAATGCAAAACAATGTACAAGCTGGATCAGCCCATTCAATGTTTAGGTGTGTTTACCTCCTTCCCCAAGAGTGTGATCTATGAGCTAGAGGTCCTGAAGTAAACCCTGCAGATGAATCATGCTGAACTACCTCTTTTATAATGGAATATTCCTTCCTGGAAATGCAAAACAATGCACAAGCTGGATCAGCCCATTCAATGTTTAGGTGTGTTTACCTCCTTCTCCAATGGTGTGGTCTATGAGGGGTCCTGACGAAAAACCTGCAGATCCCGTCTTGACGATCCAATCGAGGTCATCTCGCTCCGTGTTCTCCCACGCACATGATCCATTCTCAAAGTCACATGACCCTGCCAAGTGACCACATCACAAAAAGAGAAATCATGTTTTTCATTTATTTATTTATCATATTCATTGGAATTAAAGCACTATATAAAGTATTAATGCAGAGCAGATGTGATTTTGTTTTCTTCATGAAGGACTGCTTTTGTGATATTGTTTTTTAAATCTGAAACCAAAACATACATGAACAGCATCAACTTTTGCCAGCTATGAAGGATGAAAAGAAATGGAAATGATATATTCCTAGTTCTATCTATCTATCCTTGCTATAGTATTTTGCCCTGCTTCTTTCAGTACTAATCATTATGCCTTCAGTACTTTTTGATTAGTCCATACTTGTTTTGGTCTTGCTACAGGCTTCTATGTACAGTATTGTCATATTTTCCCAAATAATGAGTAAACCTGAAGTTTTAATAGTGTTATAACTGTATTTCAATCCACTTGTTTTGGACTTTATTGATACACCTGAATTAATCTCAATACAAATGTCATAATCAATGTTGTCCTTTAATAACTGCAAAAATTAAAATGAAAACGGATTTATTTGCAAATCAAGCCTGATGTTGTGACTAACCAAATGTACGGCACTCCCCTTCAAGTTTTTTGTAGTTTACCTGTAACGTGATGGCCAGATTTTGACATCCTAACTAGACCATGCAGGGCTCATAAATCCTAGAAATGCATCCCTGAACTGCGGGATAATTAGAAAACTAGAATGAAAATGGATTTCCACACTAAGGTCGATGACGCGACTCACCAAATGTACCGCACTGGCCCTCAGCGATGGTCACATCGTCAATTGCAATGTCGCCCTCATCTCCGTCGGTCGTTGAGCCTTCAAACATGACCCTGAAAGGCTGTGCAGCTGTGACTCCTACCTGGGCCCAATACCACTGGTCACCAAGGTTCTCTCCACCCTGCTCCCATCTCCTCGGAGTCTCAGACTCATCCGCCTAAGAGAAAGTTGTCAGGAAAACACAGAACTACAGTTGAGCCTGAGATCAAATGCACAGTGATTGCAATCAAATGCAATCCGCTCCGAACACTGACTGCAGTCTGACTGCAATAGATTGCAATTAGCTGTGATGTTGATCTCAGGCCCAACTGTATGTACAATTCATACAAATTTCTGAAGGGATTTGGACAGAATAATTCATTTTGATTGATTGTTCAATCGCTAAATAAGGTATGATACATCATAATGAATGCAGGTACATATCTGTATTGCATGAGAAATATTGGAAATATCACTTTGAATAATAATTGCAAAGGCAAAGGTTGTACAGAATAGGTACAGGAGGGCATCTTTAATGATTGATCGTTCTAGTTCTGAAAATTCCTTCCTCAAGACTTTACAATGGCAGTCAGTCAGAAAGAATGAACTCATGAATGAATGTAACAAAAATAGAACACAGAAATAAAATACTAGAGCACAGCTCACCCACTGGATCTTGACACCCAGAGACCCAATATCAGATCCAAACATGTGATAGTAGAAGGTCAGGCAGTACTTGGTCTGGCCATCGGATGGAGCAATCTGGTTGCTCAACAATCTGGCAGTCTGCCACTGATTACCAGCAGACATTGCGTACATGTAGTGGCCTGCAGAAAAAAGAGAAAGAAGTTTTTAGAGTACCAAAGTCATGTCGTCATATGAGCATGTTGTTAAGACAACTGGCTCTAAACAAAATCACTTGACCAGTCCGATATTGTCTAGCAGGCTAGCGTTGGGCACTCCCGAGTAGAGTCCCTACTGTGATCACAGCTCCTTGCTCTACCTGCATAGTTGAGAACCAGTTGTCTTGGCAATAATGCTTAAAGGGGAAGCGAACTGTGCGTGGTCTCTCATTGACTGTGTGTTATAAATACGTAGTCTTAAAATATACATTTTCAGACAACTATACTAATAATGCAGAGAATAAGTTAACCTATAATTGTATTTGTACAGAAAAACTGAGATGTTTCGAGAGGAAAAAGTAGTTATTTTGCTATTGAAACAGCATCACCATCGACATTTTTCGTGATAAATTTGTATCGCGAAAAGATCGCGCCACGACATTTCATGACTTTTTTCTCGAAGTCTCACACAACTTTTAAGACCCTATTTGTGACACGGGGGTACATGGTTTTGAAGTTACGTAACATTTTGTGCGTGCATGTCAGACCAAAAATTGATCAAAAACGTGCTTTCATGCACAAATCCAATGCAAATTCTGTATCTAGCCAGAATTCATAAATATATCATTATTTTAATTTTTACTGATGTTATTTATGACTGAAAAAATGTTGAAAACTATTTCCATCGAAAAAGCAAAGAAATACATAAAAAAAAATTTAAAAAAATAAAATACATAAGAAAAAATTTGATATTGCCATTTTTTAAAATCCTAGTTTGATAATAATCATAAGAGTGTCCGTACTTAAATGTAGCAATTTAGGGGCTATATTTAAGGATTTACAGCTAAATTTTTAATTTTATGCATTGAACCTACCAGTGGTTGTTCCATATGTGACGTCTACAAACGGTCCAGTGAATGGGGTGGGCGTTGCCCCGCTTCCCCACGTCCAATCAAACACATTGTCAGGATGCTGGATGAAGTTACACAGGTCGGCGTCCTCAAACGTACATGTACCGGTAGCTGTGGAAAGAGAATCATTAAAAGGATTATTTAGGAACTTTAATCTATTCCAAAATACAAATTTACTGCTTTTTCTACACAAGAAAAAAGTTCTGCTTTTTACTTTCCCTCAAATGGTATTCCTCCATTCAGATCATAAACAATTTTCTGAGCCACTTTTTACACAATATTGTTGTTGATTTGCACATACTGGAAATGGGTTTGACGACCCTGAAGGTCTTATCTTATCTTGTCTTGAGGAGTTCAAGATTACTGTACATATATGAGATAACAATAATTGCAAGTTAAATAATTCAACAAGAGACCACAACATCTCCACCACATATGAAACTCACCAGGACATGCTTCTGGTACAATACTGATGTCATCCAAGGCCATATCACTCGTGAACTCTTGACCAGTGAATCCTTCAAACACAATCTGTAGAAAAGAAAGAATTTAAAAGGAATATATACAGTATTGGGAAGACAAAAAAAGCCTTCAAAAGGTGATCGTGAGCAATCTTCTTGCCAATGGTCTTAAATTCATGTATTGTCTATTTTAGAAGCTTGCTGAAAGTTATTTGCCTTCAATTGATCTACACTTGGAGTAATTAGTGATTACTCAATATGTCTCTCAAGTAGATTCTTCACTCTCCTCGATTGTTTTGAGACATGGTAATAAGCGTTTTCAAGTGTATTATCATTCTTCTTACCCTGAAGTTACTGGTTGGGCCGTTAACCTGCACATCAGCAAAATGCCACCGGTCCCCAAGCGAGCCCCTACGGGTCCAGAGCGCTCCCCCCAGAGAGTCCCCCTCCTTGGCATACAGGTTCACCTCCCCCATCCCAGCACCATACATGTGATACCAAAAGCTGATGCAGGCTGGCGCCATGGTAACGGGGAAGAGAGCCGACTCCAACCGTGCTTGCTTCTCAGTGTTCTGGCTGCCTTCCACGTGGATGTAGTACCCATCCTCTGTAAGGGTTCAGATATGATTATAAATGGTGCTTGCATCTCTAACTGTGCATCAGGCATTGTTTGAACATAATAAAATCTGAATTTCCTTTATAGAGGCACAGAAAAAATATGTATTGCTGAGTCTATGATCATGAATCTTGCATTCTTTAAATATAATCTGAACATGTAAGGATTAATCAATGTAAATGTTCATATCATGAAAAAAGTGCACACATGTTTATCTCTTATTAGTTGTCCAACTTTCATCAAAATATATGTTGATATAGGGTCAATTAAAATGTTGTAATTGGCTCAAGTAGTACATAAATGCAATATATTTGCAATGTACTCATGAAAAAAATGTTTATTTCTTATGTTGTTTACGTAATACATATTTGAAGAGAACTACTAAGCTACATAAATCAGCTATAGCCTGGGGAAGAAGGTATGAATCACCTGTTCCTAGTGAGTGGCTGACGGAAGGGTCTGTTTTATTCACTAACATTGGCCCTAGTCTTCATATCTATCCAATCTTGGATCATTTACACACCAAAAGGGGCATCTACTACTGATTCAGGATTAATAAGCTTCTGTATCATGTTCATAATCAAAAGACATGCTCTCTCTTTCTCTCACCTTTTGTCCAAGACAGAAAAGAAAACCAAACACCTAACAAAAAAATCACCTAATACTTGAACTTTGCGGAGCACCATGTGAGAAAGGGAGGGATTTTATTCTTTCTAGGAGTTGTGGTAGTCCTAAAAAGGACTGCTGGGTTAGTCCTCTAAAGGACTGATGGGGGAGGGGGGGTGTCCACAGAAATTCTTTCTGAGAGAGTTCTGAAAAGGACTATAGGAGGAACTCGCATTTCAAATCGATTGACTATTCATCATGAGGAGTCCAACAAAAAACTCACCTGTTCCCAGTGTATGATCGACAGAAGGGCCTGTGTTGTCTGTTGGAGTGGGCCCCTGTCTCCGGATCCAGCTCATGAGGAAATCGTCATCAGTGGCCTGCACGAAGCCACAGAAGTCTGTCTCAAAGTCGCATTCCTGAGCAGTTGGCGCTTGAAGGTAACCAAAGACAAGGGGGAAAATACATTAAACATCAACCCTTCCATACCTGTGGTAGATAATACTGATTATAGAAACTACATTGATGTAAAACATCAATCGCAATATTATGCTCCATTTACTTCATCAGCCGGCTTCCATAAATGTGTTACTGGTGTATATTATAGTTGATTACTTACAACTTTCTTATACACATAGATGTATTGTACCTTTTGATATGGTCACACAATGTGCTGTAAAACATATATCAATCAAAATCACAATCACAATATATCATAGTTAATTACCTACTCAAAACAAATTATAAATATAGAGTGTTAAACATCACTGAGAATTCACAATATACTGCAAGCTGGATGAACAAAAATACCAATAATTCAACTCATAGATAGAGGTATATGATTTTTGAAAGCAAACAAATTGTCATTTTGCACTGAAATAATGATTATAGCAACCTCACCTGGTGGAGTTGTTGTAGGTGGAAGAGGTGTGGTTGAAACGTAGACAGCAGAAGGCGGAAACACTGGAAATATTAAAAAAAGGTACAATTATGCCCTCAGATCACCACTACTTGTCTCCCAATTCATTTGTTATCTAATACTTCAACATTTCCAAAGTCCAAACTATTGACAAATATCATATTTGAAGGTCAATAATTGCTGTCGTGCAACATAAAAATTTGAATTATATAATTCATGGGGGAGCCATTTTGCCATCTGATTTCAATTTTGGAATGGCTCCTACAGATGATCATTAAATGTCATGTGAATGGGATCTGTGACAGTTTTTGTCATAATCATGGTTGTAATCTTCATTTTGGTCCAATTATCATGCAACCATGTTAACAATTTCATCCCACTCTGGATCTTACTAGTGAAGAAATCAAAGAACTTCTATGTGAGGAGTTTAATTCTTGGACATTTCACATGAGTCTTGTTTTCCAAATATGTTACACATATTGCAATATACATGTAAAACTCAACCATTCATTTCAGGATTACACATGTTGCAGTATTCAACTCAACTAAAAGCAAATCTACCAATGCTGGCCAATCATCTTCCTTCAAAATTATCACTTAAGATCCAAGAAACTGTTAATGATAATATTCAAATCACTCAAGTCTTATCTATGATCATCACCATGGCTACAACTAACCTCAACTTCGGTTGGGATCAACACAATCTGCACCACAATTGAAATCCTGGCAAAGACCGGCATTGTGGGAATTAAGCAAAGGACCTTTGAAACTAAGAAATAAAATCTACTCACAGTCACAATTCCCTAGAGACACTTTGAAATCATCTAAGGCAATGTCACTGGCAGGACCATTACCCCGGATACTCCAAAACTCAAACTGGACCTCCTACAAGTCAAAAAAGACATGATTGGGTGATTTCCTAGAAGATGAAGTAAAGACATCCAATTGCATCACTTTGTATAAGATATATAATTGCTTCACTTCCAAGCAGACGAAATAAAGAGGGGGAAGGTTTATACTTTCGGATGAAGAAAAGACATAAAATTGTGTAACTTCCTTCATTACTAGTATAACCCAATACTATCAAAAAAATCAGAACAGTGCTCACAGCCAAAAACAAGATTATTTGGGGCTACCCAGCAACTGTGTGATAAATTAAGTGTGAACGTCGATCATAACTCTTTGCTCACCACCACTACGACTGGATATTTTGCATGTTACTAAAAAACATGCCCCTATAGTTCCTGCAATGTGTCCTGTGTACTGTGGTACAGATATACCATGTTCAGTAAAATCCATCTTAAACAACTTTTCTCCAAAAGGATTACACAGATATGATCATAAAATGAAGCTAAAAAATTTTAAAAAGTACATAAATCACATAACTATAATAAAGAGACATCAAATCGTAAAACTTCCGAAGGAACTAAATGAAGGTATCTCAAATGATGTAGCTTCCTACATGATCAAATAAAGATACATTAAACTGTGTAACTTCCTAAATGTCTAAAAAGAGATACATTAAATTGTGTATCTTCTTGTGTCAATATAAAATAAAGACTAACTTCCTACGTGACTAAATATAAAGATAGATTGTCTCGTGTAACTTCCTACATGACTACATAAAGACAGATTGACTTGTGTCATTTTCTAGATGACTAAATAAGGATACATCAAGTTAAGTGACTTCCTACATGACTAAATAAAGATACATGAAATTGTGTAACATCCTAAATGATTAAAAAAAGATACATCAAAATGTGGAACTTCCTCTATGACTAAATAAAAATATATCGATTGTGTAACTACCTCTATGACTAAATAAAGATTTATCAAATTG
The DNA here is from genome assembly GCA_963669155.1 of Arbacia lixula. Classification (NCBI taxonomy): domain Eukaryota; kingdom Metazoa; phylum Echinodermata; class Echinoidea; order Arbacioida; family Arbaciidae; genus Arbacia; species Arbacia lixula. The sequence continues at coordinate 8,339,826 of OZ022596.1, read as the reverse complement.
TGTAACTTCCTACATGAATAAATCAAGATATATCGATTGTGTAACTTCCTCTATGACTAAATAAAAATATATCAATTGTGCAACTAGCTCTATGACTAAATAAAGATATATCAAATTGTGTAACTTCCTACATGATTAAATCAAGTTATAGCACATTGTTAAACTTCCTCTATGACTAAATACAGAAAAATCAAATGGTTTTACTTCTTATATGACTCAATAAAAATATATTACATCGTGTAACATCCTACATGACTAAGAGATTCATCCGACTCCCCCTCTTCCTGCAAGACAAGATAAGGAGGGGAGGTTTATATTGATGGAGATGGTGGTGGTATTGTGCATTTACGTCAATATGTTTATATAATAAGATACATAAATGTGTGCAAAGAGAGAAAGAGAGAAAGAAATAGAGAGAGAAATAGAGAGAGAGAAAAAAATAGAGAGAGAGATAGAGAGAGAGAGAGAGAGAAATAGAGAGAGAGAGTGAGAGAGAGAGAGAGAGAGAGAGAGAGAAAGAAGGAGAAAAAAAGTTAAGTAAACATCAAGAGATACATTCAATTACTAAACTTTCTGATTTGATTTAACTTGATCTGTCTTCTTTGGTTCCTATATTCATATACTATGAGATATTAAGTACATTTTTAATAAATGTTATAATTTACAACAGAACAATATTAACCATAATCATGAACATGTACTAAACCTTGTATGCAATGACAATTCAGTTACATGTTATGGATTACAGAAGAGCTCCATGTGTTCGATGTGATTTCATAAGAAGCAAATGTATTAGTGATGTGATCATATGGTTACTTGCGCCTGGTTACACCTGTTTCATAATTCTAATTGAATTGAATGGAATCATTCATTGCAAATTCATGTAGATTTGTTTGCTCACAAAAAGTGAAATGTAACTATGTTATGTTGCTATATTGCATACACATCCTGTGAAGAATGAAAACAACAAATGTAATAGAAATTATTCATGCAACAATAAATTTGTATTGAAGTTTGTGTAACAAAGACCCTAGCTGAAGGCAACAGCAGTTCTCATTCAAAATGTGAACTCCGTAGGCGCTTCACAAAGATTTTTGTGAATATAATACACATAAATGCGATGGAGCAGAACTTTGGCATTCAGAAAGTAAACTTACTTTGTCATGTATTTTAACTTTTGTGCGTGTCACTGAGGTATTGCTGCACAAGTTATACACATGAATTTCTTACAGCTACATTTTGTATGGCAGACATGGGTGTGGAACTTTCAATTCACTTCAAAATTCAAGAAAGGTTTATTTGAATGACTTCTATCAGCCGAGGCTGAATTACAGTCATTTACATGTACATTGTATACATGTACAGTTTTAATGCATTGAAATGGTAACAATGATAAAGTGTAAATAAATACAACAAGAATTTAGTTTTTCAAGAAGTAAAATGATGAAATGAAAGGTAACATCTATTCAGTAAATTACACGAGTGTTGCCATAATCACAAAGAAATTCAAGTAACATAAAAATACAGGGAATATAGCATTCTTTTTAAAAAAGGAACGAAATAAGGGAGGGTATTTTTTGAAGAATCTAGTGATTTTACAAATGAATTACATGTATTTCTGGACATTTCTCGAAGTAACATTGATGGTTTGTTGATGAAGTATAGACTTACATAGGATGGATAGCCTGCTTGATACGGGATTCTTCCAAGCAGCCACTCTCTGGAATCACTACTCTGCTGACCGCTCAGTGTCCAGGTCAAATCTCGCGAGAAATCAGTAGATCTATAAACAGTAAGGATAATCCACATACATGACCAGACCAGTGGAAACTGAAATGGGGGAACTGTACAATGTATCCCCCGCAATACAAAAAAAAAAACAAGAGCTGATAATCCAAAATAATGTTTCCTGTTTCATGACATAGAGCTTGAAAGGTAACCTCTGCAAAAATTGATTTCATGAAGCAAAATTAGATCGTATTTTTCCACACACACAAAAAAAATGCAATAGAAATTCAAATGCAACAAATGACATATGAGTACATGTATGATCACATCAAAGTCATCATTAAAATAGAAATGAATGAATGTATATTATTAAAGAAATAAACTTTACTACTGATGTATGTAGAAGATTACACTTATAGAGAGCTGTTGATATATTATTTTCATGTTCTGGTGTAGCTTTTGTTATATACATATGGTTAATTGTTGTCCAGTACCAATTGTGTTATGAAGTATGTGTAAGATGCCACGATGGACTTTAATTGTGTTTATGCTTCTAGTCATTACTCACACATAGATGCGGAGCTCCCCCACATCCGCCCCATACATCAGATACCAGAAGCTCAGGCAGGTGGCCTCTCCCCTGTGGATGGTGGCCACTGTGCTGTTCAGGATCGCTGTATCACCAGCTTGGGAGAACAATTCACCGTCCGTGTAGATGTAGAAACCTAGATGGTGAGAGGATTTATTGAGTTATTTATCCATGTTTTCTTTAAATATACAGGGTACGCCATTCAGTTAATAAGCTGCTTTACAACAGCGCCCTGTATGAGACGTATAAATATATATTACAATATAGTTAAAGGCAGAACATAAACAGTTGGGCCTGAGATTAACGTCACAGCTGATTGCAATATATTGCAGTCAGATTGCAGTCAATGTATGGAGCTGATTGTATTTGATTGCAATCACTGTGCATTTGATCCCAGGCTCCATTGTATATTCAATAATAAACAACATCATAGATTGCAACTGAAAAACCAAAAACTGTACAATAATAAAAAATAATAAACTTTCATGTACATGGATTCCTATACCAATCACCATACCCGAAAAGTACCGTGTACATTATAACTAGGAATTATAGTGAGAACCAGTTTGAATATATAGCGTCATATAGGGTCATGAATATGTACCTACAACATGTTTATTGCACTTTTAACTTTCTTTTTGAAAATACTTCATGATAGACAATTTTGGATGGAAATAATAGGATTATTGAATAATGAACTATATACCTATGTAATGATCATGTCACATTCAGGATCATTTGATTTTTTGTGTTACATGCAAACTTATGCACACAAATTTTAAGAATAGCAGGCTTTCTGGTAAATAAAAGGTTTAGATGGCACACACAGATTTGCAGGTAATATAAATCACAATTCAAAGTCACAAGTGTCACTCAGAGGTACAGCCACTTAACTCTAGATTTTTTCACATTATCACATTAAGTTTTCTCTCAATTCCTCCTTTCTATGTCTCTCTCTCTATTTAAAGGGCATATACTGTACTGGGAAGACAAAAAAACCTTCAAAAGGTGATCGTGAGCAGCAATCCTCTTGCCAATGGTCTTAAATTCATGTGTCGTCCACATTAGAAACTTGCTGAAAGTTATTTGCCCTCAAATGATCAACATTTGGAGTAATTTAAAATTAAATCACAAATCCTCAAAATGTTTGGGCCGAACATTATAAGGATTTGCGATTTCACCGATTACTCCAAATGCGGATCATTTGAGGGCAAATAACTTTCAGTAAGTTTCTAAAATGGACAATACATGAATTTAAGACCATGCATTGGCAAGAAGATTGCTCACGATCACCTTTTTGAAAGGTTTTTTGTCTTCCCAGTACAGTATATTCCCTTTAACTCAGTAAGTCTGATCTTTTATGTCACCAGTCCGACAAGCATTAACACATGCAAACGATGTATACAGGTCAACGGGCCTTTTGCAAAGCTCGTAAGCACCTCTACTCCTCATCAATATTGACTCTGTATGTTAACTTCATCAGTCTTCTTTATACTAGTACAGTGGACTCTTTACACTGACCATTTCCATTTTGCTTCGTGTGGTCATCTGCAGGACCAGTGGTGGTGTCTCCGTCATCTCCAGAGCGTCTCTGCCAGTTCCCTTCATCGTGTTCTGCATTCAGCCATCCACACCAACCACTCTCAAAGTCACAGTCATCTGAACAACAATGTAAATGCATGCAAGGTTCAGTTATATATGTACTCAAGGAAAGGAAAAGATTGAATATTTTTACAAAAGAGACAAGAACATATCATTTTCATCTTTGTGTTCACTAAAAATTAAAGGTAAGATTGATAAAGAACAAAATACCCTGGAGGTGCCTGTTTCAATATTCTAACTACATAACTCACCTTTAGATCATGTAATTTTCTAGCACAAAAGTTTGAACTATTAAAGACATACAAACGTTTATGTATATAACCTACATAACTAAAATCATAACCGCACTAAAAATATGCTTAATATATGGTATTCAAAACAGGTCCAGTATGTGAAATACAGTAGCCAAAGATATTGAATAATATGAAATTAAATAATACAAATATGAATGCTTGCTTACTGCAGCCAGTCTTGGAGAAGGTGATCTCATCGATAGCAATGGTTTAATACACTCAGGTTATGATTATGTGAAATAAAATGAATGCTTGCTTACTGCAGCCAGTCTTGGAGAAGGTGATCTCATCGATAGCAATGGTTTAATACACTCAGGTTATAATTATGTGAAATAAAATGATTGCTTGCTTACTGCAGCCAGTCTTGGAGAAGGTGATCTCATCGATTGCAATGTCTGACTCTACGCCGTCCCTCCGGTATGCCTCAATCACCAGACTGTACCCTGCCATATTGACCTGTACCGCAGCCTCCTGCCACGCATCATCGTGTGAGTAGAGATGTGTGGCCAGCCTGATCCTCTGAGACCCATCGGCTGTCTGTGAAGGTGATCGTATACAAATAGAGACTGCTGAAAGTGACATTGTTAAAACTATGGGCATGAGGAACCTGAAAACAATTCTTCATGTGAGTAGAGATGTGTGGCCAGCTGGTTCCTCTGAGACCCATCGGCTGCCTGTGAAGGTGATGGTATACAAATAGAGACTGCTGTAAGTAACATTGTTAAAAATATGGGCATGAAGGACCTGTAAACTTAATCTGAGTGATGCTGTGCTGTACTTCATGAAATGATTTTTTGTCTTACAGAAAATCTAAATAGTACTGTGCTTTAATTGCTAAATTAAATCGTTTCATCAATACAATTAATGCTTAAAACGTATCAAGATGACTCATTGCTATCATACCGAGAACTCCAGGGCGTAGACTTCTTGGCCGTACATGTGGTAGTAGTAGCGCCAGCAGTGAACCTCCTCAGGGGTAGTAGATGTGACGCGGGGTGAGAAGAGCCGAGCAGTGAGGGTCTGACTGAGGGGCTGCTCCTCTCGTTCATCAATGTATAAGTAATGCCCTGTGGGGAGAAGATTGGTAAAGCTCACCTTTTAAAGGGAACATACTGTACTGGGGAGACAAAAAACCTTCAAAAGGGTGATCATGAGCAGTCTTCTTACAAATGGTCTTGAATTCATGTACTGTCCATTTTATAAACTTGCTGAAAGTGATTTGACCTCAAATGATCTACATTTGGAGTAGTTAGTGATAAAATCACAAATCCTCAAAATGTTCGGCCTGAACATTTTTAAGGTGTGTGATCAATTATGATTATGCTTATTCAAGTTTATATTTGGAATACTGTTACAGCATGTCATTGGTTTTCATGTGATTTTCATATGAGGATTGCTGGGAAGGGCTGTGCAGTCCTCATGATTGAAGGTTACTGATGTTTCACGGCAATTTTTGACAACCTAATTAGACCAGGGTTCACAAAGCCTATAATTCAACCATGAGCAATGGTTTAATTTAGTATATCAAGATTAAAGATGAAATGAAGGGTGATATCTATCAGTTAATAAAATGAAGCTACAATCAACACAAACAAATACAGAATTATATATTTCAAATGCAGAAAGTATAATATAAAAATTCATCAAAGAACAAAAATAAGAGAGGGCACCCTTTTGGAATCAAATGATTTTAGAATCGAACTAAGGGTATTAATGGACATTTCTTAAATCGACGTGGACAGTTCCTCTTTGAGCAACAGGGTCCCATTGCATAAAACTTACCATTAATGGTAACTTTGTCATCAATGATAACTACCATGGTAACATCGGTCGACAGCCAATCAAATTCAAGATTTCCATAGAAGTCATTGGTAGCAAATTTACCATCAATGGTAAGTTTTATGCAACAGGGCCCTGGTTGTAAATAACTACATCCCTCACCGAAGCTGGTTCCATATGTGACGTCCACGGAGGGTCCAGTGTTAGGTGTTGGGGTTTCCCCTGACCAGTAGACCCAGTCCACACTATCAGTATCATCCTGGACATACCCACATATGAAAGGGTCTTCAAAGTCGCATGTAGCTGTCCCTGCAAGACAAAAATCATAAACAAAAGTTTAATCCTATTCTGACCCCCCTGTATGATTTTCAATGAAATATAAAGAAATTTGTAAAACATGCATCTAATTTGCATAATTCGTAATTTACACAAAATCTAATATTCTTTCCGAAAACAAATTATGCAGCCGCGATCTTAACATATTCCTTTATCTCTGTGCAAAATTTGTTGTCGATTCAACATTCTACATTCCGTGGCCGAACCCTGCCTTCCAGTCAAACCTGCTCTCAAAAAGCCCTGTCAGAATAGGGTAAAGTGAAAGCTAGGTGCTGGCCATGTGCAAACAATAACCCGTTCTTCTTTTCATTGTCTGTTGTACTTTTGCATTATATTTGAATGTTGTTGATATGTGCAATCAGTAGCTCTATTGCTTTGTGGTATAAGTCCATTTTATATCCCTCATTAATATATTCCAGTTTGTTGATTGGTTGAAAGGGTGTCACATGACCACAAATATATGAACCATTAGGAGGAAGAGAGCTCAGAGGAGAGAAAAGTACTATTTTGTTACGTCAGAGGGATGTCATGTCAAAAATAGTCGCCCTTTTCCCTTGATTCATCCCGGGGACATGCGCGACACACAACATCTACGCAATACGTTTCTTTCCAGCTGCTTTTTTGAAGTTTTAGCGGAAAATCATAGCCGGAACTCCTGCGGTGTTGCGGCTGAAGCACAACTTGAATTTCCGTTGGTTTGCTCAAGCCGCAGGAAATAAAAAAACAGATCATATTTGCATCTGATTGGAATCAGATACAAATAAACTTCAGGATAAGAAAGAGATCAGTTGCCCATCAGAGTTATTCATCAGAGTTATCACCAAGTACAAGACCTGACCACTAAATGCACCGTAATCTTAAAAACACATCAAGTCTAAGAGTCCTCCTTCAACCTCAGAATCAAGCAAAAATTTAGAGTTTATAGCTGATCCTGAAAGAAGCAACTATACGTCATAAATTTCACAGGGTTCTTATTTTTGCGAGTTAGACATATACGCAAATTTAACAACACGCGAAAATGAGAATACACTGTGTAAACTAATAGTACAAGTACTCCACGATCGCGAATTCAACCACTTGCAAAACTGTCGAAAAGTCCCGACTCACAAAATGTTAGACTTGCAAAATATTTGTCGTATACAGCACCCAACACATTACCTTTGCAGTAGCCATGATGCAGAGATATATCATCGAGAGCTATGTCTCCTTCTCTTGATTCTTCTATCACTGCTTCAAAAATAATCTGTTGGAAAGAGTAGGCAAAAAGAAGCATTCAGTACCAGTTTTGTGTGTCTATTAATCTATACTACAAATTTCAGTTCTAATGTCAGTCAACCAGTAATGAAATACTAAATCATATGAGAAACCATAAAAAAAGCTCCTATAATATACATGTAACAAGTCTGCTTTCTTTGCATATTTTCTCACTACGTTCTTATGTTTTTTGAAGTATTTAAATTCTTCATTCTTGCAATATTTGATCTGCGTGTGCTCTTACACATCTTAATTAATCTGAATGGACCTTGAACAATCACCATTCATCTTAGTCCATACGTGGTCTTCGTGTCTTAGTTTGATTAATTATTAAATGTGAAGCGCTTTTGAAAAAAAAATGGTATGGGTAAAGCGCTACATAAATATAGTTATTGTTATTAATAGGCAAATACATGTTCTAATCTTTTATTTTGCCTTTGTATTTCAATGAAATTTGTTGAAATTTGTTAGGACTTTTTTTTTTAAAGAACACAATTGCAAAGCAAACTTGCATGGAACTCGACTGCTTCTACAATGCTGATTTGGACTTCCACCCACTCGTACGACAACTCCAGACCCCTCGACCACACGAGGGCGCCAGGCGAGGAGTTATCGGCATCGCTTCTGCGAACGTAAACATTCAGTGTGTTGATGGCCGGCCCAGGTGAGCGGTACCAGAAGTTCAGACATTGGCGCATTGTGACGGTAGAGGGCGGGCTTTGAATTCTAGCGATATCCCCTCCAAACTGTCCGTCTGACGGGGCATAGATATACCATCCTGTGAAGGTTGAGGAATGGGTTAGAGCAAGAATTAAATCAATACTTGTGTAGCAGTACCAAGATAGCACTAATAGTCTATAGACACTGAGAGGTTTTGTACAGTTACATGGTACATCAACAAAATAGTAAACAAATTATATATATATATAAGAACAATGTGATCCAGCAAAGGCCTAGAAGGCACAATTGACAGTCATATACATGTAGTGCAATTAAGGAAAAGCAGTACTTTGAACACAAAGCTATGCAAAATCTCAGGTTTTGTCTGACATGCGATTTTCATAAAGTGACTTAACCTCTTAACGAAATTATCTGATTTTTTCAAATTTGGTGTCAAACGTTGTGAGACACTTCACAAGAAAGAGTCATGAAAAGGCTTGTTGCAATATTCAGTGGTTGCACGTCAGTCACAGATCTTACCTGTTTCATCCGTGGCAGCAAACACGCTCTGATCTTCTTGCTCACGAACCCAGTTGAAGTCATTAGACGCATCTTGCATATACCCGCAGAAGTCAGATTGAAAGTCGCAATTCACTGGGCTGGTATCTTGTAATCCAAGACAAAAATACAGGGTCAAGAGAGAAATTATACATTTTAAATTTATCACAAATTTTTACAATAGTCTCATGATGATGATGTAAGAGCTTATCAGTGTCTCTTATATGACTCCATTTAATTCATTGATATTTAATTGTATGATTGTCTTTCTAGGTGTGTCTGTTTTCATTTAATTCATCAGTTTTTAACTTATTTTTCCCTCAATAGCTTTTTTTTTATCATTCTTGTCCTTTCTATTTATCCTTTCTAGGCCATTTTTTTTCAAATTTGTTCATTCTTCTCTCAGTTCCATGTTTTGTTCTGCTTTCTCCCAAAGTTTGTCCATTTATTTCTTTTTTATTTTCTTCTCTCTCTTTGTTCTTTGTGTTTAATTTATGTGCCTGCCTATTTCCATTGATATTTCTGTGTTGTTCGATATACTTCCTTCTCTATATATTTTCTTTCCCTCTCTCTTTCTTTCTCTGTTTGTCTTTCCTTCAATATACAGCAATATTGAGTAATTAAAGTAGTCCAAAAAAATTTGTCTCAGCTGATGACAAATGATGCACTCACCATTACACGTCTCTCCCGGAATGAAGAATACATCATCAATGGCGATGTCACCTGCTATTCCACTCCCTACAACCCCCTCGATGACAAAGCTGAAAGCAGTGGCTTGGTAGAGGGAAACCTGACCTAGCAGCCAATTCTCGCCCTGGTCTCCTGTTTGGTTCCATTCTGCAGCTCTGACTCCACTGGCCAGGTTTTCTGTGTATAGTATGAGGCTACCGACACCTGGAAAAGAAGATCATATTAACATTATTTCAGCAGGTTGGTTGCACAACGATCACTATCATCATCATCATCATCATCATCAAGATCAGGAGGCGCTGTAAAGCGCTGCTGTGGTCTTTACGAGAGCATACCCTGCAACTCTATCTTCCGCCAAGTGTGATGCACCCTCCATTCCTTCCCTGGACACTTTCCTTATGTCATCGGTCCAAGATGTAGGTGGGCGACCTCTGCCACGCTTCCCTTCAAACGCACCTTGCAGTATTGTTTTTTTTTTAATTCCTTCTGTTCTTCAAAGTTCTTGCTCCATAATTCTCCTTCTGATAGTTAAGTTGGTGCCAATCTTGGGTGAATATGTACTTCTTAATTTTGATTTACCTCTCTCTCTCCATGTTCTTTTACCTGAATATGTGTCATCTCATTCCTTCACCTGGGCAATTCCATAGGTTTGGTTAAAGTCGTGTAACATGAGTAACCAAAGACTCTTTATTTGATTGAAAAAGAAGTTTCTGTGCTGAGGATATGATTGTGTGTCATGGAAAGGTGGACTGTTTGCTACCTAAATAATTATTTCCATAATTTCTGCAAAACTATAACAGAATATAAAATAAAGAACCTTCGGTTACTCATGTTACACGACTATAGCCAAACCTGTGGATTTGCCCATCTGACTTTTCACCTACATGTATTCTTCTGTTTTGTCCGACATTTTTTTTTTCTCTCTACCTTCTTGACTGCTCTGATGTTCTAGGAATGGCTAAGTGCACATAGCTTTACTCACATACCACAGAGCAGGTAATATTGATATATTGTAAAATCCAAACTTATCATTTTTTTATTATGGTTGAACTATAGCCCTGCAGAGGCACATTAACTTTTCTATGACTTGTGTCATCAATGCACATTTGCACAGTATGTTTTGAAATCACTAAATGCATATTAAATCATTAAGCATAATTGATGCATTTTCATACAAGTATTACACACAAAAAGCATGGACGGTAGTTTTACTGACACACTGCAGATTTAACTCTAAATTCACCTGAGCCTGCCATGTGATACCAAAACTGAAAACAGCCATCAGTGGGCGCCTGGTTGTCACTGACGAGCCACGCTGTCTTCCCCTCGGAATTCAACCCTACCACAAGCAGCATGTACCAGCCTGTAAATGTAAAAAAAAAACACATGGTGCTAGCTAGGTCAGGTACTCTTCTAGCAAGGCACTGCTATGAGCAGTGAAATCATGATAGATTAGTTACAACTCAATTTCTGCATTTATCCCTACCACAAGCAGCATGTACCAACCTGTAAAAAACACATGATGCTAGGTCAAGTATTCCTCTAGCAAGGCACTGCTATCAGCAGTGAAATCATGATAGATTAGTTGTAACTCAATTTATCCCTACCACAAGGGGCATGTACCAGCCTGTCAAAAATATAACATGTGGTCATTGGGTGCGAGGTCAGGTATCCCTATACTAAGGCGCCGCTTTAATAGGAGATTGGTTGCAACTCAATTTCTGCATTCATCCATACCACAAGGGGCATGTCCCATGCCTGTAGAAAAACAAATGCAAGAATTGGGGGCAATTTTTAGCCATTCTTTTACTATGTTCAATGACCTTTGACCTTTCAGAAATCTTAACAAAAATGCCATCAGTCAGCTCCAACTTTTTACCATGTTTGTTTGGATTTGTTTCTATTGTGAAATTGTCAATTTTAGGTATTTAATTTCAAAAGTTCATTAACCGTTGACCTTGATCACAACTGACCACTATTTTACAAAGTTTACAAAGTTTTCATAAAATACATATATATACCAAGTTTGAAGCAAATCTGTTGAATGGTTCTAAAGATATTGGGTCAACAGATTTGGGATGGATTGATTTACATATGAACGAACAACCCCCAAAACATGAAAAGATGCCACTGTCGGTACCATTGCCAGTGCCTTTGGTGTGGTCAATTTCTGGTGCAGTGAGACCCGACCCTTTGTTGCCCTGTTCTCGGATCCAGTCCAGGTCATCTCCTTCCTGCACGTTGGACCACAAGCACTGGTCAGTCTCAAAGTCACAGAAGCCTGGACAAGGAGGGAGGTCATAAAATGGTTCACATTTACTGAATCCTAAATTTATGTTACAAAATGAGATAATTGCTTGACATAATCACTTTTTAATTGTAGTAAGTGAATTACACATATATGGAATGTGAATTTATTAGCAGAAATTTCATATTTAATCATCAGATTTATTATATTTTAATGCTAATCAAATAAAATGGAGAATATCCATGTAACAGGTGGCGTGCGCTAACATTTGTGGCGGCAGCATGCTCCACTGCAGAACCATTTATTTTTTTGGGGGGGGGGGACGGGTTGGGGTACTTTCATTTTTCTCTATGTTAAAACAAATATAAAAAAAGACCTGGCCTGATTACTGCCCCACTCTGACAAAAGGAAGCAACTAACAAAAGAGACGTTTAATGTAAATGAGCAAAATGTGTCTGTCACTTGTATTGGCATCAGTGCAACACCACATCATGTTAGATTGAATATCTTGCAGCAAGATGAATATTTCTTGTCCAGATATTGGCCATACAACATGCTGGGTACAATCTTAGAGTACCAATAACCCAGATTTCAGTCACTTGCTTCCTTTTGTCAGGGCAGATTAGGGTTAAATATGTGTAATACTCCTGAAAATGTGTATGATAAAGCATTAAGTTATTTTACAACTACAATCAAAATGGACAGGAAAATCTCATTAGGTTTCTAATATTTATCAGCACTTGCATCACTTTCTAGAATATCAAAATAAGTCAACACATGATAAATTTATGAGAAATAGCTTAGTTTGGAGCTCACCTCGTGACAAGCAGGGCCCTGTGTTGACAACGATGTCATCAACAGCCAATTCAGCATCATTAGAAGGACCAACCTCGGCCTCCAGAACAACCTGTATGGTTAAAGACAGCCCGTCCCTTTTTCAGATTACCACAAAACCATCAAAACATTGGCAAAACATATAGAGAAGTGTTAGCAAGCTGTATATTCATAATCTGAAACTGATACAGAGTGTAAAATTCAAGTAATGCACGTAAACAACGTCTGATAATAGTCTTTACCTCAGGCTCTTAGCAGTTTGTGTTGAAATATATGCTTTATTGATTAATCTGTTTATTAAATTATAAAACGCATTATAAAAAAATTGTTCTATAAAAGGAATCATCTCCAAAGTTTGGTAATTACTCATAAAATTAGGATTTCACACAGGCATAATAACCACATAGATGCTGTAACAAAGACTAATACTTCTTTTGTAGTCCGAAAAAAGTCGATTTGAAATGTAACGGCTGAAATTTTTACATATACAGAAAGCTTCAACATGCTATATTCTTAGAAATGGTCTTGAATAACACTTTCTTCAATTTACGATCGTGATAGACGATTTCAAATTTCAAACTTGCAAAAGGGACGGACAATCTTTAAACAAAGAGAAACCTGCTCTAGCAGCCACCTGTGTGCAAGAAACACCTGTCTGTAAAGACCACATTTAGTGTTTCCCTTCATCAACCCAATAAAAGCCTTGCACAGGTGTTTTGCACAGTTTGTAATTGTAAAGCTAATATAAACATCACGTATCCTTTAGAATTTGTATAATTGTATATGCCTTTCTGTTTACCTTGTGTGATGTCACATTCTTTATTTGTATCAATGTAAACCAGTGAAAATGAAATTTCCAATTGGACAATAAATTGCAATATCATATCATATCATATCATCAGTTTTTCAGGAGAAAACATGTATAAAACCAACTAGAACATAAAGTCAATCTGCTTATGAAGACAACATGGTTTGACTGGTTTTGATATAGGGTCCACTGTGAGAACAAACATGGGAAGGTGTCAAGGTCAATTTGATTAAATATCCTGAATCAAAAGGCAGGGCTGCCAACCTTAGTCAAAATATTTCAGTATTCTACAGACTAAAAATAAGTATTTTGATGGAAAAAATCAGTATTTTCAAATAACGACAACAGAACAACCCATGAACTAAAACTTCAAAAATCAGATTTTTCATGAGAGACCTTCAGTATTCTTCTAAAAATTCAGTACAAAACACTGAGAATCAGTACTACTTGGCAGCTATGAAATGGATTGTAGGTGTTAACCTGCCTCATTTTCTTTTCATGTTGGCTATTGGGCAAATAAGGACATGTTCACCTGGAATGAGGTCGTTGCCTTGACGGTCACCCTGACTTCCATCCAATCACTGGGCTGCATTCCTGGCTGAGATTCCCAGTAGGGGCCCACCAGGTCACCCTCGACCCTCTCCCACACCCTCAGGGTGCTGGCACCACTCTGATGGTACCACAGCACCATGCAGTCACCCTCAGCTGTGGCATCGAAGGTGCCGCTGTGCAGCCGGGCCGTGGCGCCCAGTGCAACACCGCTGGAGTGGTTCACGAATATAAACGACCCTGGGAATAAAGAAATATTCTTATTTTTGTGGTGCGCTGATGCCCTACAATAACTGTAAATAAAACAATTTGGGAGTGAAATAGCTGTTTAAACAGAGTTCGGGACAGTACTTGATGATTGTGGATTGATTGTTGCCAGATAAATCCATATCTATACTAGTACATCGATTACCAAAACATAGACAAAAAGTGACAAGGGCCCCGTTGCATAAAACTTACCATTAATGGTAACTCGGTCATCAATGATAACTACGTTGGTAATACCACCCGACAGCAAAGTTAACATAGAAGTTATTATTGATGGCAGAGTTACCATTAATGGTAAGTTTTATGCAATGGGGCCAACGTAGACCTGCTCTAGTTGTACTTAGTAAAGAACTAGGACTGGACAGCTACTACATGATAACATCAATGCAAGCTGGTAGAGCATTGTGGAGGAGCCAGCATAGTGGATTAACAACAGGGGGAAAATAATTTCAAAATTTGGGGGGCTTCTTTTAGAGCACATTGGTCGCTTTGGCTACAAATTTATATTGTGCCTATGGAAATTTTGGGGGCTCTTTTAACATTTTCCAGGGATCTTTTGAGCAGTTCGGGGGTGAAATCGCCCCGAGCCCACATGTATTTTTCCCCCTGATTGACAACACCTCTAGAAGTGAAGCAAGTTGATAAGTTAATGATGGCATATTAATTCATCTCAGTCTAAGTTTAAAATGTCCAAAAGCCTCAGATCCAGGGTAACGCTAGACAGGCTCTGACCTGATATTGTGCCAGTTGAATGGTCAGGAAGTGGCTCGTCTCTGTCTGGGTAGTCCTCTCCTTGTCCTCTCGACCAATCAAAATCATCGTTGAATTCTTCCTGGCTCCAGTCACAGAAATCATGCTCAAAAGTGCACTCTCCTGAAAAAAAAAACGAAGTACATGTCAATCTTATCCAGCTGACTGCTACATTATCCCATTTGCATAGGCTTACAAATGCACCACCTAGTTCCTGATTGGTTAAGGGTTAAATAAAAGTTATACAATTATTAATATTCAAAACATTTCAGGGCGTTTGGCCTGATATTTATCCAATTTAAGAGCAGTAAGTTTTTAAATAAATTCCTTTGGCCAAGCATGCACTCTTATATTCTTGCAAAACCTAAACGTTTAAAAGCTGGCAAGACATAGAAAGATGTATAAGAAGTAATTTGAAGTTATTGTTTTGGAAGAAGATGATATCTCAAATGGTATCCTTATGATCTTAATGAAATCGTTCAACTAACTCTTTTGTCCCAATGGCATTTCAACGTGTATCTTGCAATGAAATGTGATAACATGGGATTACGTGAGTTAACATAGTACCCATCCATTCTTTAACTTCACAGATTCAACCAAGGCCGTGTCTTATGAATAAAACTTGACTTGTGATTGATATCAATTGTAACTCATATAGCTCTCCGAATCTGAACACGAGTGGCGCTGTAATTTTTTTATCTTTAATTCTTGTGATAGGAACCTCCGGTCCATGAACATTCTATAGCCATCGTCTTGCTTGCGTCTTTTCATTCTTTCATTAGTCCATCAACAATCAATGTTGAGGTAGGCAAAATCATCGCTGTGAGTGACTGGTGGTATTTTTTTCAAGTCCTTCATCCATGTAACAACCTTTCCATTTAGGTCTCGAACAGTATTAATATTAAGAGGTTTACGAGGGTCTAAATTACAGATTCTGTGCGTCTGGTGTGAATTGAATATGTAAACTCTTATATTGAATATACTAAACTCTTACCAGAAGTATACGCCCCAAGAGCTATCGATCAGACATCGGTATCGCGAGGTGATATCGCCTGATATCGGCTATATGTGATAGGGAGAATTGTAACTATGTTCATTAGAGATAGGGGATTGGCCTTGCAATTGACTTAAATCAATTGGAACTCTTTATAAGACAGCCCGCTAAGACTACTTGAACTCTTACTTGCAGGGGGACAGAAACCGGGCGTGGCGGAGATGTCATCTATTGCCATGTCACTGTATGTCCCGTCACCAACAATGCCCTCAATTTGAATCTGTATTAGAAGGGTCAAACATGAAATCCATTATCACAGGTGCACTGGATTCATCTTCTCCTTGTTGACCAGTAACAGGCAGAGGTTTAATTTATTCATTTATTGACGTATTACTATTATTTACACAGGTTAGCCCCTTCAGTGGTTGAACACTGTTCTAAAATGGGGCCCTACTTTGACACAACATAAAAACTAGAGCAATTCGACTGCCGCGCAGTCGATAAATATGCCTCCGCCTCTATGCTAACTTTATTTAGATTTATTCTCAGAAAACCTGTTTGGTGGGCAATGAACCATTTAATTCCTATGTGAAATGAAAATATCATATTCTGATTTTCCATGTTTGGCAATGTTCATTGACCTTTGACTTCCAATCTAATCAGTCCGTCTAAAGCCATCCTTGTATCAAGTTTGTTTAAAATTAGCCAATCTGGGGGTAAAGTTCATTGACCTTTGACCTTTCAGAAATTTTACACACACTTTCACCAATCTACCTCCATGTAGTGATACATTTCTGTACCATGTTTGCTTCACATTGAACCATTAGTTTTGCTGTCAATGTGAAAAATGTTAAATTTGGCTCAATTTTTAGCCAATTTTGGCATAGTTCATTGACCTTTGACCTCTGATCTTTGAGAATTTTCACCAAAAATATCATCAGTCTACCCCCAAGTAGTGATCCATCTTTGCACCATGTTTGGTTGGTATTGCATAATTGGATCTTGATTTATTTTGAAAAATATTACTTTGGGGGCAATTTTTGAGCTATTTTTGGCAAAGTTCATTGACCTTTGACCTTTCAGGAATTTTACCCAAACTTTCATCAATCTACCTCCATGAAGTGATACATCTCTGTACCATGTTTGGTTAGAATTACACCATTGGATTTGGGTTTATTGTGAAAAATATCAATTTGGGGCCAATTTTTAGCAAATTGTTCCAAAGTTCATTGATCTTTGACCTCTGGCCTTCCAGGAATTTCACCAAAAAATGTCACCATTCTATTCCCAAGTAGTGATCCATCTTAGTACCACGTTTCATGAGAATTGCATTTTTGGATTTAGTTTTATGGTGAAAAAATGAAGTCTTGGGCAGTTTTTTGTCAATTTTGGCAAAGTTCAGTGACCTTTGACCTCTGAACTTTCACTAATTTTATCACAAATGTCACCAGTCTATTCCCAAGTAGTGATCTATCTTTGTAATATGTTTCATGAGAATTGCATCCTTGGATTTGCATTTATTGTGAAAAATTTAGAGCTTGGGGCAGTTTTCAGCCAATTTTGGCAAAGTTCATTGACCTTTGACCTCTGAACTTTCAGGAAATTTATAAAAAATGTCACCAGTCTATTGCCAAGTAGTGATCCATCTTTGTACCATGCTTCATGAGAATTGGATCCTTGGATTTGGCTTTATTGTGAAAAAGGTCAATTTGGGGCAATTTTTCACAAAGTTCATTGACCTTTGACCTCAATCAGAATTGACCCCTATTTTACACACTTCATTGGTTTTATGCAATACACACATGTACCAAGTTTGAAGCAAATCTGGTTAACGGTTCTCAAGATATTGCCTAAACGGATTCGGGCCGGACGGACGGACGGACGGACGGACGGACGGACAACCCGAAAACATAATGCCTCCGGCCACTTCGTGGCGGAGGCATAAAAACATAAAGTAACAATTTAATCATTTAATCATTTTTTTCAGGGAACAGAGTGCACATTACAAATGTTCAAATCCTTGTAAATTTGCAATAGGAACATCCTAAAAAGACATTCTGAACACTAATTTTTCTCTCTTATGTGCTTCCAAGGTTAGAGACCTGAAAGGAATTTTGGAATACCGCCCTATGGGCTCGATCGTATGTAGTGTTAACTTCACATGAGTACTATGGGTAGCACTGGTGTATTCCATCAATTGCTCAATGTCACAATGATTGTTTACTTCCCTATCATATCTTTTTTTCTGACTAAATTGGGCATATTTATAATAATCATGGAATAAAAACCTCAAAGTTGAAATCCGTCACAATCTCTGCTTTGGCCAAGTTCCACAAATTTCCTTGGTCTCCGTCCCTCCTGAAGATTGTCTCTCCCTGTTCGCCATTCTCTGCCCTCCACTTGATTTGGAACGTGCCCATGTCCCTGCCAAGCATGTGGTAGTACAGCTGGAAGCACATTGTAGACTGGCTGCCTCCACTCTGAATGGGGGAGGTCAGCCTCGCCAACTCATTAAAGTTGTTTTGGGAGATTGTGTACAAGAAGTAGCCTGTTAGGGAAAGAAATGATCATGGATTTCTCAGTCAAATGTGTTTCCTCTATTTGTGCCACCTACGTAGAGATCTAATGAAAGTCCATCGGGCCCGGAAAATAAATGATATTTTACTCCCTACCGGTCAATATATCATCATACTGAATATATCCCCACTGGTGTGGTCTCCGTCTTGACTGTTATATCTCACTATATTCCCCTCCCTACTAGTCAATATCCAAAATATCATTGTACTGGCCATCCCCAGTGGTGAAGTCCCGGTCGGGCTCAGTGCTACCTGTGAAGGTGGATGTGGCCCACTTCCTTGACTGTTATATTTCACTATATTCCACTACCTACCAGTCAATATCTAAAATATCATTGTACTGACCATCCCCAGTGGTGTGGACCCCGTCGGGCACAGTGCCTCCTGTGAAGGTGGATGTGGCCCACTTCCTGGACTCTTATATTTCACTATTTTCCCCTCCCTACCTGTCAATATCTATCATTGTACTGACCATCCCCTGGAGGGTACTCCCCAACAGGCTCAATGCTTCCTGTGAAGGTGGATGTGGCCCACTTCCTTGATTGTTATATTTCAATATATTCCACTACCTACCAGTCAATATCTAAAATATCATTGTACTGGCCATCCCCAGTGGTGAAGTCCCGGTCGGGCTCAGTGCTACCTGTGAAGGTGGATGTGGCCCACTTCCTTGACTCACTATATTCCACTACCTACCAGTCAATATCTAAAATATCATTGTACTGACCATCCCCAGTGGTGTGGTCCCAGTCGGGCTCAGTGCTACCTGTGAAGGTGGATGTGGCCCACTTCCTTGATTGTTATATTTCAATATATTCCACTACCTACCAGTCAATATCTAAAATATCATTGTACTGGCCATCCCCAGTGGTGAAGTCCCGGTCGGGCTCAGTGCTACCTGTGAAGGTGGATGTGGCCCACTTCCTTGACTCACTATATTCCACTACCTACCAGTCAATATCTAAAATATCATTGCACTGACCATCCCCAGTGGTGTGATCCCCGTCGGGCCCGGTGCCTCCTGTGAAGGTGGATGTGGCCCGCTGCCAGTCAAAGTCATCATCGCTGCTTCCAGCCTGCTTCCAGCTGCACAGGTCCTGCTCAAAGTCACAGGCCAGGGGCTTGAAGGTGTAATCTGGCGATGCCTCTGGGGGGTAAACTAGTTAACAGTGCACAAAAATAGAATATCCTTACTTGAATTGGTGTTTGAAGTCAATGTAATGGACATAGAAAATGGAATGATAAGGTGAAGATATCAAAATGCGGTATTTAACTTCATTCATTTCATTCATTTGAATGCATTCCCATGAGCAATTTACATTCACACTTTTGCACAAAGAATGCATAAATAATCCACTCTTAAATATTGTGGCACACACCCATTTAATGGTGAACACAGAAAGAGTTAATGAGAGTGTAGAGAATAAGTGAGATCATGAAATTAGCAATAAAGAAGTGTTTATATTTAACAGTTCAGAGACTGAATTGAGAAGATTGTTAGAATCATAGATAAAACCACAGGAGTTAATAAGAGTTTTGGTGAGAGGGAACAAGTTGTTACCACAACAGTCACTGGAAATTATCTAGTTATGACCAGAAAGCAGGTGGCTTGTAAAGTGTAAATGATGTTGATATCAGAGAATTGTAAACATAAAAATTTGACACTTTAATGATTACATACATGGACAGTCTCCTTCCGTCAGACTGAGGTCATCAATGGCAATGTCTGCATAGGGTAGGTCAGTCATCTCTACCATGATGTACACCTACAAGGAAGCACACAAACACATTTGTAGAAATATCTGACCTGCTACGTCTAAGACGTTTAGACCAGCGCTCGCAAGCTTAAAGAAAATTATTTGTGCCCCACCCAGTCATATCTGATGAACAAAGGGTGAATATTGAACGTAAAAGTTTGCGCGCCGGAACATTGCAATTGTGTCCACTGGAGATTTGCATTGTGTTTATACTTTAAACATGCCACTAGGGCATGTATGTACTATGGTACATAGATCACCTTCCTAGATGGACATACAAGCAAGTTCAACATATACTATCTTGAAGCGTACATGTAGCTAAATTAATGATTACACACATCAGTGGCATTCAATTATTATAAAAAGTGCATAAAATACACAATAAAATATGTCACTAATGGGTACACACAGTTCCCAATTCTGAGAAGAACACTTGGGACCTGTATGTCGGTAAATAGGTTAACAACATTTCTGCTAGTAAGTTTCATGAATATGATCTTGAACGGTAGCTTAACAATTTGAATTGTTGACCACATATATCAACACCATTCAAATCTCATGAAAAAAAGTACTTGAAACGTTCAAACAGGCTGAGGTCACTTAACGCACGACTGGTGACCCTTCTTGTGCTAGATCAGATAACCCAATTTGTTCCTGTTTCAACATCTTTGGAATTAATTACCAACAATCCTAATCAAATTTGAGAAGTAATAAGTTTTGTATTCAGATACTTGTAACGTTAACGACAAGAATTTTGATTGATTAACATGAGATTTGAAATTAAGCTGATGGAAATCAAAATCATTGAGAATCTCATTTAGCATAAGACAGGATCACCAGTCATGCGTAAAGTCATTCTTAGCTTAAGAACAGCTTGGTGAAACATCCCCCTGGTAATGTACAGGTTAAGTAATGTAATGTAGTGCAATGTAATGTAATGTAATGTAATGTAATGCAATTGTAATGTAATTGTAATGTAATGTAATGTAATTGTAATGTAATTGTAATGTAATGTAATGCAATGTGATGTAATGTATATGTATGAATGTAATGTAATGTAATGTATGAATGTAATGTAATGGTATGTAATGTAATGTAATGTAATGTAATGTAATGTAATGTAATGTAATGTATGAATGTAATGTAATGTAATGTAATGTAATGTAATGACTTACATCCCTGTACTCATCAAAGTCAATGGTGACGGTGCCATTCCTCCACTCATCTCCGTCCTGGTCCTGATCCCCATACAGCATCCAGACCACATGGTCCACAGAGAGCTGGACACGATCGCTGGCAAAGACCATCAGCTCCCCGACGTGGGCCCCCCGCATCATGTACCAGAAGTTGAGGCAGCGCGCCCCCTGGAGTTGGGGGGCACCAAGGTGAAGGAGGGCCGTGTCACCGCGTGTCCGCCCGGTTGCGTCGGCAAGCATGTAGTAGCCTGCAAGAGAAGATCGACATATTCTTATGTGATATAAGTCCTTTTAACCTCTACCCTGCCCAAATAATGTTCTCAAGTTTATGACCACTTTCCAGAAGCTGAATTACCCTCAAGGTTACAGCTGCCCCTTAAGTTTTATTGGGTTAGTCCTTGAATGACATTTACTGGAGTTCTTTATAAGGTCCAGTTTCTGTTAAATCAAAATGCATCCAAGAAACTGATATTCTGTATGAATTTCACTTTTATTGTTTACTGGTATCTTATGACAGAAAGGGTATAAATTCAGAGAGCTCAGAGAATTTGAAGCAGTAATATCAGGAGATTCATCAGATAGAGATAGACCGATTCAGAGATTGAGATTCATCAGACAGATTCATCAGACTTATTTCAGTATTAAATGCACTACAACCCATAATACACTTTCAGTCCACTAGTCCTCCTTCGACCCAATTAAACTATAGACTTTACATTTGATCGCAACACACAACACTACCTCAACCCATACATAGCAATAGTTTTTTTTTTTTTTTTAATTTAGGAACACACCCAGTAATAGGAAAGATAGCGTGCCTCATCCTGTAAATGAGTAAAAAACAAGTCCAAAATCTTGGAATCAGAAAGATTTGAACCTGCACTCTACATGTATTTCTACTTCACGGATCAAGACACTAGAACATGGAAACAAATACCTAAGAATTAATATAAATGAGAGAGTGAAAGTGATGGGTTTTGGAGTTTTGGAGGATCAGCCCAAAACTTCTTCAAAATCTAAGGATTGCTGTAATTTCATTCGAAGCCAGTTTCTTCTTTCATTATTGGGAGGGAGGTTCTGCTACAGTATACTCTTCCATTTTCTGTATTTTTAACAAACTTTTACTTTCTTGACCTGCAAAATGGAGCCACTGTCTTCAATACACAGCTTGTTCCTCACCAATGGCTGTTCCGAGAGTGTGGTCGTTGTTAGGACCGGTGTTTCCAAAACCGTCTGATCTCCCGCTGGCCTTGATCCAGTCAAAGTTATCGAGACCGATGTTGAACCACTCACAGAACTTATCCTCAAAGGAACAGGAGCCTGGAATAATGGAGCAAAAAAGTTATTAATAAGTTGTATTTATTTAGAAATAGTAAGTAAAACCTTTAATTAGCTAATCAATGAAAATGCTAATTAGTAAACCAATCATGGTATACATACCAAAGGAGCATGTGCCAGGTGCGTAGTCCACATCGTCGAGGGCAATGTCACCCCGCTCACCAGCACCAACCACGCCCTCAAAGACGACTTGGTAGTTTGTCTGCCTGG
Source organism: Arbacia lixula (assembly GCA_963669155.1). NCBI lineage: Eukaryota > Metazoa > Echinodermata > Echinoidea > Arbacioida > Arbaciidae > Arbacia > Arbacia lixula. Next base: position 8,316,810 of record OZ022596.1, on the reverse strand, counting down.
TGATGCTCAGCTCTCCGTAGTACCACCGGTCAGTAAGACCTTCAGCTGCAGTCCACTGGGGGTCTTGATCTCCATCCAACTGTGATTGAAAACCAGTATGAACCAGTTTAAATTTGATGCAACCAGTTTGAACCAAATCAAATTTGGATTCATTGAGTTGTATAAAAAAGTTTTTTGTGATCAGCTCCCGTAGTACCACCTGTAAGACATTGTGTAGTCCTTAAGAACTGGCGGCATATCTGACTTGTTAATGGAATAAGGCACATTCAAAGCCATACATACTGTAAGAAGTGTCATATCACGTCCTTTGAACATTATAATTCTAAGCAGCAGTGCCACTAGAAAATATATCCCCCTGATGAAATATAACATCTTTGAATATGATATTGCACCCCATGCCAGTTAATATTTTGACATATAGCATTCATGGACTACTTACCATGACATTAAGCGAGCCCATCTGGTCACCATACATGTGGAAGTAGAAGCTCCAGCAGATGTTAGTTGAGTTCTCATCAGGGTTGAACTCTGTCGTCAGGATCCTAGCCTTGTCCCCAGGAGTTTGGGAGCTGGCATCAATGTAGACGTAGTGACCTTGGGAGGGACATGTAACCCCATCATTAAAATGTTCTCAAATGCAGCAATGATATGTATATGTTACTCGTACAACATAATTCTTTTGTACAAATATCATAACGATACAAATGACACAATGTTGCCAGGGCCCTGGCTTTGTTCCCAGGAGATTGAGAGGTGGCATTAATGTAGATGAAGTAACCTTTAGGAGGCAACCCATCAATATCAAATGATAATTAGCGACCTAGTAGAGACCAATTCTCCTCAATGACGCCTTATGCCAGTATCACACATTGCTATGATTTATTGTACGATTAACATATTAATCGTACACTATCGATTGATATTGATGTAAATCTCTATCACAAATTCATATTGATCCTAGCTTGTATAGATCTATTAATCCTATCTATAGGATTCAATGCAAAATCATACATCGGCTTTGACTTGTAATAGATAGCATTGTGGTTTTGTGATATGGTGAATTGCAATGAGGCCACAACTGAGAAGATGTTTTTGGAGTTGTCACTGCGACATGCCCACAATTTCCAGGTGAATTGAATTAAGACTTCCCCTAATAACCTATTCTGCTGCATAACAAAAACAAACAAATAAATAAAATATTTGAAGAATGAATGACAGCTCTAGACTCTTTTTACTTCTGAGGTAAAAAACTAGAGCAATTCGACTGCCATGCAGTCGATAAATATGCCTCCGCCTCTTTGCTATTCTCAGAAAATGTGTATGTTTGATGGGCAATGTACCATTCTTCCTATGTGAAATGAAAATATCACATTATGTTTTTCCAAGTTTAGCCAAGTTTGGCAATGTTCAATGACTTTTGACCTCTTACTTCTTTGACTTCCAATCTAACCAGTCTGTCTAAATCCATCCTTGTATCAAGTTTGTTTAAAATTAGCCAATTTCTGGGTGAAGTTCATTGACGTTTGACCTTTCAGGAATTTTACTCAAACTTCACCAGTCTACCTCCATGAAGTAATACATCTCTGTACTATGTTTGGTTTGAATTGGATCATTAGTATTGGATTCAATGTGAAAAAATATTTATTTGGGGGCAATTTTTAGCCAATTCTGGCAAAGTTCATCGACCTTTGATCTCTGACCTTTGAGAAATTTCACCAAAAATGTCATGCAGTCTACCCCCAAGTAGTGATCCATCTTTGCACCATGTTTGGTTGGTATTGCATCATTGGATTTTGATACATTTTGAAAATTATCACTTTGGGGGAAATTTTTAGATTATTTTTGGCAAAGTTCATTGACCTTTGACCTTTGAACTCTCAGGAATTTTACCCAAACTTTCACCAGTCTACCTCCATGAAGTGATGCATCTCTGTACTATGTTTGGTTAGAAATGCGCCATTGGATTTGGATTTGGGTTCATTGTGAAAAATATCAATTTTTGCAAAGTTCATTGACCTTTGACCTCTGACCTTCCAGCAATTTCACCAACAATGTCACCAGTCTAACCTCAAGAAGTGATCCATCGTTTCACTATGTTTGGTTGGAATTGCACCATTGGATTTTGATTTATTGTGAAAATTTTTAAGTTTGGGGCAATGTCTAGCCAATTTTGGCAAAGTTCATTGACCTTTGACCTCGGAACTTTCAGGAATTTACCAAAAATGTCACCAGTCTATCCCCAAATAGTGATCTATCTTTGTACCATGTTTAATGAGAATTGCATCCTTGGATTTGGATTTATTGTGAAAAAGGTCAATTTTTGGCAAATTTTCACAAATTTCATTGACCTTTGACCTCTGACATTTCAGGAATTTTACCAAAAATGTTACCAGTCTATCCCCAAGTAGTGATCCATCTTTGTACCATGTTTAATGAGAATTGTATCATTGGATTTGGATTTATTGTGAAAAAGGTCAATTTTGGGCAATTTTTACAGATTTCATTGACCTTTGACCTTTGACCGCAATCAGATTTGACCCCAATTTTACACACTTCATTAGTTTCATGCAATACATACATGTACCAAGTTTGAAGCAAATCTGCTTAACGGTTCTTAAGATATTGCCAAAACGGATTCGGGACGGACGGACGGACGGACGGACGGACGGACTTACGGACAGACGGACGGACGGACGGACGGACGGACGGACGGACGGACGGACGGACGGACGGACGGACGGACGGACGGACGGACGGACGGACGGACGGACAACCCGAAAACATAATGCCTCCGGCCACTTCGTGGCGGAGGCATAAAAAGTGAGTGATAAGATTTCTGTGTATTAAGTGAACAAAAATGTGGCTTAAACATTGAAAGAGTTCAGTTCTCACCGAGCTCTGTCCCTGTGGTTACATCCAGCGATGGACCAGTGTACAATGTCTCAGTCGGACCCTGTCCCCACGACCAGTCAAAGTCATCCAGGAGGTCCTGCGTGTACCCACAGATACTGGCATCCTCAAAGTCACACACATGCTGACCTGAAAATGAGAACAATGGAAACACACCATCAAGAAAGCCATCATGATCGTGCAATTCTCGATATCGCAAATATATATGAAACATTACTTTACACGGTGTTATCGGCTTTTCAGTAAAAACTTGTTGAGCTGTATTCCAGTTTTGAAGCCTCGCACACAGTGACTTGCGATGGTGGAATTAGAAACGGCTCTTTTAGTCAAGAAACATCTCATGCAAACTTTCCATCTTACAGTATAGTTACAAATAAAGGATAATTTTCTGTGGGAAAGTGTCATTGGTAGTGTGATTCTTTGCACTGACCTACCGATAATTGAAAAAGCCCAGTTCTCCACTTCATGCACCAAAAATCTGAAAAAAGGACCTTGCAATCTTCAGTCACAGTTCACAACTACTATTCCAAGACACCAAGACACAAACCAACTTACCTGGGCAGGGACCTTGGGTGATGAAGACATCATCAATGGCCATGTCACTTGTGATTTCATCAGTTACGATGCCCTCAAACACAAACTAGAATGGTAGACAGCGGAAATGGTGTAGAGAGAGAAAGTAACGTGTCAATTAAATCCCAATCTTCATACAGTCAAACCTGTCTTAGTGGCCACCTGTCTATAGCAGCCAACCTGTCTTTAGTGGCCACTAAAGTAATTCCCCCAGAGAGAGATCATGTGTTAAAGAACCTGTCTATAGCAGCCACCTGTCCATAAAGGCCACACTTTTTGTTTCCCTTGGGTGGCCACTATAGACAGGTTTCACTGTATATGAAATCATACAGAGTACTGAAGTGTGACTTCATATGAGCATGTTGTTGAGACAACTGGTGACTCTCATTGTGAGTGGCCGAGAATAGCCCACAAGACAATGTACATGAAGGACTATAATAGTGAAAGTGATAGTGGAGTGATGTTGTTTGGAACCAGAAGCTGGTACGTGTTACAGTGGATATGACAACATCACAGTGGTATTCTACTACATACATAATTCTACATTCAGTCTCAGAATTGTTGTTCCATTTTTCTACTTCTCACACAATGACTTTCATTCATTTTTCAATGTTTGATGTCATATACATATTTGCATATCATGACAAAATCAAGACTTGTATTAAATTTCATAAGATGTAATAAGACACAGTTTATCAATCAATGGTGAATTCTGCCAAGTAAAAACAAAACCCACATTGAAAGCTGCATTGGTGTCGTAGTGTGCGTGTGTCTGAAGCCACCTGTTGCCATAGGAACCCGTGCGGGTCAGGACGAGGTCACTGTAGGTGGCATTGATCCTTGCGTAGACGTTCATCGTGCCCATGGCCTCGCCCCACATGTGATACCAGAAGGCAATGCAGGCCTCGCCCCACGCTGAAGGGATGGCTGGTGTCTCAAGCCACGCCCGCTGATTCAAATGGGCGCTTGATTCCGTGTACATATAATATCCTACATCTGTATCATATATAGTTTACAAACACAGAGAGACATAAGCATTTTTTTACGGTAAGGATGATATATCTCAAATCAAATGACATTTCTGACTGATTATCTCAGTAGTGTGTGTGTGGGGGGGGGGGTGTAAAGAAGTAATCTAAGCTAATTTAGACGACACAAGATTACAGCCCTTGGAATTCACTAATTGGTATATCATCCATCGGAAAAGAGAGATAGGAAAAAGAAACAGGCTGCTAGATTCCGTGTGCATACAGTTTATAATATCCCACGTCTGTATGATAAATAGTGTGGGAACACAAGAGACACACTATTTTGCCCATAGGCTACTTCCTTCATATTGTGTTCCTGTTCTCGCACTATCGGCATAAATTTACCTATAGTCTGTGGCGGAGGTATCAACAATGAATCAATTGAAATTGATAAAAAAATACAGTAGTTATATGACATCTACAATGGAGCACGAACTAAGACCACATATTCAATGTACACTAACTTCAAAGGGCGCAAAATAAATCTTCTGATGCAGTAACATTGATTTTTATTATAGAGTTGCAACAGTGGGTGATTTCAATTGTTCGCTGTAACGATTATGTTGATGAAGTATACCACAGTAATTCCAAGGACAAAATCAATTATACTGAATCAATAGATTCAGCACACAGTTTGCATGAAAACTCAAAAAAGGGCCTATTTCGAGTTTAGCAGAAAGGTAGTATTCCTTGCAGCCAGTTATACTCACAGGTGTCAGTGGTATGATCATATGTGGGGCCCGTGTTCTGAGAGAGTGTGGCTCCATTGTTCCTCGTCCAATCAAAGTCATCATTCTGGGGCTGCGTGAAGTCGCACAGACCCGTATCAAAGTTGCAGTTATACTGGATTAGAGCTGTATAGGCATAATGAACCATACAGAATGGGTTTAACTCTCTCATTGCCATTAGCATTATTACATGTAGTAAGCCAATGGGGTTTGCAAGACCGGGTAATGTAAGGGTTAACTCTCTCATTACCATTTCCATGAATATATGTGATAAGCCAATCGAGTTTTCAAGGCCTGGTAATGTAAGGGGTAACTCTCTCATTACCATTAGCATTATGACATGTAGTAAGCCAATGGGGTTTCAAGGTCTAGTAATGCAGGGGTTAAGAACGTCTGCAATAAAACATTTTTGTAAAATATGCAAATATTATTCACGTCGTGCAAACAATACGTCAGTAATAGTAACCCCAAAGCTTGCCTGAGGATTTTTGTCACAGCATCAACAACTATGTTACAAGAAACTCAAGAAACAAATTCAATTTAACTTGGAATTAAGAAGATCTTTATCACACAAATCCCTTCTTTTCCAAGGAAATTTATTCTGGAACTCTCTACCAGAGGACATATGTGACTCAAATTTTGTAAATATTTCAGAAACGATATAAAATAATATCCAATCCCTAGGTAATCCAATACTTGCGAGTAACTAGATTCAACGCATAGACCTAGTATTTAGTAGTTTTGTATTTTTTCCTTGGTCTGTTTTGTATTGTTTGTGGGTTTTTTACGGAAATGTTTGAAACTTTAAATTTCATCATATTTGTAAGTTTTTAAATTTATGTACAATGTTTTGTTTTAAATCCATGGGTCAACCACATGATAAGGTCTTGACACTTTTTTGGTTTGCTAACCCTCATGAATTAGTATTTTAACTTGTACATGCAGTTTTTACTGAAATGTTCTTTTATATTGTTATCAATTAGTATGTATTTTATATTGTTTTTTTATATTGAAAAAATAAACTGAACTGAACTGACAAAGTGTGTTTTCTGAGACTTACGAGGTGTTGAGGTGGCTGTAGCAGGAGGCACTGTAGTGGAACCTATGTTGGGGTCAGCAATAGGGGGCGACACTGCATGAAAAGAAAGAAAGAAGGAATACAATCTCACTCTTGGTGTAGTCACAGATATGTATCCGAGACCTGCTAGAGACTGGACAAAAGCCTCCAAGAAAATCAAACATGTTTGGATTTACTGCAACTATTCAGAGACTTGGCTGCATGAAAAGAAAGAAAGAAGGAATACAATCTTACTGTTGGAGAAGTCACAAATATGTATCCAAGACCAGCTAGAGACTGGACAAAAGCCTCCAAGAAAATCAAACATGTTTGGATTTACCGCAACTATTCGGAGACTTGGCTAGTCTCAAAGCCAATGAGATGCCCTCTTTATGAAGAAAAAGTACCTACAAGTAGTCAAGAAATGTGCCATCAGTGCAATGAACGAATGCTCATTGATCTCTGATAGAATCCATTGTGAAGGGAATTAAGCAGGTAAATGCAAGAAAATCGTATTTCACATCACCTACATGACTATACCCTTGCATTCAAATAGGTGATATGAACTGACTTATTACCCAGTATTTTGAGAAGTCACAGGATGTGTCACTCATCAACATAAAATCATGATCAATTGGCCAACCGTGGATAATTGTAAGGTATAAAACATGTTTTTCTTGTTAAACCTTCTCAGCTCCATGGGCATATACATGTGTCACAGATTAATGGGATTTTCATAGCATGATACCAAAATGATCACCACAGATACTAGCACAAATAGCACATACATCAGCATTTCATCTACTTTGGAGACGATTACATGTGTCATGGTAAAGGGTTCATCCTCATCAGGCGTCGACCCTTAGAAAGAGGGTGGCGACTATGCACCTCCATCTACTTATGTCCCAAACAGTTGTTCGGCCATCATCATAAGTAAGTCCTGTCCATTTCTTGATCATTTCATCAGGTGGTTCGCTGTCTACCTCATTCCAGTTTGCCTTCTACCATTCCTTCAAGCAACATCTTCTGTAGACCTAATCCTCTCATCACATGACCAACATACGCAAGTTTCCTATTCTAGTTTATCTTCATCAGATCTCTTTCTTTGCCTGCTCTATTCAATACATCTGTATTATTAATTTTCATAACCCAGATGATTCTTAGCATTCTCAGGTAGCACCACATTTCAAATGATTCTAATTTCCGTTCTGTTTCTTTGCATAGAGTCTATGTTTCAACTCCATACAACAGAATCCAGATGTAGCATTTCCAGATTTTGCATTTCAGTTCAAAGTTTAGCTTCCTAAACATTTTCATGAAAAATGATCTAGCAATCTCTATCCTCTGTTTTATTGGTTAAGGGTTATTGAAAATGTACATGTAAATGTTAACAATTAGATCAAATATTGGTGGGATTTAATCATGAATTGTAATTCATGAAGCAAACATAGTGAAGAAGACATATACTGACCTCCACAGATTTCCTCATTGAATGAAACATCATCAAGGGCAATATCTCCTTCGTCTCCGCCATCAGTTCCCTCCAAGACCACCTGGAAGGTGGAATAGATTTATATTAATCCCCCTCAGAACCAGGTCTGCCCAACTCTGACAAAAGGAAGCAACTAACAAAAGAGACTATTCTTGTAAATGAGCAAAATGTGTCTGTTACTTGCATTGGCATCAGTGCAACACCACATCATGTTAGATTGAATATCTCACAGCAAGAAGAATATTTCTTGTCAAGATTTTGGCCGTATGTAGGGAATGCTGGGTACAAACTAAAAAGACCAATAACCCAGATATGAATGATTTGTCACTTGCTTTCTTTTGTCAGAGTAGGGCAGAGGTGTTGAGCATCACTTCCATTTACTATACATCTTCAAGCTAATGGTAATGAGATGGTTAAATGGTTAAAATGTGATAGAAGACTAATAGGCTGGTTCATATTTCCAAAACAAAACACATTTGGAAATATCTTAAATGTAAAAGATAAGTTTAAAAAGTTAGCATGGCTCATCTGCACACTAAATTTGGATTTAACATTCAACTCACCTCAACTCAGTTTACCTCGATTAAATTAATCTCACTCCAATTCATATCAATTGAAGCTAATTGAACTTAATTTCAACTTAACTGAAATTCTAAAACTCATATCAACTTAACTCACATCAATTCAATTCAACTAAATTCAATGATATCTAACTACATTTAATCCTACCCACTTCATTTCAAGTGTCTTTAATTTGATTCATTTTAATTCAATGTAGTTCAATTCAATTAAAATAAATCTAATTTATAGAATGAATCTCACCCAGTAGTCCACATTGCTGCTGAGTGGCACCTGTCCGTCCTGCCAGTGGTCACCAAGATTGTCCCCGTAGTCCCACAGACTGACATTAGCGCTGCCGTCCGCTGCCTGCAAGATGATCTTGAGGTTGCCGATTTCCTGCCCCTTCATGTGGAACCAGAAGGTCATGCATCGCCCCTGGGGTGGGGTGGGGGGTAGGAGGGGGCTCCGTAGCCGGGCGATGAACCCCGTCAGGGTGTCGGTGACCTCCGTGAAGGCATAGTGTCCTGGGGCACAAGTCAGGAAACCAGGGTTGGGAGAAAAAAGTCATATTGGCACGGGTCTCTTTCTTAACCCTCAGCCTGATCTCATGATACAGACACCAAAAAAAATGTTATGCAGTACACTGCCCTAATCTGACAAAAGGGAGCAAGTGACAAATCACTCAAATCTGGGTAATTGGTATTCTTTGATTGTACCCAGCATTCCCTACATATGGCCAAAATCTGGACAAGAAATATTGCTGCAAGATATTCAATCCAACATGATGTGCTGTTGCACTGATGCTAATGCAAGTGACAGCACATTTTGCTCATTTACATGAAAAGTCTCTTTGGTTAGTTGTTTCAGGGCGGTATAAAATACTGAAGAGTGACATCATTTAACCAGATTGTCAAGATAATAGGTTCAAAACTATGAGTAGAGCAAGCAGCAGGATCACAGCAGGAAGTCTCATTGGAAGTGCCCGTGCCACTGGCCCACTAGACAATATCTGAGCGGTAAACCACTGACTGGGGTGATTTTGCTTAAAACCAGTTGTCTTGACAACATGCTCATACGACGACACCACTTTAGGACTCTATACACTGAGGAATTCATTTTCATGTTAGCTTCATCTGGTTTAACCCTATCTAGCCCGGGGGGGGGGGGGGGGGGGGCAAAAACAACCCCCCCCCCCCTCGGCATTTTTCGTGATAAATTTGTAACGCATAAAGATGCATCGCGACATTTCATGACTTTTTTCCTCCAAGTCTCATGCAACTTTTAAGACCAAATTTGCGACGCGTGGGTAAGCAGTTCCGAAGTTACGTAACATTTTGTACGTGCATGTCAGACCAAAAATTGCTCAGAAACGTGATTTAAACATCTGGTTTAAAATGGAACAATGAACTTGAACTGAAGTAATCATAATACAGACAGACAGACAAACAGACATACACACACACACACACAGACAGACAACCGGTAAACATGATGCTTCCAGCCACTTCGTGGCGGAGCCAATAAGACATCTGAGGAGTTTAGCCTCACATCTTAATAATTTATCTCCATGCAGTAATTGCTATTTCAACAATTTTTGACATTCATAATAAATTTTGGAAGCGCTTACTTTAGACTTCTTACTTCATCGTAATCAAACCACCCTGTCTAAATGTAGATTTCTATCTTTGTAGTGTGGCTAGAATTCAATCATTAAATTTCTAGTTATTTCAACAAAAATAATATTTTCACAATGTAAAGGAAATGGAATCATTCAATTTCTAATTATTTTAATCAAAAATAAGATTTTGGCAATATTAATGCATTTTTGGCAAAGTTCGTTAACCCATAATCTGCCATTGGTGCATTTTTGCACAAGTCATGCACACAAGTTCCACAAAGGAGCAGTTTGTTTGGCACACAAGAGGTTAACGACTTCTCTTTCAGGGCTTTACCTTCGGCAGTGCCATAGGTATGGTCAACATCAGGGCCAGTGTTGGGTGACAGAGTGCTTCCAGAGCCGATGGTCCATTCAAAGTCATCTGATGGGGAGGGGTCATTGGTCCACACCTCAAAGCCATTCTCAAAGTCAATGGTGCCTGTCAAAAACACATAGAGAAAATGTTAGGGTTCATGTGCACATGAAGAGTTGAAACATACAAAAGTACTGAATTCAGAGAAAAGGAAGGCTGGTTAATTCTCTACTTTTGCAGTAATGTTTGGTGATGTAACACTATGAAGATGGTGTTTTTTCACAAGTAATACACATAAATCCCATAGAACAGCAGTCTATATGGCAAGCGAAGGGTTAAATTTGTCCATGTTCACATGACCATACTCATAGTGTAATTTTCACCTCTTGAGGCCATTCTCAAACTTGATGGTGACTATCCATCTTGCACAATCTCTTATTCAAGACTTGGGTCTCATTTACTCTCTTGAGTTGAAAATACCACATAATATCACAGGAAAAACAAAATATTGAGACGTTTTTGCATTTTTTTAATTTTCAGGGCTTCTAATCTAACTGCCACTCCCATTTAGAACACATTGAGCAGAAATTGTTACATGTACACAAAGTGTTTTGGATGAAAAAATGAGAAGGTTGCATACCAAGTGGAGGGCATGCTCCTGTTTCCATGGTGATATCGTCAAGAGCGATATCTCCTAGGGGACCATCAGTCACTGAGGCCGAAAAAACAAGTCGGAATTCGTCCGTGATGTCCAGATCAACTCGAGCCACATTCCATTGTTTGCCGTGGTCCCCGCTCCGCGAGAATAAAGTCAACGACAGCATGTTCCCCCTCTGAAATACAGAGTTTATAAGAGAAAGTTTAAAATATAAAGCCTCCATACACCCTGATTATTCTTGAAAGCTAATGTCTTCAGTTTTTCTCAATGACACAATTTAATGAAAAGCGTGGAAGGAGTTAACACAATGCATAGTGTATATTTTGCGGGGGTTTTATTTTCACAAATTTTGCGAGTCAGATGCTATTCACGAATTTAACAACACGCATAAACATAAATACGACATGCCCAAACACACATGCTAATAGTACAAGTACTCCACAATCATGAATTTACCACAGTGCAACCACAGAGCATCATTTTAAAGGGCATATAATGTATAGGGAAGACAGAAAGTCTATGTTTAAAAAAATTATGTCAAAATGTTCGGGCCGAACATGTGAGGATTAGTGATTTAATCACTAATTACTACAAATGTGGATCATTTGAGGGCAAATCACTTATGTATGCAGACAGATGGAGTGTTATTAATTCATTTTAAGATAGTGTATATACATGCAAATTGTCTTCTGTGATCATTGAAATTGTTATTGTTCATATCTTGAGAATATTTGAATAAAATTGATTTGAAAAATAAAAGTTTCTAAAATGGACGAAACATGAATTTAATACCATTGGCAAGACGATTGCTCGCAATCACCTTTTTGAAGGCCTTTTGTCTTCCCAGTACAGTATATGCCCTTTAAAGGGTTATAGCTTACCCTGTAGAAGAGGTTGAGGGTTCCGATATCTGCACCATAGAGGTAGTAGTAGAACTTGACACAGTGTGCCCCTTCGCCCTGGTATACGGGAGACTGGAGCCAGGCCACGTCAGTGTCGTTCCTTCCATCAGCCTCAATGAACACATAGTTCCCTGTTGGAGGAATATGGGAGTTTGTAGTTGCAATGTGTGCATGAGCAGATTATTACTGGCACAAACGACGTTGGATCAATCGCACCACTCAACAGATGGTCGACCATGTAAATATCCATTGTCATGCAGATACAAGAACACCTATGAATGAACTTTAAATGGGGTGCAATAAAGCCACAACCCTTTGGTTACTGCAGTTCAATGACAAATTTTGACATCCTAGCCGGACTAGGGTTTACAAAGCAGGAAAATCTAACAGTGAGCAAGTTAAAGGGATAGTTCACCCTGAAGAAAAGTTGTTTTCAAGAAAAGCACACACATGAAAAAAAAATTTTGTGAAAGTTTGATAAAAATCCGTCAAAGGATAAGCAATTTATGGTCTTTTGAAATGTCAATTTTGTGGTGTCACATGCTTGGTGCTCTCCCATATGTTGTGTACAGAATTATCACATACGTTCTTCTTCTTCTGTTTTTGACAACAAAATTGTTTTTTTTTTCAGATGGGTACGTGTGTAAAACCATATTACTAATGATGTATCAAATGCACAAGTAAAAGGATGCAGATTTTTTTTTTGAAAATGCACATTCACAGCATATGGGAGAGCATCCTGCATGTGACGTCACAAAATCAAAACTTTAAAAGATCATAAATTTCTATCATTTTCATTAAAACCTCCACATGTTTTTTTCATTTGTCTTCTTTTATTGAAACAAACTTAATTTAGGGTTAATTATATTCCACATATTAAGAATGTTGCTATATGATTGGTCAAGAGTTGATCACGTGATGAGGCGTAGTTTTTCCTATCAGATCACCTGAGAATAAAAGTTCGTTACACTCTAGGTGATAGTACTTTTTGGTTTCGCTGATCTCTTCACTCCTCACAGTCCTAATGCGTGATTAATATTTTGAGTATGCGCGAAATAAAAGTGCGTTACACTCGGACTATCACTTGACATCTAACGCGTCCTAACGCGCGTCCTAATGCGCGTCCTAATACGCGTCCTAATGCGCGTCCTAATGCGCGTCCTAACGCGTGTTCCCCATGGCAGCGGCTCGGGGTTATGGGGATAAGTAAACATTACTTTTTTACGTCAAATTGTCATTTTTGGTATAGATAGTTGGTTTCAGATGTGGAATATAAAGCAAATAATCAACTTTTGGTTTCAAGCAATGAGACGAGCTATCACTTCCTCGGCGATCTGAATGTATACGCTATCTTTCCTCAGCTGCGCTTTGGAAAGATAGCTACATCCAGATCGTCTCGGAAGTGATAGTTCGTCCCATCACCCTCACCAACGCTGATTATTTGCTTACTATCCCTTTAAGAGTGAAGGTACCTTCCATAGAGTCTGTTGTATGATCCTTCCACGGTCCAGTGTACCTCGTAGGGGTTTCCCCCTGCCCAACGATCCAATCAAAGTTATCAAACAGGGTCTCCTGTTCGTAGCCACAACTGTCAATGCCGAGCTCAAAATCGCAGAACTTTCCTGTATTGAGGAAGAAAAAGTGAAGGAAACTGACAAATAATTATGCTCTCTTTCCAGGAGGAAAAGTTGCTGCATCAATTTGAGGCCGCAAGAGTCAATGACTTGCTGAAAATTGCAAAACTTTCCTAAAGTGATAAGAACATGCTAAGTGTTCACTCTCTTTCCACCGAGGATGCTAAGTTGCTGAATCAATCTTATTTCTATAAAGCAATCATATTTTTCACATTTTTCACATTTTTCACATTTCACATTTCACATTTCACACTGCAATCTTAACTGCAATCTTAACTGTCCTGAATTGCACAGAAATATACATTATTACGATTATCGTTTTAAGTATGTTTATAATCATTATGGACAAAAGAAAGATTCATATAGGATGGGTTTTTTTTTTATAATTTCTCATTCCTGTGCTCAACAGGTTGGTAATCCTAATAGCAAAATCTTCAGTAGCACCGTGTGGTTCAGAACAATGGACAGGCATAAAGTCTCGGTTTGAATCCTTGATATGGCCGTATCATTGAAAATAGTTTGTTTGAATCAGTGTAAAACAAATGTTATGACCCTTTTTCGTCAGATAAAAATGCCTCTCTACGAGATGTGTGTACATAAATGGTGATAAAATACACACATGGCACATATTAATGCTGAATTACCTGCATCGCAAGGTTGGTTGAGAAGCTGTAGGTCATCAATGGCCATATCACAACCAGCTCCACCTGTCATAACTCCTTCAATGGTGATCTGAAAGAGAAGTTATTCACTATACTCTCCCATGTATTATAACCACATCTATTATCTCTACATGGACTAATATCACTACCAGAGTTATTACTACCACTACAACCACTACCACCATCACCACAACCATGTCCATCAACATCACCGCAATCAACAAAAACAATCAACAACTGCCACCATCACCATCACCAACCATCACCATCACCAGCATTAACAAAAAACACCAGCACCAAGACCACCACCATTTAATTAACACCGTCCACCACTACCGAGACCACCAACAATAACAGCTACCATTACCACCACCATCATCACCAACACCCACTGGCATTACCATCTCAACCACCACCACAACGACTGCCAGCTCATTCACCAGAAATAAAGATTAACATCATTATCATCATCACCACTATTAACACCACCATCACCATCATGATCACTACAACCACCAACCCCTCATGGCCTCATCCACCATCAACATCATTATAATCATAACCATTCCCACCTTTTCCACCATTTCAAATCTGTCCCTCATTATTACATGTATGTCGACTCAATTTTTACTGAACAATTTACATTATGCTCGAACCTATCATAAACCACAATAGATCGCCACGTACCATCATTGAGTCCGTTGCCATGGCGATATTGATTTTCTGGTTGGTCCACTGGTCCCCCTGCTCTCCTGTCCTGCTCCACAGTATAGCGCCCTCATTGTCCTTCACATTGAGCGTTCCCATCTGACTTCCTTGCATGTGATACCAGAAGGTGAAACAGGAGGCAGTCTGTGGCGTAAAGGCACCGCTGATCAGCCGCGCCGCGTCACCGTCAAACTGACCATCTGCCTCGGTGTACATGTACCACCCAGCACCCGCTGCAGAAAAGAGTGTCTATTGTTTTATGCCATATTTATTTGAACCATGTTAACAAGCATCACCTACACTAGTACAGCTCAAAGGAGTCCCCCTGTTTCCTTTCCTTTCCTTAGCAGTGACCTAAAGGGCAAAATAGCTAGAGCTGTTGCTGACTTTGTCAGCTCCACCAATGTGGAGCTGTAGTTGCTGCCCACACCACACTTCCTATCACTAAGAGTCATATATTACTTTGAGCCTTACCAAGAGACCATACAACTACTAAGTGTTTATATGGGTGTGAAAGAGACCCATCACCGAAGAACAACAACAACAACAACAACAACAAAGGAGTTGGCATAGGGAAAGAGAAAGGGAAGAAGCTGCAGTTTTCAAACGCGGTAAACTTTGTCCAGTTCAGCATGAAACATGATACTTTAGCCTAAAAAGCATCAAGTTCCATGCTGAACTTGACAAAATATATCTCAGTTCAAAACTGCGGCCCCTTCCCTTTCTTTCCTTTCCCTTTCCCTATGCCAATTCCTTTGAGCTGGAGTGTAGCTCACACGTAGAACCAAAACCTCTGTGGCCCACTCCTACACACACCCAGTCTGCAAGAATCTTCACGCTTGAAGGAATCAGACTCAAAAAGCTGAAAGAAGATTGTACATCCACTGATAGATTGAGAATAGCAAGAGATTGCACCTGTGTCGACTGATAACACAGCATTAATTACCAAGCTGCAAATAATTGACCTTCTCAAAATGTAAATCTTTGTATCATGAAAACATGAACTCTTTTACATTTCAGTGTCACTTTCACTGGAGCATCAGGGGAACTTCCGTCAGACACTCGGCGATTACCTGTCGGATCACGTTTGAACATGTCACACGTACAATTGTTAGTGTTAGAAAGATTGGAGAGGAGATGAATAGAACATTATCAAAGCTTGCAATGCCAATGGTTACAGCTCATTAACATCAATACAAGACGGAAACACTTACGATTTGTCCCTCTGAACGTATGGTCGTAATCCGGCCCCGTGTTTGGTGTCTCCGTAGGTTCTCGTCTGCGCGTCCACAAGAAATCCGCGCTGCCCGTGTCGAGTGTGTAGCTGCAAAGGTCGTTCTCGAAGTCGCAGTTCGCCGGGCCGGTGGGCACGGTGACAGGTGCCTGGGTGCTGGGTGGTAGGGCGGTGGATGGAAGGACCGGGCCAACCTCAGCCCCATGCGGAATCACTGCAGGTGGATGTCGAATACAAAAGGAGTAACTATGCAGTCTTTATGCGCCATCGTTTCAGTTTTAGAACACATAAGCTTCCATTGAGAAACAGTTAATGCGACGTGCGAAGGTAATACGTATACGTTTGGTAATTAAAGATCATAAGATGATTATGCCTACATGAGACCCGTTTAGCCGTGGTATCACCTAGGTCCCATTCTCGTTTGATGAGGTATTTCGCGAGGAGAAATCGTCTTACTATTTGTGAGGCGCACTACACAAGTAACGATTAGTCACGACGCTGCACAGGCGTCTGAAAAAGGGCCTATGACTTGAAATGTGACGTCACCTTGTTGCGCAATTCTAATGACAGGTCCTATGAATTAGCCAGTCGCATGGTCGTACGACTGGTCGGATCGCGCTGTGTGTAGTGGCCTTAGCCTGTGCTACCAGGGCATTCCAAATGCATTTGAGCCTTGCATGCACGCATAGGGAATTCAATTACCCGAACGTTGAATCATTCTTGGCATATTGGGAAATACAATACAAAACCACGTTATTCAGTGCTAAGTTGCATGATATATTTCACAGTCACATTTTTGTGCTTTGGCCCACACCGCCTACAAAAATATTGTACATCATGACTACCTTTTTTTGAGGAAAAATCAGAACAATCTACGTAGGCGTGTTCATATAGTCACTGCAGAGATACCTGCAACAAAATACTGTTTAGTATGTAATCACATGTCCAATGGACAATGCACACGTATTCTTTCCTCCTTTATGGCAAAGTATCTGGGACATTTCGGACAAAGCAGCGATTATTTCCATTAGAAAGGTTGTAGTAGTTGTTATTATATGTATATACATGCGCTGCTATTGTGAGCAAATGAAGTCATTGAAATAGCTATCTATGTGCATAATTCTGTATTGTTCATCTTATTTCCACTCTTTATGATGTCATTAAGTTATTAGTGATCTGGATGGATTTTGGGAGGCAATGTTCAGTGCAGATCATTCAAATAAAGACACCTATTTTGTTTTTCAAAAAAGATAATTATTTATTAGATTTATATACGCACTAATCTTCCTTTACATATATCAACATTCGTTCTAATGTCAAGGGACCTTGGAAACCTGATTGATGATTTGATGATTTAACACAATAGTTATTATTAAACGACCATTATGTGGGCCAAGAAGGGTTTGGCCGACCTTCTAACGAGGTGTCCTACGCCCTCTCGGAATTTCGATGCGAAGATTTGAAACCACCAAACTGGTTTGAGTGCCACATAAGTGTCTAACTCTTCTTTGCCATTCATGCAGCAATGTGTAATGAGCGCTTTTAATACTGCATTAGCCAAGTTCGACCTAGGCCCACGCTGTCTTCAGTAGATATGAACACACTGTTAATCGCATACCTCTGCATCCGTTATCCCTGATTACCACGTCATCAAGAGCTACACTGGCGGAGGTGGACGTACCAACCTCGCCCTGGAACACAATCTATGAAGAAATAGGAAACAAAAGTGATAATTCCGGACATAGCGATATTATTTTATCCTAATTTTGATTTGATTTAAAACGTTTATTGCCATGAAAATCAGAGCTGCAGGTGCCGAAACTTGACATTTTGTACAAAGATGTTTTATATCATATAGATACATCCAATCTAATACACACCATATACATGTATATGACTTTATACACAAGACCCAAATGGAAACAGTATGTATAATGCTCATTACAATCACTTAACATATACGTTCCCGATATTCTTTACACTATGAACATTGTCTTTTGTTACGCGGACAAAATTTCATTCGGTCCCTTTAACATTCTGTCTGCGTAACGAAAGACAATGCTCATAGTGTTACACTTGTACCTTGTTTTAAAAGAATCAAAGAAAAGTTTCATGTGAAATGAAATACTCACTGTGTAGTCTTGGTCCTGGGATACTGCCACCTGACCGAACCTCCATTCGGCCCCCTGCGAGCTCCCCACCCTCCACCGAGCGATGTCGCCGTCGACCGTGGTCATCTGCGTGACCGTGAGGGATCCGACTCCGACACCCTCGATGAAGTACCAGAAGGTTACGCAGCGCCGAGTGCCGGGCACGGCGACGTAGGACTGGGAGTTGAGGCGGGTCGTGTTCCCCGCTGGTAGCCCGTCGGAGTTCATGTACATGTAGTGTCCTGAGGATTGAAATATACCTCTTTCTTCAATTCCTGGTACCCTGTTCGGGATTTCATTTGTTCTTTCTCTTTGTCTATCCGTATCTCTCTGTTTTGTCCACTCCTTCAATTCTTCTCTCCCCCCCCCCCCCTCTCTCTCTCTCTCTCTTTGTCTCTCCCCCCTCCTTTCTCTCTCCTCCCCTCTCTCTCTCTCTCTCTCTCTCTCTCTCGCTCTCTCTCTTTGTCTCTCCCCCCTTTCTCTCTCCTCCCCCCCTCTCTCTCTCTCTCTCTCTCTCTCTCTCTCTCTCTCTCTTTGTCTCCCCCCCTCCTTTCTCTCTCCTCCCTCTCTCTCTCTCTCTCTCTCTCTCTCTCTCCCTTTGTCTCTCCCCCTCCTTTCTCTCTCCTCCCCCCCCTCTCTCTCTCTCTCTCTCTCTCTCTCACTCCATCCCACTATCTCCCTCCCTCTCTCTCCCCTTCTTTTCTGCCTTTCTATACCTCTCTCCTTCTGACTCTCTCTATCTCTCTCTCTCTCCTTCACACTCTCCCTCTTTATACGCCTTTCATTTCCCGCTTGTAATTCTTTGACCTCCACCCTTCCACACACACAAACACACAGACACACACAAGAACGCACACCCATATACACATGCACACACTCACACACACACACACACGAACACACACACACACACACACACACACACACACACACACGTTCCCGTCCTCACACCTTATACTCACCGTCTGCAGTCTGCAGGGTATGATCGTATTCAGGCACCTTGTCTGCCCCACCCTGCCGCCTCAACCAATCAAAATCGTCCATTTCTTGCTCATTGGTCCACGTGCACATGACGTCATCCTCGAAGTTGCAGTCACCTGATTTGAAAGGCACAATACACAAACGCGTATCGTCTTTCAACTCTGTTCGTTTAGATGTACTCTATATACATCATGTCGTTTCTACTATCATTTCGTTTCATTAACATAATGTTGCTGCCTTTACTATTTCCTTATATCTTATGAATATATTATAAACAAAACAAAAAAAAAGTTCACCAACTTGTATTTCAAGCAATTATTGTAATGGTCACCGTCGCCTTACAATTTAAGGCAATATGCAATAAACTATTATAAACAACGTAAATTACTCTGATAACGAATGCATATCTCACCTTGCTCGTGACATGTGACATCTGAGACAATGACGTCATCAATTGCCATGTCTGACGTATCTCCGCCAAGTATTCCTTCAAAGACAACCTACAACATAGATGCGAGAGCAATTAAGATCGTCCCTTTAACCCCTTGTCAGTAAATGTACTGAGAATGCGCAGTTCTGCATTTTAGAGATAATAATACTGTTTGGTCCATGGATTGGATTAAAAACTTTCCATGAATCGTGTAGACCACTGTTGGTGAATACCAACAAGGTTTCAATCCATGGATTATGAAATACGTGGACTATGTGATCTATGAATGGTAAAATATGTAGACTAGAATTGAAACTCCCTTGTGACTTTGATGCTTTATTTGTCAGATTTAAGGGATTTGCGTGTATTACTCGAGTCAAATTGCGTCAATGGTCTGACTCCATACCGAGTTGCTATGAGATATACCGGCACAACTTTATTTCAAAAGTAAAATGTTGTGTGACATCACAAATTGCAAAGAGATAATTATGACTGTGGACATTTAATCGAAGTCATAATATTTTATAAGACCAAAGTGCATGCTATCTCGAGACTGTAGATAATTGCTTCGGAGGTCCACATGGAATGTTGAGGGTGAACAAAGGTAAGGTTTTAACGTTGGTGTAATATTATCATACTAATTGCTTTGAAAATCGTACCATGTATTCGAGATATACGTGTATAGTAATATAGTGAGCTCGATGCACCTTTGATGAGCTAATCCCATGTACAATACGAGGCTGTTGCACCACAAATTGTCGTCCCTTCACAAATTGTCGCCGGCGTCACTTTGTGCAGGGGCGACAATTTGTGATGCAACAGATGCCATACTATTTATTCGATGGTTGATGTCTGTGCGCGTATACTGCATTATTTTGAGTGTGTTTGTAGGGGGGGTGGAATAGGAGAAAGACACGGGGGGGGGGGTGGAGGGGGCCAGGGAGCGCCATCCATGAGAACTCCTGTCACTTCCACTGACCCTACTTTACCTGGAAATCCCCTGATAGCGTTGCCTGAACCCTCGCGATGTTCCACACATCCCCCTGATCGCCCGCCCTCGTCCACACCGGTTTACTTTCTCCTATGTCGCCCCCTGCCGACACAGCGTAGACATTCATCGTCCCCATATCCGCTCCGTACATGTGATAGAAAAACTCGACGCAGTGTCCCCCCTCAGCGGGAAATGAAGTCGTCCACAGTTGTGCAGAGTCGCCTTGTTGCCAAGGAGACGTAGCCTCGATATACATATAATTTCCTGGACGAAAAAATGACACAAAATGAACATCATTACGTCACGGCAAGCAAATCATTCGCGGATCCAAGCGGGGTGCAAAACGAACGCGCCTTTCCTATTCTTTGAAGAATATCCCACAAAGATCAACTTAATTACAACAAAATACAATATATTAAAAATCTAATTATCAAAGAGGTGATTATTCCAGTGAGAGGGGAAATAATGCATGGGAGTGTTTCACCAATCTGTTCTGAAGCTAAGAACAACTTTACTCACGACTGGTGACCCCTTCTCCTGCTTATTGAGATTCTTAATGATTTTGATTCCCGTCAGTTTAAGTTAAAATCTGATTTGTGTAAATTATAATTCTTGTTGTTAATAAGTACACAATTTATGATTTGTCAAATTTGATTAGGATTGTTGGAAATTTACTTCCACTGTAATAATACAGGAACAAAGTGCAAGAAGGGATGACCAGTCCTGCGTAAAGTCGTTCTTAGCTTAAGAACAGCTTGGTGAAACACTCTGCGGGCCCTCATGAAGAGCAGTGTTCTTACTGATGAGGGTACCCTAGGTGAATAAGATTATATTATTCATATCTTGGATTGTATATCGTACGTGTGTCGTACGTATCATCAGAGCTAGGACCCATACCACTGGTCTCACTGGGTACGTCCCTAGTTCAAACTCACAGGGGGCACTGTTCTCTTTCAAATGTCTCTTTTTGATCATGCGCACTGCCGTCGACCAATACACGAACAAGACTTTTTTTTTTAAAGATTACATTGTAACTTCGATCAGAAAGGAAAGCGATCGAACCCAGCAGTTGCCACTTGAGTTTTTCAGCAAAACATCATAATCCGGAAAACGGTCCCGTACCTAGAAAAGAAGTATGGACTTCGCAAGATCATTTGATCCAGTGACTGGGGTAATAATGTAAAGTCGTCATGAAAAGCAGTTCTCCTGGGAAAATATGACGAAGACCCCGTTGCATAAAACTTACCATTAATGGTTACTCTGCAATTAATGGTAACTACCATGGTAACACCGCTCGACGGCCAATCACGTTCAAGCTTTCCATAGAAGTCGCCATTAATAGCAGAGTTACCATCAGTGGTAAGTTTTAAGCATCTGGAGGGTATTTCACCAAGCTGTTCGTAAGTTACGAACGATTTTACGATCGACTGGTGATCCCTTCTTGTGCTAAATGCGATGCCACACTTTGCTCATTGAGAATCTGATTTAGCACAATAAGGTATCACCAGTCGTTCGTAAAGTCGTTCGTAACCTACAAACAGCTTGGTAAAATACCCCACAGGGCCCATATTCTTACCTTGGCTCGTGCCGTACGTATGGTCAGCGCTCGGACCCGTGTTACTGGTCTGAGTACGTCCTTGGTTCCGGTACCACTCGGCCTGGTCAGTGGTGTTCTGCTGCCAGTAGCCGCAGTAGTCCCGGGGCTCGAAGTCACATTTGGTGAGGGAGGGCAGAGCCGATGGGCTCGGCGTCACGACGACTGAAGATAAATAAAGAGAATCAGGGGCCCCGTAACATAAAGGCTTGCGATCAATTGCAAATTTGAAAGACGAATTCTGATTGGTTCTTTTGAACAAATAGCGCATGCAACATTGGTGTTGATTGGCCATTGCCATTTTGAGACTGATTGTAATCCTTTCTGTTACGGGGCCCAGTTAAAGTTTTTTTTTTCTTTGATAGAGAGATATTCAAGAATTCTCAAATTGGAAAGACATATATGCAAATTTGCAAAAATGGTAAGAATTGAATGTATTAAAGCTATCGCATATTTGTTTAATAATTAGTATGAACTTATTATGTTTATTAAGATTTTCTTTGTTTTACTAATAACGTTTCATTTTTTGGTCTCAAATGACACTGATGATGATAATAGATGATATTGCTGAAAGTACGACTGATCATCAATTTGTATTATTTCTCTTCCTGTCTTTCTTTTCTCCCTCTTTAATCTTTTCTATATTATTTGCTTCATCCTCCCTTCCATTTCCATTTCTCTCTCACTCCCTCCCCCCCTCTCTCTCTGCCTTTCCCTCTCCCGCTCTCTCTCTCTTTCTTTCTTTCTCTCTCTCTCTCGCTCTCTCTCTCTCTGTTTCTCTTTCTCGTCTCTCTCTCTTTGTTTCGCCCTCTCTCTCTCTCACTCACACATAAACACACACACGTACATTCCTCTTCCTCATCTATCTCTCTCTCTCTCCCTTCTCTTCTACTTACTCTCTGGGCAAAACCCTGTGAAAATGGTGACGTCATCAATAGCTGTATCACCAAAGTTAACGACGGTCACATACGCTTCTATGGTCACCACGAACGGATCAGAATCAGGCCTGGTGATATCGATCTGAAAATAAGAAACATATAAACTAATATAACCCTGTATCATCCGCATTTGGTATTATATCACAATTATTAGCCTTATCAACAAGAAACATGTTTATCACGCAATATCATTCGCATATTATAATAGTTGTGCATCACAATTATTACTATTAACAAAAATAAATATGTTATGCACGTATGTAACCCTATATGATCCGAATATGGTTGCACATGAAAAATTATCAATATTATCAACCAGAAACATTTTATGCATGACTTTGTATATAACACTGTATCATGCGTATAATGGTTGTATATCACAAGTATTAACATTATCGACAAGAAAAATATTATACGTATATATAACCCTGTATTCATGGTGTTATCCGCATGTAATTTTACAGTATATATTATAACCATCATCATGTTTTAACACATTATTGGTGTATCAATATCACAAATAAAGCGACCCTAAATAGAACGCCGAGGGACACCATGGCATCATCCTATATCAGTTTGCCATTGGTGCGTTAAAAATGACGTCACCATTTGTCACAGGGTTAGAGATAGAAGCCTTACGATCGCTATATGCTATGTCCTCCAAAGTAAATCTTGTAATATTGTGAGGGAAGGCTAACAGAAAGAAACAGTGTGTGTGGAGCCACACACACTGTCTCAAGATAACAACAATGGCACGAAATATCTTATTGTTAAACAAATATATCAAACAAAGAACATGCTTTCCGCGCCAAATATACAAAGTGACTCTTATCATACAGAGTGCTATTAAAGACTTATTTGTGATGGAGACTAATGAGATATAAAGAGAAAATGAACCCTTTCTTCGCCCCGAATTGGCATCCATATATAAATACAGCAATCTCAGCACGCAGCAGTTTGCTCATTGCAAATAGGGTTAAAGGGAGGGTATCCCGTTTGCCAATCAAAATAGAATTGTGTAAATGCTACGCAACGGAAAATATAAAAGAAATAATATATGACAGCTTCCCTCATAATATTACATCTCAAGATTTACTTTTGAGGACTTAGCCTATAGCGATCGTGAGGCTGAACTATCTCTAGACCCCTAGTAGCCCAGAGACAGGAGATCGCTGTCCGCAACGCTTTGCATGCGTTTATGCAAGCAGTGCCCGCTGGCGGACGCATCGTGCACCGACACTACAATACAGTATATGAATGTAGACTACGCTACGAAACGAATGAGGTGCTTTAAACGTAAACATGGAGGGGGGGGGGGGGGGGGTTATCGCTCTTCTCGAAAAGCTTTGAAAAGCTTACTGTGAGATTTTATACAAAATGTCATTAGGATAAACTGCTGACCCACGCAGGGTTTCGTGACTTATGTAAAAGGACTTTAACAACTGTCTTTAACAACGTCCCTGTCTTTAACAACGCAGATGTAAGAGCCTTAAATAGTCGCGCTACCTCGAGAAAG
The DNA here is from genome assembly GCA_963669155.1 of Arbacia lixula. NCBI lineage: Eukaryota > Metazoa > Echinodermata > Echinoidea > Arbacioida > Arbaciidae > Arbacia > Arbacia lixula. Next base: position 8,292,093 of record OZ022596.1, on the reverse strand, counting down.
GCATCTCAACCCCTATTGACGAAAAACAAATATTGACATATTAAAAAACAAGAGAACTTTAACCTTGAAATGACCACGATTGTGGTGAACCATGAAACAAAATGTTTCAACTAACACGTTTCATGACCTCGTAGTTAGGGTGGAGAAATGTATAATGGGGTAGTTGGTGCAATTTGCTTGTATTTGGATTTATTTGGCATTTACGACATTTTGAACATCATTGTACATATGTTTAATAACTTACTCTCTGTACTTTAAATTCTGGATTTCATCACATGTTCATATTTGTTCATGTCATATTTTGTAATGATTGTCTTGCAATGTATGTATAAGAATTTTGCTATGTTTCCAATGTATTTAAAACTGTACATGTGCATTAGGTACATGACTATGCAATTCAGCAAGTTCTCGATTGATTTGACTTGAATACACATGTTTAACATGATTAACAGTATAAATATGTACATAGTCATGTATGCAAACATATTCGAGTCACATGACATAAAATCACAGAAAAGCTACAGTGTAAGCATATGCTTAAGACGCATGCAGCTCTTCAGAAGAAAGCAAAGGTCCGTAGTCATAATGGTGGTTTAACTTACTACGCGTACTGAGCCTGGAGTAACTTTAAAGGGGAAGTTCACCCTGAAATTATTTTGGTTTCAACAAAAAGAGACAAATGAAAGAAACATATGAGTGAAGGCTTGACGAAAATTGGTCAAAGGAAAAAAAAGTTATTTGATTTTAAAATTTTGATTTTGTGACGTCACATGCGAGGTACTCTCCCATATGTTGTGTACAATTTTTTCTCGAAAATGTGCATTTTCTCACAAAGGTATGCATCCTTTTACTTGTGCATTTGATACATTATTAGAAATACCTTTTTACACACATTCATGTACGAAAAAAGCATTCCATTGTCAAAAACAGAAAAAAACAACAATTCATCGACTTATTTTGCACACAACATATCGGAGAGCACCTCGCACGTGACGTCACAAAATCGAAACTTTAAAATCAGATAACTTTCTTTTCCTTTGACCGATTTTCGTCAAACCTTCACTCATAATGTTCTTTCCGTTTGTCTCTTTTTATTGAAACCAAAATAATTTCAGGGTGAACTTCCCCTTTAAGGGACGGCAAATGGATCAGCATGAAACATTATCATAATGTCAGTGTCATTGATTTCCTCTTAAATTTACAATGGTATATTGATTTTGTCCACATGATGATTACAGTGAATGATTGAAATCACACACCGTTCTGATCCTGTGATAAACATGATGAAAATCAATGATTTTGAGAAAGCATTCGAAGACTTATTTTGCGCCCCATAAAGTAAGTCTACGTTTTGTACGCGGTCTAAGTAAAATCACCATTGTAAAGAGAGGCCAAAATAATCAATTTTCTTAGTGTATGTACAACTTCCCCTCAACTACGTAGTAACGCGTTATTTCATTCACCTGTATCTCGAATATAAGTTTCAATGGGTGGGACGCATTCTCAATTTATAAGTTGCTGCTACTCGGACAAGCTTTGATGTTACCGGTGGTAACATATTGTTTGAACGACGTGATTTGCAAACACAACGAAAATGGTTCATTTCAGGAGGACTCGAGCATATTGAACAAATCGTCACAAAATGAAGTCAAACGAGCTGGAACCCATAAGAATTACAAAAGGTTCGCTAGGAAAGTGAGTCCGGTAAAATTATGTGATTGCCATTACTTCGTATTTTGTTCGCAGCTCATTGTGACATCATTGTTACATGCGCTTTATAGAAACCGTATTGCTATCACCATATGTACATGCATTGATATCATTTGCATTGTTATTTCAAGTGTTAGCGCCATTTTAGTATTGTGCGTAGTTGCAATGTGCGTATGAGCAGATTATTACTGGTACGAATGACCTCGGGCCAATCGTACCATTCACAAAATGGTAAAATGGAAATTCCACAGATAGTAGACCACGTTTGTACCCAATTTAATGCAGATATGACAACAGCGATTGAGCTCTGAGAAGGTAGTAAAAGAAAATTCCACCATGTGCACCTGCTTCTATTGTTGGTATGGGCACGCTGTAAAATAACACACCAACACGGCTTCATGATCAAATCCCTAGTCGTTCTTGATTCAGTGCAGTGTCCGACCATGTCGTAACTGTGAACTGGTTTATACTAGTGGTCTTAGTAGCTCGCAAGTGACGACACAAAATTGGGAATTTGAAAATTCATAATTAAGCTATCCTTTAACGGATTGTTATAAATCCACTTGCTGTTTATTTCACGTTCCTGCTTTTATTTAAAACCACCTGAACTTCAAAGTGGATTTTCCCTTGAATACACATACAGCAGTATGTTTGTTTGACAAAGGAAGAGTTAATCTTCAACGTCTCAACTTTGATCCTATAAAGGCAAACACGGGCGGCTTAAGTATTCAAAAGAAAGTATATTTGTTTTCTATCTGGAAACGTTTGTTCAATCCTTCGGTCAATAATTATGTTGTCTTCCTTATTCTTTTCGACCTTAGTTTCTGTTCTAAAAGCTAATTTCAACAAGGGCTTAAATCATTTTTAACCAAGTATGACTTTCCGGAAAAAAGTACCAATATTTAGTCGCTACATTAGTAGAAAGACCATAAAATAATAACTTTTTAAATAAAAAGAAAACACATTTATCGGAGAAAGTGTTTTTGCTTCCATAGGAATTCTTCATTTAAGCGCGGATTCAAAATATCGGAGATCCATTAATAAACGTTCTATTAAAAAAAGTTGAATTCATAGAAATTACATCATTACACACCGACATTCATTTTGAGCGTTGTGAAAAAATATTCCTGCAATGGTGTTTTTTTTTTTTTTTTACTGAGGGTAGACTGCATTCTGCACCATCATTAGAAAGCCTGAAAAATTAACAACCTCGTTTTTCTCCGATTTCTGTTTTGATGGATTTAAGTCCTTTAGGTAATAAACTCTTCATTTATCGGTCATAGGTCTCTGGACTATGGAATAGGTAAGTACCACATACACGTAGAAAAGACATCGTGAATGCGCGAAATGGTAGGGCACGTAGATAGGTGAAAGTTTTTTTTTTTCAAGATTCAAGATAAAATCTATTTACAATGTAAAAATCGTACTACTTGGTACAAAATGGACAAATAAAGGTAACATATGAGAAAATCAACAGATTTTAAGATCAGACACATTAATATGTTCACGATCAGAATTTCATAGTTTAACATATTGAAAAATAGACTGAAATTAAAAGCTCAATGGCTCGACAAAATTATTCAGCCCCATATGGTACATGTATCTGGCATTAAATGGTTGATTAGTTGGCTATGTACGACACTATTAAGCTAAGAATGTCTTTACGCATGACTGGTGATCCCTTCTTGTGCTAAATCACATCCTAATTTGTTCTTGTTTTAACATAGTGAGAGTTACCAACAAATCTAATCAAATTTGACAAATAATAAACTTTGCATTCACATACCTATTAACAACATGAATTTTGATTTGATAAACTGATGGGAATCAAAATCATTGAAAATCTAATTTAGCACAAGAAAGGGTCACCAGTCATGCGTTTAGTCGTTCGTATCTTAAGAACAGCTTGGTGAAACACCCCCTGGGCCCTGTTGCATGTACGTTTTGTAACTTACCATCAATTGTAACTACCATGGCAACAGGTGCAGTAATGAGAGCTCATTCGCTGTTTCCATGGTAGTTACCATTGATGGTAAGTCACAATAATTGAAAATCTCTACGCAACATGGCCGTGGTATGGTAGAGGTTAAACTCACCTGCCCTAGATGCCACTGGTCTCCCTGGCTCCCGCTCATGGTCCACGTCTCGTTCCCCACCGGTAGCCCTGCGTCAGCCCGAGCCACGTACACCCGTAGGGTCCCTATCCCTGACCCGTACATGTGGTAGTAAAACTGGAAGCACTTCGTGCCTCCTCCAGGCGCCTGGTTGGGCGGGCTGATCAACCTGGCGCTCTTGTAGGGGATGTCCCATTGCGTCGTCTCAACGTACATGTATTGGCCCTCTGAAAGGGAAAATAATAACAAGGAAAATTGAGGTTATCATTATGCAAGCCTACTACTACAGTGAAACTAGACAGGAATAAACGTCTCAGTTGTGGCATTCTTAATCAAAATGACGTGTTTTTCTCACATACCCCCTTAAACATGTTAAAAACAGGAAAAATAGAAGAAGATACTGATTAGACCTTCCTCCCCAATGATAGAACTGGACAATAACTATTAGCGAAATTGTAACGATTGTTACAATCGAGGAGGTTTTGGGCGGGTCGTCAGAAACCTATAGCCTGGAGACGGGGATAATAGGGGTTATCATGCAATCAAGCAGTGAAATCTGCAGACCGCTCAATGGCGACAAGAGATGTGGCCTTTGAGATGGTGGTCTTTCTGTAAAGGTTACCTTAACCCTTTGTGTGTCAGACAAAATGCTGCTCTATGGGATTTGTGTGTATAAATGGTGAAATAAGCCATATGTGGCACTTAAAGAATTAATGTACTGTAGGTTTCAATGAGAAACATTGTTCAAGGCAAATATAAAATGGGGTTTGTTTTGGCAGATGGTCTTTCTCTATACAGGTGGTCGGTAAAAAAGAGTGTGCTGTCCTTCTATGGTGAAACCTTCCTTATTGAACATGTGGAAAAAACACAGTGCTGCCACATTGTGGCAACACTGTGAACACATACTTAACTATGTGAACACACTGTGGCAACACTGTGAACACGTAGTTGCCACACTGTGACAACACTGTGAACACATGGTTAACTATGTGAACACTGTGGCAACACTGTGATTGTTCCATAATGGCTGCTTTAGCGACCACCTCACTAGAATGACCCTCTGTCTATCTAGACCGTGACAAAATCATTGTGTTTATCCATTGGCCAATGTCTGAGACTTGTAGACGGTATCCCATTGCGCGGTATCAACGTAAGTGAATGTATTCTCCCATACTTTGAAAAAAAGGAAACAAATGACAAATCACTCAAATCTGGGTTATTGGTACTCTTAGATTATACCCAGCATTCTACACATACAGACAACATATGGAGATAAAATATTAATCTTGCTGTGAAATATTCTATCTAACATGATGTGGTGTTGAACTGAACAATGGAAGTGACATTTTTTGGCTCATTTACAAGAAAAGTCTCTTTTGTTAGTTGCTTCCTTTTGTTAACGTAGGGCAGTATTAGACCTCTGAGACTGAATAAAATGACGAAAATAATGAATCCCTACAATTTTAGCACTCATGAAATTAGAAATGTTGTTGACGAATATATTTCGCAACTTCACTTTGGATAGTTAGTGATATTGAAATGTACACATTCTGCATCAACGTTGAAAAAATGACACATATGGCGCGTAGACACAGAGTTCCAATCAACTTAACTTACGGCCAGTCGTGTGGTCACCCGAGGGGCCTGTATCGCTGGTCGGAGTGGGGCCGGACCGGGACGTCCAGTTGACTCCGTTTGTCGGGTCTTGAGTCCAGCCGCAGAGGTCATCATCGAAGGAACAGTCGAACTGACCAGCAACTAGGCGTAAGAAAGCAAGAAATGAGTATTGACCATTCCACATCGAGGATAATGTAATATTGTATACATTAATGTGATATAGCGCATATTTGACAATAAGGTCCATGCCCCTTCAGATGATACACCAACATGATTTATGAAGAGCTCATTTGCAAAAGGGGTTAGATCCATTTGTCATCAAATTTCATTTTATTCATCTCAATGTATAGATTTGAAGTAGCTCTGCAAGATGATACCAAAGTTAAGTTGAAATTCCTATTAAAAATTAAACAAAAATTCCCAAGAAAAATCACTTCTTTTTCAAAAGGGGCTAGATCCATTTTAGCTTGTTTGCAAAAGAGCCTAGATTCACAAAGGCAATTTTGGGGGAAAAATATTGTAAAAAATATGAAGAAAGATAGATTTCTATTATACACAATTTCATGTTCACATGGTAGGATAGTATATCATGACAATTTAGTTTCGCATAAGAATATTGCAATATGGGAGAATACAAAATTGAGATTTTCTTACAATGGTCTAAAGTGTATCTTAACCCTTTTCCAAACAAGCTCTTCATATGCAGAATCTTATTTAAATTGACTTTCACTATGTTACGATTATATATTATATTTCTTATATCATTACTATAATTTCTTTATACGAGATGTCCATCAAATATGACACTTCGATGTGCATTCCTAATATTAATAGAATGGAATCTAAAATATTATGTCACACGATCACTGATCCTTTCAATCCATGCGTTTTTAAAAGACCAATCGGTCTGAATATCTTTGGAGATGACAAATCGCGGTACTCATGGAAGATTTCATTCATTGCATAATAAGCCAGTTCGTAGTTACATCATGGTCGGATACTCCACTGAATAAAGAACAACTAGAATGCAGACTGGGATTTGATCATGAAGCTGTGTTAGGTTATTTTACAGCGTGCCCATAACTATACAATAGAAGCAGGTGGACATGGTGAAATGTTCTTTCACTACCTTCTCAGAGATGAATTGCTGTTGTCATATGTGCATTGTAATGGGTATACACGTGGTCCACTATAGAATTTCTATCTTATTTTGTGAGTGGTACGATTGACCTGAGGTCATTCGTACCAGTAATAATCTGCTCATGCGCAAATTGCAACTGTGAACTTGCTTATTCCACCATACTAGTCTAAGCTCGGAAGACAATGTTCAAAGATATCTTTCAAATTGACGAAACTTGACATGAAACCAAGACAGATTTTGTTTCAAAGAGCTATGATTATGGTTTTCTTCTTTCGCTTAATTTCGCACACTTTTATAATTATGCCAACCCTTGAATACAAAAGCTAATATCTGCAATAATTTTATCATATTGCTCTTTTTGTCTCTACACGATCAATATGATCACATGTACACAAATGCAACTCACCCATAGTAATTGTTAACCAACATAGAACATACATAATTGTGAAGAAGCTTTATACAAGTGAGTCGGGACTGGGGAGGGGGGGGGGGGAGGGCATTTAGTCCCGCTTATTTTCGATTTACTCACCTCTTGCTGCTAGATGCAGTAACAACAGAACGACTCCATGCCTCCAATGATATTTAGACAGTTTTGCCATTGTCAGTTGATCAAATCGGTACAGACATAAAGCACATCTCTTCCTTTGGTACAATGAATATAGAGCTAAATGAATCAACGATTAAACCAAATTGAAGGAATAAAGTTAAACTCCAAATTCTCGACGTACTTCCAGTCGAAAGTTTCCTTTGAAATATGATCGAATTTGCGAGATACAGCTCACCGTGTCCAAAGAACTGTTAAGATTGAGGATGGTAAGATTGAGTAGGAAAGTGTCTGGATAGGGGTAGACAGTGCTAAATCCAAGCGAATTCTCGCGAGGACTTTGATAAACCAAGAGTTATTTATATCACCACTTTTTCCGTTGCCAGTATTGAGAAAGGACTTTGATAAATATGTCAATAATTTTCCTTGAAACAACAGAATATTACATAAAGATGATATGAGGCACGTGAAGGTTAATAAAACAAAATCACAAGCAGTCGTATGTATGTATTTAAAGACAAAGTCCAGAGTGATTTTGAAAAGCATCTACAAAGGTCAAAGTAAAAACACGTGTCCTACTAGCAGTTACTTGATTTTCTTATTCCATTTTTCATGAAACAGTCCAATTAGTCTCTTAAGGGTAAGTTTGACCTGTTTTGCATTGTATGGTTATCATGTTGAATTATTTTCATCAAATGCAGTGTAGCCCATTTTCAAGATTCATGAAACTCAGCAGGAATCAGCAGTTTACCATTACAATAATGTGTATGGTATCTCACAATCATAACTTCACGAACCTTTTCACGAAAAGCGAAAAAGACGTTTTTTTATATTTGAAACTCCCAGTTTTGTAGTGACTATAGTCTACATTCATATATGTATATATTTATCTTTCTTCCTTCATGTTATTTTCTTCACCTCATTTTCATTTCACTATCATTCATCAAAGCACATTTGAATATGTGCATTGTCCGAATGCAGTTCCGCAATGGTTACGAAACGATAACGAAAATAATAGTAGAGCATCATAAAAATACGATTTATATAAATGGAGTCGTATTGTTTACACATCCACCGATATGACCAGAGTAAAGTCAACACCATTAAGAGTTGAAAAAAACGACACGTAGTAATACTGGACAAAGTCAACGGAGTCTTGTTTGCGGAAGCTTGGTAAGCGTTGATTTAACCTCTCTGAACTTGCCATTGTGCTTCCTGCTGTTTGTCTAACAAACACAGTCAGAAATATGTTACAGTCATAAGTGAAGTATATGATTCTCAAAGTTTAAGTGGTCAAGTCGTCGTGAAGATTAACTTTCTTTCCTCCCCGCCCCTCCCCCTTTCCCTCTCCTTTCTCCCTCCTTTCTCCACTCTCCCCCTCTTTCTCCTCCCACACTCTTTCAATTCATATACAATAATTTAATCATGTAAGTTTTTTGTGTATCCTCATATGTCCTTTGTCGCAAAATTTATTTTAGAAGTTATACTGCATGCATCAAATCTCTTTTTTGTGATATAGAAATGCAATTGAAACTTTAAACTTCTTTACCATATGACAGACCCGATGGGCGATGCTTGTTATTCCGAAAATACTAACTTTGTAAGGGCCTACTGAGCTCTTTAAAGACAGGGTGTACCTTTTGCAGGTAAAAAATAAAATTTTGTTAAAACCACGAGAAAGGAAGAAGAACTTTATTATATCATATTTATTGCATTAGAACTTGTCCCCTCCAATGATAGAACTGAAAACTAACTAAATGAAATTATAGCGATCCCTAGATGTTGAGGAGGTTTAGGGATAGGGTTAGGGCGTACTGCCGATTCCTGCCTAGATCATGTAGATTCATGACTTTTGCAAATGGAGCACCTGTGTTTAATCCGAGAATCGAATGTGATTAGTTCATTATGAAGATTGATAGCATTATCTGGCTCGGTTCCATTTTTTTTTAATATGATATGGTTTTTTGCATTCCGAAGGCGTATAGAATACACTTCTTTTTAAATTGAAAGTACAGTTGAAGTGAGCCTGGTAATTTTTTCTGTTTAGATATATCTTGTATAAATAAGAAGAGCGACTGTCCCTGACAACAGCACTCATTTAGTCGCTTAGATAGAAATTTGTAACGTAATTTTGTAATTTTTAGACAGCCCGGCCATGAATCAACGCGGAGCTTAAAGGTTATTATACCCATTTAACGACATTTCCGAGTTCCTTTCTGCTTGGTATTTGAAGAATAAAAGTTGCATGACTTAAACCCCTCTGATGACGGCCGGACCAGTAGTAGAAGTCTGGACCAGAAGCCCCCCCCCCCCTTCCTCCTTATTTAAGTGGTCAAGTATGGGCAAGATTAAACGCTGCCGACACCATTTTTTGGGTCAACGGATTCAAAAGCAAATATTTATTTTAAAATCGCAAGATTACAGAATCGACTACTAAAATATCAATAGACACGTATGAACCCTCTCTGATTAGCAAGGTTAACGTACACAATTCATCAAGATTTACAAAGCATGTCAACGGTATATATGATTCTCATTTTTGTCTATTGAGTCCTTTCCAAGCTGTATTAAACCATTTATTTAACCCATTCGGGATCAAGCATGTGTCAAAAATGTGTTGGGCTGTCACTATTACTATCAACTGTTAAACATAATTTAAAAAATGCATCTCATGAAAGAGGATAAATCAAATTTCTACACAAGATGAATCCATATTAAGGCATGTAGTAGTACATTCTATCTTCGTGATAATATTTAAAAGCAAAATAAGGGGCAAATTGGCACTTAATCTTCAAATTTGCAACTTGATTAAAAGGTGTAGATTTCTCAAATTGGCGCGAGTTTTACTCTAACTTGAATAATTTTGACGGTTTTTTTTTTATTCATACTGGAATTTACATGATATTTCTTCTTACACATTATATTTGAAAAAAAAAAACGTTGCTAATTTAAAAGCCAAATAGGGATCAGCTTTGCTCTAAAAAGGCATTTGGCATTTGATATTTTATTCTCACCCCCTCCCCCCCCCCCACTGTGTCTCTCTTTCTTTCTTTTTTCCTTTCTCTCTCTCTCTCTCTCTCTCTCTCTCTCCACTTCTCTCTCTTTCTCCCTCTCTCTCTCTTCCCCCCCCCTCTCTCTCTCTCGCTTTCTTCGCCCTTTTAGAGTTATTCCAAAAGAATAACCCTTTGCACACAACACCACCCCCCCTTATTTCTCTCTTTCTCTCTCCCTCTCTCTCTTTTCTCTCTCTCTCCCTCCCCCCTCTCTCTCTCTCTGTCATTTGTATCATCATGATCATCATCATTGTCACCATCATCATCAAGCTATCAAGTACCTCCTCATCTTCTTCACCAATTGAAATCGTTAACATATGCAATCTTCGCTTAGTACTAAACATTACACACACAAACTGCACACAGCAATATTTCGTTATTCATGTCTAATTACACTGTATGTATTTTTTTTAATCACGTGTTAACATATGGAATGAACGTGAGTAAAAGAAACAAAATTGAAAGAATGTGCACATAAGAGAGAGAGAGAGAGAGAGAGAGAGAGAGAGAGGGGGAGAGAGAGAGAAGGGGATTTGTGAGGGACCAATGAAATAGCTCTATCAACAGCCATCTAAAGTATTACGAGGCAGCTCTGCATGATTCAAACGATGAACACAGTTCATTGTATACATCCTTGACCAAACTACTTGACAAAACTCTTTTGTATAATACTTTCGATGATGGCGCAATGTACAAAATGGTCTCCTACAAAAAAATATTCAAGCATACGACAGCAACATTTAACAAGATTTAACTATTTCTGGCCCATTACTGTATTCTCGCACACTTAATACGCATATAACCATAAAGAAGTAGTCTGCCTGGTATAAGAAATATATTGAGTTAATATTGAGTGTGTTCCAGGAATTAGCTCAGGTATTTGATACGATCAATCGCCACATTTTGACATTTTACATTGTCAATAATTCACCTACCGTATTCGTGGTTAGGCTACCAAGTAGTTGAACAAATACTATTTGTTGACGCTCACAAAACCACTATATACAAAGTAAATTTTAATCTAATTTTCGTTGGAATCAAGTACTAGATACACTTGCTGTTCTAGCAATCATTCGTTGAAGTTCTGGTATTTTCAGTTACCAGGGTGGTTTATTTTCAAATAATATTCCATCAAATGTCTTTATTTCACTTATCTAACAATAAGCCAGTTCGTAATTACAATTTGCGCATGAGCAGATGAAGGTCATAGTGACCAAACCAGCTTGTTGGTTTTTAAATCACTGAGATAAGCATCATCATGAATGAGTTATTTTAGAATATGCTTGTTATCCAATTTATAAAAGAACACCAAGGTGTTCAATCATGGGGTATTTGACAACAGTCCAAACGACAACAATTAGTTTACAATAAACAATGTAATAGAAGCTTTCCCAATTGTTCACAGACCGTAGCCTACTATTCTTGTCACCTGTTTTGAGATGGTTCCTTTATTAGAGGTTGAATATCGCCAATTGCTATGTCGGGTAAGCACATTACGTAACATCTCCTTTTGAAATGATATATTAATCAACTGCTTATCCTAATGAAAAAGGGAAAGGTCATAGTGACCAAACTTGCTCCAGAGCTAACTACGAACTGGTGTATTGATTTTAGTACGCCATGGGTTGGACAAAAATATGTAATTAATATTCAAAGAGATTTAGTTGTTTTCGCATTTTGTAATACACGAATAATGTAACCATGCTAACCACTAATGTATATACACTACATCTAATTCTGCAAGGCCTTTGGAATTATTTGGAATTCAAAATGATAACATAGCCAGGTCATCTTACTTAAAAAACACAGTATAAAGGCGTCCATGTTACACCAATAGACACTTTGAATTGCTATGACTGTGGCTTTAACTGTTACTGTTACTGTGACTGTAACTGTTACTGTAACTGTTACTGTGACTGTGACTGTAACTGTTACTGTGACTGTTACTGTGACTGTGACTGTGAATGGCAGCTGCTCTAATAATACGATGCATACGTAATTACGTCACGTGCACCTGGATAATAAGGCATTTATATTTCAAGTCACAGTCGCAGTCGCAGTCACAGTCACAGTCATAGTAACAATCGTGGCAATTTAAACTTCATGTTCGCACGAAGCTTGTCCGTATATACAGTAATATGTTATGGTGTCTTAACGTAACGTACACTATGTTCTCCTATATTGTTTACATCGCAAATACAACATTATTAGTGATTTATCTGTTCTTATATTATCTTACACAAAACAGGTAATTTATCAATATTGATTTTTTTATGTATTATACGTGGAAACAGCCCGTCCCTTTTTCAGATCACCACAAAACCATCGAAACATTGGCAAAACATATAGAGAAGTGTTAGCAAGCTGTATATTCATAATTTGAAACTGATACGTAGTGTAAAATTCAAATAATGCCCGTAAACAACGTCTGATTAATAGTCTTTACCTCAGGCTCTTAGCAGTTTGTGTTGAAATATCTGCTTTATTGATTAATCTGTTTATCAAATTGTAAAACGCATTATGAAAAAAAATGTTCTATAGAAGGAATCATCTCCAAAGTTTGGTAATTACTCATAAAATTAGGATTTCACACATGCATAATAACCACATAGATACTGTAACAAAGACTAATACTTTTTTCGTAGTACGAAAAAAGTCGGTTTGAAATTTAACGGCTGAATTTTTTACATATACAGAAAGCTTCAACATGCTATATTCTTAGAAATGGTCTTGAATCACACTTTCTTCAATTTACGATCGTGATAGACGATTTCAAATTTTAAGCTTGCAAAAGGGACGGACAATCTTTAAACACATGTTCATACTCAAATACGTACAATGTATTCATTACCTCCTTACTGAATTGGAATCAGTTACCACCAGCTTAATCACATTCATGCAATAATCACTGATCACTTTTCATGATTTTATAAGTGTCAAATTCAATTGTTTTATTTTTCACCCAGACGGACAATAATAATTAATTCAATTCAATAAGTTGTTTCGTGATGAGTTCACATCTTTCTCCATCTCTGTGTAGTGACGGGTGATTACATTCACCTGAATCGAGTGATTCAGTTTCAATTGGTGGAATGCACTATGCATTTGCAGCAGAACGAGGTAGAAGTTTCGGCCAGGAGGCGTGTTCAGTATGGGCGAGGTTGCTGACTACATCCCAGACATAGCATACTGATAATAAAAAGAAAAGATACCCAAACAGAACGCATTTAATAATAATGGGGAGGACATTCATTTGCTAATAATGAAATGTAAAATGCCGTTTTCGTAATTTGAGGTCAAAATGTGTCCAAATGTGCAAATCTCATTACGTATTTCCAAGCACTAATTCAATAATAATGATAAATGAAACATCACAAAATCTTCTTCCAAAGAATTTAAAATACGTTGACCTAATGATGTGTAAATTTCAGCTTGGTTCGATTTGTACCTTTCTAAAAGTTATCTCTCTAAAAAAGAAACATTTCATTTTTATCAGTTAACAATACATTTCTAACAAATTACTTACATGCGAGATGGCGCCTTTCTCATAGCCTGAACTTTCTTCTTCAAGTTGCGTAAGATCCATCTTGTTGCTGTATGAGGCAAAGAAAAACGATTAAAGAGTGCCCTTTTTAACGCACTCTCCTGTAACCTTTTGTTTACCAGATAAAATGCAACTGTATGTACTTTGTGTGTTGTACTTGTGGTGCTACCACAGCTGCATTAGGCCCACAGATATCTATTTATTATTTTATCATTTGGTGCAAAATATAATTAATACAAACTTGGGCAAGAGGTACGGAACAGCCCCCCCCCCCCCTCATCCACCCCCATCCCCACCGCCCCTGCTTGATTTTATGATGTCAAGCCATATAAACATGGTAAAAGTAATGACACATGAAGAATGTCATCATCTCAGCAATAAGAGAGCATAGGGTTATACAGACATTTTCTTCTGTCTCTTCAGGTCTTCAGACCTAGCCTAGGTACTAGGCTATGAGGTACATGGACATAACCCAATCTGTTAACAACTATGTCTAGTATACACAAACTATGAACCAGGCTATGAGGTACATGAACACAACCCAGTCTGTTAACAACTATGTCTATTATACACAAACTAGGCTATGCCTGCTAGGCTATGAGGTAAATGGACATAACCCAGTCTGTTAACAACTATACCTGGTAAAACAGACAACGCCCTAATTACGTCATGGCTCCTCTCGCTTCTTCGCTTCTACGAGAAGAGAAGGAGCGAGGATGGGATGAGGGCATGGGCGGAAATCCCGGGGGGGGGGACGCTCCCCCCCCCCCACCATTTCGAAGGGGGGGGGAACACACAATATCAAATGTCCCCCCCCCCCACTATTTTCGGTCCTGTACCCCTAAAACATCATCATAACCCCCCCCCCCCCCCCCCCCCCCCAGCTCAGCGACTTCTTGATGAAAAACATGTCCCCCCACCTTCGGGGAGCGATTTCCGCCCTTGGATGAGGGGCATAGTCTGTGTTACCAAACATAGTTGTTAACAGACTGGGCTGTGCCCATGCACCTCACAGCCTATTTCCTACACCAGACCAAGACACAGGTGGTTTACTTTCCTGAGTTTAACGATCACGGTCTTACTGACATCGAAGAACTGTTAGTAGTTCCTTACCTCCGCCTCGTCTGCCAGTAGATAAGAGCTGCCACAACCAGCATGACGAAGAGCACACCGAAGATGACAGACATAGAGATAATCAGCGCATCTACAAGAAAGAGTTAAGATCCAATAAATTACTAGTGTTGCATTAAAGGGAAATTCCATCATGAACTGAAATTGGTTCTGATAATAGCAGAAACATCAGAGCTACATATTGCTGAAGTTTCGACGAAAATCCGTCCAAGGATAAGGAAGTTGTGAACTTTTAAAGTTTTAATTTCGTGAAAACACTGGCAAGTTGCTCTCACACACATGTTATATGCTGTGTGCTGTCAGCGCGTCTTCCAGGAAGAGTTACGGTACAAAGCATTGCAAAACAAATTAATATCGCCTCCAACTTGGTGTATTCTTTTTTATTCAGGCCTAGAATAAACAGTAAATATATAAATATATAAAAAAAGAAAAGCGTATCTGTCCAAGCAATTTTAAAACAAGTTTAATATTATGTTTAAATGTGATTTATTCCATTTAGAACATTCAGTTATGTAAATACGACGTATACAGAACATAAGTGTTTCTATAAGAAAGAAGCCACACACAAACCCTTCAAGAACATGTTAATGTCTTAGAAATTATTTATCCATTTGCAGACTTGGAATTGAAATACCGGATTCAGTTCGATATTCCGAAGGTTCGTTTATTCAGAAGGTCCATTATTCCGAAGGTTCGTAATTTCGAAACGCGTAAATTGCCTATACCTCGATGCTCGTTCGTTCGAAAACGAAAAAGGGTTCGTTAATCCGAGCATTTGTCGCGTACCGTTCGGAATAACGAACCTTCGGAATAACGAGTCCTCCCCGAAATACCATGTAATACATGCGGTCAGGTGAATTTTACGTCACTGTCAACTTTTTGTTAAAGATGTACCTAACTGCTGTTATTGGAATACCATTAGAGGGTTTTTTTTGTCAAAACAAATCTTTACATTCTTTACTGTTATTTGGGGGTGATGCAGTCTCGTGTTCTAGCGTTGATGTTTCTTCGGTTGGTTCAGTGTTGCTAGTTGCTCGTGAAGTTGCAGTTGGTGGTGGAGCAGCAGTTGTCAGGGGAGATTCAGTTTGTGGCTGCGGCGTAGTTTCTGATGAACTTACCGTTGGTACAACTACAAACAACAACAAAGTTGAAGGGGAACTAATAAGTGAAAATAAGGAGAGACATGGAGGGGAAATGAAAGAGAACGAAACAGAGATGGAGGGAGAGAGAGAGGAAGAGGGAAAGAAAGAGGATTACAGAGAGATAGGAAATGAGAGGAAAACGGAGTTAGAGAGGGAAATGCAAAGAGAGAGACAAAGGAGAGATCGGGGGGAAAAGAGAGAGGGAGAAAGCGAGGAAAGGAACAGGAGAGAGAGAGAGAGAGAGAGAGAGAGAGAGAGAGAGAGAGAGAGAGTGGGGGGGGGGGAGGGGGAATGAGAGAGAGTTGTGTTGTCTTTGTAAAGACGTGTGTGTATCACAAGTCTTTCTCTCAGCGTCTCACATGCATTTATTTCAAAACTATTTTTTTGTACTGTTTCTATTATACAAATGGTTAAGAAGATATCAATTTTAAAACTGAAAGAATTTACTACTTATTAAAAAGGATTTGAATGTTGTTCTCACTCATTAAGGTTATAGGGTTTATCTTTGTATGTATCACGTATACATCTTTTCACCTGCGAAAAGATTAAAACGATGCGGAACACAGACCTTGTCCATCTTATTTACACATGCAAGGGACAGTATAAACCTACTAAACTCTGTGTAGTATTTTGTGTGTATATCTTGTTGTTACGTATATATATGATGACGCCTTCTGCCAGCAAGGTAGTTAGATTTAGATCCATTTAATAAAATTGACCATTTCTAAACGGGAGCCAGGCGTCAATAACAAAAAGAAAGTGTTAGTGAGAGGTTTAAAGCAGAGATGTGTTAGGAAGGATATGAAACAACTTTCTTTCTTTGAACCCATGCGTGGCATGTCTTCTCAGCATGTGATTTTTAGGTGTTTTAATAATAACGAACAGGATTGCGTAGCAACGGTTTCTCATATAGAACAAACGAAATGTAGAGTCTTATTTCGCTTGTCCAGTTCTGTTGGATTGCATCAATACTTTTGTGAGGAAAAGACATATCAGCGAACAAAAAATAAACCGTTTTTTCCTACTAAAATATCTCAGTTGCACGCAAATGCACGCAAACTCTGTTAATGAAAATAAACAGCTTAAGATATAATTTTGATAATGATTGAATCCCATATTTGCGGAAATCTGCGGAAAGTGAAGAAATTTGTTAATTGTGTAAGTAAGAATATTATATTATATCTCCGATTGTGCATCATTCAACAATTATTTAGAAGAAAACAGAGTACAGGATCTTTAGTGGTGTTGCCCGTAACTTTTTTGAAAATTGCACACAAATGTGATAAGAAACATAGCTTCCAGAGATAAAACAGTGAATTAAAGATATTGCTTTCCAAGTTGACATGAGCTAAATGTCGGTACCGCGCATGGGACATCAAAGCATTGTAGTGATTGTGGAATGCTTTTGACATTCATTAGCACGCTTTAGTATCCATACAGATGTTTGAATATATTATGCTCGAGTTGTTTCTCCTTCCTAACACATCCCTGGTTAAAGGGAGAAGAAAAACCTATGTACCTGGCGGTTGTGTAGATGTAGCTGACGGATCCATACAGTTAATGTAGCTGATACCATCAAGAGCCATGAACATATCAGAAGGAAGGAAGTTGAGGTGATCAAACGCGAGCTGTAATGGAGTATAATTGCGTCCTTTATTATTGAAGATAAGATATAAATAGTACAGACTTTGGGGGCTAAACTGCGCATGAAGAGCTAGAGGTATGAGATAATAACGGTAAAACTCACGGCACCCCTAATCATAGAAATGCGTAGTCAAACGCGAGCTGAGATGGAATATAACACATCTATGACCTGTATCATCGAATATAAGATATAATAATGGAAAATAATACTTCGGGAATCATAAACATACCCGAAAGTTAGAAATTTATGTGGTCTAAATTCGTCTCATTTCCTCCTAAACTCTTTATATCCAAATAAAATTTACGTTATACGTTGTGGGTGAAACGTACTTCCTACTTTAGGTAACCATATAAACATGTATCTATACAGTCGATAATTCTTTCATCTATTGTCTTTCCGCAAACGAATTAAATTCTCATGGTTTGTAATATGACTTTTGTATCGTTCTGAAAAGCGGAAGCCGAAATACCTTTTAACATCAAAGCCTTATATTTAATCATTTAGGAAGAGTTATTAATTTCAGATGGTAACATTTCAAATAAATTGCATTCATCGCAATCAATCAATAACTGTACACATATTATGTATCTATTCATTTTGATAATCATTATATTTTCATTATAATCATCATTTACTTCATTAATGAAAATAATGAAAAAAAAAATGAATCGACACTCACCTGGATCTTGAATGTGAATTTCCCCACATCAACCACCTCCCTCTCCCACCGCGCGGGGGCGCCATTCACTCCTCTGATTATAGCGAGTTGTGGTCCGTCCCATACGTACACGCGTAGTTCGAGCAGCGCTGACGCGTTGCTCATGTAGTAGTAGAGCTCGACCTGGCAGCCCGGGCCGGTCGGGCCGATGAGCGGCGTGTTAAGGGTGTTGACGCCGTATGAGCTCTCTAGGTAATAGCCCGTGTCTGCGGACATGATAAAAATGCTATTCTCATAATAGATTCCTAACTAAAACCTGTATTACGCAATTCAGTTGCAATGGGTGGAACGCACCCAGAATCTATTAAATGTTGCTTCTCGGAAAACCTGAGACAAGCTTTGAGGTGTAACATA
This sequence comes from Arbacia lixula, assembly GCA_963669155.1. Lineage (NCBI taxonomy): Eukaryota > Metazoa > Echinodermata > Echinoidea > Arbacioida > Arbaciidae > Arbacia > Arbacia lixula. Next base: position 8,273,380 of record OZ022596.1, on the reverse strand, counting down.
TTAGTTAGATATAAATGTGAATACATTATAACATGAAAAATGGTCTATTGTAATTAGCGAAGTCAACAAGCAGAAACAGGTCAATACTATACACTACACCATATATGCCATGTGGCCATGTATTCAATTGATAAGTCTTGATAAACCATTAATTCGTAATGTATTCCCAACTTTCCCCCGAACTGCCTGGTGACGCGTTATTACATTTACCTGCATTTCCTAACTTAGTTTCAATGGAGGGAACGCACTCTGAATTTATTAGTTTTTGCTACTCCGACAAACCTTGGACAAACTTTGGGGTTACCAAAACGTATTGTTCGAACGACATGAATACAAAATGGTCTATTTAATTCAATTGAAGTGAATTGAAGGGTTATAATTATATGATCAAACTTCGCAGTCCGAAGGCCAGATGGCACTCAAAGTATCATGATGACAATAGTGTGTAAATGGGAATGCAATACATTTACTAAAGAGGATTATTTAACCGATTTGTGCGCCAGTCAAATGTTTTCTTTCGGAGGTTTGTGTGAATTAATGCTAAGAAACAAGCACGCGGTATGTAAATAATTAAGTAGTAACAAATAGAGATAGAGTGGGACCAGGAACTACAATAATATTGATAATATTCCTTCATAATTTATGGCCCGTTCCAAAAAAATCTCGTTAATTTTCCTTATCTTACTCCCCTGACACGTTCAATCTTTGCAAAAATTGTTCTCTTCATCAGACACTCGAAAACAAGCGTGCAATTTTCAGTTACATGCAATCGAGCTGGACATTGTATACACACTTCAATGAGCTTTTCTATAGAATTAGTAACTACGCCTTTCAAATCTGATACGCCATTCAGCAATATCTGTACCAAAAGTATGTCCAACTATTCAATCGACAAAAGGTCTACATCGGGGTATTTGTGCATACTGCCGATAGCGATAATACTAATACCGATACTTGCTGTGTTGTTGAGGCGGTCAGTGGGGAGGGACATGTAGTCTGAGTCGGACCAGGTCTGTCGTTTCCTGAAAATGTTCGTGAAGCTATGAAATTTCATTCACGTTATCGCTCGGGTATACTCCTGATTCATACAAAGTTTCATGACTTTTGCAAATGGGACACCTTGTCTTGACGCTGAATGATAGGCTTCCTTCCGCGATGTAACTCCAAAAGTGGGTTTGACACACTAAAAAGGGCTACACCCACCTACATTTGCTTGTTACCGATAGCGATAATGCCAATACCGATACCTTCAGTATTGTTGAATCGGTCAGTAGGGAGGTAGTCTGGGTCGGATCCGGCCTGCCTTCGTCTCCAGCCGAAGTTTGTCGATCCGCAGAAACCGTCATCAAACTCACACTGACCTAAAGAGCGGACAATGAGAATAATGCGAATTGGGCAAGATTGATATATACTCCAGGAAGCAATATTAGTAACAGAACTATGATCGACAAATAGCTACATCCGGGGAAAAACCTGTCATGCCCCGGTGTCTTATTTAATTTGTTCGTGTTGATGTTCTCTTATACTCTCCGTATAGGGTTGTCGTTGTCATTTTCATAAAGCAAATCCTGTAGCCTGATGAATAGGCTACTGTGACTGTCCGGCAAGCAGTGGATCGCAGGTTGTAATCACGTGTGGTCCTCTTTTTCTTTGCTTATTAACTAATATCTTGATAAAGCAACCATCATATCGGAAAGTAACAGCAACACAACGACTGTCTCATATATTGTATCTCCGCAGAACATTCAGTTCTTTGAATACAAGCTGAGGCCATATTACAATATGCTTTTATTGTAGCATCAAGACGTATAGAAATATAATGAACTAAGTTAGTGTTCCCAATAGTGTGTATCAAGATCACCATACAAATCACTGCCACAGTCCATCGCTGTAGACAGTAGCCTTTATATACTCAAGATAAGAATATGAATGCATATACTGATACTAACAGCAAAAATGACAACTTCAACGAAACGGAAGGGGAACATGAAAGGTGGAACATTAAACACGAGATCAATAACTAGCTAAGTCAGATGGATGTCAGAAATTAAAGTGTTGTGTATACCACAGTCCATCTCGTCCGCTCCATTTGCACACTGTTTAGCGAAGTCGCACACCCTCGCCTCGCTCACGCACGCACCGTCCCCGCACCGGAAGTCGGTGGAGCTCGGGCAGGGCGGCAGGGTCGTTGGGGGTGGCTGTGTTGTACCAACCGGAAGTGATTCACTCGACAGGTCACAGTTCACGAAACTGATATCATCGATTGCGATGGCTGCCTCCGGACCCGGTCCCACTTCGGCTTCGAAGACCACCTGCCACAGTGACAATATTTTTGATGATAATGTAGTAAATCATTCTGTTACATATGTAACGCTGCCCTTGTGTGTGCATGCGTGTGTGTGTGTGTGTGTGTGTGTGTGTGTGTGTGTGTGTGTAATTCTGTTACAGGATTACTAATGTAGTGATGCAACAGTTAATTCATTTACGACCATGACCAAGATAATCTTAGACCAGCGCTAGCAACCTGAAATGATAACTAGTGATTGCACAAATCAATGTCATTCAAATATTTTGAGCAAGTACTTCGGAGTTAAGACATGGTGATGTCAGGTATGTTTTTGAGGACCGGGTATACGTGTTCATCAGTCTAGGAATTGAGCCTAGTAAACATTGGTAAACGGTCAGGCTCCTAGTTATTGCTCCTTTTAAGCATTATATTACCTGGAAGATTTGTAGAGAAATGAGGTTGACGTTGACCAGAGTGAAGCTATCGATTGCGAGGTTGGTGATCGTTTCTACGAACACGAGAGATCCTCCCTCTGTAGTTCTCGTGTACACGTTAAGTTTTCCGGCATCAGGGCCGTGCGCAAAGAAGTAGAATCGAACCTGCGTGAGACAGCAGAATGTGGCAGGGTTAAGCCTTTGTACGTCACTAGTGACGTAATACACACAAATCACATAGAGCAGATAAATTTGTCTGGCACATATCATTCTTAACTAAAAATTAACTTTTTTATCTAAAAGCATAACTTTCGACAATTTTACGTCATGTTGTGATGTGACAAATAGCGACCTCGAACTCATGATGAACATATTCGACGTGCTCCTTTTGTTAAGAACATTTCTGTAATATGTATTGATCAATTTCAACTAGTTTTCAGGAAAGCACATTCAACGTAACGTTTGCCTTCTGTGGGACACTGTGTACATACCCAACAGAGGGACGCGAGCCCTGTTTCTTGGAACGTGGGGGACACGAAGCGAGCTACCTCCCCCGGGCTACGCCCCAGGGCGTCTGCCAGCATGTAGTGTCCCCCTACCCCGTTGGTCGTGTGGTCCCGGGTGGGGGCGTACGCCTTATCCGGGACCAGCGCCCCCGCGATTCGCAGCCAGGCGTAGTCGCCGGGTATAGGGGCGAAGGAACAAAGATCAGACTCAAAGTTACACCGCGCCGTGTACCGGTCTGGGTCTGAAAAAGATGCAATGAAGGTGCAATCAAAAAAATACATTTAAAGGGATAATTCACCCTGAAGATGAGTTGGTTTCAATAAAAGCAGAAATATGAAGGTAAATTAAAAGTGAACGTTTGGCGAAAATCCGTCAAAGGACAAGGAAGTTATGATCTTTTGAAATGTCAATTTTGTTACGTCACGTTCGAGGTGCTTTCCCATAATATTATGTTGTGTGCTGTACGATTACATAATTGCTCTTTTCTGTTTTTGGCAAGAGAATACATTTTTTTCATAGAGGTTTCTTTTTCGGAAAAACGTGTTCCTAATGACGTATCAAATGCACAAATAAAAAAATCCATATCTTTTTGAGAAAATGGACATTTTAAAAGAAAAATAAAAAATATCAAAAATTTAAAGAATAAATTTTTTATCCTTTTACGGGTATCCATCTAACCTTCACTAATATGTTTCTTTCACGTGTCTGCTTTAATAGAGGCAAACTGAATTTCAGAGTGAACTATTCCTTTAAAAGTACATACAGCTTATGTCCTCCTTCTTATTTTCCTATTTTCCAAGCACATAGAGACCCTGTCAAGGGTATAGACCATTTCGTAATTACACTATGGTCGGACAATGCACTGAATAAATACTTCTAGACTGCTCATTGGGATTGTTTTTCATGAAGTTGTGTTGGATGATGGACGTAAAGACATTTGACAGTGTGCCCGGAACAATAGAAGCAGATGCACATGGTAAAATGTTCTTTCACTACCTTCTCAGAGCTGAATAGCTGTTGCCATATTTGCATGATAATAGATCGAAATGTGGTCGACTATCTAATGAATTCCCATTTTACTCTGTGAGGTTGGAAATTGACCTGAGGTCATTTACTAAAAGCAATTATCTGCTCATGCGCAATTGCAATTACGAAATGGCTTATTATGCGCTATGCCAGAATTATTATTATATTATTATTATTATTATTAGGCATATACTGTAAAACCTCCTTCAGCGGCCATATATATATGACACAAATACCTCGGACAAGCTGTGGAGTAACCATTAGTAACCATGTCCTATATGGCGAATATAACAAAGTCACGTGCAAACAGTGGCGTAGGTAGGATTCTTTTCGGTGGGGGGGGGGGGGGGTGCACGGGAGGCCTTGAAATTTTGTAGGGGGCTCAAAAATATTGTGTGCCAGATGAAATGCTGCTATATGGGAATCATGTGGGGGGGGGGGCACCTGGGGGGGCACACTGAATTTGTGTGTGTAGCTCGTAGCTACTCCCCTGTGTGTGTGCAAACAGAACGGGAACTCGGAAGGTCAAAAAATAAAGGCATTATGCAAAAAAAATATGCACTAGCAAAATTACCAACCTGGTTTAATACTTATCATGTTCATAATGGTCTGATGATCTCACCGCACATGAGTTCGTCCGAGTAGTCGCCGCAGTCATCGGCGTAATCACAGAGCACATCTACCGGGACGCACGCCCGGTTGGAGCAGCTGAACTCCCCTACCAAACACGTCTCTCGCGGCTCGGGGAAGCCACAGTTGACGAGCGAAATATCACTCACGGCGATGACTCCTCTTTCTACGGTGAGGTCGGGCCGACCAAGGAAGTTAATCTGAGTGACGAGATTAAGAAAATGGTATTCAAACAAAACAATTTGTAGCAAGACTTCCTTTTCTTGGCACACCACAGATGATATTTCTTACATTTTTAAGTATGAACTACCTAGTGTAAGTAGCGATACAAATACTTTTTTTTTCCAATTTCAAATATAAATCGCTTAGTGTTAATACACAGATGATTTTTTTTTCCATTTTTAAGTATTAATCACTTGGTGTTAGTTGCTATACAGATGATTTTTTCTCACATTTTAAAGTATTAATTACTTGGTGTTCGAAGCTAACCTTGTATACTATTTCTCTCCGTTCTCTCGCACTATAACGATCTTCACCCTCATCTACTAATGCGATTGTGTGCGTAGTTTAAGATTGTGTCACTTCAAGTACCGCCAAATGGCACTTTAAAGGTTGCCCGTCTTGTTTTGCAGACCTCATTCTGAAAGTTCCCCGACTTTGTTACTATTGGAGAGAGAGTATAACCTTTCCTTAATAATCTTCGATAATTGATTGAGCTTTCTCTTTTCGTACCATAAAAATAGTCGTTATTTCAAATTGTGTCAGCGGTTGGCAATCAATTGGAATCAAATCTCAGTGAAAACTAGTTAGATTTTAATTTATTCTACTGAAGTTATAGTACCTCTGATCTTAAAACTTCACAGTTGGTATCCCAAAGATACGTGCTAAATATGTGCAAACTTTCATTAAGTTTGCAGATGTTTGTAAAAGGGGCGCGTTATCGTTAAGTGTTAAGGTATGAATAAGAGAGGGTTATACATGTTGTCACCTTCAACTGTTTATGTCATTGAAAACAAAATCTGTTGCATATTTCATCTTGATGATCCTGTAATCTGATTGCTTGACAGTCATGAACGAGCTTCAACCAACCTAACAAAATACCTCATTTGCATAAATAGCGGTCATTATTATTTCATTTGCATAAATAGAGGTCAATACGGATTTTATCCGCACAAATAGCGGTCAAGAGCACTTTTATTCACTGTGCTTACGAAAATGTGAAAGAGGCAAAAAGAATTGGTTCCTTAAGCACCATGCCAAGGTTTGTCGTTTATACGTTAATTTGTCATGTTTGTTCGACATGGTTTTTGACGGCTTGACTACCTGGAAAGGATTCCTGATTCTGCCGACCGAGAACAGTCCTTGTTGCCAAGAAGCTACACGGGGGGTGGCACTCCTATACATGATGGTCTCCTCAGTAGGACTAGTAGTCCGAGAAACCGTCAGTTCGTCTATAGCACAATACGTGGGGTAGAATGTTACAGTAGCGGCTATTCACTCAAATTAGTGAAATTGAATCAACAATATATTTTGACTTTGGTCGTAATCTTATTAATTTATTTCATGTTTAATGCAAATAGCTGATTAAATCATTACATTTTAAAAGGGAATAAACCTCCAAAACATTTTTTTTTCCTCAAAAGGCTCATATTCATTCAAACAAGCATAAAAAGCTCCCAAACTGTTCAAATTATATTCTAATAATCTGAGGTTCTGGTTTGTATAGCAAACTTGTGACATGCGGTTGAGTAGAAATCTGGTTTGTCTACAAAACCTGAACTCTTTAGTTCAATTAATCAATTAAATTTAAGTAGCTTGTCAGAATCTGACGTTGCGTGTCAGAATGAATTCCTCTTTTTGCTGACGGTAGCGTATGATATCGAGGGGCCTTGTGCCAGTTGCATCTCTGAGCCAAGACAGGAAATCAGTCTCTACCGTCCTCTTGAACTCCGTCCTTGAATAGCACCAGTGAAGGCGACTTTCTTTAATAAGAGCATTCTTGCAAAGTGTGAAACCTAGAAAACTTATGTGTCTTGTGGGCATTGTTTGAAGTAATTTTCGGGATGTCTTTGCTCTTCTAGGACACCTTCATTATGATCAGTCCATAAATATAAAGCAGTAAAATGACAAATGTGGTTTGTATACCAGACTTGAAATATATAGATAAGTAGAAAGCAGTAAACAAAAATGGTGATGTACAGGGAATCACCACAATTGGACTAAATATCTTTTGGGTTGAAAGTCTTCATATCCAGCGGTGACGCAAGAAAAAGTGACAATGATATGCGAACCTGCGCCTGTCAGATAGAACCAAAACAGCATCATGCAGGCATCACCGACACCCCGGATCTCGGGGCCGACAAGCCTGGCGTAGTCCGCTCCAAGGAAAGGGTCGACCGTGTTGTCCACTATAATATATGTCCCGTTCAATCCCACCTCGTCTCTGATTGGTAGAACGAGGCCTGGGGGCGGGGTCGGGGAAGCTTCGCCTCCGTGCTGTATCCATGGAAACAAACCGGCAGGGTCGCTCTGGTAACCGCACGTGTCCTGGAGGAAAGTGCAGCTACCTGTACCAAACGACAAATAAGATGTACACTCACCTGGGTAACTCCCTACTGTTTATTTATTACATTAACACAATATTGGTAAAGACAACCACAAACGACACAAGTTTGCAACGAGAGAGAAATAGATAGAGCGAGAGAGAAAGAAAGATATATATATATATATAGAGAGAGAGAGAGAGAGAGAGAGAGAGAAAGAGATAGAGAGAGAGAGAGAAAGAGATAGAGAGAGAGATAGAGAGAGAGATAGAGAGAGAGAGAGGGAGAGAGAGAGAGAGAGAGAGAGGGAGAGAGAGAGAAAGAGAGAGAGAGAGATAGAGAGAGAGAGAGAGAGATAGAGAGAGAGAGAGATAGAGAGAGAGAGAGGGAGAGAGAGAGAGAGAAAGAGATAGACACAGAGAGAGAGAGAAAGGGGGAACGAGGAGAAAACGAGGGAGAAAGAAAAATATATTCATGAAGAGAGAGAGAAAATAGAGAGGTAAAGAAGTGGAAAGAATATATATATATATATGTTTGTAGAATGAGAGAGAGATGGAGAGAGAGAGAGAGAGAGAGCGAGAGAGAGAGAGAGAGAGAAGGGGGGATGGAAGGGGGATAGAGAGGGCGAAAGATAGAGGAATATGGAAAGAGGGAAGAAAGGGAGGACGCCTTAAAATTGAATTGAATTTCAGGCAGGACTAGAAGCAGATGCGCTGCAAGTTTTTTTCTCCACGTGAGGATACAGGTAGATCCAGTTTTCCATTTAGATATAGATTAAACTGGATATGTCCCCAGAAGTATATAAAAACACGATAAGGGACCTTACGTTGACCCCCACCGGGTCGTCCCGATACGTTTTCTTTTCTTCTTCTTTTTTCATGTACGGTGTTCTTACCTTTCGCTGTTAATTTACTCTCTGATTGAAGAAGCGCGCTATTTGCCCATGATTGACAGAACTAGGTGCATTCATGTTCATGTTCTAGACTACGATGTCACGCATCAACTCAATTTTCGTTCTTCTCAATAATTCATCTCACGTTATGAACTTATTCTTTTATATAGTTGCGTGCTTGCCTGAATCAGAGAGTTACAGAGAGGGGAGCTATATTTCTGCCGAGTAGCGACCTGCATTTACTTCGGTATTCTAGAGTGTGATAAAAGTGTCTAACACTGACAAGTCCGTTTCAACACAATGTAGCTCATCATGTTCATCATCATGATACTTCGTCTCTTCAAACGTAATTATTCCTTCAGAATTCCTTGAAATTTGTATGAGCTGTATTTCGATCACCTACCGTTTCAATGTGTTTGCTTTGTTATAGAAAGGCTTTCGCGACCCGCTTTTGCTTATTTTCAAACTTCACCATGTGAGCTCCTAACCCAGAATGACGAGATGCATCACGTGACTTCAGGGAGACATACAGCGTATCCACACGCAGACAAGTTTATACCGAAACTCAATAAAGAAAATTCGAATAAAGAATCACATTGTATAGCGAACAGCGTGTCTACACACAAATAAAACTACATGTATAAAGAAACTCGATAAAGAATTATCGTACAGCGATCATGGTGCCTCCTGTTTCACCCCGTCACTTCATGTCTTCCTCTATCTCCCACTATCCCCGGTTATGAACTCATCTATTGTAGATCTGAATTCATTTCGTTTCATTTATTCAATTTTTATGAAAACGAAACAACAAAAATTAAACATAATTACATACTTAAAATATTAGTATGGACCCCTAAGAAGAAAATCTCCTTTTGAATGGGGCGCTTTACATCATAACGAACATGTATAGATATAAACATAACAGTAGTCAAATCAATTCATATAAAATAAACGTAACGTACATAAGGTCACGTACATAATCACACACAGCAAGCGCATGCAAACTCGACCGTGCGACAACAAGATTCCAGCGAGATATGAAATTATTGTACATGTCCATTGTTTTGCTTAATGATATCACTATACAAAACACAGAAATCGTGTGAAATATGGACAGAAATGCGCGTCTGCTGACTTTATTTGAACATTATTTTGTATGCGCATAGCTTATAATAGTGATTTGACAATCAACAAAGCCGGAATGTCGATTCACCCTTTGTGAGCCAGATAAAATGGTGCTCTATGGGATTTGTGTGTATTACGTGTAAATAAAATTACAGATATGGCATCCGTTATTCTTTTTTAAAAGGACAGCCTCAACTGGTGGAGTACTACTTGATAAAAAACGTGGTAGGGTCCATGATAAAAGTACCTTGGCATGTGTGTGTTTTAGGATTTGTGTTGTTTTAGAGCAAAACCTCATTTAGAAACCACCTGTTTATTCATGCCACACAGTGCATTTCCCTTGAACACTGTATTATTGAAGCCGACAGCACGATTCAAAGCAAATACGAAGTAAAAGCGCTATCTCGAGTCCTAAAGTTCATGCCTAGCCAGTTTCTTTACCCATAATGCTAATGTAGTCTAGTAATACAGACCCGCTTGAATGATAACATGCTAATTAACTACTTGATACATTTATATCGTAATAAGCATGTTAATTAATAGCAAAATAACTACTTTCCTTCTCGAAACATCATAGTTTTCTGTACAAATACAATTATAGGTTAACTTATTCTCTGCATTGTTAGTATAGTTATCTGAAAATTTATATTTTAAGACTACGTATTTTTAACACACAATGAGAGGGCACACACATTTCGCTCCCCCGTTAATAGTAACTGATGCATACATTATCACTTGCTCACTAAGACTGCATTCATGGTTCTGTCAGTGGTATCAATATCCAAGATCAAGTGCACATTATCTTAGAGCCTGTGTTGGATGTATGTAGCTTTAATACCTTAGCATACGCAGTGTTACACGATAAAAGCCTACTTGATTTTTCAACCAGCAAAACTAAATTGAAATGCATGTTTAAATACAAATACTTATACAATTGTCAAGCCCAATTCAAGTTTATGTAAATAAACGAACCGCGTACTTCTAACACTTTCTTAATCTAATTCATATACGTATACCTACTGTATAGTATATTGTCGAAACACTGAAAGTTTGTCTCTGGTTAATCGCATTTTGCATTTTAAAAGTTCAATTGTCAATTCTGAATAGTTTTTCATGTCTATTCTAACCACTATACGTATATCATTCTACAAAGATCAATTTGTCTTGACCAAAGACAATCATTCAACATTCAGATCTGATTATTAGTTTACAATATTGAATATATTGTAACTATTTTCCTAAAACGCCAACGCGGCTTGTGTAAAAAAAAAGCATCTGAACACAATTTAATTTTCAAAACTAGTGTTGGCCAATTTACACCGAGATGAATAATCTTAATGGTGTTGCCGTAGAGTGAATAACATATCCTTTTTATATTTTACTCGTTTATTGAATCTTCTTAAGAATCTAGAGTGGCCCGATGAGTGAGCCAGACACGGTTCTCTCCAGGACCCATTATTACATCATACAATAAACTCACATAAACAATCATGAACACCTCATATTTGAATCAAATTACATGCACTATATTATACGAAGCAACAGAATGTTATGCAGACACCAACACGAACGACAAAAGACGAATTCTAGTGCCCAGGAGTAGCTCACATAAACTCAAACACTGACAAGCCACATATGAGTCATGTCCACTTCCGGTCTTGTGTACTAGTGCATAACACCGGAAATGGACATGACTGCGACAAAATCCGGATGTCGGTTTGCAGTGTATTATGGGGCCATTGTTCCCTATATGCGATGGGGCTGGTTGATCCTCATTCTGATATTCAAGCTTTGGCGTGCACATCTGGAGAAATATCGTTCCGTCGCTAAGCTACATCGTTGAGTGGCATCGGCCTGTTGGTCTTACATCCTGCAAATAGAGATCGAAACTCCTTCAATCGCCACCAATAAGTCACCGCATTCGCCACGACGTTCGCGACCATTACGAAGCTTCGGTACATAATCGTGCACCAGTCCGCTGGGGGATTTTGACTGATGATGACGTTGACGATGCCGGACGCGACCACGAATAGGAGATTCGTCGTGTAAATCATCCCGTAGGTCACCATCACCCGCTTGTTCTCCGCCTGTCGTTGTTGTTCCTGGACATCGCCGTTTGCACGACCACGAGCTGTCGACGTGATCGCGCGAGATATGACCAGGTAGCAGAACCCCGTGACGATGTTTGCTGGAAGGCCAACGGCAAGAAACACGTAGCGGAAATCGAATTCGACTAGGAGGACGGTCACCGCAAAGCCGACGGCCCAGCTGGCGGAGCAGGCGATGACGCAACGAGACGTCGTGAGGATGTTTCGAGCTCCGAACGGGTCAACGATAAGGACGACGTACTGGTAGACGGCGATGAAGAGGATGTTGGATGCTGATACCATGATGCTGGTGTAATAGAGCAGGTCAATGGCCCAGTAGAGCGCATTCACATTCTGGTGTTATTAATCATACACAAACAGAGAAGAGTAATAAGAAGGGGCTTGTTAAAGAGCATTTACTGTACTGGAAAGACAAAAGCCTTCAAAAGGTGATTGTGAGCAATCTTCTTGCCGATTGTCTTAAAGTCATGTATTGTCCATTTTAGAAACTTGCTGAAAGATATTTGCCCTCAAATGATCGACATTTGGAGTAATTAGTGATTAAATGACAAATCCTCATTGTGTTCGGCCCAAACATTTTAAAGATTTGTCATTAAGTCACTAGTAACTCCGAATTTGGATAATTTGAGGGCAAATAACGCAAATTTCTAAAATGGGCAATACATGAATTTAAGACCATCGGCATGAAGATTGCTCACGATCACCCTTTTGAAGGCCTTTTGTCTTCCCAGTACAGTATATTCCCTTTAAACTCTTTGTGTTTCAAGTAATACAGACAACTCCTTAAGAAAAACATTTCATTTGGCACATAAATATTCGAATGTAGAACATAGATTTTACACAAACCATGCACTTTCTTTATGAGACGCTTATCAAAACAACATGAAACGTTGATATTGATTTAATATAATGGATTTTGTTATCGGACTCCCTGTGGCGTATCGATTTTTCACATTATAATTACATCAAATAATTGAAATCGCCACTTGTGTGTTCTTGTGAATGTGATGAAAATCAATCATTTTGTGACAACGTCAGGTGGATTTATTTTGCGCCATGTAAGTTAGTTTGTGTTAAGTGTGCGGACTAAATGAAAATGATAATTCCACCTGAAGATAAGTTGCTTTCAGTTAAGGCAGAAACATGAAAAAAACATAAGTGAAGATTTGATGAAAACCCATCAAATGATAAAAAGTTTTTAAATTTCAATTTTGTGACAACATGTGCGAGGTGCTCCTTTTCTGATTTTCACAACGGAATGATTTTTTAATACAGGTATGTGTGCAAAGATAGAGTTCTAATGGTTTATCAAATGCACAAGTAAAAGGATGCATATTTGTTTGAGAAAATGAACATTTTGGAGAAAAGAAAAAACGGAGAAAAGCTCTTTACATTGGTGTGCAATTGATTATGCAATCGTGGAATATGCAATATTCCCATGTATGGGACTAAGTTAGAAATTAAATGTTGCAAAACAAACTGCATTGTTTTCAGCAGCGTAAGCTTCATATGTTTTTAATAGTGTCAGTGAACATTGATGCATCGCGGCATCAATATCATTCAAATTCATTCCATGTGCGAAACAAACAGCAAACACAAATTTGTTTTATCTTATTGCATATTCAGGAAGTCTACCCAGTCAAGCTGTGTTATGATACCACATTTATTTACGATATTAAATCAACTAAAACTAAATACAACAAAAAAGTAAGTCCCCACTAAGCGAGATACTATAACTTATGATGGAAAAAGTTTTGAGCAATATAATTTGGCACTTCCGTGTGAAGGCAAAATTGTCACTTTTCAAAAGTCACAAGGGTAATTTTGAGATTCTGCCATTTGAATGTTTAATGAATTCCATTTCTGTTGCATAATTTATGTCCTTTCGTTGTTAGTCATCCATCTCTCGATGCTTTAACACCTATCCCGACACTTTATCCATTGTTCTGGTTGAATGAGCACCGTTTAAAAAAATGTTCATCCCTCTTGAATTTGAAACTTTTAAAAACCCTTTATTTTTGTGAAAAAAAAATGAAACTCTGGATATTTTGAAAAATATGTAACATGACCTACTATTTGAACATAACAAGTCATTTTCGTGTCACGGTTGAGTAAATACACTTTGAAAATTGCACAAGAAATGCCAAAATGTACTGTTAAAACGGCATAAACAATCACCCTTGTGACTTTTGAAAAGTTACAATTTTGCCTTTAATATGTGCTCACTCAAGCATGACTGATTAGTAAGTCAATAAGTTAAGACACAATCCTGTCAAATGATTTTGCTCAAAACCTTTTCGATCAAAAGTTATGCTATTTTGCTTAGGGGGGGGGGGGGGGGCTCTTTTTTTTGTTGTGTTTGTATGACCACTTAAACCTGAGATGCACACCTTTTTTTGAGGGGTTTATTTACCAGTAATACACAAATCACACATAGCAATGACATAGAGCGGGGTAATTAGATAGAGGGATAATTGATATATACTCTATAGGCATGACGTATATAAATAGGACATGTCTCACCCATAATCCACTATCAACGTTGAAGTGTGTATAATAGTGGCAAATTCCGTTGACGATGATGACCCAGTCAGCGAGGACGAGATTGAACGGGATGATGAAGTGTTGTTTCCGTAATCGACGATCACAGATGATTAGCAAGAGCGTCACCGTAGTCAGGGCCAACGCCGTGTACAGAGACACGTAGAGAAGGTGGAGGATACCTAGCAGAACGTTCCCATTGCAGTAGTGTGTGTCCGGGTTGGTTAAAAACTGTGTTGAGGCGTTCGAACAACTCCAATTTTCATTCATATTTCTTGACTGTCTCCTGTACCGAAAAAACGTCTGATACTAATGAAATAAAATTCCATTTTAACTACCTAAATAATCGTTCATATTTCTTGACTTTCACCGTACCGAAAAAGGCTTATTTGGTCAAGTCATGTAGTTTAAATCTTTTCACTTGGCAAAATGTATTCGAAAGGATCAAATGTATTCCAAAAGACTGTCAGGAATTGTGAAAAGAAACAGAGGTTTTTCTAAAATGAACACAGTCCTTATGCTGACATGCGCTTTTATAATATTCAGCAAGGTTAGAAAAAGAGAGGGATGGGTATATTTACCGGTATCTTTCAGTTGAATGTTCTTGGTAGCTGCAATTAAATCTCGTGCATACTTTAGTATTTAACTTGGTCTGAACGGTTTAGCGCGCACGCGACATGGTTTTTGCAGCGAAAAAGACAAATTTGATTATTTCCTTCCCTGTTCTCTTTCTATGTTGCTAAATCTTTTATGCCTTCTCACTTTGTTCCTCTTAAAGGGATAGATCACCGTATATTAAGGTGGTTTCAACCAAAGCAGAAACATAAAAGAAAGATATTAGTGAGGATTAGTGAGGACGAAAATCTGTCAAAGGATTTTATTTCAAAACTTCAATTTTGTGACGCCACATGCGAAGTGCTCTCCCATATGCTGTGTACAGTATAATTACACAAAGTGCTCTTATACTGTTTTTGACAACGGAATACTTTTTTCTCTCCCATGCATGTGTGTAAAAACGTCTTTCTAATGATGTATCAAATACACTGGTAAAATAATGCATATCTTTGGAAAAGATGGAAATGGGAGAGCACCTCGCACATGACGTCACAAAATAAAAAAATCAAAAGATCATAACTTTCTTATCCTTACGCCGATTTTCATTAAACCTTCGCTAAAATGTTTCTTTCATGTGTCTGCTTTTATTGAAACCAACTTAATTTCAGGGTGAACTATCCCTTTAACAGCTTACAGAACAAAAAAAAAAAGCCACGATTTATTAACACAGTTATCACATCTCTTTTCTTGCTCCTAGATCAAACGAGCTTTCCATGTCTTGTGAGTATGTTATTACACTTTATTTAGGTAGACAGAAGTTTAACTGAGACACTGTCAGGCTCGGGTACAACTTATAACATATTTAGCATTTTTTGTCAGGCGACGAACATCCGTGACAATTACACGAACATCTTTGAGATCCACCATGAATGTAGAAAGAGAGGTTGCCTGGTAACTTCGAAATGGTATCACTTAGGTTTAATGTTTTAATTCTAGCAATAAATTTGAAAAGAGGAGAAAAGGGATGGAAGAAATAAGAATCAGATAGTTCTTCCGGAGAGGTTTTAACTCTGAGAAAAGTTCCAAAAATACTATAAGTGCTATGTAATATTTTTTTTGGAAACATTTCTCATAGAATCGATAAGTGATTAACTCTTTTGTACTCCATTACTGGTGCAGAGGTGATAAGGTGGTATGTAACGAATTAAGGATGACATCATGGATCAAGTGATACCTCTGAAAAAAAAATCAGACGCTTTAAATGGAATATACTGTACGGGAAGGCAAACAAAATTGTTCGACCCGAAGTTTTGAAGATTTGTGATTTAATCACTTATTACACCAAATGTGGATGATTTGAGGGCAGATAACTTTCAGCAAATTTAAAAAATTGACAATACATGAATTTAAGACCAAAGGCAAGAAGATTGCTCACGATCACTCTTTTAAAGGCGCCTTGTCTTCCCAGTATGGTATATTCCCTTTAAGATCTTTATACACTATGTTAAACCATCATACTATATGAATTAATATATAACGGCAATACAGTGAATGCTGCTGCAGCAACCACATGTAAATAGTGAGACCGCATTTCTCTAAAGAACATACGAACACCTAAACCATCTAGAGTCCTGTTTTATCGTTGGAGCATTGTAATATACTCGGATCATTTTCCAACACCAAAAACAAAAATCGGAGTTCATGTTTGAAAAAAAGAAAACGGTGAAAAAAGCCAATAAATGACCACGGCGAGCGCAGGCACGTAATTTTTTCTCAAGTGAACACGGGTGCTTTTGATCACCATTGCTATCTAATATCGTATCCATGAATACAGCAACGCATTGTAAATAAGACAATGTTATCATTCCATTCATGATGCACGTATTGACCAGCATCAATTTCAGGATGCAATATAAAACCTAACATGTTTGAAGGGAAAGTCCACCCTGAAGTTAAATTGTGTTTTATCGTAACATAAACATTGAAGCAACATATTCGGGAAGGTTTGAGAAATATCCGTCAAAGGACAAGAGAGGTATGATGGTTGTAAGTGTAAGCTTGTGACGTTACGTGACGAGCTCTATTGCCATATGTTGTGTGCTGTGTGATTCCATAATTGTTCAGTTTTTAAGGTGTGTGTGTAAACACAAGTGTCTAATGATACATCAAATGCACATGTAAAATAGTATACATCAAGGTTGTACAAACGGATTTCAGTATATCTTCTGACTAAGTGAATAATTGCTTAAAGAAATATCTACACAAAGAAAATTATGTACACTGCTGTTACAAATCTGTCCAAGGTCAATGTCTTGAGCTGGTATATTTTGGTAAAATAACCAAATGAACGTATAATGTAACATTATCTTCGTAGTGAATGTGGACTAAATCTATAGACCTCGATAATTTTAGTGGAGTTTTCAATATGTTTGGATTTCATGCAGCAACTTAAAAAAAAAACTACTGTGGGAGAGGTATTAACACGACACCCCCCCCCCCCCCACCACCACCACCACCCTCCTCCACTCCATCCCCCTTCAGAAACATTGCTTGGCACTCCCTTCACCAATCACGAACCATCCTTCCAATTATTACAATAAATCTTAATATAAAAGGCGAAAAAAAAAACACATCGCTCATATCCACATGATCTGTCAAGAAATTTAAGACACAAGCTTGTATGTTATGCTATGCTAGAAACAGCGATAGTCGCGATCACTCGCGAAAAAAAATACATCGCTCATATTCTCGTCAAAAAAAATTGATAGGTCAGCCTTTTCCAAGTTGAGAGCGCTCATCGCGAGGCAATTTGAACAAATCCATGTACACTGTGTTTGACATGTGATGTAACTAACGAGCGCTGAATATTGCCTAACGTGCACGGATGTACAGGACGTGTGTTTATCTTAGGGGCACTTACTCCTCATTGACAAATTACCGATCACCGTCTCGCGAGGCAGGCCATCCTGTTCTCGATTGGCTCCGTGTGTATATCTTCCTTACCCTTTTTTTAAGTTCCGTGACTTTGACAGTTTGAACTGAGGTCTCTTCGGTATTTAGCCTATTCAAGTTCTGACTAGCGATCCCCTACGTACAGTTTAAGTTAAGTGCCTTTGACAGCTTCAACTGACCTCGTTCCGGTATTTATTTGATGGACCTTTTGAACAGCGATCCTATCGGAAATCGTGTGCGTTAAGTCATGTATTACATGTCTTTACGTGGAGAGTTCTTGACACAGTAAATACATGTTACAAGGAAATAATACAATTTTTTTTTATCATTCTTCAGATGTGGATAGCACTGGTTCTGCCTGTGAATCGTATGCGTTGAACCGGGATTCTATTCAATAAACTAGTTTTACTAATCGATGGAGTGCAAAGCAAATTAGAGAGACAGTGATCGTATTTTACGAGAAAGTAAAAAACGGTTTTATCTTCATCCTTGGCACTAGGCAACGTTCAGAATGGATAGCAATAATTCGTATTTGAACGTTGCTTTCTGCACCGACAATTTTAGGACCCTAACAGAAGACCTCAAGCTGGCGGTAACATCAGTCGCAGTGCTATGGACATCGATAACGTTGATCATCATCCTCGGTTGTCGTCGACTTCGACAACAACACCTCATCATCCCATTCAACATCGTCCTTGCCGACTGGGTCTTCACGGCGGCTTTATTGTCTTGGATAACCTTGAAGTTAATATATGATTTGGTAAGACTGACTTACGTCACTCCTTACGCGGCACATGTGACCTTTTTTCACAAGTAATAAACAGAATACTAACAGACAGGCAGTTTATCTGGCATACAGAGGGCTCATTTCAAACACAATAATCGTGGAAGGTGTGAGAAGTGGCGCAACCAATTCGCTTTTTGATACGATCTTATACTTTCATAATAATGTATGAATGTTTATACTAGAGTGGATACTTGAAAATATATCTGCTCTATTCAAAGTCAATTCAATTCAAGCTCATTAAATAATGTGATCATTATAACACTTTAAAATGTTTGACAATCAACATGGCTTGCATGGTTTATAGTATATGTGTTTCTTGTGAAATAGCATATCTAATATATCGTATATTATTATGCTACTCTTTACGCCTTAAAGGGAAAATCCACCCTGAAGTTAATTTGGGTTCAATCAAAGAAGAAACATGAGTAAAGGAGTGACATAACTTGTCATTTATGGTTGACAATGTGCATGGTTCATAGAGTTCATAGTATAATTTTTTTCTTGTGAATGGACGTGACATAATTATGCTACTCCTTAATCCTTATTTAAGAGTAAGTGCATGTCCCATTTGTTACTTTTTTGAACTGAGACGACTAATACTATGACGTAATAGTGATCGCCAGCGGACAGGATGTGGAATGACAGAGTATTTAAAATATTTAAAAAATGCAATAAACTACGCTTCCTTTCCGTTACATAGAGATGACTGATATTAACCCTTTGCACGGCTTTTTCACACATTTGCAAGATCGACACGCCGCCGAGGAGGAGCGGTATACGTGAGCTTTTTCACATACAAGTCTATAATATATGCTTACATGCGAGTTAGAAGAAGAATATCAAATAGACTGTATGAACCTAATGCGTTGTAGAGGGGTGTGCGGATTATCGTAATGAGTTAATTAATTAAAACGTGTACGCCAGCTGTCTGGGTATCACATGGAAGAGAAGGTATTCAAAAAAAAAAAAGTACAAGAGTAGAATTAATTTGCTTAAAAGGTAACAGCCAAGGACATATAAAAAGAATGAAGAAAAAAGAAATGAATGCGCTGTAGAGGAATGTGCGTGCGGCCTACCTTATAAAGAGTTAATAAATCAAACAATGTTTGTCTGGGCTCTGGCTATGATATGGAAGAGAAGGTTGTTAAAAAACAATACAAGAGTAGTCTGGCCTTCAAGCTTTTGAACATTTTTAATCCAAACTACTCAATATACGGGTCTGGTTGCAGTAGACTAATCATTATCGAGTGATTAGCCAGTTTATAGTTACATCATGGTCGGACACTCCACTGAATCAAGCATGACTAGGGATTTGATCATGAAGCTGCGTATGTGTGTTATTTTACAGCGTGCCCATACCAACAATATTGCACCAACAGCACTATAATGGTTATAAACGTGTTCCACTATCTATGGAATTTCCATTTTACTCTGTGAGTGGTAGAATTGGCCCAAGGTCATTTGTACCAGTAATAATCTGCTCATGCGCACATTGGAACTATGAACTCGCTTATTCTCTGGCCCGTCCAAACAGAGCGTAAACAACAATGAGAAGGGCAAAGTTACTTATCTTATTGGTACCAGATTCGACGTGTCTTTCAGTTTGGATTATTGATGTCCAGCAGCCTTAGAGGCCAAGCTACACGAGAGCAATGCTTATTCTTTCTACCGCTGATATTTTTTATTTTTTTCAGGCTCCAGACGACACAGCCTTCGGCATTATTTATGCAACATGCACCATATCGTCTGCTTTGAGCACTCTAATGGTCGCCCTCTACCAGTTCATCTCCCTTCTTCTGGATCCCTTTGGCTCCCGGAGGATGATCACCACGCCTCGCTGCATTTGCGCCTGTATTCTCAGCTGGACTCTCAGCTCCAATATATCAATAGTTGTAATGTTATTGAACCTCTCTCGCTACGTATTTGCCATCATAACCCTTTGCGTCAATATTCTATCTGGAATATGCTACTCCATGATTTCCCGCGCCATCTCAAAAGGAGTACGTCGCCATGGCTACGGAGAAGCGCAATTCCGCTTGCGACAACAAGAGAACAGAAGGGTTGTTTGCACGTATGCCCTCGTCTTTGCGACCAGCTTCGTATTTTTGACATCTCATAGCGTACTGCTTGTTGTAATCCAGCCATTTGTAGACAAATCTAAGTTTGAATGTTTTGCTTTGCTCGCAGATATCTGCATGTTAGGAAATGTGGTAGCAAATTCCTCAATTTATTGGTGGCGGCTGAAAGAATTTCGCTCGCTTCTCCCAATTTGCAGGAAAAATAGTATAGTACATGATTGTGTCACCTAAATCAGGCTAATAATGAAAATACAAAATTAATATTTTAGAAAATGTGCAGGACTTATAATTGAGCACACATATCCCCAAAAGGATGACGTGATCTACCACTTCACGGGTTAAGTGATCTCAATAACGATTGAACTGACGATGTAATATATATATATATATATCAATGTTATAAGTTACTCAATTACATATATTTATATTTATATTTTTATATATTTCCCTCCATTCATACACATGGCTAAAGTTGTAGGGAAAGGGGAATTTGTCTATCAACCTTAAAGACAGGGTGTAACATTTCAAAAGAATCATGAAACATGACAGGAATCAACAGTATACCCTCACAATAACGCGTTTGAAATTTCACAGTCATAGCTGCACAAACATTTTCACGAAAAAGGGAACAACTATACTGCCCTAATCTGACAAAAGGAAGCAATCAACAAAAGAGACTTTTCTTGTAAATGAGCAAAATGTGTCAGTCACTTGCTTTGGAATCAGTGCAACAAGACATAGATTGAATATCTCGCAGCAAGATGAATATTTCTTGTTCAGATTTTGGACGTATTTAGGGAATGCTGAATAGAATCTAAGAATACCAATAAGCCAGCTTTGAGTGATTTGTCACTTGCTTCCTTTTGTCAGTATAAGGCAGTATACTTGTGTCCGTTTGAAACACACCAACCACAGCCTGCATTCTCAATAACAGAACTGGACAAGCGAAATAAGACTCTACATTTGTTTTGTTCTATCTGAGAAACCGTTGCTACGCAATCCTGCTCGTTATTATCAAAACACCTGAAAAGCACATGCTGAGAAGACATTTTTTTTCGGCGGTGCCACGCATGGGTTCAAAGAAAGAAAGTTGTTTCATATCCTTCCATAACACACCCCTGCAATAACATTGTCCCTGTTAGCGCGCAATGCGGGCATCGCTCCCACTGTGGAGGGACCGGTGCGGACCATATAGCGCAAAGCGGTGTCCCATCATTAGGTTTTGGCCGACCCGTCCAAAAACCCCTCAAAATCTAGCGATCGCTATAATTTCGCTCACACACAGTTTCCAGTTGTTTTATTTGGAGGGAAGCTCTGATCAGGGATGTGTTATGGAAGGATATGAAGCAACTTTCTTCCTTTGAACCCATGTGCCAAGCCGCTGAAAAGTTATGTGTTCTCAACAGGTGCTGTTCAGGTGTTTGAACAATTATGAATATGATTGTGTGGCAACGGCTTCTCGGAGAGGACAAAATAAATTTACAGTCTCATTTCGCTTGTCCCGTTCTGTTAATACTTCCATGAGCATAACAGGTATCAGCAAACACAAATAAACAAGTTTTTCAAGTGAAATATCTCTGTTTCACGCAAACACACACAAACGCCGTTAATGATAATACACAGCTTAATATATCATTTTGAGAGTGGTTGAATCGCCCAGATGCACAAGTTGTCGGAAAGTGAAGAAATTGGCCAATTTTGTAAGTAATAAAAATAGCTTATATGTCCGATTTTTAATGATTCCTCAATACTTTTCGAAACAAAAGCAGAGTAAAGGATCTGTCATTATCTGCCGTTAACTTCCTTAAAGTTTGCAAACAAATTTGTCAAAAACAAAACGTCTGCAGACAAATGGGAAATTAAAGAAATTTCTTTTCAAGTTGACATCAGCTAAATGTCGGCACGGCACATGGAACATCAAAGCATTGTCATGATTATGGAATGCTTTTGGCATTCATGAGCACGCTTTAGAACCCATACAGATGTTTGAATATATTATGCTCGAGTTTCTACTCCTTCGTAACACCTCCCTGCTCTGATACAGTATCTTCTTCCAATTTCCAAAATTTAATTTTTTGACCTGCAAAAAGGACGCTCTCTCTTTAAAACTCAGATTTGCAAGAAAACACATATAAAAAGTAATTACGGACATGCAGTCTACATTTGTACGAGCGCATGCTCATTTTCTTTCATACGAAGTCTGTTATATGCGGTCAATTCTACGGACAAATCTCAGCACAGTTTAAGTCCTGATCGATTTTGTTTAACCGTCATGTCAATAAAACGTAGATGGACATCGCCAATTTCGACTTACCGCTCGGCCCATTTACAAGATTAACTCTGATTGTGTCAATTGTGGAGATGTCACCATTTATCAGTCATGTGAGCTATACACACCAATTCCATACAGTAGCGTTTTAACGGCTAATTCGCCCAAAATATCTGCTAACGCAGAAACTATGTAACGTTTAATACATTCTACCTCGCGTATAATAATTTGTTATCCTTTTTGTATTCATTCTTGTTAATGATAATAATGAAATAAGCTACTCTGTATCTCTAGTGCAATCAATTTGAAGAAATCACATTACCACATTAAACACGTACGTGTTAAATCAAAGTGGAATTTAATGCAATGTGTCACAATTCTGTAATTTTTGTTTCTTACCTATATGTAGTCACATATTTAATATAAGTAATACAATACAGATCATTACCGTGTATGTGTGGATATTATGAATACAAACACCCATCTTATCTCAAATCTCCAATATTTTTTTTCAGTAATCACATGAACTACGCATTCTTCAATACTTTCAAACCATGTTTAAAGAAGGAAAGGCTGGGGTGTATTAAAAGCATAACGTTGTAATGTATGTACACTGTAATATTGATCTATAAATGTTTGCCTTACTTTACGTAATTTGAAGTAATCATTTTTAAAGCATATTAAAGTACTTCAGCCAAAGAACTGGTAGTTTTATCTTTAACTGGTAAAGTTTGAGTTTGATATTTCAATAAACATTTTCAAGTCGTTTCAAGAATGTATGATGAGCTACTTTAAGACGCGCTCATGAATCTTAATTTTCGATGGACGGGAGTGACAGACGCGGAGGTGTGTAAATAAAGGAATTGCAAATAATTGCGCGAAGAGCCTTGCATTACCAATCGACATGATTCTCGACTGACATCAATACATCTAGTTTACTTTTCCATTCTGAATCGCTTGCCGTTCTCTCAGATGATATTATCAAGTTTCATGCCAATCGCACGTGACACCGCAATGGACAAATGCCAAGATTGTATATGATACGAGGATCATTTTAGGAGGTTTGCTCCATTATAAAATAATTTGAACCAAAATTAGTGATTTTATATCAAAACTACATGCCAGAGTACATTAGGCCTACACGTGCACGTTTTTTTGACGAGTTTATAACTTTAATAGGCATGATCGCATCGGCTATGATTTTTAACTTCTTACGTGCTTTGTCTGTATTTTGTCACCATTTATGCACCCAAAAGTCAAAGAGAATATGTTTCCCTGGCACACAAAGTGTTAACTTGTGATATTGATCTTTACTTCAGATTTGTCCTCATGGCTTTGTATAGATGACACAGAAGAGAAGCGGCGAGGTAGGAGGTGAAATCCTCCTTCATCAATTACCTGGGTCTAGTACGTCCTGGCTTTTGCGACCAATTTCTGCTTCTTTATTTCCCACAACCTGTTCCGACCTCGGAGTTTCCTGACCCACGAACCGGCCCCACCGTGTCCTATGATGTTTGCTGAGATAAGTTTGTTGGGAAACGTGATCGCCAATGCAGTCATAATTTATTGGTGGCGCCTGAAGGAGTTTCGTTCGATGCTCCATAGATCCGGGCCCAAGATGCGCAATGAATCGAGAGATGCAGCTGGACATAGCCCTTTAACCCTTACATTACCAATCTTTGAAAATCCCACTGACTGACTTCATAACCCAATGTTAAATGTATATATAGAGAGAGCTACTCCTTACATTACCTGGCCTTGAAAACTCAATTGACTGACTACATGGTAATGAGAGAGTTAACCCTTATATTATCAGGCCCTGAAAATCTCACTAACTTACTACACATATCACTGACAATGGTAATGAGGGAGTTTATTCTTACACTATCAGGCCTTGAAATCTCATGGACGTACTACACATCTTTATGCCAACCGTAATGATATAGTTAACCCTTACATTACAGCCCTTGAAAATTCATGGACTTACTACAAATCTTTATACCAACCGTAATGAGAGGGGTAACTCTTAGTCTTACATTATCAGGCCTTAAACATGCCACGGGCTTACTACACATATAATTGGAAATGGTAATGAGAGAGGTAATCCTTACATTACCAGTCCTTGAAAACCTCATTGACTTTACTACATATCTTTATGCCAACGGTAATGAGAGAGTTAGCCCCTATATTAGCAGGCCTTGAAAACCCCGTTAACTGAATACATATTCCAATGCCAATTGTAATGAGAGAGTTAATCTTTACATGATTAGGCCTTGAAAACTTTGGCTTAACAATGGCTTACTACATATCTTTATTCCAATTGTAATCAAAGAGCTATTAAAAAAATGGGTGGCCATACTTCTCAATGCCAATGGTAATAAGAGGGTTAAAAACCCATTGCAGTTGACACGATTTTGTCACGATTCTGCCGTCTCGTCGTTAGGTCCTTCGTCTATAAATGTACAAATCCCATAACCTGGTCCTACGGTTGAATCACTAATGGAGAACGGAGGCGGCCGCAACGATTCAACATATTTGCTAATAGAGATACTCCTTGATATCGTCCCTTAATGTGATTTAATTAGCAGACTACGCATCAATATTACTTGACAGCGGATATACAAGATGCAACAATTATGATATTTAAACAACGTGATCGGGTTATATGAATGCTTGTTGTATAGTCCTATGAATCGATATTGATGTCAGTTAAAGAAATAAGAAATCATACGACAGCCCCGCCTCAAGATTGAAATCATCACCACGTTGATGAGGATGCTTGTCAAAAGGATGCTGACAGCTAGTCGAGCATATATAAGGAGCTCCTCAAACCAAAAACAGGATTCTCGCTTGTGAATTCAGTACTAATTGACACTTCGCAAACGAACCAAGCTTAAGATCTTGACGGACAACGACAAGAAAGTCTCTCGCTCGGTCACTGTCGGTAGGAAGTCTTTTCATGGACTCATTTTTAACCCGTTCCTCACGTCTCGATTTTGTGGCTTTGCGAACTCCGGTCCAGTTAGGATTTCAACATTTGCCATCGAACTGCGGCAACGAAAGGGTTCTGACGTAATAATCAAGCCCTATATCTGTGAAGTTTATTTATAGCATGCCGTCTATCGTCTGTACAGCAAATTACACCGGGGTCACGTTGTTCAGAATCTGACTGGAGACAAAAAAAAAAAACACTCACACCAGTTCAATGTTCTCCTGTATTTTGCTGTATCATATAGATGCATCTGTTAATCAGACGACCCAAAGCAAATTCATAGGAGGTACAACTTACCATTGAACCAGGGTGAGCTCTTGATACGTTTCCACCTTCTCAAAATATGTCAGGACGCCAATTCAAGTCAAGGTACCGACGTATACTTGTCACCTCTAGCGAGGCCTCTGCAAGCATATCGATTAACTCTCTTTACGTCAGTGAGGTAATTTTTTTAGCTGGTAATACACGTAAATCTGTACAGAAGCAATATATCACGTACACATAAGGTTAGTTCTTTGTGCGTCATTGAGGCATTTTTTTTTTTGCATTTGTAATACACACCATCCCCATAGGGAAGCATGGAGACTAACAGAGAAGGCGGTAATCAGTCCCATAAAAATGTATCAGATGACTCTCGCATCGAAGAAGATAATTTCTGCGCAGAGCCTATTGATAAAGCATTGGATTACATCATCATTGTGGGAACGATTCTGGCACTGATATGGACATCGTTGACTCTCGTAATCATCCCTTGTCGTCGTCGACTTCGCAAGCAGCACCTCATTTTTCCATTCAACCTCGTCCTGGCGGATTGGATACAGATGGTTATGTTCGTGGTCGCAGGTGTTTTACGATGGGAGCCCGACCAACATGTGAGTGGATTATCGATATGTATCGTAACTCTGTACATTACAGATAGTGGATTGGGCTTGCGATTGATATTAATCGTAACTATGAACATTAGAATTATGAGATTGAACTTGCGATCGATTCAGATCAATCGCAGCTCTTCATAAGACGGAGCCCATATTGCAATATTTATCAAATTACACAATACTGCTCATTAAAGGGCATGTACTGTACTGGGAAGGCAAAAAAGCCTTCAAAATGTAATTGTTAGCAATCTTCTTGCCAATGGTCTTAAATTCATGTATTGACTATTTTAGAAGGTTGTTGAAAGTTATTTGCCCTCAAATGATCCACATAATTTATGGAGTAATTAATGATTAATGATTAAATCCTCAGAATGTTCGGGCCGAACATTTTGAGGATTTGTGATTTAATCACTCATTACTCCAAATGTAGATCATTGAAGGGAAAATAATTTTCAGCAAGCTTCTAAAACAGACAATACATGAATTTAAGACCATTGGCAAGAAGATTGCTAACAATTACATTTTGAAGGCTTTTTTGCCTTCCCAGTACAGTACATGCCCTTCAACTTTTTTCCTTAACGACATACTGAGTATCAAATAATATAAGTTGCTGTGGCGATTGCACCAAGGATGTTTAAAGGGCCCCTGTCATCAAAATGTATGTCGACTTAATGTTGATGCAAAACAATATGTACTTAATAAAATCACTAACTGTTCAATGGAAATATAGGTCCTATATTTTAAAATATTTTTTTTCTATATTTTTTCTCAGCACTGATAAGCCCCGCCTCCAAAATATCCTCCAACTCAAGATTCCCTCTGTGACATCATCAAAGGTAGAAATTAGCAGGGTAATAAGCAGAATTTATGCACAAATCAAACATTGCAGTGAATACCTCCACCTGCCCACAAGAGCATCACATGTCTTCTCACAATACCATCTAACAACCTTTCATGTGGGAATAATCGTTTCGTTATGTTAGAAATGTGCTAGCTATGTGATTCTATTATAAGCACTTGCACCCCACATACTTGCGTAGTTGTGACATGTAATACGTACGATGCATCTATAAAGAATCAATCGAGGAATATTATTACATTACGGCAAAAAGGCTCAAAACGTAATATCAAGTTACAGAACAAAAGTCTTAATTTCACAATGTTACGCATCATATTCCATTAAAAACTTGCATGAAACGTTACTTTCAGATATTTTCCTTTCATAAGTGTAACATGAAAAACGTGCCCAGCTGCGCTAGTATTTGCATCTCAAAGAGTATCAAATTTTGTATTCACCTGTCCTTATTAACTGCGTAAAAAGCACTTTGTGATAAAATTCAAAGTTCAGCAGCGAAAGCTGAAATGTATGCCTGTATAGGAATGTGCATGACCTATTATAAAATCCAGGTGAACGTGACGCAATCGCGTATGCATCATATTGTTGAGAGCAGCTGCTAGTCATGAATATTAAGAGGCGGCATGAAACCTTGTTCAAAGCAATGTATATCCATGTATTTCAACATCCTCGGTGAGACCAGGGAGGTGTTATACATTCAAACATCTGTACGGGTTCTAAAGCGTGCTCATGAATGTCAAAAGAATTCCATAATCATGACAATGCTTTGATGTTCCATGTGCCGAGCCGACATTTAGCTGATGTCAACTTGAAAAGAAATTTCCTTAATTTCCCATTTGTCTGTAGACGTTTTGTTTTTGACAAATTAGTTTGCAAACTATAATGAAGTTAACGGCAGATAATGACAGATCCTAATACTCTGCTTTTGTTTCGAAAAGTATTGAGGAATCATTAAAAATCGGACATATAAGCTATTTGTATTACTTACAAAATTGACCAATTTCTTCACTTTCCGACATCTTGTGCATTTGGGGGATTCAACCACTCTCAAAATGAAATATTAAGCTGTGTATTATCATTAACGGCGTTTGTGTGTGTTTGCGTGCAGCAGAGATATTTTACTTGAAAAACTTGTTTATTTGTGTTTGCTGATACCTGTTGTGCTCATGGAAGTATTAATGTCATTAACAGAACGGGACAAGCGAAATGAGACTGTACATGTCTTTTGTTCTCTCTGAGAAACCGTTGCCACACAGTCATGTTCATAATTGTTTAAACACCTGAACAGCACCTGTTGAGAACACCATAACTTTTCAGCGGCTTGGCACATGGGTTCAAAGAAAGAAAGTTGCTTCATATCTTTCCATAACACGTCCCTGGTGAGACCCGCTTCTCGTATTTTTCAGGTGCTGCCACAGTGGGTATCGACGGTGATACTCATTTCTTTCGCCACATGCCTCACGGTCTCTGGTTTGAACACTCTTCTGGTCGCGATCTACCAGTATATTTCTCTCCACGTCGACCCCTTCGGTTCCCGGAAAATCCTCACCACATCCCGCTGCATCATCGCCGGCATCGCCAGCTGGCTACTCGGCATACTGACGGGAGCGACAACGGTATCATACCTCTTTCGCTCGATTAACATCATCCCTTTTATCTTGTACCTCCTGTCGGGACTATTTTACTACATGGTATCCCGCGCAATCTCCCGCAGCCCGCGCGGTAATGGGGCTAACGGTGACGCGCAGCTACGCGTCAGACAAATGGAGAACAAGAGAGTCACGCGCACTTATGCGTTAATCTTTGCGAGCAATTTAGGTTTCATGATTTCTCACTATCTGTTCCGCATATGGAGAAATGCTTTCACGTGGGTGGAGGCCATTGAGTGTATTGTATTGTTGGAGTACTTTTCCTTGGTGGGGAACGTGATTGCGAACGCCGTCATTTACTGGTGGCGCTTAAAAGAGTTCCGCGCCATGCTAGCTAGCTGCAGAAGTAATCGAGTGATGCGGCTTAACAGAGTTATGTAAAGTCCTACGCAGACGATACGATGTAGCCACGGTTCTGCAGTCATTATGACGTACGCCTTGAAATGTGACGTCACCTCCTTGTAAAAACCCAATGACCAAGTCTTAAGATTCAGTTAGTTGCAGAGTCGTACGACTGAACAGATGGTGTCGTCTCCGGTAGGCATGTAGAGGAAAATACTAGAAATGCACTTTTAAGAATAACGTTTTATAATCATGGTTGTCAAGTGTGACCAAAGATCTCGAAGTCCAAGGTTCAAGCTAACCCATAGTACATGTGTCATTTAGCAATATACTTAATCCACATTGCTGCTCTTCAACCAGGACCAGGTCGCATATACATTTTCAAATATTAATACTTTCAATGGTAACTACCATGGCAACAGATGCAATAATGAGAGCTTATTGGTTGTTGCCATGTTAGTTACCATTGGTGGTAAGTTAAAATAATTGAAAACCTATATGCAACATGATCCAGGAGTATATTTGGATACCTTGTAGGAGGTGGACGATTACAAATGAACTTCACCCACATAGTGAAAACTTTGAGCCCGTTTTGGACAAAAGGTGAATACGCGCTCGCTGCCCGAGCGCGCATCACCGGTCTCGGCTCGCATTGGGTCGGACTACTCCATTATGGCATATAGGGGTGATTGCTTAATTTACGGATTATCCCTCCCACGGCTGCACAAGTAGGACACAGGTTCAAATGATTCCAAATGCAAACAGATAGTCATTTCGCATGCATCCTCCACACGTTCTTCAGGTATTGACCGAAAGCACTTGTGTTTCATAACATAATTTTAGATATGGGGTTGGTTACAGGGGAAACGTAGCATTGCTCTAAAATCTTCCCTTCAACTGGCGGATCCAGCTAGAGCCTAGCCAGAGCTATCAAACCCTCATTTCAAACTCAGAGTCAGACGAATGCAAATGAAGTCAAACCTTGTCAGTTTGAAACCATGAATTCCAACACAAGTAACAAGACTAGCAACAATTAAGGGGTCGACATGCTTTATTGAGTTACCATGTTTATTCCCGCAAGTGTACGCTAGAGAGCTCTACCAAATTAATCATTTCGTAATAAAGCTGCTATTAGTACTATAAAACCAACA
The DNA here is from genome assembly GCA_963669155.1 of Arbacia lixula. Taxonomy (NCBI): domain Eukaryota; kingdom Metazoa; phylum Echinodermata; class Echinoidea; order Arbacioida; family Arbaciidae; genus Arbacia; species Arbacia lixula. Next base: position 8,242,781 of record OZ022596.1, on the reverse strand, counting down.
TATATTTGCACGCGTGGGACCAAGTCTCAGTCACCATTCACGCAATATTCTTACCCCTGCAGAGTGCAGACAACACCGAACATATGCGTTTATTTCATTATTTAGCGATGTGTATGGGAAATACGCTCCATACAGCATTAAACAATGGGTGAAATTTCAAATATCTCACCTGCATTGTTCTAAATATTCTGGACATTGTTAGAACTTCAAGTAAAGGAACACAAATGTCACAGGAATATGCAGTTCTCGTCGCCGAGTCGTGAGTCCTGCGCGTCTGCAGCGCGTACCTGATTGCGCGCAACGCTCGCGACGCCCCAGCTCTATAATGGAATCGTCGCATTACGTCATTTGCCGCAGTTCTCGTTGCCTTCTTTTCTATTATTGTCTCTCATTCGACAAAACTTTTTGGAACAAAAGTGCAACGAGATTTTACAGCCAATGAGAATAAGTCTAATATCAAGTTTTAGTGTGAAATCTCTTCTGTCAGAAACCGCTCGCCCCAGACTGACTGCTTGCTTCGTTTGTTTTCTGTAGGCCTACACGTGTGTGATGAACATGCTTGTTCGTCTAATTCGGAGGCATTTCCCATAGACTTCCACCTCAAAAGACGAATGCGTAACAGATTTCAAGCAAAAAGTGCAACGAGACTACTTGATATCCTCGAATTATTGTTAGTTAATCATGTGTAGAAAAGTGTTGGCTTTCAGATGCTACTCGCCCCAAGCGAGGATATTTATGCTAACATGTAAAAAATTAGCGATTTATGACACAATGTCACGAAATCTAACATAAATTTACGTGTTATATCGACGCGCGGACATGCACACGCGCGCACGGTGAGCAAATGTCCACAATGTTTCACTATGTGCCGTTATCGGGCAGCGGGCAAGGAATACTTCTTAGGGAGTAGAGATGTTGCACATAACATAATTGAAACATCCCTTCTCAATACAGTATTCGGACTGAGAAATGGGACATGTCATTGAAATGGAATGTAAAATGCTCTTAATTTAATTGTATTTACCATTTTCACTTATATATATATATATATATATATATATATATATTATATTTTCGTTATCATTACTAAACAATTCACAATTTTATTATCTGGACTTTAATCAATGCACATTTATTTTTGCAAATATTGATATTGATATTGATTTGCAAGTTTCTATTGAAGTCGCATCCATATGTAACAATGAAGAAAACAGTTTCACCTAGAAGGCCAAACTGCAAATCGATCGTCAGGCCTCGGGTTTTCCAGATATGCAACTTTAATATTTTCTGCAGGCAAGAAATAGGATGGTATCAAATTAATCGAGCAGAATACGCATTGTATCCTACCATACCTACCTTGATGAACTAATGTTCAGTGATTGGTCTACATCGCGTCACGTGACCAAATATAGCTTTGGTTGTCTGTTTCCACCTCGTCCTTGTTAACCACTCGTGGATCATTTCACCATGAATACACATAAATCCCATAGAGAAAGCATTGTTCTGGCGCACAAAGGGTTAATGAGGGAAGACTACTTGACTGTGTAGACTGTAAGCATATCTAGAATATATAATTATGAACAGGGTTCTGGTCTGTTTTACGAAAAGACACGGGGTGTGCTGAAAGTCTTCATTGAGAACGTCATTCTTCACTGATATACGAAGAGACGGTGGGTGTGCTGGAAGTCTTTCTCGGTAACGCCATTCAAAACGCTCTTAGACTAATAATAATAATAATAATATTCAATTCTTAGAGAAGCATAATACCATTCAAATAGTCTCTATGCGTGTGAAAGTAGAAATTGATTATGTGAGAATTTGAAAATAACTTGTAATTATCAAACAGATGCGTCTTTAGTCTTGATTTGAATTGATCGAAGTCTGTCAATGATCCAATGCCTTGTGGGAGGTTATTCCATAATTTGGGTGCCGTATTTGCAAAAGCGCTATCACCGAATGTCTTAGATTTTACACGAATTTCAGAGAGAAGATTTTTTGACTGAGAACGAAGATTACGAGTAGGCTGGTATGGTTTGATGAGTTCAGTAAGATAGACAGATCTGAGCATTTCCACATAAGCATTTGGATTTGACTAGCATTTGACTAGCTAGTATACTTTTGAACAGAGTTTGTTGTTTCGTCATACATCCACTATTTGTGTGTCAGACAAATGCATTGTCAATGGGACATGTATGCATTTATGGTTAAAATATACATACGTGCCAATTCTATCAAACCTATACCGTATCCGCCCCAAAGTTTTTAAACTATCTATTTTGTGTTGTTATGTTGTTGTTCTTGACAGCGTTAGTGAGCTCAGGACAGCCATAATGGATAGACAGGTCTGGAGGTGCAACTATGTTCATGGAAACCGAGATGGCATAGGCTGAAACCTATGCATGCCCTCGAATTAGTAGTAGTAGTGGTAGTAGTAGTTGTGTAAGTAAGAACCTTCTTGAAAAGATTAAAAGATTTAAATTTGAATTTGAGATTGGTCGTAATTAAGGCATTTCTTTTATGAGATAGCATGTGTGAGCGATCGATGAATTGATAAGCTCACGTTTTAATATTGCAACCTGTCAAACTGAACGTCAAGTGATCATAAAGAATATACGCGAATGTCAATTCTGATGATACATTAGTTCATGATCGTGCTTATCTCGGAAATTTACCATTGAAAGATTCAGCATGTCAAATGTACTGTCAGTAAGCTCTATACAATATATTTTATGAGTATTAGTAAATACGATTTGAAAGCAGGAGCAAATATTTCAAGATGTCTAAATTCATTATGATATTCGATGAATTTCTATTATTCGATGATTCATGTGATCTAAAAGTAAAGCCGATACGGTATACGCCATCCAGGCTTGGATTGCTAACAAGTGCCATGTCCTGTGTCGTAGGCAATCAAGGAATGCCTCAAATCTCTGTCCTTAGCCCCTTGTAAACAGGCTCTACCCAATCAGTCATGCTGCGTATTCAAGTAATCGCCCTGCCTCCATCTGTTTCTTTCTCCATATATCTTTATCAGCATGCTTGTATGCGAAGGTGTCTTTATGTATTTTGATTTTTTTTTCTCTCTCTCTAAACTTAAAAATACATGTATCACGAAAAGATGTCCGAGTCCGGTTGTTGTGTATCATTATTGTACAGTCGAAAGGATTGCTAGTAATAAGTAGTGTTATAATGTTGTTGTTTTTTTTTCCTTTAAAAAAGAGTCCTCATAGGGACGAATAGACACTATTCATTTCGTGTTATATATCTCTTGTATGTGGAGTTCATCATGTTTTCGTTTTGACTATCATTATTGTACAGTCGAAAGGATTGCTAGTAATAAGTAGTGTTATAATGTTGTTGTTTTTTTTTCCTTTAAAAAAGAGTCCTCATAGGGACGAATAGACACTATTCATTTCGTGTTATATATCTCTTGTATGTGGAGTTCATCATGTTTTCGTTTTGACTATGCTTTCTTCGCCCGCATTCAGCAGCAATTGAGCTTCTGCCTGGATTTGTGTGTTTATAATTTGTTATTGTTCCTGAATGACTAATAAAATGATGATGAAAAAACACACAGAAACCCCCTATATGTAATGCACTTATGTCATGATATGTGTCAACTCATTGATTGCTATTTATTTTTGGATCGATGTTCAGTATGTCATCTAAGAGAGCTATACCTTCAACCCCCGCATATTTTCCTAAACTTTGATATTAATATTCTACATACGTATATACCATGTATACTGTAAAATATTTCTGGTTGTTGCCGCGTGGTGCATTATGGGACGATTTTACCCTATATGCCGTGTGGAAAATTAGGGATAAGGACTCACCGCAGTTGACCTCATCTGACCCGTCCGTACAGTCCAGGTGCATGTCACACTGCTTCGTGCCCGCAATCGGCTGCGCGCTCGTCTCACACACAAAGGGCGGAGCCTGTGTAGTATCGACGCACGCATCCGTCGAGAGGTAGAGATCGTCTATGGCTATATCGCACGCAGAATCACTGCCGAGGGTGCCCTCAACGATCAACTGTTGGTCATGTACATCCCAGAAAGATATTTTACTGTTGAATACCTCAACCGTTGTGTCTGCGCTGGGGGTTATTATATTATTTCAATACATAAACTTTGAAATAGTTTGATGGTAAGGGAAGGGAAATCTTGATATAATCTATAGGATGAAACATTAATTGAGAACTTACAAGATATTTGTTAAGAAATGTTAAAGATCACTGTGTGATACACATTCCTCTGACATATTTCATTCGTTATGCTTAATGTACGGTAGATCTTAAATGCAAAATTGCATCGATACAAGATGTACAGATACAAGTACTGCACATGAAATGGTTCTGAAATCTTAAGCGCATACAAAGGGTATATTTTGCATTGCATTTGCATTGCCTTTTTGGCAGTAGTCGTTCCTGTATCAAACAACCAAACGCTTGAAATAGCCTCGTATCAATAAACGGACAGCTGTCGAAGTAAACAGTGATAAAATGTTGTACCTTTGTTCTGAAAAGGTTCGTAAAGCTTTGAATGAGAAATTTCATGATTTTTGCAAATAGGCTACTCTACCTTTAACCCGTTGAGTCTGTGCCGCAGGTGACTCTTTTTTTTCACAAGAAATATACACAATTCCCTTAGAGCAGCATTGTATCTGGCACACAAAGGGTTACGATAGGCCAGTCACACTCACCCTGTATTGTGAAGAGACCAGGAAATCAATTTGCTTAAACGTCCACTCGTCGTCTGTACGGCCATGGTGCATCCAAATGACCACTGTTTGTAGATTCGACTCCCACATGACCTGTTATAGACATGATTCATGAATAATTCATTTATTAAATTTGTCGGCGAACTCATTGGCAGACGAACCATGATGTACATGATCTTTAACTTACCTACTGACAGCATTGTGTTAAGTTGTGTTCATGCAACCATCGCCAGAATCATGATTTGAATCATGATTCAAAACGCAAACATGACTTGAAATAACGACAGAATCAGCGTTCAGACCACCTTCAGTCCAATCACTTTTCTCCTCGAATTCGGGCCGAGCCAGTGCGCATCGCAGTGCGCAGTTTGATTCAGGAAGTATAGGTCAACTTTAATGCGGGTGCTTTCTGATTCCCACGTGGGCTGCTTGACTAGCACCGGAAGTAGGCCGACATAATGACGTCATAGAATCATGATTGAAATCACGGTTGCGTTCAAGCGACCTTTTTTAAGCGTGATTCTGCAGAAACGTGTTTTGAATCATGATTCTAATCCTGATTCTAGGGCAAAAAAATGTCGCATGAACGCAACCTATATCTCTACTTGCTGCTTGACTAGAGAGATACCTTCCTCTACAGACCACTATAAACAAGTCGGCTAATGTCTTTTTGAATCACTTCTTTCCATGATAACATTGGTATTAATAACATATATATGAAGTAAAAATTCATATTAAGAATACATTATAGAATACACGATAACGCACACATACATACACACCCACACATACCTTTCAACATACGATGGGATGAAAAGAAATAAAGAGAGACGGGGATTTCATTGCAAAATTTGTTCAACAAAAATAAGATATGTTTTCAATTCAAACTGTGTAAAGAGATTTGTTTAATCTTGTAATGGTTGAATTAGAATTTAAAAGAATATTTAACAAATTTCCATGGGTATGTGTGTTTTCAGGTGCACGAAAGTTCTAATGACAAATCAGGGGGTTAAAACCTATCAAATCCTTTTCACGTAGGCTACTGCGTGTTCACTGTGAAATGTTCCGCATGGTGCATACATTCTGTCATTAACCCGTCACCCGCCACTGATGCATTTTGCCACACGTAATACACGCAAATCCAATAGAGCAGCAATTTGTTTGGCACGTAAAGGGTTAACTCTCCATATGTCACGGATTTATTTGTTCACCATTAACCATTTGCGTGCCAGACAAGGTGTATCCCCATAGGATTTGCATGTATTATTTGTGAATTAATTTGATGTTGCACATGATGAGTTAATGCACGTAAAAATATGAGGGCACTGTGGTATAGTGGTGAGAGGCCTTGACTTTCGCAGAGAGATCCTGGGTACAAGTGCGTACACCCTTGGACAAGGTTCATGTTTGTCCCTCTCAACCCAGGTGTAGTAAATGGGTACCTAGCAGGAATACAGTATTCCTGATCTAATTAGATCAACTAGCTTGTAGAGCTACATACTTGGCTGCTTGGCTAAAGCCAGGTTAATAATCGAGCGCTTTGGTAGTACTTTGCACTAGGAAAGCGCTATATAAGAACCGATTTTTTTTTTTTATTATCATCGTTATAAAAACCATAGAGCATCATTTTGACTGGCACACAGGGGATTAATGACAACATGATCTTACATACCGTGAGAGTATTACTGCTAGTCCCAGAGCACAGCATGTGATACCAGAGCCCAAAACACATCGAGCCGCCGCCATCATCGGCATCCAACGCGATACTCGACGACTCCAGACGAGCTCTCTTCCCAAAGCCGCTGAGGGCGGAATCCATGTACAGGTACCAGCCGGAGGGCGTCCCAGTAGTGTGATCGAACTGCGGACCCGTGTTTCCGTTTCCGGTGCTGCCGCTGTGCCTCAGCCAATCAGCTTCATCGGCGTTCTGGGTGTTCGCCCAATCACAAGTGTCGATTTCAAAATCGCAGGATCCTCAATAAGTAGTAAAGATAGACATTCATGTTCTGTGTATTGATATAATCAAATTTCATTATTTGCATTACGTATTCTGGCCGACATGGTAATGATTGATTATCATAAACCGCGTATTCTCCATGTAACTTTGCCACATGTAATAGTACACATGAGTTCAATAGAGCATAAGTTCATTATCAGAGGCACGCCACTGCTTACGGGTGCTGTAATCCTTTCCTTTAACAACCCTTATCTTTAACATCAAAAGCCGTCATTATTTCACTATCTCAATATTCCATTTTCATTATGTATGCAATTGTATACAAATCAAATAATGTGTAAAAGATCGTGACCAAAGAGCTTGTTCGAGGTTTGACCAACTAGCAAAACATAATGATTTAGAGTGCATTCTACTCATAAGCACTAAATCATGCTATACATGTAAATGTAATAACACGTTAGTTCGAAAATTATGAAACTGCTTTAGCTGCATTCGTGTTTTAGGCACCAACAATACTAAATTCAATCTAAAGCAAAGTATTTGTTTAGGCTGAGAAGGATTTTTACCTCGTTGACCAATGCATCTTCCGTCCATCGCAAACACGTCGTCCAATGCGACCACGGCTCCGGACCCTCTCTCCAGTGCTTTAAACACGAATGCGAAGACGTGGTCGTAGTCGTCGGCGGTACCGTCGACCTCGAGGGAGGCCTTTCGCCAGAAGCTGCCCGTAATATCCTACCAAACGGATAAAGCAATGTTTGCATTACAACTCGAAGAGGACATCTTACATGAATACATTAGCTTAATTCCTTGTCTTTCTATTTAAATTTCCTTAAGCGCTTAGATACATTCTTTGTGATAAGCGCTATATAAATACTGTTAATTATTATTATTATTACTATTTTGGAGAACATTCGCATTCTTTTACATCTCAACTCATGGACACAAATTTCATTTTTGTATAATGGTCATTTACTTTGGATAGATTTGCAATATCGCTATAAGACGGTAATAGATTTCGTACATATGTTTATTGTAACCTCTGATACACTTAACTTTTAAATCTATGTGTATTTTCACCATTATAAAACGCCAACCCCATGGAGAATACGTTTGTCAATCACATATAGGGTAAAATGAGAAAACAGTTTCCAGAAGCGCTAATTCCTTATAACACGACTTTAATAGAGTACCGAAGTGAGACGTCATTTGGGCATTATTGTCAAGACAACTGGTTCTATCTGCGCGGGTACAGCTAACAGCGGTGATCATAGCGGGAACACTACCCCGCTAGACAAAGCCGGACCTGTAAACCTCTCATTGGAGTGATTTTGTTTACAACCACTTATCTTAACAATATGCTCAAATGACGACAACACTTCGGTACTCTATATTCTGTGGAACAGCAAACTTACAGTAAATGTAATAGAAGCTGTAGGTGGTTGTGGGGCGCCTCCATCGTCCACAGGATGTGCAGTGACTGTAAACTCGCCAACGTCTTCTGTAAATGACAAGAAGCAAAGAAATATGGACGTTACATAAAACCATTGTGACTGAGAAAGTGAAAGAAAATACATTTGATTCTGACAACAAAATTTGTCCAAATCGGACAATCAATGAATTTTGGCTAAAGTGAATGAATGTCCAGAGATAAGGATTGGTACTCACCAGTAATGACATACCAGATGTGCAGGCATCGGTATCCACTGAAGGGTGTAGGGTAGGGTGGTGTCCATAGAGTGGCTCTGTCACCCACGCCGGTGAGTTGTCCCGTCTTCACCCGCATGTAAAAACCTGAGGAGTGGTGCCATGGTGATAGGGCGGGGCGGTTTCGGATAGCGGTGGAATAAGTGAGGGGACATGAAGAGGGAGAAAGGTAGGGTAGGAAGAAAGAGAGGGATGGAGTGCGATTGGGATTGAGAGGGAGAGAGAGAGAGAGAGAGAGAGAGAGGGGGGGAGAGATATATGAATGAAGATAGAAATTAGAAATGAAAAACAGACAGTTATAAGAAGCAGATAGACAGATGAATGACCGAATCTTCGTGTAGCTTCGGTCACTTTCGCGGAGTCCAATCTATTATGTTTTAAATCCGACGAGCACGTCGATGCTGACGCTTAACAAAAACAGAAAAAACAGCAATTTATGGAATTATTTTGTACATAACATATTGGAGAACATCTCACACGTGAACTCACAAAATCAAGACGTTAAAAGATCATAATTTTCTTATCCCTTGACGGATTTTATCAAACCTTCACTTATATGTTTCGTTCGTGTGTCTCCATTGATTAAAAACAACTATCTTCAGGGTAAACTATCCCGTTAATCTCCGCACGAGACGATATTATGTGTGAAAGGCCCATGAAAATTATGCATTATGAAAAGCGTGAGCCATAAACCTTTTCGGAGTTTCCTCTTCTCTTGCGGATGTAACATTACCTTGGCATTCATATATCTTATGTTGGCAGGCGAAGGATTGCAATGTTCAGTATTGCCGCAGCGAGAAAGCCGTCGGGGGAAAATGCAAGCCGCTAGCGGCAGCGGCAAACTTCTTCCTTGCTAAAACACCTTAAATCCTTAACAGGTCACTGGGAGATTTGTTCAACCTAAATATACACTAATCCCATTGAGCAGCAGTTTATCTGGCACACAAAGGGTTAAGCTTTCCTTGAGTGAGCTACCATTGGTGGTGCCGGTGGAGTGGTCGATATACGGGGGGCTGGTCCCAGCGGTAACCCCTCGCACCCGGTCCCAGTCCAGGTCGTTGGTCACGTCGTTGTAGTAGCCGCACAGGTCGTCTGCCTGGAAGTCACAGAACACTGAGAGAGGGTGGGGAGGACAGGGAGAGAGAAAGGGAGAGAGAGAGAGAGAGAGAGAGCGAGAGAGAGAGAGAGAGAGATATGGGGGTGGAGGGAGAGGGAGAGAGACAGTGAGAGACATTCAGACAGAAAGAAGGACAGACATAAAGGGAGAGAGAGAGAGAGAGGGAGAGAGGGAGAGAGGAAGGGGGTGGGGGGGGGGTGAAGAAAGGGAGAAATACAGAGAAACAGTCACACAGAGAGACAGACAGAGAGATAGAGAAAGAGAGGGAGAGAAATAAAATGCCTTATCTTGATTTACAATAAATGGTAATTTCTCGCCCAATTGTAACGTCTTCTGTTTCAAATTCATATCATTATTGCCGGTATTGAGGAGGATACGTTGTGCGACCCACTTTCCCACACGGGACATGCATGTGCTCTTGCTTTGTTATTAAATTTGACATGGAAATGTGTATTTTTATGACGTATTGTTATCGCGCAAAAATTTAATTACAAATGTTAATTATTACGCCACATGTCGTAAAAACGTAACACCCCACAACAAACATTTGAATGCAGAAAAGGGTGAATTGAAAAAGCTATAGAAGCACATTGCCCGCACATTGAAAAACCTGAATCTTAATTAGGGATAATGATTAGTATGTTCGTAGGCGTTAGTAACCAATACAAAAACAAATCGTTACATAAGACTATCCTACATCTTAAGTGCAAAGTGTTAAGGCAGATACACTTACGCAGTGCTGGGCAGGAGCCATTGACCACCACGACGTCATCGATAGCTATATCGCCCTGGTTACCGGCTCCAGCTATCCCTTCAAAGTACAGCTTGATGTCGTTGAGCTCGGTCGAGAATTGCACGTGACCGTAGAGCCAGTTGTAACCTTGATCACCTGACTTTACCCAAATAGATTCTCCGTCTACGTCAGACGAGGAAGATTAGAGAGAATAATGGTATGAAAGAAGGACAAATACTAAGAATAATCATAAGGATAATAGCCTTGCTATTTATAAACATAATCATATGCTTATTCTGCAACTTTGCTCACAGTTAAATTGTCGCAGATGCTAATAATCATAAAGAAGAAGGATTTGGAGAAAGAGACGTAAAATAGCAAAGGAAGAAGACTTCAAAGATGTTTAATCTTAACTTGTGGATAGCACCCTTGATTATTCTAACTATCGCATAGACCAACTTTTTGTGCAGTAAAAAATGTGAAAATGACGCAGAAGTAAGACAAATAAGATGAATATTAATAATAATATTAAATATAGCGCGTTACATAAAGATCATATCAAAGCGCTTTGTAAAAAACATTTGAACAAATTATTACAAGTGAACAACATTTTGATTATCAAGCATAATATAACAGGGAACTGTAACAATCAAAGAACTAGGTTAAAGGGAGTATACTGTACTGGGAAGACAAAAAGGCCTTCAAAAGGTGATCGTGATCAATCTTCTTGCCAATGGTCTTAAATTCATGTATCGTCCATTTTAGAAACTTGCTGAAAGTTATTTACCATAAAACTATCCACATTCGGAGTAATTATTGATTTAATCACAAATCCTCAAATTTTTCGGGCCGAACATTCTGAGGATTTGTGATTAAATCACTAATTATTCCAAATGTGGATCATATGAGAACAAATAACTTTCAGCAAGTTTCTAAAATGGACAATACATGAATTTTAGACCATTGGTAGGAAGATTGATCACAATCACATTTTGAAGGCCTTTTTGTCTTCCCAGTACAGTATATGCCCTTTAAATATGTGTTTTTTTTCCATCAGATGGGTAAAGACGTGAAGAAGAACACGAACAAGAACAAGAAGAACAAGAACAAGCTGAACAAGAAGAACGAGACATACTTGTGGACAAGTATAAGGTAGTCTTTTTCGGTAAATTCATGCAAAGACATGGGCTGGTAAATGCACGGTGACACCATGGACCTTCCATGATGACACCGTCTATTCATTAGAAATTCAGAGGCAATGCTCAAGAAAGCTTATAGTTCACCTACAACATACTAACATATCAGAGTTTTGCCTGAATGGTCACTTGTATGTGCTAACAAAATGTAACAAATAGTCATTTAAGATAAGGCGAAAGAAAATCTCAGAGTGAAGGATAAAGTAAGGAATAGAACAGAAGACGGTGGCAAAAATCACATTGCAAAAAAGAATGAAGTAATGACCAATAATGACCTTACCCACCCGAGGATTCTAACAAGGGTCACGCGTTCTTACAAACAGCGTCTTAACAAATAATCCACAAATCGTTCCCCCCACTCTGCATGCAATGCACATCAGGGGCTAGAATGATTAAGAGGTCCATATTCATGCTGAAATTTCGCCATGATCCAAACATCTTATTTAAAAACTGATACCTCATTAGTGAAAGCTACAGTAGACTCAGGTACAACATACTAAAATTTCAGAGTAAAAGAACATAAGTGAGATACAGCTCGTAAAATATCGTCATGTAATTTCATGATTGGAAAAAATGGCTCTTCCATTGACACAACACGTATTCATGCTTATAATCTAAACTAACACCATGATGCCGTTATCAGAATTAAGAATAAAGAAAACATTACTGTAGAACATGGTCTCAGCTACAACATACTGACATTTGGGAGAAAATTGATACGGGATTACTGAGATATGCAAAAACGGGTGAAACAGTTCTTGACGTCTTACTTGAAAATTAATTTGTCGAGTCACAGGCCAACATGATGACGTCATAATAAAGTTAAGGGCTAGACCATACATTAAATCACATCTACACGTCACACTCTTTCACAATATTAAACAAGAATTGGGGTCACCAGCCATTCTGTGGACTTGTGGCCGACAGAAGGTAGTCATGTCTTTTTTTTGCAACAATTGCACACAAGAACGCATAGACGCACGCGCAGACTTTCAACTTTGACGTACCCGCACGACCTTGCTATTGCATGGACATGGCTCAAAATGGATGTAGTGTCAGAAACATTAATCTAGTAACAAAAAACAAAAAGAACAGCATTCTGACGTTGCGTTAGCGTGGCGCACATTATAAAATGCGTGAAATGGCCTGAAACATAATCTAAAAGAATTTTGATTTGATTTGGAGCATTTTAACATTTTGCGTGCGCGTTAATGCACTCACGTACTCGAACGTGCGCGTTTTTCATTGAAATCAATTGTATTGTCATTAACTTTATTCATATTAAGTTTCAGTAGCTATAGATGATCAATTTCAGAAATATATTATTTTAATTCGTTTTCATTAAATTGCTTGTACATGATGTCACGGTTAGGCCATGACCTTGAAAAATATATACCTATGCATGATAAAATTTTGATAGAACATGACAAATGCATTGTCGAGATATAGATGCCACAAAAACGTGTGTGTGGGGGGGGGGGCAATAAATAAAAATGGAGAATAAAATGTTTTCAGAATATGAAAAGAAAATTGGGGGTCAACAGCTATTCTGAGGAGCAGCTATGGCTAATTGAAGATAGTCATGTTTTTTGCAATATTTGCATACAAAAACGTATTGATGCGACTTTCAACTTTGACGCACCCGCACTGCCTTATTATTGTATGGAAATGGCTCAAAATTACTGTGATGTATGTAGTGTCAGAAAATGAATTTTAAAAAACGGTATTTTGACGTTGTGTTTGCGTTTGCTTTTACGCACGAAAAAAACGCGGGAACGCGCACGCACTTTTTTTTTTGAAATGCTAGAAATTGCCTGAAACATATGCAAAACAATTTTTAGTTAATTTAGACCTTTTAAAAAATTTTCGCTCGCGTTATTGCACCAACGTACGTGTAAACGCGCACTTTGTTTCATTGAAATCAATTGTCATATGTCACTAATTTGATGCATGTCAAATTTCATTTCGTATAATTGAATAGTTGTAGAGCTATATGAGGTAATAGGTTTTCATTAAAGTACTCGTTCATGACGTCACGATAATGTAATGACCTTGTAAATGTTGCTGTGACATGTTCACATATATACATGACGAACATTTGATCAAACATGGCTCATGTATTGTTGAGATATACATTGCACAAAAAGTGGGTCCATGCATACAAATAAATAAAGAAAAAAATTTATAACGAACTTAGAAGTTGATCTGTCGATTACGACAGACCACCTTAAAATAAGCAGAAAAAGAAGAATAAGAAGAAAAACAAAAGGAAGAAGGATGAGAACATGAGACGAGGACATTAGATTGATAGTGAGATTAGTAAGTGTGAAAGATTAATGAAGAAAATGACGAGCAATGAAATATGACATTGACCATGAAGATCGCAAATAGCGATAACGATAACAGCAATCGATACCTTCCGGGTCAGTCGAGTGCCCAAACCCTACCGCCAGCTCGCCCACGTGCGCTCCATACATATGATACCAGAAGACCAGACAGATCTCATTGGATGCTGGAATCTCGTCGCTATAGAGATAAGCGCGCTCCGACACCTGGGCAGAGCTTGCGTCGATAACTGCGTAATGACCTGCGCAGAAATGAATAAACAGATATATTCACATGGTGCCTTTCTTTGTTGCCAGAAACACATTTTGGCAAAAACTAAAAAAGGCAATAGTTTGATCTGTGTTTAAAATGTTAAGCATTCAATTTTTTGCTAGACACGTGTCATCCATTTATATTCCCCTTTAAATATATCAAACGACCAGTTAAGAAAGTTAAGAAGTATGTTATCTTCAGCATTTTGGGGTAGCCTTTTCCTCCTCTGATTATAAAGTAAGATTAATAAAAGATCATTTTAACATCAGCAACAAATGCATAAGAGACACCAAAATAATCACCTTCTTTTGTTTGCGTCGTGTGATCCGCGGGGGGTCCCGTCCCCACCGTGGGCGTGGTCCCGGTCTGAATAATCCAATCAAAATCGTTATTACTTCCCTGCGTCCAGGTGCAGAAGTTACCGTCCTCAAAGTCGCAGGCCCATGGCAGAGGACTGGTCGACAATGATGCGGGGATGTCTAGTGGGGAGAGGGACGTGACACCAAAAAAATATGCAGGAGCAGAGCAACTATGTCATAAACAATGTTACTATGAACAAAGTATATATATATATTTATTTTGGAGGGTGAGAGCAATACAGTTAACCCCTTCGATTATGAATACTACCTAATCATATGCAGTGGAATAAGACCCCTCAAGTGAGAAAAGAATTTGGTCTTTATGTACGGGTTACTTTAATGTAGGTTTAATGATAAGCATTTGTCAATATAAGCAACTGGTCTTTCTACAAAGGTAGTCACTATTTAACAGGTTTCAACGCAGTTCTTTGTGCATATGCATTGGAATTTAAGTTGATATTTTCGTATTTGAAGTGTTTGATGTCAAAAGATTATTTTAGATAAGAAAGGTCCTGGAATGCGACAATTTTGACCCTTGCTTCTATTTAAGTGTTTTACACTGATAGCAGGTCTTGAAATAACACACAAGTCAACTCAAGTCAAATTGTACTAATCATTGCTTCACTACATATACATATTAAATCTATTTGTGCTATGTGTGTATTTTGTCATCAATACTGCTCACAAATCCCATGTAGCAGCATTTTATTTGGCATAGCAGGGTTAAGTATACCGGATAGATAATCTTGTATAAATCACGCGATTGAATTCTTGAAAAACATTGCACTCGACCTGCTTAACCATAATACCAGGATATTGTTTATAAGGGGGTTGTGTGTGTTGTTTTACCTATATAGGACTATCATTTGTACTACACTGTTAGTGCAGCGTTGAAAAGCGTTGCACTCTACATGTCGGGATGCCGGGATATGGTTTATAAAGGGGTTGTGCGTTGTTTTACCTATATAGGACCATCTTTGGTACTATTTCGTTAGGGAAACAAGATGGCGCATGTCATGCATGTACTAGTTAAGGTAAATAGGCTGTATATGATTCAGCGTGAAAACAAAACACTATTTCAAAATAAAATTCTAATAAGAGTGTGTGAAATCAGAAAAATATTTGTTGGGGTTACCAAAATGTGAAGGGATCACAAACTGTTGTCTTTCAATCTCTAAAGTTAGAACTTCGATACTCAACAGCACTTGTTTCTCAAACCATTCGCTTAGGTCAATCACTGGCTTAGGGACAGATTATTAATGTCTCTGAAGCATATCTTCCACTAAAGAATATAAAATGATACTCTAATCTTCTGAAGCGGAAACATGGGAAACGTGTGTGAAAGCCTGAGATGATTATCTGATAGCAGATAGTTAATCCCTTTTGCAAGACATCTAACTATTCAAATAAGAATTATTCCGAGGAGTTACGAATACAAATAGAAATGGAAACATTGTGGACTGGCTCCTAGATATCGTGCCACTATCCATAGGCCAAGTGGTTAGTTTGTAGCCACGGCAAGCACTAGACTGCAGATCCAATTCATGCTTACCTCGTGTATCCGAGGCAGGTAGTACCTCAGCAGATTGTCCAGCCAGACGACCCCGCCACTGACCGTCACTTGGCACGCCTCTTCCGATGTGATCTTCAGCGGTATTTTGTGATGAATATCCAGCAGAAAGATGTTGAGTCAAGAATGAAGCTAATAGTAAGTAGTGGAGAGCCAGTGGGACACTACCAGGATTCCGTCCCATGTTTTGTGTGCGATTATAACAACCTCGTGGCGAAGAAGGAAACAGACAGAGAGACAGAGACAGAGGGGGAGAGAGAAATGATAAGGAAAGAGATACGGAGAAAGATATATTGAGAGAGATAGAGAGAAGGAGATAGGGAGAGACAGAGGAGGAGCAAACGAGGAGGGAGGGAGGGGAGGGAGAGAGAGGGAGTGGTTAAGAAAGAAGGGGAGGGGTCGAGAAAGGGGAAGGGCCAAGAGAGACAAGATGAATAGAAGAAGAAGTAGAGTAAGTAGAAGTAAGAAAGACAGAGTTCGTATGAGGAAGAGAAGTTAAAAAAACTAATATAACCAGGAATAGCGTTCCAAGACTCCAAACACTTAGAGTCGTTTGTCCTCGTTTGTTTTCTACCAAATGATAATAATATAATTACGAGGTATCAATGGCATGTGCAAATAATATCACTAATTAAACCAAAAAGATCAAAGTTTATGTCGATTAGTCCTTATCATAGAAGTTGTGCACTTAGTTTCGAACTACATCGATCGTCGAGTTAACCATTATATTACTAGGCCTTGAAACCAAGTTGGCTTACTACACAATTCAATGCCAATGGTAATGACATAGCTAACTCTTACATTACCAGGCCTTGAAAACCCCATTGTTTAACTACACATCTTCACGCCAATGGTAATGAGAGATTTAAGCACGGAGCAGATCGAAAACATAAATATTAACACTAGCTTTTGAAGCCTCTGTATTGTCTAGAGCACGAACAAATTATATCAAACAATTTAAAGACTGGATTGTCATGAAATAAAAATGCTTGCAGAAGTGATTTCAACGCTTGTTACAATTGAACGGAGAAAAATTGAGAAAAGGGCGAGAACCTGGATGTATCGCATGGCGTGATTTCACAATCAACATAATCTTTCAGTATAAACATATGAAGTGTTTAATGTGTAGATAAGTGATAACTTAACATATTGGAACCCGATTAATACCAATGCAGTAAATTCTATAGTATGTACACGTGCTACCATCAATAGATATTGGACAAAAACATCAAAATTTGGAACAAAAAGAATATAGCATTTTGGAGACTGAAGACAGGGTGGCCCATTTGCTAAAGTCATGAAACTCGGCGTGAATCCGCAGTTTATCCTAAAGTGTGTGAAGTGTATGATATTTCACAGTCATAGTTTCAGGAACCTCTCCAATCCATTTTTTTTTTATTATTCAAACAGCGAGAACAGCGACACCCTAACTTCATCGGGCTAGACCCGGGCGCCTTTCCTTGCGGGGAGTGTCCCTAAATGCCAAGTAAACTCGAGCGTGGTCAACGGGACGGGGGAGGG
>OZ022596.1:8100301-8215301 GCA_963669155.1 Arbacia lixula | reverse complement strand
GTCTGTATTACTCCTGGCAAACTGCACCACATTGAAAGAGTTTATCCAATTTTCAGGTGCGTTGTCCTGAAGAGTAGTGTGAAATTCTAGTCTAAAAATGTGGGGACCATGCAGCTATCATTTACTGGACCTCTGAGTACTGTCTCACAGACTGCTACTCATATGGGATAAGCCTAGGTACTAGGCTGTGAGGTGCATGGACACAATCCAGTCTGTTAACAACTGTGTCTGGTAACACAGACTATGCCCCAATCCATTCTAGGTACTAGGCTGTGAGGTGCATGGACACAACCCAGTCTGTTAACAACTATGTCTGGTAACACAGACTACGCCCTAATGATGTCATAGCTCCCCTGGCTTCTTCAGAGGAGGAATGAGGATTGGACTGGGGCGTAGTCTGTGTTACCTGACATAGTTGTGAACAGACTGGGTTGTGTCCGTGCGCCTCACAGCTTAGTACCTAGATTGGTTAGAGGGCATAGTCTGTGTTACCTGACTTAGTTGTTAACAGACTGGGTTGTGTCCATGCACCTCACAGCCTCGTACTTAGGCTACTATGGGCTTTGCATGTAAAATTTGTGCAGAAAATGTGCAGAGTTTATCCTATCTGCATAGTTAATCAAATTTCCAGATGCCTTCTACCTGAGAAGTAATATGATTCTAGTCTCAAATGTGGAGACCAGCTATCATTTGCTTAACCCCTTTGTGTACGATCGATACAAACTGCTGCTCTGTGGGATTTGCATGCAATACTTGTGCAGAAAATGCACCAATAGAATGTCAAAGAGTTCATCAAACATATCGGTACTGTGCAGATTTTTTTAGTCTCCACGCACAGTGGTTAATCACTAACTAGTCCTCGCACCATGCTTTGGATATTAACAGGCAGACCAGTGTTACTTCAAGTATTGCATATTTTAATGCAAAGATTGATATGTCCTTGAAGGAGAACAATCAAGATTAAGTGCTATTGATTATAACTTTCAATGTACACAATAGACCCCCTGTTAGAACGTAATTTTTCTTATTTTCTTGTAGGTCGGTTTTGCTGCACAAAATGGCTCATGATGTGAGTCTTGAAAGTATCCCGCCAGATGAATATTTACCCTCTCCCATATTTACTCTAAAACTTGAAGAAAGTTTGTTACAAGATGTACAGAAATAAGATTTGTTCAAGAAGCCCCTTTAACTTTATTCTACAAAGTGTTAAAATTTCAGACATAAGAGATATGGTCTCATGTATAAATGAACAAAAGGGCTTATCATTTAAGCTTAGAATGTATAGCTCCCAGATAAAATTTTGCCTTCTCCCTTTATTTGCTTTCTCCCTGTATATTTGCTCTAAAATAAGGTTCTTACAAGATGTACAGAAATGGGACATTTTTAAGAATTCCTTAACTTTTATTCATACCACAAAAGATAATTTTCATAAATTCATAGGACTTAAGGATAAAGCTCACGTGTTTTTTTTTTGTTGCTAAAAATAGACCTGGATACTCCCAGGAAAATCTTATTAGATTTTGTCTGTTACATGATGTACAGAAATAAGATATTTTCAAGAATTACCTTTATGCTTTAAATTCACAGGTCTTAAAGATTCTTATGGCTTATGTCCTTTCACCAAAATAGATTAGGATTCGCAGATTATTATCAGCTTTATAAGTTTGGTACAAGATTTACAGAAATAAGACATTTTCAAGAACACGCTGAGCTGAATTCACAGGCCCTAAAGATGTTTTATTATAGTTTACATTTTTTTTTACTAAAAATAGACCAGAATTCTCTGAGAGAAGTATTTCTAACACATGCTGAAGCTCTTCAAAATGCAGCGAAACCATATTGAGCATTAAAAAAAGAAGAGCTTACGCTCTCCTAAATGGTGCTAAGAAACCCGACAAAGCTTTAGCTGAGCAAAGAGTATCCATAGTAGTGCACGCTGGGTCCTGTAATCCAACCCCATAGAGAGCGCCCCCATTGTCCCGACTTAAGTGATCCTATTGGTAAACTTGGTCTTTTCTTGGGGGAAGCGAGAGAAGTGCAAATAAGAGGTGGGTAATTGATGGGAATGTAGCATTTGTATGGGGGAAGAGGAAGGTGGGAGAAATGGGGGATGGGAGGGGAAGGGGAGGGGGGAGGGGGCTGCATGTCAACGTCAGGTAGACCTGTTGACAATATTTCAGATACAGTTGCAATTATGCAGATATGAACTCGTAAAGAATGTAGTAGAATTCTTCGTGTGATCCCATTAGTAAACTTGATGTCGGTGTACCGGAAGCGGAATAAGTGGGCCTGGGGATTGCTGTGAATATATACAGTAGGTCATTCTCATTGGGTTTAAAAAGTTAGAAAAATCGTGAAGTTAGGGTGTTCGCGATTTTTCTAACTTCGCGCTTTTTTAAGTTCAATGAGAATGGAACTAATGTGTAGCTGTGACTGGTGTCAAATACTTCAAGTTGCACATATGCAGATGAGAAGTCTCCAGGAATGTATTGTTAAGTTCCTCTTTCCATCCCATCACTAAACGCTTGCTGTTCTAAGAAGAAGTGCAAGTGTTGCAAATATGCAGATAGAACTTTGTCGACTTCCCTCATGGGGAATTCCCTCATAATGAGAAAATGGCTAAAAACTGTCTTATCTTTCAATATTTCCACACGATGGAGAGGTCACTCCCTGCTTTTTTTTTATTTCTAGCAGTAAGAAGAAGCCAAATCTTTCCTCTCGCTCTTAATCCACGCAAAATAATTCCACTAAACGTATGATACTTTGTTATGGTATATTGCTGATTTCTGTCAAGTTTCATAAGTTTTGCAAATATACTACCCCGTCGTCAGAGGTAGTTCATCGCTTTTGCCAACAAAACCAAATTCTGTACGAGGCACAAAAAGCTCACCTTCTAGTTAACATACACACTAAGTTTACTTCGATTAGCTTTCACACTAGTGTGACATCTTTTGGAACCTGGAGTATTTCTTAGCTGAAGGCAAATAAGAGAAAGTTTCCAGGCCCTGTTCTCTTTCAGGTGTATTGTCAAAAAGTATTTACTCCTTGAGAACTTTATATTTGCAGGTTTAGGCCTGCAGCAGTGATACACTACCCGGGAGTGATAGGGCAAACACAACGGAGGTGTGTTACAAAAGGAGTGGGCAAATGTTGACTGAAAGTACATACGTTACATGTCTGTATATGTTTATGGTGTTATTTTACACTCAGCAAGGAATACGTTCCCTCTTTGCGTTATTTATACAGGAGGGAAATGGGTATGGAGAGGGGGGGGGGGGGGGGTGAGGAGAGGGGAAGAGACAATATGAGGCTAGGGATAGTCCAAGAAAATGGGTGACTGTCATCTTACACTTTCCATTAGCAAATTCTCTCTTTATGTTGTTTACACAGGAGGAATGGGCATCAGAGAGTGGCAACAATGAGGAGGAGGGGGTGGGGGGGGGGGGGAGTGGGGGGGGGGTTAAGCTACACTGTAGGATGGGCTCATGAAAATAAGTGACTAAAGTTTTGCAGGAAAGCAGTACTGAACAAATGCATCTGTTGCACTGTTTGTAAAAGAAGGTATTCGGGTCTGGCGAGGGGTTAGACTGAGGAGAAAGAGGAGAGAGTTTGAAGATGAGCGCACTGGTTGTCCGTTTCTCCTGATGGTTCCACTTCTTCCTACCTCTGGTAAAAGAAAAAGAATTATCGGGTCGCAGAGGCCATACTGTGCACTTCCTTCAGTCGTGAGAATGAGTGACTGAAATTTTGCTGGAGAGCAGTCTTGAGCAAATGTAGGCCTATCTGTAGCATGGTGAGTAGTAGAGGGTATTTGAGTTTGGAGAGGGGTGAAAATGAGGACTCAGGAGGGGAAGAGCGTGTTAACGTACACTAGGGAAGGCCCATGTAGAAGAGATTATTGGGGTTTGGAGAGGGGTGGAAATGAGGCAGAAAACGAAAACGAAGATGTAAAGATAAACATGGAGATGGGCAGGACACTTATATAAAACACAGGACAACAGATGGACCAAGAAAATCACAGAATGGCAACCAAGAACAGGCAAGAGAAGAATTGGGTCGATAAAAGAGGAGGTGGAGAGACGAAATAGCATCATACACTAACACAGCAACATGCAATAAATTACAGGAAATAGAAGCAAATGGAAATTGATTGCGGAGGGCCTCATCCAACAATGGTTGAACAATGCCTGATGATGATGATGATGATGATGATGATGATGATGATGATGATGATGATTATGATGAAAATGAGGACTCAGGAGGGGAAGAGTGTTTTAAGCCTCACTTGGGGAAAGCTCATGAAAATGAGTGACTACTGGTAATAGCTTGCAGGAAAGCAGAAAAAAAGCATCTGTTTCATTATTTGTAGGAGAGGGGTACAGATGGCAAGGAGTGTGGAGAGGGTTTTAGGCCAAGAAAAGTCAGTGAAAATGAGTGACTGTTATTTTACAAGTTCACTATCTGCATTATATATATGTACTGGAGGGAACAAGCATTGAAGGGAGTGAAAATGAGGAGGGGAGAGGATTTTAGCATAATTAAGGAAAGCCCATGGAAATGACTGACTAATACTTTTCAGGAAAGCAGGAACAAATGCATGCGTTGCATAGGTGGGGATTGGGTTTGAAGAGGAGGGGGGGGGGGGGGGCATTGAGGAGGTTTGGGTAGGGGGTTTTATGGGATGGCTGGCCCATTGAAATATTGTAGGAGGGTGAGGTAGTTGATTTCAAGCTAGGGTAGGCCAGTAACATAAGGGACTGATATTTGGCAGGAAAGCAAGAACGGATCACCCCTTTACTCGATCTTTCTGAGGAAAAAAATAATAAGTGTTGATCGAAGGCTCATTGAAATACATGTAAGTGACTGACGTTTCCCTTCTAATAAACTATTCAGAAAATAGAAAACTTTCAGTTACACCATGTGGTTGCATTTTGTCCTGATATTCACCTCACTAATGGGGTGAAGAAAGGACAAGAGTAAAAGCAGGCAAAATATTTTTTTTTCTAATTTTTGTTAAAAAAAGAAAGAAGAAGAAAAGAATAGAAATGGAAAATCATCTCTCTTCTTCCCATTCTTTCTTCTCCTTTCCGTCATTCCATAAGTTGCTCAAATATCCCGAAACAATACAATTATATGCTGTTACTGAATGAAAAATATTTATTAGTGCACTCTCACCACAGAAACATTCAATGAACATTTTACTTTTCACTGATTTTTCACTTTCATTGATTTGTGTATGGACCAGCAAGGAGTTTGCTGAGACTGTCAATCTAGGTCAAGATGCCATCATTGGCCCTGGTGCGGGGACTGGTCCTGTTTCTGGTCTTGGTCCTGTCCCTAGACCATGTAGATGCATACTGGACTGGGCCAGCGTACTGGAACGATCGATACGGAGACTACGGGATTGAGTATGCAAGTAAGTTAGCCCGTTACCTCCAAGAAGATATTTATATATATATACTTAATATAAAGTATGTAGATTACAAGGTTACATTGGATACCTGCTTCGCAAGAATATCAACATGCTTACAGGTAATCTCTATTGACATTATTACACAAATGGGGGTGGGGGGGGGGGGGGGGTGTGAACCCTGGTCCAGTTACGATGTCAAAATTTGCTATGGAACTGCAGTAACCAAAGGGATGTGGCTGAAATGACATTCCGTGTAAGGAATTTCAAGTTTATATTCATAGCCTGTCGTCTACTGTGCATACAAGAGTTTACACGGGAGTCATCCTGTTGTGTGGACAAAAGCCAGCCCACAAATACACCAGCTCAGTAAAGAATGGTTTTATATTTGTTCCAGTGTTTTTATTGATCCATTCATGGCACATTTATTTGTGTTATGACAGCAAGATTTGAAACATGCAGTGTGTAAACAAAGCAGAATTAAAGACATTTCATGAACTGCATGAAAAGCAGATCAAGTGTGTGACATACACAGGATGAAAAAAAAGCCCAGTAGAAACCAGTAGGGAAAAAACCAGTAGAATTTATACTGGTTTGAATATGATTTGAATGTGATTTCCAGTAGAAGCAATTAGAAAAATACCAGTAGAATACCAATAGATATTTGTTGTTTATATTGGTTTCTACTGGTCGTCTATACCATTAGACTATATTGTTTTCTATTTGTCTGATTTTGCAACGTTCCTCTTCAGACAAGTAGACTATATATACTGGTTTCAGAAAAAAAAAACACACAGTAGAAACTATTAGATGGTCTCTACTGATTTCTAGTGGTTTCTTTGGGAATTTCGACCTGGGTGTGAAATTGAAGAGTAAAAGTAATAGAATTTAATTTGTATTCTTTCCAGCTGGTGGTGACAGCTACAATGGTATCTGGTCTGCAACAACCACTATTAGTGGGGGGTATGGACGACCAACCACCGACTACAGCCAGAAGTCCAATGCAGGTTGCTCCATTGATGAAACGGAGCGCACCATTGATTGCTCATCCGCAACCACGGTGTAAGTACAAAGGAACCAGCCATCGAATGCCACGTGGTGTTCATGTTGATACTCTGTAGCATGTTAGTTTGTCAATAGTAAGTGTAGGCCAGTAGGCCAGATACATGTACGTAGCTAGATACCCCATGGAATTTATGTGCATTAAAGGGATAGCTCACCCTGAAATTAAGTTGGTTTTAATAAAAGCAGTCACTTAAAAGAAACATATTGATGAAGATTTGATGAAACGATAAGAAAGTTAAGATCATTGAAAATTTCAATTTTGTGACAATACATGCAAGCTAGTGCTCTCCCATATGTTGTGAAATATTTTGTTTTAAATGTGCATTTTCTCAAAAAAATATACAACCTTTGACCTGTGCATTTGACACTTCATCAGAAATACTTGTTTTCACACACATGCTTGTATGGAAACAAATCAATTCGTTGTCAAAAACAGAAAAAAGAGCGTGTTGCATGTCATCGAGTAACAACAACAGTTACAACCTTAATCAAGCTGAAATTTGCGCATCATTGTCAAAGGATGTCAAACATTAGAAGCTGGTTTTGTGACATTTCATCAATCATTATTCTTTTAATAACCCTTTGCATAACTAAGATTCTCACTGTTGGGCATATTTGGACCTAAACATTTGTGTGCGTCAGATTATCAATTCAGAGCAACCTCCCTGTAATGACTATCTGCTCACCAAGAAACTTGTGCAGTCTTTACATAAAGGTTTTACTTTACTGACATTTGGTATTTTCAGAATGCTTCATGGTGTTGTCTCCCATTTCAATAATTTTGAAGTACAATTACGCATCGTTATTGTAATACATGGACTAGTTCTGTATTGATTTAAATGATTTTTTAATTTCATATAATTTTATTTTCAACAGAATTGTGAAGAATTACAACTTTGAGAACTTAACGTCATCAACTTTCAGCCATGATGTTACCGAGATGTAAGTATTTGTTACTGTTGTCATTGATGCGACATGAAAGTATGTTTTCATTCTCTCGGCTTATTCCTCAAAGAGAATACTTTTTTACAAACGTGATTACATATGATATAAGAAATGGAGTTATCGTCACAAGGATAGAGTAGTTTGACCTGTTTTTCAATGAGCCCGCGCATTTGACAGATACAAAGCAGTGCAACATCCATGAGTATTGCGCTACTGTTGTCATCTTATTCCTCAAATTGAATATTTTTATCCAAAAATTGATTACATATGATATCAGAATTAATTTATTTTCATAAGGATAAGGTTATTTCAGATTTCAAAGTCCGACAAGTTTTTCATCTGATTTACAAACATTTCTTCTTGTTCGTTCATGTTTCAATAAAATTTTAATAATGTTTAAAACTTGAAGAACAAGGCAGGCTTTAATTTTAGATCAAAAAGGAGAAGCCTTCAAAATCTTTGTAATTAATAATGTATTGTTTGCTCTTATGTTAATGATATTCCTGTCTTTCACACATTTCCTAATCTAGAATTTAAACTTTTTAATTTCATTTATATTTCTTCATGAAATAAATAAAGTATAATGTTAAAGTTTTCCATCAGTGATGCTTGTATTTGTACCATTGATTACAATTACCATATTGATATCACATCAAATTACTATAATTTCTTTACCTTACTTCCATAATCTTTCTGGAAGTGAAGTGGTATCGTGGTTGCAAACTGTGACGAAAGTACGCAGGTTTAAAGAAAAGATAATAAAATACTGTTCTTTTCCTATCACCATTCAGCACCATCATAGGGAATCTGGAGAAAATCCATGCAGACACTTTCACAAACCTCACCAAACTGACGTCATTGTAAGTATTGATTATAGAAAGTCATTTCATTTACATTTATTTCAGATACTTTGGATTTGGTTGTCTAGCATCTTCTTTATTCAATCCGACTATACATTTCATTATCTGCAGAACGATCCATAACACGCTGATTACTCAATTTCCTGACGTCTCGACATGCACAAGCCTAGAGAAACTGTAAGTATATCAGCTAGTTTTATCAAACTTGTCTACAAAAGCCATTATGTATACATATGTATAAAACGGCTACCTGTCTGTAAAGACCAGCCTGTCAACCCAAATTTCTTCAGATTGGGTCCCCTTTATAAAGTTACATAAGTTTTGCATTCATGTTAGGACCACCTTTTCACCTTTAGGATGGTCTTTAATCCTTATTCATAATGAAATCAGGATTCCAGATTCAATTCAACTTTCACAAACAAAATAAAAAAATGTTGTTATGTGTATTCCTTTTCTTCATACAATCTGAAAAAATGATATATCACAACGTGACATTTCGCCAGACGATGTGATCTCAAATTTGGCTCATTTTTTGGTTTTTGTGGACAAACCCAATGGACAGTGTTTTCTTTCATATAATTCACAAAAAATTATTCTTCATTCTGACCATTTGAAATAAAGTATATTTGTCTTTTCATGGCTTAATAATGGTGGGTTATGAGTTACAATAAAAAACAAAAGTAAAAAACAAAACAAGAAACACATAAGAAATTCACCTATCTAAAAAATCTGAGGAAAACGTAGCTTTTGCAATTTTCTTACGGACGGGTTGTCAAAAACCTATCGTTTCATGTGGGCTAGATACCAGAGACAGTGAGAAGATGTTTGCCTGAAATGACCATCGCATAGGTTAAGCGTAGAGAAATAATATGTGCATGAATCTGCCTCATTAACTTAAAATAAATATATTTTGATTACAATCCAAGTATCATCATGCACGCTGTTATGTCAAAAGTGATGTGTGTTTTAAATTTTGTGATTGGCGCACATTCCATTGGTGTGATCCACCGCCGGTTATTATAAATGCCCCAGCCAGTATAGGGTTGCAATCAGTTCCAAAAGAACGTTCCACAAATATGATCTTAAATGGTAGCTAAACAAGCTAACGATCGCATGCACCAACAACATTCAAATGAAAAAAGAAAAGTACTTCAAATAAAGATAAACAAGCTGAAATCAATACGTTGCTGGGGACCATGTAAACCTGCTTCCTGTTTCCGAGGAGGAATTGGAAACCAGGTATACTCTGTTTTTGTAGTAAATGAGTTAACAATGCAATGGTGTCTGATCAATAAACTCTATTCCTTGTTTGTAGAGACTTGACGAGGAATGCCATCAACTTTGATGTCTATTCGTACCAACAACTCTCGTTCCCCCCTTCTCTCAAGCAAGTGTGAGTATACATTCAGTTACTTTTTATTTGTACAATGGTTGAAATCTAGTGGAATCATATATATCTAACACTCTCAGGACCAAGCTATGAGAGCCCCATTGTATGGGACTTGGGAGGTGAATGGATATGTAAAAACACAAACAAATTGAATAAGACGCTGGAGAACAAACGTTCATAAAATTTTTGGTCATAGTCCTGTATAAAAAATTACCAATTTACATATAAACACGAATGCGTGCTGCTACTTCTCAAAACATTTTAAACTGTAATTTTAAGCGTTTATTATACATGCATGTCGTTATGTAGTAAGAATAATAGAGAAAAAAACACATCTCGAAATTATAGATAAGCTCGATATCTCATTGAAAAAAGGGAGATCAGAAAGTAACAATCTGTTATATATACATTACTCTTTCCATGCAATGCTCATGTTTATAACCTTAATTATTTATTACTGTACTTAAAAGGGCTAGTTATTGTTTAATGTTATGTAGTTTAATTATACCCTGATTTCGTGTTATATTCGTAATATATATATATATATTTATATATATATATATATATTTATTGTACTTGTTATACATATATGCACTGTCATTGCCAATGTTGGAAAAAACATTCTACATATCATTATTTGAGATAAATGATCTTGAATTCGGAATCTTGAATCTGCCTGCAGGAGCCTAATGGAGAACAACATAGACTGGGTTCCTCCTGGGCTGTTCTCCGGGACCAGGGTGGAGTATCTGTAAGTTCTACCAGTGTTACAGCTGGCTTCCAGGCAGACAACATTGCATAGTTAAGCCATCCCAGGCCAAATACACAGATCTTCAAAATGAAACAACACAACTCAGAAAAATCACAATGAATTGTAAACTATACTGGCAAGAAATGTAGTTTACCCACAGCTAGCTAGCTAGCTATGATCACGTAGTGAAAATGCAAAGTTAGGTCCACCAGCCCAACATGAAATAATCAGCAAAATGATTGCTTGTTTCTATTCTCACGATGTGGAAGTCATTTGAGAAATTTGTATAAGGTAAAGCACAGCGAAATATGCCACGTATGTTATACTCTGCATTGTTATTGCATTAATGCCTTTTTATCGTTCTATTAAAAACATTCTTCTTCCTCAAAAAAGTGCGCTCGTTTTACACATAGTCCTTGTGATTCCTAAATGGGTAATTTTCTCTTGCTCATCATCATTAAGAATTCATAGTCATATTCTCTATCATCTACTCGAGTTCACCTCGCTCTATTTCCCCTTGAACGAGATTACTACCTTCTTATCATTTTATAGTTGGTTGCATCATGATGATTATCATTGGTACATTGATATCATACAAATATTTGTTTAGAATTTACTTTAGTATTTAAAAATTCTTATCAATATTTTTTAACTACAGTACTCATGATATTATTGTGTTTTTCGGTTATCAGAGGCTTGAGTATGAACCAGATCTCTGCCTTCCCGTCTGACTCCTTAAAAAGGATGTCCAACCTGACCTTCCTCTCCCTGGATGATAACCTGCTAACTTCAATCTCCAAGAGGAACCTAGCCGTGCTGGCAGACAGCCCTCTTATTCATCTGTGAGTACTCTCATTAACTCTCCTATTACCATTGGTATGAAGATGTGTAGTGAGTCAATGGGGTTTTAAAGGTCTGGTAATGTAAGGTTTAATCTTTTTTTTCTTGCAGATATGTCGTAAGCCAATGGGTTTTTGAGCGCTGGTAACGTAAGGGTTAATTCTCTCATATACCATTGGCATGAAGATTAACAAGATTTATCAGTATTTTCCGATGCATCAATGTGCAGTGTTTTACATGGTTGTATCCGTATTGTTTGATTTGTTGTTTCACAGATTGGAAAATCAGATGGAAAATTTTGTATGTCATCTAATTTGATATTTTACTAATCTTGTTTGTATCCTTGAAGTGAGCTAGAGGAATACATCAAGTTTATATACTTGAATTAAAAGAAACAGCAAAAAAATGAAGGTGTAAAATATATCTACTGTATATATCAAAGACTTGATAAATTATAACCACGGTTATTCTACAATATACACATTAGACATGTGGTTGGTACATTAGTGTGATTATCATAAGAGGATATGTGACACTATTGGATAACTGTGCAATGTCTTATAGAAAAAAAAATTCCGACTGATCATTACTTGACTTGTAATGAATATTAGTCGTAACTCTTTACATTGGATATTGTGGAATTCAATCGGACTTTTGGATCAATCGCAATTCGTTATAAGACAGCACGACCTACAGAGTATAATACATTGTTCTATTTTTGCTTTTAATCTTAGGATATGAGACATCCATGCAATACATTTTCATTTCTTTTTGCAATGACAGGAACCTGAGCAACAATGCGATCACTTACCTTGCCCCACGAGCCCTCACGCAGCTTAAGAAACTGAAGATTTTGTGAGTATTCTTTAAAAGAAATGAAATTTACGACTGACGTGCAACGGCTGCACATCGTGACACGCCTTTCCATAACTTTTTCTTTTAAAGTGTCTTGCAAACTTTTGTGACCAAGTTTGAATCCATCACTCCGTTCAGAGGTCACGTAACTTTATGTAATCGCATGCCAGTCCAAAATATGACAGAACTTAGATTTCGCATATGTTTGAACAATGTGCATAAAATTTGCATACATAATGAATATGGTCTATTGTAATACAATTTTGTTTTATTCATTCTTTAAATAGAGAGCTTCATCAGAACTCACTCTCTGCAATCCAGGTGAAAGTCTTTGACAGTATGCCCAACATCCTACACATGTGAGTATCTTCTTATAACAAATCTTGAGTCTCCAGTCACGAGCACAAAAATTCATTTGTTGTCATGGTAATTAAGGTCAATTACAGCAACATGGCCGTTCATATTATTGCTCTATGGCTAACTTGTTTGGATCAGAGTTTTAAACCATAATCAGCAGGCTAGACTAAAACAAGGTATTTTGGGGCCTTCCCATCAACTCTAACGGGTTTCATATCGATTGTATGTAGTTGTTCTCCTGCACATGGGGTAACTGAAACATTGGTATTGTGTGTCTACTGGGGATTTTGCATTATATTTAAACTAAATATGTGATGCAAATTCAAAATTTAAATTGCAGTACAAAGACTACCTTTTGAGATGGACATAATGTTTAGAATCCTTCTTTAATAAGCAACTTTAGGGCAAGAAATTTCTATAAATATGAAATGAAACAAAAGCTGAACCATTAGACCACTGCTTCCATACCTGAGCCGCATTCAAATATCATGAAACAGTGCTTCAAACGGTTACAACACGCTAAAATTAGTACGTTTCTGTCAACCGGATATACATGGTTCATGTTTGTGAGTAGGAAACTTGAGAACCGGATATACTTATTTCCCATAGTAAGAGGGTTAAATTTGCAGTAATATATTCAAAAACTTTTCATCAATGTAAAGATAAATCAGATATCAATGTGCTGAGAAAGGGTATCCAGGATTCTTCGATTTGACTCATTGCTTCTCTTCATGATGCGCGTAATTCTGCAAGCAGTTGCTGCCCCAACACAAGAATCTGACATTGGATACACCAAAATGGTGTCAATATGTTCAAGTCCTTGATATCTTTGATCGCTTTCTCCTTGCAGCGACTTGAACAACAACCAACTGTCGTCTCTGCACTCCAATGCATTCACCAACATGAACACACTCCGCACTCTGTGAGTAGATGGTGGTCGTTTTTTCTCTTTCATACTCTTGTCTTACTCACTATCCAAATAACGTCTTCAAGGTCCCATCTTATAAAATAAAAGAGTTGAGACTGATCTTTATCAATAGCAAGTCCAATCCCCTATCCCTAATTTACAGAATAACAATTATTATCAATCGCAAGATAGGTTGTGATCAATTGAACCATTAATACTGGATAATAATAATCAAAGCTAGATTTGAATTTACTCACAAATTACTTTTTGGATTAACACTTTTCAATGAGGGGTGATTATGACTATATAGCAAGTATTATAAACCTCATACATAGATTCCTCTCATCTGATTGGTTAAAAGTAGAGTCATCGAAATAGCTGTGCCCCCGTTTTTAACAAGATGACGTCAAAATTAACTGTGCCCGGGGCATGGCAATCGACTGTGCCCGGAAAATAATAAGACAACCTCAACACCGCGCGATATCGCTCGTGTGTGCGCAATCCCTGTACGCGCAATGAGTGTTGATTTACATGCCTATTACATGCTATCTTGTAGGCCTTGTCAGTTCAGGAAATCTTTTAACCAATCGATGAGAAGAATCTATACATTCAGTTTATAAAACAAATATTGACTGCTTAATATTCGGGTCACAGTTAAAATCATAGGCCCTCGGTGATGTCAAAACCATGACTATGCCCTCAGCTTCGCTTCGGGCATAGTCATGGTTTTGACATCATCTTGGGCTTATAATTTAACTGTGCCCCTCATAGCAGTCAATATTTGTATACTATTGCATGCTCCCAGAAGCAACGTAGATTAATATCTTGATTGATGTAATAATTTATGAATTGGATTGGTGCTGGTATTGAACCCATTCAACCATTCACGCTGATACCTTTACCTTGCATGATCAAGTACAGAAGATACAACACCGCCCAATATTCTAGCTGCATGTATGTAGTTCTTTAATGATTTTGAGAGACTCGATTGTTTCTTGGTAAACAGGGTCATTTTCAAACACGTTTCCGTAACTTTCTTGACTCTGCCACCATGTCAGGTTATGTTTGCGTATTTATTCATATTTTGTATGTTTTTGACAAGTGGAAAATGAATAGGGAAATAGTTTCAGAATACACCAGATGGTTGCCTGGAGATGCAGTGTTTCCATCCTTTTAATTCCCCTTCCCAGAATCCTCCACTCACAGAAGGCTGGATTCGAGTTGGCAACCATTCACCATGATGCCTTCGTAGGGATCAGTGGAAATCTGACCACACTGTAAGTCTCCAGTAATGGTTATAATCTTTATTCAAAGCAGATACGAACTAATAGCGCCGACTCGAGTCACAAAGTACTCATACCTGACCAGTTTCTTTACCCATAATTCTAATGTAGTCTAGTAACACAGACCGCTGGAATGATAACATGCTAATTAACTACTTAACACATTTACATGGAAGTAATCACGTTACTTAATAGCAAAATAGCTTCTTTTCCTCTCGAAACATCTTGGTTTTACTGTTCAAATACAGTTATAGGTTAACCTATTCTATGAATTATTAGCATAGTTATCTGAAAATGTATATTTTAAGACATTCAATGAGGTACCACACACAGTTCGCTCCACCTTAATAGACAGTGTAGTCCATTTGCAAAAGTCATGAAACACTGGAGGAATTAGCAGTATACTGTAGTGATGCAGTCCATGAAATCTCAGTCATAGCTTTACTAACATTTTCGGGAATAGTAAAAAAAATTACGTATTTATATTTGAAACACCTTATTTCGCAGCGACCAGTGTTTACATTCCAATACTGTACTGCGCTGCATCTTTTGCCTCAATGCATGACTGTGCTTGTAAAAAGCCATAACTTGCGCTTTGTATTTTGTGGTCTCTAGACTCTATGCTACAACTCCCCAAAATGAATTTTGGGAAGTAATGTTTTTTGCCATTGATATATACTCACTCATGCAAGACTTGACATATCAATTAATATTTCACATAGAAGTTAGTCAATATTTGAAGGAACGATAGTGGCAATTTATTTTACTAAAAACTCTTTTGGCTAAATGTTATGGTTGAAAAAGGGGAGAGTGATTTTGCTTTTGCGTGTTTACATTTTCCTTGCTGTTTTGGAAGTGAAGGGTCAGTAACATTTTTTGTTGTGTCGATTCTGTTTTTTGTATACAGCTTTATCAGTGACAATGCACTGGCTAACTTCCCTCACGCTGTTCTGTCAAGAGAAGTGTATGAAAGTCTACTCTATCTGTAAGTATGGTCTACCTGCAACGTGGCGTGGTATAATGATTTGTAAACTGTGACTGAAGATCTCAACCTCCCAGGTTACTTGTGTTCTTTAGTAAGGTAAATTATCTATGTTGCTTCTCTGCAGCCAGGAGTATCAATATGTGGACAATTATGTTAATGATCTTTGTCATCTAGGGTATATTTGCAAAAATGGTGCACATAATTGTGCATTATATTTACATGTTTTAAGTTTTAAAATTGCATTTAAGATTATGCAATCTCTCTGAATTTAGTCTCTGGACTACAAAATGGTGCACATCATGCACACTTTTAAAACAAACTGAACTTGGCTCATTTAGTATGCATACAATTTTTGTGTAAGACAGATCACTATTTGGCTTTCAATTTGTCATTTTTTTTAATAAGTTTTCTTACGTTAAAGATTGTCCGTCCCTTTTGCAAGCTTAAAATTTGAAATCGTCTATCACGATCGTAAAGTGAAGAAAGTGTGATTCAAGACCATTTCTAAGAATATAGCATGTTGAAGCTTTCTGTATATGTAAACATTTCAGCCGTTAAATTCAAACCGACTTTTTTCGTACCACGAAAAAAGTATTAGTCTTTGTTACAGCATCTGTGTGGTTATTATACATGTGTGGAATCCTAATTTTATGAGTAATTACCAAACTTTGGAGATGATTCCTTCTATTGAACAATTTTTCATAATGCGTTTTATAATTTAATAAACAGATCAATCAATAATGCAGATATTTCAACACAAACTGCTAAGAGCCTGAGGTAAAGACTATTAATCAGACGTTGTTTACGTGCATTATTTGAATTTTACAGTACGTATCAGTTTCAAATTCTGAATATACAGCTAACACTTCTCTATATAATAATTATGTTTTGCCAATGTTTCGATGGTTTTGTGGTGATCTGAAAAAGGGACGGGCTGTCTTTAAGTAAAACAAACAATCCACTGTAAATGAAAATGAAAGCTAGAAACAATTTTCTGCAATGGTTATACCAATTTCAAGAGCATCTGCATAATTTGAAACTTTCCAGCATGCTGCAAAGTTCAAGATTTCATAATTATTTCACGTACATGCTTGAGTAGGTAAAAGAGGTGAAGAGATAGAGGTTAGTGTAGATTTTTAATATCTCGTAAATAGATATGTCAACGTCAATCATCTAATCAACATCACCCTACATTCTGATCAAGCCAATTTCAAGAATTTGTAATTATATCACATATATGATAAAATAAGTAAAATAGATGAAGAGAAAGAGGTTAGCCAATTCTTTACTGAGCCGACATATGTGGATTGGCTTTTTTTACTTTGATACTAAGCAGGACAACTCCCATACAATCCGTTGTTCAAACAATAGATGACAGGCTATGGAAAAAAAATTAAGTTGTATGACATAATAAAGCCAAATTTCTTTGGCTACTGCTGTTCCCTGGCAAATGTTGACATCCTCAAAAAGACAGAACATCTAACCGTGAGTAATTACGAGTTGATGTGTACATCTGATCTCTCCTGAACAGATATGTGGACACCAACTCCATCACTAACGTCACGCTGTTCTCTGATGATGCATACGACGCGGGATCCTATGAGCTCTACGTCAGGGACCTTCAGACCCACGTTCCATTTGTTGGTCTTCCCTATGTCGAGCAATTGTACGTATAAAAGTTGCTAATGGAATCCTTCACTATTGTGCCCGAGGCACATATAAGTGCCAGCAGTACAAACACTGAGAAGAAACACTGAGAAATCTTACTCTATCAAAATTGAATATTGAATATCAAGATAATTTATTACATGGTTATTAAGGAGAAACATTTGAGTTTCTAATCATGTAGGCCTATAACAATGTATTCACTTACATTACATTTTTTGGAGAAAATTCAACATTTATACAAGTGTTTAGGATTGCTGCATCTCAGATTCACACATCAACTGTGGACAACGGTATTGTAATCATCGTGCAGAATAGAGTAGAAGTGGAAAGACGACATTAACGAGTGGATGAGGCTGAGTTACTGAGAACGTGTCAGAACGGCATAACATTGGGAAATGTGATGGTCCATGGTAGCCGAACTGCTGAGAGCATATGGCACTTGTAAAAGAAATATACTGTCATTAGTGATAAAAGTTAAAGTAGTTTAAAATATTCATGTCAGAAGATAGTGGAGATATTAAAACAGGTCATTGGAATTATTTTGTTCTTTCTCTCACAGCTACCTTCAGAGTAACAGCATCCAAGGCTTAAACGAGGGAGACTTGTGCGAGATGCAATTCATGAATCTTCTCGAACTGTCCGGAAACAGGATGGATGAGACCACTTTAGATCCACATACTTTTGATTGCCTCACTGAACTAACTGACTTGTGAGTACCCCTCTAGCTAAATGAAACAACACATTCATCCACATATTTATACCTGCTCCTGACTATATCATAAGAATTTCAGGGAGGACTTTCTCAATCTTATACTGAAATTGCTTAATTGTGAATACCCCTATAGTCAAATAGACCAACCCATTCATCCACTTTTATATATTTGCTGCTGACTATTCCATTGGAAATCTTGGGGTGCCTTTTTCAATTTTATACTGAAATTAATGACATGTGAATAACCCTGTAGGCCAATGAAACAATCTATCCATCCACTTATATATATATTTGCTGCTGATTATTTCATTGGAATTTAAGGAAGTATCATTCCCGAGCTTTTATGGAAACAACGTGGATGAAACAATAGTAGATAAACATTCTTTTGATCGCAATACTGAACTGATTGATTTGTGAGTACCCCTATAATCAAATGGAACAACCAATCTTTCCATGTATGTTTATTCACAGCTGACTATTCAAATGTTCGGGGTGCCTATTCTTATTCTTACACACAACTTTCAGATTTGTGACACCCCTAGAGTCAAATCAAACAATCCATTCATACTAAAATTTGTATTTGCCAGCGACTATTCTATTTGAATTTGAGGGGTGACTATTCTTAATCTTACAAGATGCATAATGCACACTTGTTTTTTTTTTTTTACAGGTCCCTTGATTCAAACAGTTTCAATTATGTGCCAGAGGCTGTGCAGTATCAAGACAGATTGCAGTCAATATCAGCACTGTGAGTACACATATGAAGTCATACTGCAGTCACTATTTTTATTATAAGTAAACGTATCAAGACAGATTGCAGTCAGTATCTTCCTTGAAACTAAACCTATC
This sequence comes from Arbacia lixula, assembly GCA_963669155.1. NCBI lineage: Eukaryota > Metazoa > Echinodermata > Echinoidea > Arbacioida > Arbaciidae > Arbacia > Arbacia lixula. The sequence continues at coordinate 8,196,424 of OZ022596.1, read as the reverse complement.
AAGACAGACTGCTAGGAATACTTTCATTGCGAGTACACCTCACACGTCATCCATGCATGCAGGGATCCCTGCTAGTTGCCCTATTCACACGTCCCTCCATGCATGCAAGGATCCCTGCTAGTGTCCCCATTCATACGTCCCTCCATGCATGCAGGGATCCCTGCTAGTGGCCCCATTCACACGTCCCTCCATGTATGCAGGGATCCCTGCTATTGGCTTTATTCACACATCCTTCCATGCATTCAAGGATCCCAGCTAGTGGCCCTATTCACACGTCCCTTCATATATGCAGGGATCCCTGCTAGTTGCCCTATTCACACGTCTCTCCATGCATGCAGGGATCTCTGCTAGTGGCCATATTCACACGTCCCTCCATGCATGCAAGGATCTCTGCTAGTGGCCCTATTCACACGTCATCCATGCGTGCAGGGATCCCTGCTAGTTGCCCTATTCACACGTCTCTCCATGCATGCAAGGATCTCTGCTAGTGGCCCTATTCACACGTCCCTCCATGCGTGCAGGGATCCCTGCTAGTTGCCCTATTCACACGTCTCTCCATGCATGCAGGGATCTCTGCTAGTGGCTCTATTCACAGTCCCTCCATTCATGCAAGGATCCCTGCAAGTGGCCCTATTCACGTATGCCTCCATGAATGTAGGGATCCCTGCTAGTGGCCCCATTCACGTATGCCTCCATGTATGCAAGGATCCCTCTTCCATTAGATTGGATAGGGATGGGTCATCACAGAGGATAAATGGATGAAAACCATGAAGCATAAGAAAAGAAATAAGGGACGGGGGTGGGGGGGGGGGGAGAAAGAAAGACCGTGGTGGGAGAGAAGGATATCGTCATTGGATAGTTTGAAGGAAAGATGGAAGAAGATAGAGAGAGATAGAGAGAGGTCATATGAGAGCATGATTCATACATGGACAGGGCAAAGGAGAGAAGGAATGAGGAGGAGATAGAGAGAGAAAGATAGAGAGAGAGATGGGGGGGGGGGGGTATATGGATGGAAGGGGCAAAGGAGAGAATGAATAAGAGAGTGAGATAGAGAGAGAAAGAGAGAGTGGGAAGAGAGTGATTTATGTATGGAAAGAAAATGGAGAGGAGCAGTAAAGGGATTGAGAGAGAGAAAGAGAGAGTGGGGTCGTTCCATAGACAGAAGGTCATATCAATGGAAACAAAAGAGAAAAGGAATACGGGAGAGGTCGAAATAGATATATAGAGAGAGTAGGCGAGAAGAATGTATGGATGGAAAGGGCAAAGGAGGGAATGGATATGGAGGAGGAAGATATAAAGAGAGATAAAGAGAGGGTGGGAGTGAAGGATTCATGGATGGAAAGGACAAAATAGAGAGGGAATATGGGAGAGAGATATATTGATGAAGAGTGCTATGGCGGGTGAAGTAGTGAGGGATGAAGGGAAGGAGTGAGGGATGAAAGGAGAAGCGAGAGTTTGAACACATATTCAAGTGTTACACCTGCTGAAGAGAATTTAACTCCTTCTCTATCAGACTCCATACTGCCCTGTCGAAATGGTGTGTGTAACCATCACAAAAATTCCTCAGTGGCACATAAAGATGTAATAACTCATTTACACTTTTATCTCTATATCAGAGGGCTGAGCTACAATCAAATCACTTTTCTCCTCACCGGGGTGTTTTCCAACGTGACCACGCTGCGTACTTTGGATCTGACTTCTAACAGCATCATTTCTATTGAAGACGATGTATTTCCTGCCTACATCACATCTATGTAAGTCACATTTCATATCTGATTATACCGTGTTTTAGGGTCATTCCATGAGGTAAAAAGAATGATGTACATGCCATGTAGGTATGACATGTTCTATTAGTGAAGTAAAGGAGAGGTCATTTATGGAAGATTGTTGATAATATGAATATGATAACCATGCCCTGTCCGTGTCTTGCCTATTCTAATATTTCAGCTATGAATTATGTTTGTTAATCTCCATTAATTGGACATCACATTCATTTAATATTATACTAATTTGATTTCTTTATTTTAAAATGATGCTTGACTATTTTGAAGGATAGTTGGCCTTTTTGTTGTGCTTAATATGGTTTGTAATTTCTCAGTTCTGGTATATGTCACAATGATTCCTTTAACCTGATGAAATTACATATTACCCCAAAATAATGATAATGATAATAAATGCATTCATAAGTCATATGAATAATATAAGTTCATATTTCTAAGCGTGCTGGTTTTCTGTTGAAATAATGACACTATACCATATATTCAGAATAGTACATACACTTTACTATATAAGACAATTTATATTGGGATACACAGGTAGTGTAATGCTTCGTAATTGTGTGCGCCTCCAGGCAAATTAGCTCTCCATAAAAGGTGGGTTTTGAAGAGGATTTTAAATGATTCTTTAGATGTGGCGGTCTGAGTATACCAATGAATTACAAGGCTTGGTCACCATAACAGGTTTTCGCATGTGGGCTATGAAGTACTTGGAGAGAGGAAGATGAACGGAGATCACTGGCAGAAAATGAGGAGCGAAGGGTTACTAGGTCTTGAAGATATCTGGGGGCAAGATGATTTGTGATTGTGTATTTGCGAAGACAAATCTTGAAGTTAGTACGGAGATGAACTGGTAACCCATGAGGTGAGCGGAGAACAGGGAATATGTGATCAAGGGAGACTAATCTAGCGGCTGAATTTTGAATATGTTTAAGGGGGAATATGAGAAAGAGGGAGCCGGCAAGGTGGGATTTACAGTAGTCCAGATGAGAGGAGAGAAAGGTGTGGACTAGTCGCTCAGCGGATGCTTGGTCAAGCAGGTGTTTTCCCTATTTTGAAAATGCCCCTTATATGGCGTTGTGATCATGCTTACTGTTTGTCTGCCAGATCAACTGCTGCTTTTTTTTTTGTATATTCGTTATGTGATCATGCATTAATGAATTCTTTGATTCCCCTTTTCAACATATACATGAGGCTTCTTATTATATTTTCCTATGGTAGATATTTGAACCTTCTTTTATGCATATTTCTCCTCTTCTCACAGATTGATGCTACTTTATGTGTTTCTGTTTGTGTATGTACATGTATTGCTGTCCTTCTTTGTATGCTGTTTACATGTTTTTCCTTTTCATCAGACATATATATTTATATGTGAAAAAAAACATAAAGGCTTTATTAATACTCTCCTGGCCAGGGAGTACCAAAATGAAAGAAAATCAGGTAGCCAAATCCACACTCGTCATCAGCAGCCAGGGTGTGGTAATGATTTTAGAAATTAGATTCGTTTCTGAATCAGAGGTAAGACGGTAAACGAACAAACGTCGGATACTGGCCGAACGAATCCACTGAACCTGATTTTCTTGAAAAGTTGAGCGCGTAAGATGATGCCGGGGTGTTTACAGCAATACGCGCACGTCGTAAGGTCCACTATTACATCACAGCTGAGACAATGACCATGTTTGGTCATTCCGTCTCAACCAGATGTTGAAGGAAGACTTCTCCGCATGCAGCAAGCGGACCTTTCTGTATCCCTTGCTGCTCTCTGTCCTATTCCGAGACGACGGAGTACCGAGTAGAGGGAGTGTGAAGCGAAGCCTCTGCAACCTACTTCCACTGGCCAGATTGACGTTGTCCACCCTCGCTCTTCACACTGCAGTTTTAGTTCTTCATACTTGAGAAGCTTCCTCTCGTGAGGCCTCTGCATATTTCCTTCGTCGGGAACGGTTAATTCTACCGCCGCAATCGTCGATGACGACCAAATGACAATATCTGGTCGTAATGTCGTAGCCAGGATTTCCTCTGGAAACACCAACTTGTTTTCCAAGTCTGCAACCATTTTCCAGTCGGAGCTCCTACATATATATATATATATATATATATATATATATATATATTTATGCTTATGCTATTTTTTATTTATTTATGTGAAAGATGCTTCTTTAGATATAAGTTACACGTGACCATTTTTAGGTGGATCCGTGATGTTATTGTTACCCCTAAAAAATCAATGGAATTGTCAGCTGCAAATATGAATATGTTGATTAATGGGTTGTTCCATTTGACTACAGGAATAACTTTAAATAGTTTTGTTGTTATCCATTCTTCTTAGATACCTGACTTCCAACAGTTTCCACTTTCTGCATGACAACCCGTTCCGCAATCTCTCGGCCCTCGGCACCCTCTACCTGGGCAGCAACAACATCGATGAGATTCCAGAGACCGCGTTTGATGGCTGCACTAGCCTCACCAACTTGTGAGTACAATCAGTACAGATTACCTACTGCAATCAAATGCAATGAAATGCACTCAGCTCCATGTGTTTTTACACAATGATTGTAATCAATTGTATGATTGTAATTGGAATCAACTAAAGTTATCTTCAATTGTTTGCAAACAATGATTGCAATCATTTGCAATCAAATGAAATTAGCTTCATTTGTTTGTACACAATTTGCTTTAATATGATTTCAATCAATTGCGATCAAATGAAATGAGCTCCATGTGCTTTAATATGATTGTAATTAATTGCAATCAAATAAAACAGCTCCATGTGTTTGCACACAATGATTGCACTCAATTGCAATCAAATGAAATTAGCTTCATTTGTTTGCAATCAGCTCCATGTGTTTGTTCACAATGATTGCACTCAATTGCAATCAAATGAAATTAGCTTCATTTGTTTGCAATCAGCTCCATGTGTTTGTACACAATAATCACATGTGTTTCTACACAATGATTGCTATCAGTTGCCCTCGGTTCTATGCCATTGCTTTCTTTGCAGTGGCCAAATTGCGTTAGCCCCCCCCCCCCTCCCCCCATCTCCTCTCTTCAATTGTGTCACTTAGTATATCTCTTTACTTGTCATGCTTGTGTTTGTCCTCGCTGCTCAAAAATAATAAATTCTTCTTTGGAATTCTTTTGTGTCACAGGGTTCTGTCATCCAACAAGATTGGACGAATTCTTGTCACTCATTTAGAAGACTGCCCTCTGACTTATCAACTAAACCTTCAATATAATGAGATCGCGTACATCGAGGATGGAACATTTGCCCATATCACCGGCATCACCTATCTATATCTCCATAACAACGAGCTCACGGATATACCCATGGGAGGGGATTTCCACAACAAAACTATTTCTCGGTTGTAAGTATAACATCTAGCACTTCACATGTCAACCAACAAGGACTTTTCTGATCATCAACCCTTTCTCATGATTTTTCAGAGCTGCCAGGTTGTACTGATTTTCAGTATTTCGTACTGAAATTTGAAAAGAATACTAAAGGCTTTATAAAAAAAGATAGTGATTTTTAAAATCCTAGTTATTTTATTGCCCTTATACGAAGATACAAATTTTTTCTATGAAGATACTGATTTTCAGCCTTTAGAATACTGAAATGCTTTGCTAAAGGTTGGCAGCCCTGCTACACCTTTGAGTGTTAGACTCTATGTTTTTTTTGTCATGTATTCATGATGAGATTGTTCACTAGTGCCATGTTTACCTGAATACTATGACAATTATTGACCAGCGCTCACAGCCAGAAACAAAACTACCAAGTCACTGTACTACCATGCGTGCGCACGCTATTGATTATTGTAATATCTTGTTCATATAAATATTCCTGGACCTTATTAAAGTTCCAGCAGGCAAGGAATAAATATGTGAGCTGTTTGATAAAATATGAAAGATAGCTATGTATCTGCGGTTGTCGAAATATATCCAGAGTCAACATATCGCACAATATAAACCAAAGTTATGTAGCGGCGGTGGGATCTGAACAGGTCACATCTTTATTCTTTGCCTGCTGGATCAGAATTACCAATCCTGGCCGACTCACACATAAATCAATTCATAATATAGACCTTGAACATTTACAGTTTGTATGATATAACACCAATATAAACTTTCGACTTTTGAAAATGCATTTGATGCTTTGATTTAGTAGCATAAAGATATGATGCTCCATTCTAAAAATTAATGGGGGAAAATGATGTAATTGATTATTGACACGATGGAGCAGTAGGCCTACCTTAAATACTGGGACTTTGGAGACAAAATTCAGTGGTTTCCATGACAATATAGTATTACTGATATCAATGGTAAATGTTCTCCTCACGTGTTTTTCTCTGCAGATATTTATCATATAATCGGATCACGGCTGTTAAGACCAGAGCTTTCTGGAACATCGCAACCACGTATTTGTAAGTCTTGCCCTCATTTCTCCCATTGATGCACATGTACATCTTAACACTACCGAAACCCCAGTAAATACTAGTCCCACATATATGTGGTTTGGTGCTGTAAATGTGTTTGGATACCGTGATTTTTTCAATCTGGTAAACCCTCGAAATAATCAGGTAAGGGAAGACCAATGAACAAACAATAGTTTTAAAGTGAAAACTTATTTTTTAGAATGCAGGAAAGGGCTTTTTATGAGAATTATGCATTATGTATTTATTCATTAACCTATTGTAATTTCAACCCAATTCTCTGTCAGGCTGCAATGTTTGATTTTATTTAAAGAAAAATAATTCAATTCAATATGAATTTGTGCAACACATAATACAATTTGTAATCTTTTGAAAAAAAAAACTTATGTATTATTTCTTATTGCAGCTATCTCAATGACAATGACATCAACACGATAGAGACTAAGGCATTTGAAGGAGTTAGCAGTAGGTGAGTAGAATTCAAGAGGATAGACTGATATCTTGATAGAGAGGGAGAGAGAGAGAGAGAGAGGGGGGGGGGGAGGAGAAGAGAGAGATAGAGAGAAAGGAGTAAGATAGGGTGTAAAAGAATGAAAGCAAAATGCTAATATAAAACGAGAGATGAGAGAGAAAATTAGAGGTTGTCGCGGTTGTCTCTTTAGATGCTACTGTCAAGTTACCAAGCTATTTATATGATAGCATACCACATGCTTCATTTAACAAATACTGATAGGTTCCAGTCTACTTGGAATTCTCCACAAATGCTTTTTCGTTTCATCTTCTATAATTGTATATTTATCAATTGATCAATTTTGAAACACATTTATTTGAAACGCATTTATTAAGTTTTTTGCTTTATCATGATATATGCGTTGATGTAGAGATCAGTATCAATACGATTATTTTTACTGATTCATTATTCTCTAAAAATTATCATTTGTATGTTGTTTTAACGTTTTTTTTCTCATTCCTAGATATTCATCTTATTTTATGATGAATGACATGCAACAAAATTAGAAACTTTGATTGAATCAATTTGTCTTCCAATTTTGTTTTGACTTTGATACAGCAACACCTTTTCCTTAACTAATAACCCATTGAAGAGCCTGCAGGGAAAAGCTTTTGTCGATGTTTCTGTGTATAGATTGTAAGTATGAAAAAACTCATTGCTGTTGGACATCACTAATCCAAACTCTGAAATAAATAGATGTGGTTGCACAAGACCCGTGGTCTTGAATGATAACCTTTTAAGAAACTGCATGAAAAAGCTACTGTTTATAATGTGTGTGTATACATCTAAATTGCAAATATGAGAAGACTAGTCTTGTTACCAGGATGTTGGAAATTATTCATCCAACCTGATGCAATCCAATACTCATGATCTCCTGTTTAAACACGTTTTTGTCTTCCCAGTACACTATATGCCCTTTAATGTGCCACGTGTGGATTTAATTCCCAGTACACACGTCTCAATGAGAATAGGTTTTCGTGGCTCTCAAGAGGTTTAAACCAAACATACCCTGCAGATGGTTAGTTGGAACAGTTGGCTTCAATAAAAACAGAAACATGAAAGAAACACATTCGTGAAGGTTTGACGAAAAGTAGTCAGTGGAAAAGAAAGTTAATAGATTTCAAAATTTCAAATTGTGACGTCACGTGCAAGGTGCTCTCCCACACTATGTTGCGATGTGTATAATATAATTACATAAATTGCTCTTTTTTGTTGTGTAAATGCAGAGGTACAATGATGCATATTTTTTCTTAGAGAATGCACATTTTCGAGAAAAAAAAGGAAAGACATATGGAAGAGCACCTCGCACTTGTACGTCACAAAATCAAAATTTTAAAAAAATCATAACTTTCTTATCCTTTGACAGATTTTCATGACACCTTCTATTATACGTATCTTTCATGTGTCTGCTTTTATTGAAACAAAAATTATTTCAGTGTGAACTATCCCTTTAAAGCAATAATTTGTTGTAGTTTCGGTGTGGAGGTCCCTGACCCCTTGTCGTGCTGGTTATCTCCCCCAGGTATTTGTACAACATGTATCTGACGTCATTGGAAACTCATACCTTTTACCAGATGACGGTTTCGTACGATTTGTAAGTAAAATATTTTTTTTTCATATTTGATCTTCTTAGCCAAGGACTATCTCTTTCACCACTTTGTCCTTAGTCCTGGATAATCCTTAATCCAGGATTAGGCCTATCCTTAGTGCCAGACTCTCCGAAGCTCCAGATTTTTGTTAGGCCTAATTCTTATCCCTGCACTATCCTTAGTACTAGACTATCCTTCATCCCAGACTATCGTAAGGCGAGGACCATTCTTAGTCCTGCACTCTCCTTAGCCCCATACTATCCTAAGGTATGAGGACAATTCTTAGTCATGCACTTTCACTAGCCCAAGACTATCCTTAGTCCCAGAGTACCCTAAGGCAAATACCATTCTTAATCCTGCATTATTCCTAGTCCCAGACTATCCTAAGGTGAGGACCATTTTTAATTCTGCACTATCCTTAGTCCCAGACTATCCTCAGGCGCGAAATATTCTTAGTCTTGGACTATCCTAAGCCTCAAACTTTCGTAGGGCGAGGACCATTCGTAGTCATTTACTATTCTTAGCCCTAGACTTACTATTCTGAGGCAAGGACCATCCTTACTCATGCACTATCCTCAGCCCCAGATTATTCTAAGCCCTGCACTAGCGTAACCCCTAAGCAATCATTAACCACCGACAGAAGTCCTAAATTATTGTTAACCTCAGAGTGTTCTTAGGCCCTGTACAATTTGTTTGATCCCCATACTACCAATGTTGATCAAATTCATTTGTTAACAAACAACATCATGATAATATTAATGACTCCTTATGTTTTTCATAATGATCATTGGAGTTAATCTGATATGAAATCAAACATACACACATGTTTATACGCCATGAAATCTGCGTAATCCGTGTTCTGAATTTAAAACTCCTTAGTGCATTTGGGCCGTATAACCGGTATAATTCCTATTTTTGTTTTTTTTTCCTCCAGATATCTGTATGGAAATGCAATCAGTTACATTGGAGAGGAAGCTTTCTATGATGTAACAGGATCGGCTTATGACCTGTAAGTATGCAAGTCATCAAATTAATATTTCTTTAATCCACTCTCTACCGGGCCAGCATATGGGCGGGCTGACTTTTCTCCCTTCAGTTACACAGTTATCATAGTTATCAGAATGCAATTCTCTAATAATTTGTTTCACGAAGCTGAAAAATATGAAAGCGAGTAACAGGTTAACCTTTGTTCGCAGTTAGATTGTTCAGTTTGTGAATCATGGACCAGTTTTTTTTTGTCAATATCAGCATATGTAATAAAACTGCAGCAACCAAAGGGGTGTGACTTAATTGCCTCTGAGAACATGGATAAGGAATTCGAAGTAAATCATAAACTTGGGTGTCGTCTATTGTCTTGTCCTTACAGTGAATAAGTAAATATATAATGATGAATACTGTTATTGTTATATTTTTGAGATTTCTGAAATGACTTTCTTTTTCCCTACTTTAGGCATCTGCAGGATAACGTGATTGATACTATCGATGGAAAGATCTTTGGAGGAACGTGCACAGTGGATAGAATGTCAGTAAACAGATATGAAGAATTATAATTCTCTTAATGTTTAAATCCTTTTAATAAACACCTATTCTACTGGGAACTAATGAATACAAATAAGCGAACGAATGGAGGGCTTGTATCTATCTATCTCCAGCCTATTTCTCTGTACTGCTGAAGGAAGGCCTCCTCATCATCTTTCCATTTTGATCTATCTTGTGCCGTTCGTTTCCATGTCACACTACCATATTCTCTAATACCACCAATCCACCTCGTACTTTGCCTACCTCTTCTTCTCGTGTTAGCTCTGGGGTTCCAGACAGCTATACTGGTCCCTTAGTATTGCGTCATTGTCATAAGCCAGGCGATAGCCTGGTGGTAAGTTTTGAAGCCTGGCAAGGGATTCTGTAGTAACTATACTGGCATTAAACTTGCGTGTTGTATGCTGTAACACGTCAAATTGGTTGTTTAATATCGATGCATATGGCGGATTTATTGTGTCGTGACAAGTACTAGTTTTGCACGAAAATTACTTCCCACGAATGTGTTGCAGCTGTGCTGTGCTGCAAAAATGTACACACGCCGGTTTTACAGTATATTGTGTTGTTTTTGACTGCCCACAGATATCTGCAGAATAACCTGATTAACTTTATTCCAACCAACGCCTTTGAAGATGTCTCTGCTACCAGAATGTGAGTGCCATTTTACATAATCATTTACTTGCTTTGAGCTACTGATGCATTTCTTACCTTTTATCTTTATTTCTAAATTTTGTTATGTTAAGAATGGAGTATGTTTAATTCCTGTACTGCAAGGTATATGAATTAACCCAGTTACTATGGGAACCGGGTATTTCCGGTTACCAAGTTTCCTACTCAGAAACGAGAACTGGGTAAAGCTAGTTCCTAGAAACATACTGGCCTTAGCTTGTTTTATATCTGTTCTTATTTCTTATTATTATATTGGATTGTTGTTCATGTGTGCAATTAGTAAATGAATTGTTAAATTGTTGTTAAAGATTGTATGTGTGGAACATGATTATTTGATTAAACATTGCATATGAAAGAAGTTTGCATACCACAGCATTTATTGCATGGGCTAGCGATATGTTTCTAGTATCAACGTTGCGGCTGAAACATAAACAAGGACAGTTTTTCACTTCTACCAATGTTTATGAAGCTATAACTGAGGTTTCATACAAGTTATTGTCAGGGTACACTGCTGATTCGTGAGTTTCATGAATTTCGACAATAGGACACCCTGTCTTCTATTTCACTGTTGTCCTGTAGTAATGGTAGTACCAGTGTAGTAATGGCATTTGTATGTAATATGAGTGTCACGCTTATATATACATGTTGTCATTGCATATCAAAGACAATTCAGCCTTCAGGTGGTGATCTTTGATCAAATGAATCCTATAAATCCAAATTAAATCTTTGCACATGTAACACAAGTCCTATACAAGAGCAGTGTACATGTAACTGGCACACAAAGGGTTGACATATTCCAGCTAAAATGTACATCAGTGGTGAATAGATACGCACATGACACCTGCAGGGGTAAATCTTTCATCTTCTTGCTACAGCTGTATTTTGTTTAAAAAATAAACAAGGATAGAAAAGATTTTTCAAGCTTAGACTTTGAGATTGATATCATTACCGTATATTGTAATCCATGAAGAATTTCATTATGTAAAAAAGAGTACCCTTCCTTTTGATATTAGATATAAAAAAGAACAATATTTGTAAAGTATTGACCTCAGCAGTTATCTGAGTGGAGAAAATCCGCAGGCTTAGCAAAAAGCAGATTAATGTCACTCTCCTTTGTTATGATGTAAAGGCCGCCAATCAAAAAATTGTGTGCCATTTTATGTGCCTATATGTATGTGTAATATTGTGTAAGTATACAAAGTCAGAGACATATCATATTAATCTTGGCAGTTATTTGTACAACAACCGGCTGACCGCCTTCCCTGCTGCTGCCCTTTCCACTCAGTCCATGTACTACATTGACCTTAACCAGAACCTGATCAGCTCTGTGTCCAGCGCTGCCTTCGCCTCGCTGACCAGCACGCAGTACCTGTGAGTCAAACACGTGACCCTTATCCTTCTCACTCTTTTACAATCTTTGGATAGAGGAAACTCAATTTGGAGTTCGGTTTCAATTGGTTTCAATTGATTTCATTTGATTTCACTTGGTCTCATCTGGTTTCATTTAGTTTCACTTGGTTTCAACTGATGTCAATCAGTTTCAACAGGTTGTAATTGGTTTCAGTTGGTTCCAATTGGTTTCAATTGATTTCATTTGATTTCACTTGGTTTCAACTGATGTCAATCAGTTTCAACTGGTTGTAATTGGTTTCAGTTGGTTCCAATTGGTTTCAACTGGTTTCAGTTGTTCTCATCTGTTTTCAATTGGTTTCAATGTTGCATGTGTATGTGTTCAAATCTTGCAAATTACCATTTATGGTAACTGCCATCGAAATAGCAGTAAAGCTAATATCCCATTGGCTGCTACCATGGTAGTTAGCATTGATGGTAAAATAGAATTCAAAGTATATATGCAACAGAGTGTAGATGATCTCTCTTTCCAGTTGGAAAAAAAATAGAACCAACTCCCTAAATATTTGCATTTGAATTTGAACTAGAAATCAACTGGAAATGAACTCTAAATCTAACTGGAAATCCAATTGGAGTTTGGTCCTGGGAGTAGTGTTGTAGTGTATATTGACACCAGTATGGTGTTTGCAATGTCAGAATTTTGTGTTGAAGCCACCACTACTTGCATTGACTGAGTGTTTGAAGCGACGATCGCAATGCCAGTTTTCTGTGTGGGATGAAAGTGACGTAGGAATCGTGTTCTTCACAAATGAATAGTTTAAAATAGGTATAGTGTAAGGGACAGGCTCATTTTATACTATATCCTATCTTATACAACACCTAAGTTAATCCTTGCCATTTGGTTGGCGGATGATAGATCATGTGTTATCAAATATTTGTTCCATCCCATGGTTTGGCATGCATTTTTGTTCCATACCATTATTTCTATTGCATGCCTCAACCTTCTCAGTCTATGCCCGACACACAAAATCTATGCGACAAATTTCTTTCCAGCTGCTATTTTGGGTTTTAGCGGAGAATCATTAAGTGCGCTAAGGGAACTCCCGCGGTGTTGCGGCCAAGGTGCAACTTAAACTTTGATTGGTATGCTCAAGCATGAATGAATCAGGTTCCTCCTTATTTACATCTAACATTTAGAGCTTAGAGTATGGGCACTACCAAAGGGTCCATGGAAAGGATCCAATTGAACAAAGAAGATATCAATGAAGGATATAAAACAAATATTTTATGACCTTTATTCTGGATCTTTGTGGAATATATTGGTCCCCTTGCTGAAATGGAGGTCCTGGAAAAGTCGTACCGCACGCCCTTCACTTCACCTCGGCGATCAAATAGATTCCATAACAATCATCATGAGTCATGATCATAAATTATTTATATATTACTGTATTTAAAAATGACATTAATCTACTTAGATGTTGTATAAAACAAATAATGACTGTCTTCGCATTCGTGCAATCGAAATAATATTTCAAAGATTGAATAGAACATTCAATCTTTCACCTCATGGAAATATTTATCCCATTGCACTTATACTATCTATCTCTCTATCTCTAGCATATTTATCTTCACTGCTGAAAGAAGGCCTCCTCATCATTTTTCCATTTTGATCTATCTTGTGCCGTTCGTTTCCATGTCATACTACCATATTCTCTAATATCGTCAAGCCACCTCCTACTTTGCCTGCCTCTTCTTCTGGTGTTAGCCCTGGGGGTCCAGATGGTTAGTTTATAAGTCCATCTATCATCTTTCCTCCTGGCCAGATGACCAGCCTACCTCCATTTCTTTGATTTAATTTTTCTGTACTATGTCCCGTAATTTAGTTTTCTTTCTCAAATCCTGGTTTCTAACTTTGTCCCTCTTTGTAACACCAATCATAATTCTTTCCATAGCCCTTTCGGTTACTCTAAGTTTTCTCTCCAGTCTCTTAGATGTGGCCCATGTTTCTGCTCCATAAGAGAGCACAGGTATGATGCATTGGTTGAAAATCTGTTTCTTGAGAGAAAGAGGGAGCTTCTCATTACGAAAGATAAAGTTGAGCTTGCAAAATTTTGCCCAAGCCAACTGGATCCTTCTATTCACTTTCCTGCTGTTTAATTTTCTATGGAGATCTCTTTGCCCAAATATATGTAGTTGTCTACCTTTTCTACGGTCCTTCCCCGAGCAGTGATATTGTGTTCTTTGAATCTACTGCTCATCATTACCTTTGTCTTTGTGATGTTCATTTTCAGTCCAGCTTTTCTACTTTCTTCACTTAGTTTTGGACCATTTTCTCAAATTCCTGAGGTGTATGGCTAAGTAGTAAAATGTCATCTGCAAATATGAGATGTGTCAGGTGTTCCCTATCCACCACTTTTCCCAATGATAACCAATCAAGGTTTCTGAAGACATCCTTTCATTACACTTTCATTATTTATATAATGATATAGCTCTGTGCATGCCACGGTAGTGGTGCCCTCAAGTTTAGGATCCCTCTTCTTCATGCCCTAGGGATACCACTGCGATATCAGCAGAATTTTTCTATACCAAAGAAACCACCTTCATTTGATTTTCTCTGCAGCTACCTCCAGGACAACGGGATTCAAGAGATCGGTTCAACGCTCCTCACACCTTTGACAAACCTAAGAGAGCTGTGAGCTTCATCTTTACATTCCATTGTACTAGGTTTCTAAATTAAGTCCAAAAGTAAAAATCTCAAGAATTGATGAAATGAGACGAAAGATCTTTCTAAAAATGTGATGTTCTTTGACTTTATGATGAGAAAATTGTAATTTTATTAGAGTTGTAAGCTTTGTTTACAAAAGTGACATAAGCATTTGTAACACCTAATATCCATGTTTCAATAATAATGGGTATGTTTATAAAAGACAATTCAGGATAGAAACATGGTTTCTTAACACACATGGATTCGGAACTATGTTTCTAGCATGTTTTTTCTGGCAGGACAAAAATTGTATATGCCTTCGATGATGGTTTTAAAATGAGGTTTTGAACCCGTGTTTTAAACCAGATACGATATGATAGCGCCATCTCGAGTCCTAAAGTACACATACCTGGTCAGTTTCTTCACCCATAATGTTAATGTAGTCTATACAGACCTGCTTGAATGATAACATGCTAATTAAGTACTTAATACATTTATGTCGCAATAACCATGTTACTTGATAGCAAAATAATTACTTTTCCTCTCGAAACATCTTAGTTTTTCTACACAAATTTAATTATAGGTTAACTTATTCTCTGCATTATCAGTATAGTTATTTGAAAATGTATATTTTAAGACTACGTATTTATAACACAGAGTCAATGGGAGACCACACACAGTTCACTCCCCATTTAAGACAAGGATTCTGGGAAACAAAATCACATGAATGGATCTAATGTTATCTCAAAAGTCAGTTACTGTTATAAACTGTCAGTATAGTGAAGCATGCTTTTGTGACCACCATAGAACAATACAACAATACAACGAAGATCAATTGTTCTGTTTCGCTTGTGCATTTTTTCTCATTGAAACATGTGTCAAAGTAGTTTTACCTTGTTGCTCATGAAGACCACATTCATTGATTCTGTTTGGAGTCTTTATATAATCATGTGCCATATTTGAAGACCTACCCAAATGGTAAAGGGAGTTTATTTGAACTGTTTTAAAACAGTGTTATGATAGATATTGTTTTTGATACGCAATTTGTGTGTGAATAATCTTATACATGTTGATTTCATAATTTTGTTACAGGAATATGTACAATAATAACATCACAACAGTCGGAGATGGTGCATTCAACGGTCTGAACAACTTAGAACGAATGTAAGTTAATTCATTGAATTATAACAATTAGTAACAATCATAATGAAATTCATTGAGAGGGCCACCTCCTTAGACACTGACATACATACAAATTCCATATAAATTGGACTTTCATTCTTCACAGTTTCAAAATACCAGTAACGGCCATATAGGAACTTAGTGTAATAAACTTCAGGAGCTTGTAGACAGTGTCCATAAGAGTGGATGATATGATGTGTGTGTGTGTGTGGGGGGGGGGGGGGGGGGGGAGGAGGTGGTAGTAAATGGACTTGTATCACACAAGCAATTGGTTAGACATAACTCCTCTTCTCAGCCAGACTCGGTACACCCATGAAAGTAGTGTGCATTCCCAGTACAAAACTGCCTCAATGGCGCTTAACGAGTTAGTCAAAAGCTACAATAAGTCCTTAAAATTATACTAGGTGTTACCCTATTTATACGGTCAGGTTTAAACAGTGCTCATAATTCCTAATTTGATTCCCCTTACTTTACAATGAGCATGCCAGCTCAAGAACTAAATGTAGTGTCAAAACAGTAGAATGTCATGCATTTTTAATGCGTGTCATGGAATTGATTTAAATTGAAAAGATTGATCGAGATGTATTAAAGCTTCGTAATTATCTTCATCAGAAAAAAAAATTGCATTGGTGTTTACTTTCATTAATAGCTGTGTTTAATTGTCCTGAAATTGTGTGTATAGTAACTTTGAGGCTCCACAGTTTTGACCAATCATCAAATTTAAAGAACTTAAATGTTTCCAATATTTTGAAGAAATATCACCATTGCAGATTTGTAAATAAATTTTCATCCTTAATTTGTCCAAATTGCTTTAAAAAGTTGCATGTTAGATAAAGAAGCTTTTCGATTTGCAGCTCATCAGCTTATCATGCAGATATGAACAAGAAGAACCAACTATTTATACTGAAAGTTAAAGGTTGACCTCATTTGTTAGAACCGGAGTAATGCTGATGTCATTGCAGCTCTTAAATGTGCTTCATTTTCCTTTGTGGAAACATTGACAGATTGCTAGTATGTAGCTGATTTGGCAAAGGGGTATATTTGACTAATACTTGTAATTCCTGTTGTGATTCTCTTGTAGATACCTGTACAACAACTATATTGAGCACTTTCCTGCCTTTACAGATCTAGAGGACCTTCAAACCATGTAAGTCGACCATAGAATAACCAAAGAGGACATGAATTGTTATTCTGTGATGCTAAGCTTATTTTTCATCAGTCTGATTATTTACGTCCCACTTCCTTGTTTTGACACGACGATTATTCATTTAGGGTGAGCTTGGGGTTTTCTTGGTTTTATTCAATTTGTTTCCAGAGAAAAATTACGGTAGAAATTAATTGTTATTCTTAATGACTAGACTTCCGCAAAGTGACTTGGAAAGGCCATTTCAAATACAATATAACCTTTGTATTGAATTGAACATCGTTTATGTATGGCATGCTTGATATCACTACAGACAATGATATCAGGATTGGACGTGAAATGTAATCACAAATTTATATCTTTGTGTTCCCAAACAGACATTCAGTGATTGTGTCGTGTTGTGCACCTAAAACAGAGAATGAGTGATAAGGAAAATCATCAACATTTTTGGTGACGAGAATTAAATTTGCTACTTGTCAGGCCATTTTAAGTAACCATTAACTTTGAAATGATTGACGTAATTTCTTGTTATTTGTTTTTTTTTTTGTCAGTGACCTTTCAGAGAATAACATCAGGACGCTTGGAGAAAGGGCTTTCTCAAGGCTGGAGAGAGTATCGTCTGTGTAAGTTTTGATGATTGGTAATTCCACGGGCCTGGGGTCCCATCCTGTATTAAAGACCATGGCATATTGCAATTTGACTTACGAAAATTTATCGTTCATGTAAAAGCAATATAATGTCCATGTAACGGTAGTAGAACTAGATTTTAGTATGCCCGTTGCTTCAAATCTATAAAAGATTTCCAATCTTAACGTCTAGGCTATTGCTAAGAAAAGAGAGCAATTCTTCAATGAAAGATCAAAACTTAACCACATGTGAATTTATCTCCATGGTGAACTTCAAAGGTTGATATCTGGCTCCGTTACATGGACATTGCATGAAAACTTTGCGTTTTCCCCATCGTGTTGTAACTCATCATCCTAGAGATTATGTAGGAGGAATTGTAAGTAATAAGGTTTTTATCACTGATCCCCTTCATTTCTCGAAGCCTTCACTGCAGTGAAAAAAAACGTACAAATTTTTAGGCAATTTAGACTACATATTGCCTGAAAGAACTCCAGTAAAACATTTTTTTTTCTCTCAAGTTAGATGTATAACACGAATAAATGCACAGACAAGTTTCAAGGTGTCCATTTCTAATGACACCAGGCTTGACAGGTTGATTTTGTTGTTATTTTCATCCCTTCTTTACAAGAAACAACAATTTAGGGCAAATTAGCCTCTGTTGTGTTCAAAATAGCCCTTCTAAAAGCATTTTTTCTAATTATGTCTAATGCTTAAATGTTTTAAGATGTCATTCATTTTGATTTTATTTTTGCTCCATTTCACACAGATTCTTGAAAACTAGCCCTCTCAAATTGATTAACATTCCCCCCTCCTTCACGGTGAAGTGGCCCACAAACAGCACTGAATTCATGATTTTTTTTTTTCCACAGAGACCTGGGCAACAACAATTTCGCCTGCAGCTGCAACATCTTCTTCTCCGTCTACGACATCATGTCACGGGTCACGGCAGGGGAGTGTGCAACACCGCCCTCTCTGGCGGGGACACTCCTAGGGTCCTCAAGCTCGTCCAGGAGCGATTACTTCCTCAACCAGGACCCGTCGCTGTTCTACTGCAGTGAGTGGATGTGGAATGGTCCTTAACCCTTCCTAAGCCAGATGAAAAGCTGCTCTATGGGATTTGTGTGCATTGGGTGTGGCAATATGCACATCTGGCACAGAAATAGTTAATCCCTTTATCCTCTCAGATACTAAGCAGCCACACTCCCACGTAATCACGCTTTTTTCTGTTTTTGACAACGGTTTTTTTTTTTCGCACAGGTTTTTGTGTAAAAACCCATCTCTAATGATGTATGAAATGCCCAAGTTAAAGGATGCATATGCTCATTTCTTTAAAAATAATGTACACAATGTATTGGAGAGCACCTCCCATGTGATGTCACAAAATCGAATTTTTAAGGTCATACAACTTTCTTTCCTTTGACCAATTTTCGATCAAACCTTCGCTAAAATGTTTCTGTCATGTGTCTCCTTTGATTAAAACCAAAAAGAAATCAGAGTGAACTATTCTGATAATGAATTTTCTTGTATTTATTTCCTTGTTTGTATCTAGCACCCGATGAGGTAAATGTGACGGCTCCAGCATTCGAGCAGGTTCTGGTGGAATGGGAGGCTCCTAATGTCCTCCGACCAAACATTGACGGGCCTGCTCTCAACGATACTGTGGATGACTGGTGAGTACATGTCTTATCATTCAGCTTGTGATTCAAGCATTAATAACAATGTCACCGTTAAGGTCATGTTATATCTATTCAATCACCAATTACTCCAAATGTGGATCATTTGAGGGCAGATAAATTCCAGCAAGTTTCTAAAATAGACAATACATAAACCTAAGACCATTGGTAAGAAGATTTCTCACGATCACCTTTAGAAGGCTTTTTTGTCTTCCCAGTATATGCCCTGTAATAATTTGATACAAATCATGGGTTGCCAATATTCATTTCCATTGCAGGTCATACGTGATAAACTGCACGAGCACGTACGCAGACACCCTGGTTGGTTTGGTGGGGAACACGACGGATCTCAGTCTTCTATTTGAGGCTGAGGACGGGGTGGAGTATGGGACGGACTACTCCTGCACCATCCGGCTCACCTACGCGGGCAACTCCAGCGTGGAGGGCAGGAGCTATATGGTGACCACTCTGGAAAATGTCGGTAAGTTTGTCACGCTGTTTGGCCCTGTTGCATGCAAGTTACCATTGATGGTAGCTTTACGATCAATGGCAACTTCTATGGAAACCTTGAATCTGATTGGCTGTCAAGCGATGTTACCATGTTTACCATGCTAGTTACCACTGATAGCAGAGTTACCATTAATGGTAAGTTTTATGTAACGGGACCCTGGTAAAAGTCTGGCTGCTAGGGGGTATTCCAGAACCGCACTTAGGAACATTCTTATTGTATGTCAGGGATATCAGAAAATTGTTATCTTTTGGTATTTCGAAGACCCCACCTAGGATAAAAAGAATACCTTTTTTTAAAAAAAAATGAGCAAGAGATTTTTTTATGTAAATGGGTATTTTGAAACGCACTAGGGAAAAAAAGTACTAAGACAAAATTGCTCCTGGGCAATTTTATCTCAAAACGCACTCGCCTTAGCCCATACCTTTCCATTGCATTATGCGCAAAAAAATTAATTTTTGCATTCTACTTCTTCTGTTTAAGCGCACATGCACATGCGACAAGTATAATCATTGTACTTGTACGGTATATGAACGTAGACAATGGTTGAGCTGTTTATAAGCGAAACAAGAACAGTTTTTAACTTTTCCTGGAAATGTTTGTAAAACTATGAATGTGAGATTTGATACTGATTATCATTATTCTGTACTGATAATTCCTGCCAAGTTTCATGAATTTTGCGAATTGGTCACCCTGTCTGGAACTTTCTCCATGTGAATTGTTTTTGCTCTATGGGTGAATCATTGATGTGATGTATAAGAGCTCCTAAATTGTGCACATTTTTGTTTAACCTTTTTTTCTTTCTTAGCTTCCACCAACATCACAAAGTCGGATGGGCTGGATATCTCCTTCTTCATCAAGTACTACGACTTTAGGTAAGCAAGTTCTGTCTAAGATGTGGTGGTATATTGTGGTTGTGAACTGTGACTGAAGACCTCAATATCCCAGGTTCAAGCCCACTTATGGAATATATTAAGTCCTTCAGCAAGATACAATATCTACATCGCTACTCAAAAGTAGTATAAATAAGTACCTGGGAGGAGGTGAGGGATTGTGTGAATGATCTTCACCCAGTGCCAACAATCTGCAGTGGGCAAGGAATACTCTCAAGGGAAGGGAAACGGTACACATAAATATGGATATTGAATATAGTTGTTGAATATTGAACATGAACATTGGGATATATGATATTGAAATTGAATATGGATATCTGATGTGGATACTGGATATGGATATTGAATATGAATATTGGATATTGAATATATATATTTTGGAGATGAAATTTGGAGATGATATATTGAATAATGATATGAGATATTGATTTGGGATAATCAATTGTGGTTATTTAATATGGATACTGATACAAATCAATATGAATATTTAGAACACACATTTTTATTTTTGTTTATTTATTTTCACCATGCATAATAAACAGTCACATTGACAAGAACAGCGTATTTCATCAAACTAGAATACATAGTAGGAACAAAGCATAAACATAAATGTTTGAAGCGCAGAGTCCCTAGAATAACATAGTAGGTAATAAATTCGTTTCGTAAAACATGGCTTGAAATAAAACATTCATGATTTCGTTTAATCGACAGAAATAAAAATAGTGAATATGGATATAAGATATAGATATTTATTTTGATAACTGAGTTTCAAAGTGTATCTATAATATTGTCTATAATATAGTGCCCCTCATTTTGCTTTGGATATTTCATTTACATACTGATACAAATTAATATGGATATTTACAGACATCTCATATTTAATATGGATACTGGATATTAAGTATGGATATTGATAGCTGAGTTACAAAGTGTATCTACGATATTGTCTATATCATGCCCTTCATTTTGTTTTCTAGTTCTGCCAAGGCTGACTTTGATTCCTCTACCAAGACGCTGAAGAGCTCGCCCACCTACGTGGACAGTCCCTTCCTCTCCTGGTTGAGGGAATCGGACGATCCGGTCAACGACTCCTTCTCAGAGTGGTTCAGGAATGTCGATACCAACTATGTCTTTGAGACCAACATCGTCATTAGCTGGTTGAATACCTCTTCAGCCCAGGAACCTGTGAATAGGTAATGGAACATTCGAATGTAGATCACCATTTCTTGTTGTAAGTGCTATATTGCAAAATTGTTAAGGGAATGATTTTATATTGCTACAGTCCACATGACTTGACTCGTTAGTAAAACTAGTTGGACTGGTACTCGATTAGTTTGAAACTTGGTTTGAAACTTGATGAAAGCAGTGTAGTTACTGATGCGGAATGAGTTTATTTTCATATGTTATGTTTGATACCATCAAAGTAAAATCGCGCTGATAATATGAAATACACGTAAGAGACACGCTTTATGTACAGATTGAACAAACCAAAATGTGGACACTAACCTTGACTTTATTTTCATAGAGGTATGTGTGTAAAAATGTCTTTCTAAAGATGTGTCAAATGGACAAGTAAAATGATGCATATCCTTTGGAGTGAATCAACATTTAAAAACAAAACAGTACACAACATATGGGAGAGCATCTCGCAGCGACGTCACGAAATTAAAACTTTTAAAATATTGTAATATTTATATTGAAGTTCTTGTTAAACATTTACTGATGTATTTGTTTTATTTTAAATAAAAAACTAAACTTCAGGATTGAGAGAGAGAGAGGTGGAGATAAAATTAGAAGAAGAGGAGGTGGAAGAATACGAATTGTCAGAAGTAGACAGATTAAGGTGGAGCATTAATACAGTAAGGGAGTTAAAAGGAAAATCATGAGAAAAAATGAGGAGGGATCTGTAACCCTGTGTGTGCCGTGATATTGGTGTCCCATAGGGTTCATGTGTATTGTGCAAAAATCCCTCAATGGTGCAAAAAGAGTAAAGCCTGAATATTCTGCTGTAGACCAGTTCGTAATTACACCATAGTCGGACAATCCACTGAATAAATAATATTAGACTGCTGACTGGGATTGTTTCATGAAGCTGCGTTGGATGATGGATGTAAAGACATTTTACTGTGTGCCAAGAACAACAATAGAAGCAGATGCACATGGTATGTTCTTTCACTACCTTCTCAGAGCTAAATAGCTGTTGCCGTATTTGCATGATAATGAATTAAAATGCGGTCGCTTATGTAATGAATTTCCATTTTACTCTGTGAGTAGTGAAATTGACGTGAGGTCATGTTCTACCAGCAATCTGCTCATGCGCAGATTACAATTACGAAGTGGCTTATTGCTGCAGGTATTGGTCAGACTCCTACTTTCCTCTGGATGGTCTGGGCTATGCTGCGGAGGGTCAGAGAGACTGCTCCTACGTCCTCCATAACTTTGGGTAAGTTCTTGAATCCTTCATGAGTCTGAACGGTCACAGAGCTAACACCAGAGGAAGAGGCAGGAACAGTAGTACACCGAAAAATCAGTCTCTGTAGGACGTTGGATCCGCTGATTGACTGAGATTGCATCTGGCTCCTCTGAACGTCCTATGGGTTATGTCCAAAAATCTCATTTCGATTAAAGAATGCCCCGAATGAGACGGTTATTCCTGTCTAGAAAAGTAGGAGCTGGACGGATGATATCAGAGAATATGGTCATGTGGCATGGAAACAAACGCGCAAAATAGATAAAAATGGAAAAATGATTAGGAGGTCTTTCTTCAGCAGTGGAGAGAAATGGGCTAGATAGATAGATAGATAGATAGATAGATACATGTATACATACATAAATATATAGATAGATATATAGATAGATAGATAGTTAGATAGATAATTAGATAGATAAATCGATAAATAGATAGATAGTTGGATAGATAGATAGATAGATAGATAGATAAATAGATAGATAAGTAGATATGTAGATAGATAGTTAGATAAATAAATAGATAAATATATAGATAGTTAGATAGATAGATAGCTAGAAAGATAGAACCTTCACAGTACTAAGCCACTCCAACATCCTTCACAACCTTGGCTCATTGCATCATTCATAAGTCTTAAGACCAACGACATTATCCGATTAGTCTTGTGACTATGCGACTGACTGAATCACAAGATCCATTTATTTACTGCAATCAATGTGTAAAGATGTATGGAGCTGGTTACATTTGATTGCAATTTAATTGTATTCGGTGATTATACAATCAATGTGAACAAAATGTGTTATTGCATTTAATTGCAATCAGTGTGTGAAAATGCAATAAGCTTTTTGAACAATGCGTGCTATTTTTGTAGCCCAAGAAGGAAGAGATTTAACTAAAGATGAAACTTGAAACTAAATACTTATAATATTTCAAATGATTTTTATATACATATTAAAAAGTATCACCCTATTTATGCGATATTCTTGAAACAATCTGTTATCTTGAACAATCTTGAAATAATCTGAAATTTCTTCAGATTTACGAGCGCCATTCGCTCCGGCATGCACTTCAATGGGAGTGAGGAGATCGCAGTGGGAGGAGGAGAGGAGGTGTTTGTCTACGTGAACAAGATTCTTGTCCTTCAAGTCCAGCGAGATTATCAGTCAATCACCAAGTGCAAGAGGGTCAGCCTGGCAAACGCTGCTGGTAAGACATGATTAAAGGAAAAGTCCACCATTAAGTGTGATTGGTTTTTGGCCCGTTCTGTACATAGTGAGCCCTCATATATAAGGACTGGACAACAATAGACAACAGGCTATGACTAAACTCCATATACTTATAGGACACAAGTAAGCCTCAGTTCAGTTCAGTTCATTTTATTTTAGCACGGTGACCACCTTCATCCAAAGGCTGTTTTTCAGGGCGGCCGTGCATGATAAAAACATAACACATCATACATTTGAACATAATACATTATCAAAAGAACATAACAAAATATACGAACAATACAATCAAAATAAAAACAAAAGCATATATATAAAAATGTACATGCGTAATCATTTAAAACAATGAAAAAAGAAGACCCTTTGGTTGATGCAATTCGATGGAAAATTTTGACATCCTAACTGGACCAGGGCCCACTAAGCCAGGAAATTGAACAGTAAGCAATTGATTGTAGCAGAAAGCAATATAAAAGTAAAATTTTGACAAAACTCTGTCAAAGGATAAGAAAAACTTTTGAATTGTTTAAAGTGTACATTTTTAACATCATGTGCTAGGTGCTTTCCCATGTGGGATGATTATAATTGATTCCCAGGGACAAGTGAAGATATGCCCTGTCTTATGAAAAATTGTACATTGTACTTCATCTAAATTGATTGCAAGTTCAAACTCTTTCCTTGAATGCATAGATTTGCGTTTAATATCAATCGCAATTCTTTATAAGACAGCATCTTGATATCATGATATAAACAGTCCCTGGGGAATGATATTTATATCACAAGGGTAGAATGCAAAAGGTGTCCGTATCAATTTGTTCTCAATTCAACCATTTTGTTTTTACAAAGAAATTGTAGGCATACACACAGTAGGAGTATGCTCGGTGTGCTCTATCCTGTAAAGGAATGAAAAACAAGCCAGAAAAAAAAATCTTAGAACCTGCAATCTACTGGTTACCGAGCAGCGATTTAACCACGCAACATGATTTGACAACAACATGGAAACAAATATACCGAAGAGTCTAATTTTAATCCGACTCATTTTCTTGGCTTGTTTTCCATCCATTTTCAGGATGGAGCACACTATCCGTACTACTATTGGATGTATGCCTTAAATTGCTTTGTGAAATTGGAATTACCCCAGAAAGCTTTGTCACTAAAATCTAGCTGAACTTTTTTGGTTTGCTTACTAATGCCTGGTGATAAACTTATGGTTTTTTTTTAATTTATGCACCATGTGTTTATTTTGTCCCCAGTTATGTACACAGTTCCCATAGAGCAGCATTTTCCTGGTGCAAGAAGGTCTAACTGGTCTGTCTTCATTTTGCTTTTCCAGGTGGTGGTACAATCACTCCACAAGAAGGAACAGTCATCGATGGATTGTGTGTCACAACAGGCAATGCCATAGGAGAAGATGTCTACCTCAATCTTGTAGTAAGTAGACAGGGTGCTCTGGTAGAGTGGTGAGAGCTCTTGGCTCTTGCAGAGAGTTCCTGAGTTCAAGCCCAATCTGCAGTACATACCCCACTGTAGACAAGGCTTTGTCTGGAAGAAGGGAAACGTAAATATTGTATCATGATGTTAGTGGGTTTGTATTTCCCATAATATTGTTCCTTTAATAATAAAAACATTTGTTTGTTCAACATTTTACTTCAAAGATTGTCCATGAGCGCTTTTGTAAGATTCTCTGTGAAAAAGTGAAAGTTTTAATGCTTAAAAACATATCGCTTAAACAGGAAATCAGAGTCATCAATCGAGAATAAGGGCTTTTATCCTTTCCAGGTTTATACTGCTCAATTATCTCCAATGATTTTACGGTAACTGATAGGCGTGGAAGGTTATGGATAATATTGTTGGGTGATTAATTCTCATGATAGCATGATATAGGGGATGAGTGGCAAAAAACATATAGGCTCGCATATAAATAATATAATGATTGCCTTACATCTATGACTGAATAAACTAGGAAAAATGCTCATTACTTTAGGGAGATGGGCATACTGACCTTAACTTATTTTAGTAGTCAAATAAGCTATCGTTTAGTCAAGTTTAATATTGAAATATTGTTCAACCCATTTCTTTACTAAGCCTGCGTATTATGTAGGTTAGCTTTTCTCCACTAAGGTACTCAGCAGCGCGACTCCAGTGTTATCTGCTTTATGGATGATAGAGAACGGGGTATATCAAACTTCAATTTTCTTATAGGACATAATTAAGCCACACTCCTATATTTGATGCAGTGTTGTGGCAATGTTAATATCCTAACTGGACCAGAGTTCACGAAGTCCCCAAAATCTAATCGTGAGCTTTGGGTTAACAATGGGTTAACTGATGAAAATTGCTCATCCTCTTTGTTTATCTTATCTTTATATTATCTTTATCCTGCAGATCGGGGATACATACCGTTTGGACATCTTCCATGCAGAGAGGCAGATGTGTGCGTCAGACTTCTTTCTGGAGCTGAAGAGTTTCGACATCCTTGGCGACGACGAGCGCATTATCGACTACTCGGTCCACATCGGTGAGGGCCTGCCGGTCAACGGGATAGTGGACACGCTGACCGTAGCAGATGCCTTCTCTACAGGGCCGTTCTACAATGTCTCCATCATTGACGGTATGGGGAGAAGTGATGAACTTACATTCCAGGGGTGTTTCACCAAGCTACAAACAACTTTGTGACCCTTTCTTGTGCTGAATCAGACGCTTAGTGATTTTGATTTTCATCAGTTGAAGTTAAAATTTGATGTTAATTGATTCAAATTATTGTTGTTAACAAGTGTCTGAATACAAAGATTATGATTTGTCAAATTTGATTAGGATTGTTGCAAATTAATACCCACTACATGTGTCTGCTAAAACAGGAACAACATATCTCATTCGGCACAAGAAAGGGTCACCAGTAGTGCGTAAAGCCGTTCTTAGGCTTAACTGGTGACCCTAATTTCTTGTTCTAAATATTTTCCTACTTTAACATACACCTGTAGTAGGAGTTCATTTCCGACATTCCTCATTAAATTTTAAAAATCATAAACTTTTCAGAGGCTTATAAGGAACAAGAAGTTTGATTTACAAAGGTTAGATTTCAACTTTGGCTGATGGGACTCAAAATCATTAAGAATCTGATTTAGCAGAAGAAAGGGTCACCATCATGCCTTTCGTCATTCTAAGCTTAATTACAGCTTAGTGAAGTACCCCCTGGGACACCTTTATTTTTTTTTTTTTTTATAGTAGTATATATTTCACAATTCACAATTGACATGTAATGACTGACATACACTTACATACTATAATCATGTAAACAGAAGTTATGAATGGTAATTTTATCAAAGGAGATGGAACAGAGAAAGAGATTGATCCTGCATAAAGATCAAGTTATGATTAAAAAGCAACTCATGTTAAGTGCAAATATTGAACACTATTTTTTTTGAAGGCAGTGTTTGATCCACCAGAACTGAACTTAATTGTTTGCGTTGGAGATTAAACACAACTCATTATGGAATGGAGTATCGGTTAAAATTAAAGTTATATTTAGATGCAAGGGGGGAGGGGGGGGGGGGGGTCAAGACTGTAATCATCCTCCTCATCACTGACCATGACGTCGACGTCGAAATGGCTACTGGGTACCTCATCATTATCATCATGACCGTTTTTAAAAGCAGGAAAATTAGTTTACATTTTTTTCTTTTTTATTGCAGGAAACCAAGCCAGACATTTCACCATTAGGAACTACACTGCAGAGAATATAGAGGATGGAGTAGTCCCTACTACCTCTGAACCCACCCCTACCTACACCATTAATGGAACCTCCTTTATCACATGTGCTACTGATCCTGTCAAGGGTAGGTCTATTGTGTAATAGGGGTGATGATGATATCCACTGTGAATGTTCAGCGTTACTTCCGTTCATTTCAGTTTATTTTCCATTGTAACAACATGACATACACAAACAAGCCAGACATTTCACCATTAGGAACTACACTGCAGAGAATATAGAGGATGGAATAGTCCCTACTACCTCTGAACCTACCCCTACCTACACCATTAATGGAACCTCCTTTATCACATGTGCTACGGATCCTGTCAAGGGTAGGTCCATTGTGTAGTTGGGGTGATGGCGATATCCATTGTGTATGTTTAGCTTTAGTTCCGTTCATTTCAGTTTATTTTCCATTTTTACAACATGACATATATTATACAAACAAATTATTACAGAATCATATGGAAGCACCCCAAAGGAAGCACATATTATTATATGGGGCCCTCTACAAAAAAAATAAACCTTTAACATTGCGTCCTCATTTGTAGAAACATTTCCTTATTATACCAATGTAAGTTAAAATATCTAAATAATTTTAAATCTATCAATCTTTCAACTAAATCCCAATAGTTCCAGAGTCGGACATTGCTGGTATCCAGGAGTTTGACGTCAACACGGAGCTTGTCCTCCTCACCATCGACGATGAAGTCGACTTCGAGGTGGCCACAGAGTACCTGCTCATCATTAGTGTGAAAGACGATAATGCTTCTCCCCCTCTCAGTGGGGAGATTTCGATTGAGGTAAAACATCAACTTCCAGTTATTTTTTTTCTCATATATACAGACCTTATTTCCAAAAGGAGCTAAATCGATTAATTTTTATTCCTCCGCAACAAAGTGGCTGAAAGTATTATGTTTTCAGGTCGTCCCTCCGTCCGTCCGTCCGTCCGTCCCGCATTTGTTTACGCAATATCTTGAGAACCGTTAACCAGATCTGCTTCAAACTTGGTACATGTGTGTATTGCATGAACCAAATGAAGTGTGTAAAGTAAGAACAAGTTATTATCTCTTGAACGCTTTTCCATAGATATTTTTGGATGACAACACATCAATAATAACCTCCCCATCTTCAATGGAGTTGCTAGCTTTCAGATCTTTGCACAGCCCTAGGACTCGACTATAGTAACATAACAAGTTATCATCTCTTGAACTTTTTTCCTTAGATCTTTGTGGATGATATCAATGATAACTGTCCCATCTTTAATGGAGCCGATAGCTTTGAGTTCTTCCCACTACCAGTCCTGAACAATGCTGAGCTGGCGACGGTCAACGCCAGCGATGAAGACTCCGGAGAGAATGCTGAGCTGACTTACCTTTCCACAACACTCTATCAAACGTAAGTTACATCATCCCATTAGTAGGATGATAAAACATCATAATTTACAGAAGTGTGGATTGGTGAATTGTGAAGGAGTTATATATTTTGTCATTACTATGTATATCCCAGAGCCATACACTTCAATTAGCATTTCTTGCCGTTTCGTAGAGTCCTATCACCAATAGTTCCTGTTTCTAAGATGTCCTTGGCAACACTATCGAAACGATCATATACACGAATGCGACAATGGATTGGTGAATTGTGAAGGAGGTTTATATTTTTTCATTACATATGCATGTCAAAGAGCATCACACTGTATAAGCATTTCTTGCCGTTTGAGTCCTATCACTAATATTTATCTATATATCACTAATATGTATATACTTGAATTGTGATGTATCATGTCTTATTTGGTGATACAAAAATCACTTCAATTTGATCGTGAAATAATGTGACTGACTTGCACTTTTGATTGGTCCGCAGCCCGGTAGAAAATTCCACGTTCTACATGGTGGAGATGATTGTGGCCGTGGTGGATGGTGGGACGCCAGCTAGAGGCGATGTAGCCAACGTGAATCTGACCATCAGTGAAACCTGTCTCTACGATGTCCTAGGCGACCCGATCGAAACGATCATCTACACAAATGCGACAACAGGTGGTCTTTTCCTGAGGGTGCCAAAATATTTCCTCTATGAATATGGTAAATGGCTTTATGACTACAAGGGCAATGCAAACCTCTCCATGTGCTTTGTTTGCTACCAGCACAATTCTCCTTGATGGATATCACACAAATGTAGAAGTAGCTTAATACTTTAATTAATGAATTAATTCTCCACCTTACAGAGTGCAATTTCTATCTGCCATTCAGACGTATTCAGCGTGAAAGGGCCATATCTTAAATCTTTATTTGTGTATCAGTGAGCTTAAGGATAACTTGATGTAGTGACATGGCAAGCTGCTGTTTGGTACTGGGTACATAACTAAATGATAGTAATGATAGTATGTTAGTATGTGTCTTTCAATTCTCTGCTCTTCGAATTTGTAAATATGAATAATATTTCATTACTATTAACAATGATTAATAAACCTTGCTGGCAAAGCGTATTGATATTATTCATTGTTCTTACTGGTTATCCCGACCGTTGTATTTTTTTATATCAATATTTTTACACAGGACCTTGATGAAAAACAGTTTGTACTGATCTTGTCATCCTGATTAAAAATGTTTGAATAAGATAAAACAAAGTAAGTTTACTTGTTCAAAAGAATAACAATTTCAGAAACATACTGGCTACATTTTTTAAAGAATTCTGTCGTCTTATAAAGATGTTTGATATCAATGTTGAAAAATACTTTATTAGAAAGACTGGAATCTTGCCCTTTATATATTGAAAGTAAACAGTTGAGTGATAATCTGGGTGATGAGATCATAGGATCGGCAAGAATTTAACCCTCGCATTACTATTAGCATATAGATGTGTTGTAAGTCAATGTACTTTTCCGGCCTTGGTAGTGAGAGGGTTGATTCGCTTTTTGTCAGATTGCCGCGATGCCCGAGGGATGCAGAATGGAGTGATTCAGGAGTCTCAGCTCTCAGCGTCCTCAACTACCAGCTCTCAATATGATGCAGACAGGGCAAGGCTCGGCATCAAACCAGATCCAGACGTACCCGCAGGGTCAGGTATGAGGGCTGCTGGTGGTGGTGATGATGGTGGAGATAGAAGTAGAAGTGGTGGTGGTGGTGGTGGTGGTGGTGGTGGTGATGATGGTGATGCCTTGGTGGTGGTGGTGGTGGTGATGCAGATGGTGATGTACTATGGTGGTGATAGTGTTGATGGTAATGGTGGTGGTGGTGGTGGTGGTGGTGGTAGTAGTGGTGGTGGTGGTGATGGTGATGGTGGTAGTAGTGGTGGTGGTGGTGGTGTTGGTGGTGGTGGTGATGGTGATGGTGGTGTTGGTGGTGTTGGTGATGGTGGTGTATTGGTGGTGGTGGTGGTGGTGGTAGTGATGATGGTGATGATGTTGGTAACCATGGTGGTGATGGTGTTGATGGTGGTGGTGGTGGTGAGGGTGGTGATGGTGATGATGGTGAAGATGGTAATGATGGTGGTAGTGGTGAGAGTGATGATAGTGGTGATGATGGTCCACGGTGGTGGTGGTGATGACGGGGGTGATGGGGATGATGGTAGTGATGATATGGTGGTCATGATGGTAATGATGGTGGAAGCGATGATGATGATTGTGGTAGTGAAATTGATGATGGTGATAATGCTGTAGGAGAAAAAAAGATGGTGATGATGGTGGAGCTGGTGGTAATGATGCTATCAATAGTAGTCACTATGACACAAACAGATACGGGCTCAGGATTAAATCTGATCCACATCTGCAGGGTGATGCTCCTGATGATAACGATATTGATAATGATGATGATGATGATGATGATAACGGTGCTGCTCTTGCTATTAACTCCCTCCTCTCCAGGCTGGATCCCAGCCAGCTCTGACAGCAGCCAATGGATCCAGGTGAACTTTGGCGAGGTGACCATCTTTTCTGAGGTCCTCACTCAGGGAAGCAACGACAAGGAGTTCTGGGTGGAGTCTTTCCAGGTTGCCGTGAGCAACGACTCCTCCAGCTGGACATATGTGAGAGCCAACGGGAGCATTACGGTCAGTGCTTGCTCTTGACTCCTAGATTATGTTATTGCTGTAGATCTAACGCCTTAAAATTTACCACGTTCTTTTGATACCATCAAAAAGAACAACATTAAAGTTCTCCCATTATCTCCTCTCCGTCTCCTCTTCGTTTACCAGGTTTTTTTGATACCTTCAAAAAGAACAACATTAAGTTCTCCCATTATCTCCTCTCCGTCTCCTTTTTTTCACACCGCACAGACTTTTACAGGGAACTCTGATCAGAACACTGTAAAGAGAAACGTCTTTGAAGAGGTCTATGGCCAGTATATTAGGATCTACCCCAAGACTTGGAACACCGAGATCGGACTCAGGTTTGAGTTGCTTGGGTGTACCACAGAGAGGAGGTTTAGACGTAAGTGGTTCAAATTATTTTCTTAGCTATCATGTTTCCATTTCTAATGATAGTCATTCACTCTCTGTTTCTTTATTCTTCCTTTCACCCTATCCTTCCTTCTTTCTTTCTCTTCATCTTTTTTTTTCTATCTCTCTTTCTTCATATCTTCACTTCTCCATTTCCCTTTATCTCCTTACTTCTTTCTGTCCATCACTTTCCTTGCTGATCCCTCTCTCTCTCTCTTTATATATATCCTTCTTTCTCTGTCTCTCTTTATTTCTTTCTTTCTATCTCTCTCTTTATTTCCTCCCTTCTGTCTCCCCTTCTTCACATCTTTCGTTCTTTCATGCTTTATTTCTTTTTTTTTATCACTTTTCTACCCCTTTTCGTCTTTCTCTTTCCTCATTTCTTTTTTCTCTCTTAATCTCTTTCCTTCTCTCTCTCTCTCTCTCTCTCTCTCTCTCTCTCTCTCTCTCTCTCTCTCTCGATTTTTACCTCTCTCCTTCACTATTCCCAGACTTTCATTGACCATGTATTTGGTAACTTCTTGTCCCAGATCTGTACTCGTGCGAGCGGTGCGAGACGACCAATTACTGTATCGGTGACGGGTTACAGCGGCCGTGTGGCAGGTGTGAGCCCTCATCAGATTCCTGTGACCGATCCCCGACTGAGCACTCCTTTGGCCACGCCTCGGAGTGCACGGAATGCCCCATTGGCTGGGTAAGTCGTCAGGAAACTCATCTGACTCGCGATCACTATTCATTTTAGCTTCCGAAAGAGAATTCAGTGTTCAGAGTTGTTTAAGTAAGTCTAAGCGAACGTATGAAATCAAGATGAAGAAAGCGGAGCGTATTCGCGGCCGGTCTGTGCCCACCAGTCGTTGAGCATCACAATGAAATGAACTTATGTATACGCACGGCGTCGGTTTAACAGTCACATGGAAAAAACGTCTATGATCATAAATTGACTTTCGCTCAGCGAACAAGAACATTGAGGAAATGTCTTTCACAAAAGTTACAAAATAGCACAAGCACTGTAAATTTGAAGTAAAAGATGGAATTTATGTTATGAGATATATATCTAAGGAGGTAATTCAATCATAAAACAATAATTTTTTTATCGTCGACTTCCGTAAAATCTAAGTTCAACATTGGAGGGTTATATGGCATTTTGCATGCATTCGTACCGCATTCGACTCGGCATTGACTTATGTGACGTCACTTGGGGGTGTGTGCTAAGTTAGCCAATCAGATCACGATTTCTCAAGAAGGTCCAAAAAACGTAAGTTTTTCCAAATTTTCGTCAAAATGAGACTTTATTGCGGCAAACAAATGTAAATTTCGTTTTTAGTGGACAATTTTACATAGATTGGTGGGAACTTATTTTTCTAATTTAGTAACCCTATAAAGGGATATTTCACCCTGAAAATAAGTTGGCTTCAATAAAAGAAGAAACAGGAAAAAAACTTGTAGTGATGATAACATAGTCTATTAGTGGTATATTTAAGGGATAATTCACCCTGAAATTATTTATGTTTCAATAACAGCAGACACATGAAAGAAGGTTTAATGAAAATCCATCAAAGGATAAGAAAGGTTTCAATCTATTAAAGTTATGGTTTTGTCACGTCACGTGTGAGGTACGTGCTCTCCCATATGTTGTTTACAATTCTGCATGGAGGAAGGGTTCCTCCATTAAACCTGAAAGTAATGGAGGTATACATTTATGTACATATTGTCATTTAAAAAGTCAAATTAAAAAATATTGATTTTTTTCTTTACAAATCCAGCTATGTGAAGAAGGATACGCCACGCACTGTCCAACCTATACCTATGCCACCTGCAATACCACAGTGAGTATCTAACCATTAGAATAAAAGTGTTATGTCCAAAGTGTTGCCAATTTGAAGAACTACCCCATGCAACGAGTGCCCGCACTCTTCATGAGGAGTATGAATTAGAATGGTGTCAAAACTACAATTTCTGTAGATCGTAGCATCCTAAAAGGACATATCCCACATGTTGCCATTTTGAAGATGTGATGATCAATGATCTCCCATTTTTTTGACATTTCAAATTGATATACATTATGCATGTTGAAATTATAAATGTGTTGCCAAATTGAGGATGTGGTGATGATATCCCCTGTGCAGTACTACACCATTGAGTACACCAACTATTCAGGAAAGCATATAAAACTTGAGTAAAAGAAGCAATTGAGGGCATTTTGAGGAGTATACATGTATGTTGCAACTTTGGACACCTGATGGTCAACTCAAATCTATTTCATATCAAAATACACTATATTGGTGAAAATTCTCCCCTTTACAGTACTGTCCAAGTAAATAAACGAGCTGTAATCTTTGGTCCGCCTGTTTTGATAGCAGTTTCAGTAAGGATAAAGGTATTGCCATTTTGAAGATTTGATATCCAGTGTGTTGCGAACTTAAAGATATATTGATGATCACCCTTGTACAGTACTGTCCGAGTGAATGTACAACATGCGAACCTGGTTCCGCCTGCTTTGATGGCATCAAGCATATCTGCGGGACGGGAACTTTCTCTCAAGGATTCGACACTGGTAAGTCCCGTTACTTTTTGTGGGTTTTTTTTTTCGTTTAAAAGATTTTGTCATAAACTGACAAATATCAATATATGGCATGATTGGGAGTGCGTTACAAGTAGTTATTTTGAATAAATAATACATAATAATGATGATAATAATTCATTACATCGTAGGGAAAGGAGTGCAAATAAGATTATATTGAATGAGCTGTAAGTAATTTAATTTGTCTGGAATTGGACCGACCTGTTTCCGGTTTTCTGCTTAATTCGGCCATGCAAATGGTACCCTATTTGACATAGCCACCACCTACACGCGGTTTAGAGTAGTCCAGATACTGGCCTATTTCATCGTCCGCCTCTTCTCCCACACACATTACGCCACTGATTCACATAGTACGCACACCGCGCCAGACCACTGATTGCGCGACTCCACGAATCTGTCCCCCCGAAAAAAATCAAGGGTGAAAATTTTTGTGTGTGATGCGCCACCAATGTTCATCGTCGGCGGATTGCTAAATACATTTCAGGGGGTGTACTAGGTTTAGAGTGGTACCTGTTATCAAACTCGTTGCAATCAGTGTACATAAACGTTGGGGAGCTGATTTCATTGATATTACTATCTTGTGCAGTAAGTGAGTGCAAGTTACTGCGAAGTGGATCTTATAGGTACCACTAAATGAAATGATACTCAAGAACTCTGTTCATATACACCACCTATCTGCAAAATAAGCGTTATAGTATTGGCAATTTTGCTGATGCATTACCAATAGCTGTGTATATGAATGGGAATCACTGAAATAATGCGGTACTTGCTTTTTCCTTTATTTTACTTATGTTGCGGCTATTTTGCGGATCGAGACCTAGTAATAATAACGCAATATTACAGTAAGCAAATCTTGTAAACTGCTGTAAATGTTGCACCTTGTGCATCTCGCTCTGTCTAATTGCACCACTTGTATGGCTATTAGCCAAACATGCCAGGGTTGTGGAGAAAGTCAAGCTGTTCAAAACACCGCAACATTACGGCTTTTTTGGTGTATATGAACAGTGTTTTAAAAGGCTCGCTGGAAACTTCCTTACCGACATGTATCGGTAATAATAGCGGTATTGTCATGATTATGGTATATGAACTGGGCTATAGTCATAACTTCCTTTCATCCGTAATAGATTTCTGCAAGGCGTGCGCACCAGGCTCCACGCGTCTGAACAGTGCTCCAAAGCCGATAAAGAAATTTTTTTTTTCGATGGCTGCTCTACTTTTAAATACACACAGATCATGTAAAGTATTTTTTCTTGCAGCCAGGTATTAATAATATCGTCTCGTCATTGTAGGGTTTTGCAAATCTTTAGCGCCAGGCTCTAACATGTCTGAACAGTGCTCCAAAGAATAAAGGAATACTTTTTTTTATTGTGATTGCTCTACTTTTAAGTACACACAGATTTCTTCTAGCAATCAGGCATTAATAACATCTTCTCTTGTTCTGATTGAGTTCTGCAAGGCTTGCGCGCCAGGCTCCTTAAACCAACTGAACGGTGCTCCAAAGCAGATAAAGATGTAATTTTGTTGTCATGGCTGTTCTACTTGTAAATAGACCCAGATCCTAATTATGTAGTAGTATTTTTTCTAGTAATCAGGGATTAAAAACATCTTCTCATCTTCACAGAGTTTTGCAAGGCTTGCGCGCCAGGCTCCTACAACAACGAGACTGAACAAGCCTCATGCACCTGTTGTGATAAGGGTTTCAGCAGCACGGAAGGCAAGACGGAGTGCGCCCCCTGTCAGACCAGCGAATACTCCGACGGCAGCTGTGGCATCTGCCAAACATGCTCATCAGAGGCAGATTGTGAGTTAATTTGGTTGTTAAGTTGTTGTAACCTCCATGGCAACAGCCAATGAGCTCTCAGTATTGTAGCTGTTGCATGAAACTAATCTTCAATATAGGTTAGTTTTCTCACAAAAGCTCTGACCACATTTGCCAAAGATGCTTCATAAAGGAATTGTGAGTTATTGTTTTATCTATTTATTGATTGATGTATTCCGTGTTCTGTCTGCAGGGCAGTCCCACTGGTTTATTTCCAATTCTTCTAATGCCTACTTGTTCAATTACCAACTCGTCTACTATCATTTGGTCTACCATCAGTTTGTCCACTATGCACATGGTCTAATTGCCATTTTGTCCACTCACCATTTTGAACAAAAAGCGCATGCAGCTATGATGTTGATCGGCTATTGTCATTTTACGATTGATTGCAAATGTTTATGTTACGGCGCCCAGAACAGTCCTGCCATGAGTATTTATCTTATAATCTCTACCTCTATTTTCATTTCCTTTAAATGTAAAACATAATCATGATTCCATTAAAAAATCAATGTATTTCGTGTATTTCTTAATAGGCCCCTGTCTATCGCCCTCTGGGCCTTGCACGGAGGGAGTTGTATGTGTGAATACTGGTGGAGATGGGAGCTACAGGTGTCTGGACTGTCCAAAGGGATTCACAGGAACTGGAGATAACTGTCAAGACATCAATGAGGTGAGCTGTAAAACAAGCAAAAGGGAGATAGGGAGAGAGATGACAGATTAGTGTATAAGTACCCCCATAGTGAGGTTAAGATATCATTAAGGTAACCTACGGAAGAGAAATAGATAGACAGAGACAGAGAGAGAGAGAGAGAGAGAGAGAGAGAGAGAGAGAGAGAGAGAGAGAGATGATAGATTAGTTTAAAGTTTCACCCTGGTCAGATTGTCAAGTTATCATTGAGGTAATCTTCAAGAGAGGTAGAGAGAGAGAGGGAGAGAGAGATAGAGAGAGAGAGAGAGAGAGAGAGAGAGAAATAGATAGAGAGATATACATGTATATATATGTATATATATATAGAGAGAGAGAGAGAGAGAGATGATAGATTAGTTTTATCATAGTCAGATTTGGAAAGATGGGACCTTCATGCAGATGTCTGAACTGTTTTAAAGAACTTTCAGAATTGGGAAACGACTCTTAAGATATGAATGACATCCTAACTGAACCAGAATTCACAAAATTTACTTTTTGATTTCTCATTGATTCCCAGTGTGACTTGGCCTACAACCCCTGCTTCAATACCAGTGCCTGTGTGAACTTTGAACCTGGCTTTGAATGCGGAGCCTGCCCTCTAGGTTACGAGGGAACCACGCCTCATGGGATCGGGATTGACTACGCTAACGCCAACACTCAAGTGAGAAGTAACGATGTGATTCTAATTCTCTGGATCCTATAAATACTCGGCGTGCTCATTAGTTTCTTTGAGTTATTCTCCGGATGACGGCCAGAGCACACTCCCGTAACATCAACACTGATACTCTCTATTTCAGATTTTAAAAGAAACCTATAGTTAGTTGCAAAACGTACTACCTCTCCACACTTCGTTTTTTCTCATTTCTTTCCTCTTCTTTCTCTGTATAACCACTTTGTGACGAGTTCACAACTCTCAATCAGCACCCACCCTCTTCTTCTACGCCCATTTCATCCCATTTATTTTCGGTTTAAGGCACAATAAAGAAGACAGTTAACCTTATCAGTACCAAAGGTGCATGGAAGCTGTAATAAGTCAATAGCCTTTTCCGTGCTTAGTGCTAAGAGAGTTAACGACGTTCTCTGCTTGTATTGACAGGTGTGCGATGATGTAGATGAATGTGCCGTGGACAATGGGGGCTGTGATGAAGATGTGGAATGCATCAACACAGTGGTGAGTATAACAACTACAGTTACAGGGCATGTACTGGGAAGAAAAAAGGCCTTCAAAAGGAGATCCTGAGCAAACTTGCTCAAAGTTATTTGCCCTCAAATGATTCACATTTGGAGTAAGTAATGATTAAATTACAAGTTCTCAAAATGTTCGGCCTGAAATAATTCAAGGTGGTACATGTTGGTGTATACAGACAGCAAAGTGGCCTTTGTATGCAGTGGTTCACTACAGCAAAATTTAACATGCAGCATGTTTTGTTCCCCAGCTATTGCCGAAAACAAAAGTTGAAGACTGGCCACAATATCACCACAATGTCACCACAATGTAGCTGTACATCTCAACACCAACAAAAAAACACCTCAGACCTGATACCTCTCTCCCCCGATGAATATTCATATCTCCTGAAATGAATATTCATATCTCCTGTAATGAATATTCATATCTCTAGGGAAGCTACACCTGTGGGACTTGCCCCCCTGGTTACCTAGTCAACACGGTATCTGGGTGCACCCCAGGAGACTACTGCATCCTGGGCCTGGATGATTGTGACGTCAATGCAGCCTGCACGTCTACTGGAGCTGGCACCTACACCTGCGAGGTGAGTTGCTCCCATTAGGTGCGTCTTCACTAGCCCGATCAGACAAAATAACGAGCTAGTTTGCTCATCCAGGGAACTAGCCTGATGTTGCAATCGCGTCTTCATTAGCTCGTAACTCGGGATACGTAAGCTCAAGCTTGGGATGCATAAATTATCCCAATGTGTGACGGAAATAGCCAGCTATTTCGCCTGACCTGTCTAATGAAGACGCAAATAGCTAGCTATTTTGTGATCTGATGGCTATCCCAATCAAAACTCGCAATTTCGCCACATCGGGCTAATGAAAATGCCCCTATTGAGATATATTTTTAACTCTTTATACGGTAGGCCACACACCCTTCATACACACCCACATTAATTTGGAGGGTGCAGTTTTTATCTAGTCTGAAAACAATGTGTCGCATATCAATGGCTTTAACTTCCTGTGTGATTGTCAATCCTGAAAATGTTATGCAAAAAAGTTCAAGAGAAATACATTTTGTCTGATCGTGTAATTTGTTTCAAATTTTAAAATGATTAACTAGCTAACATTGATGTTACTTATCATTGCTTGTATAGGTAAAGTTTGGCTTTTGACACTATCTTTTCATTCCTAATTTGGTAGCGCATACATGTACATGTAACATGTCATACCTGTTCCAGTTGTAATAAAGTCGTTTAGGTCATAATGTAAGCTTTCTACTGAAACCATGAACACCATCCTTCGTGAGACAAAAGGGAGGCAAACTTGAGATTGTAAAGCAATAAGCAGGTAGTGACCCCTCTGGATTCAGTAATCTTTTATTTCAATGGTGGTCAGTTGTGTTGATACTCTCTATTGTCATCTATTCTCATTTATATACAGAAATGTTACAATTTAGTAGTTAGGTTATTAGATTTTGAAGTGTTCTTTTGCAGAATCAGACATATAGATTTGGTAATTACTTAACAAAGGCAGAAAGAAAAGATGCACTATTAGACATGGTCCCCTATTGAAAATGTATCTCAATTGTCCATAGTTATATCATGATAATGGCCTAATTCACACCACCCCGAGACTGATATTTTGTGAGCTTTTACATGAGTTCTGTTTGTTTCTTTGATTGATTTGTTTTATTGCTACAGTGATTTGTGTTAAATTATTGTTTTAATAAAGTAATACAATTATTTGATTCTTGTATAATTGTTGTTATTGTGGTGTTATAAAAACAAATGTGCAAATGAATACAACTCTGGAAAAAGAAATAATCAATAAGATTGCAGTTTGAAGTTTATTTTAATCCACATTTATATCATAACATGATTTTGGATAAAAAGAAAATGGATAAATGAATCAAATCAATTGAATTGTAAAGTGAATGGGCAGTAGGTCTCACAGGATATAGATATCAGTGAGTAGCCTAAATAATAAGCAAAACTTGTAAAGTATTACGCTCCTGATTGATTGTAACATGACATGCAATTGGTATAAATCGTAACGCTGTACAGTATAGATAGGGGATTAGACTTGCGATCAATTCAGATCAATTGTAACTGTTTAGAAGAAGGGGGTCAGTTTCAAATTTCGGAATAAAACTTCACAATGCCTGCTTTGTCCTAACATACCCATGGTGCAACAACAGTTTTGCTGCCCACAGTCATATTATTAGGTTTGGTATTGGAATTAATAGCTAGACCTGCTTTCCATGTTGAAGAATAGCTAAAAAAAATGTGTTTTTTGTCCTGATATACTTAAAGTGCAAAAATTATGGTTTTGCTTGCAACAGCGACTTCTGTGCGCTAGACGTTAACATGAATGGGTACTTTTGTTTCCCATTTTTAAGTACGGCTTCAAATCGCATGTTTTATCCTGATATACTCACAGTGCAATGATGGTTTTGCTGGCAACGGTCACTTCTGTGGGCTGGACATTGACATGGATGGCCGGCCGGTGTCGTCCCTTGAGTGCAGCGATGGGTCAAGCAATGAATGCAAGGCAGACAACTGTGAGTTTGTCTCCAACAGCGGTCAAGAGGATGCAGATAATGACCAGATCGGAGATTTATGTGACCGTGACGATGACAACGATAATATTTATGATGATGAGGTGAGCTTTGTATGTATGTATGTATGTATGTATGTATGTATGTATGTGTCAGTACCACATACTCAAAAGTATCTGTAAAGTGGAAAAGGTATGCATCTGTATGTACTGTTAGTCAGTGCATGTTTTATAATAGACAAACCTCGTTATTACAAGAATGTTGGGACCCACGCATTTTACTCGCTATAAGAATCGCTCGCTCTATCAGTACTTGATCAAAAACATAGGGTATGCATATAGGACTACACATACAATAGCATACTTACCGCTATACTATTGTAATCTTTTAATGATTTTTCAAGCATATTAAACTGAATTGACTAGCTAAGAATTCACTAAAATATCCAACAGTACGGTCGAAAATGTAAATAAATGACACTTCAAAAGGGAGAGATGTCCTTGTAATAAGCGGGTTCTCGCGACTGTATATGTGTTCGTTATAATGGGGTTTGCCTGTGGTAATCATACAAAGCATAGTGTGACTGTTGATTTCAATGCTTGTTGACTATCAATAACTGCACAGTATGGATACTTGATGGCAGGAGTGGGATGTTAACATGTATGGGTCTATCTGAATATACCCTGCTAAGGAATATTCATGAGTATTATAATAGAGTTTGGATAGGCATAAATTAAGTTGTTTCATAACCCAAATGTACACGTGTTGACTTCCGACGGTGGTTAACACCTTTAAAAATAATACACAATGTTTAAACTCAGTGGTAGCGATGGGTTGTTATCTTTATTAACCTTTGGCTGTATTCACATCTTACCAAGATAACTATCAAGTTTGTTTCTAATCACGACTGAGCCGACATTGATGGAGATAGCTGCATGCGTCACATGCTTAATGAACTGCATGCCTCATGTATAGATCTATTTTTTTTGCTTTGTTTGTGTCTTGCAAGGATAATTGTCAGTACGTCGCCAACCAAAACCAAGCCGATAGCGATGGCGACGGCTATGGCGACGCCTGCGATGTTTGCCCCTCGACCTACGACCCTAATCAGCTCGATACGGACGGTGATGGGCAGGGAGATGAATGCGATACTGATGACGATGATGACGGTAAAGATCGTTGATAGCTATAATGATAATAAGCCAGTTGGTAGTTACACCATGGTCGGATAATCCACTGAATCACACACTACGAGAATGCAGACTTGGATTTATTCTTGAAGTTGTGTTGGGTGATGGATGTAAAGACATTTTACAGCGTGCCCATAACAACAATAGAAGCAGGCGCACAAGGTGGAATGTTCTTTCACTACCTTATCAAAGCTGAATAGCTGTTGCCATATTTACATGATAATAGATTGAAATGTGGCCCACTATCTCATTAATTCCCATTTTACTCTGTAAGTGGTACGATTGACCTGAGGTCATTTGTACCAGGTATAATCTTTTCATGTGCACTTTGCAACTACAAACTGGCATATTAGCATCTTATATAGTGCATAACACAAATGTATGAAACATGTCCCTATGCGCTGTAGAGAAAGAAGTACAAGATATATCATGATTGAAGATTGATATGAAGATTTATGGGCCATGTTGCATATGATTGCATTATGTAATTGACACAGATACAGATGGTAACTATGATGGCAACGGCTGTGATACTCCACAATCATTGTCTGTGTACAGGTATTTTAAATTATAATGATTAAAACAGTAACTCAGGAGCAAAAACAAACAAGAAATGCCAGTTATGATGAAGAGTTTTCCAATTGAACTCAATTGGTCCCATCTTAACTCCCCGTCAGTGATCACGAATCACTCTGACGACTGCCCGCTGTCTAAGAGCACACACTAGACCAACACAGCTGGACACACAAACATTAATATTTATCAAGTTGAGCTCAGTAAACCATTAATATGAGCATGCAGATTTCATGCATGTCTAACAGATTCAGAGAGAACTCCACCCATTGAAACTGTATATCACCTGAATTTAGGTACAGGTGAATGTAACAATGCATTACTACGCAGTTAGGGGCAAATTAATGTGCGTTCATTATGAAAAACACCCTTTAACTCTTTTCCTGCCAGCTGTGCATTTTGTCTCTGATAATGCACATAAATCCCATATAGCAGCATTTTATGTGGCTCAGGGCCACGTTGCATATAGGTTTTCAGTTATTGTAACTTACCATCAATGGTAACTACCATGGTAACAGGTGCAATACTAAGAGCTCATTGGTTGTTCACATGGTAGTTACCGTTGATGTTAAGTTACAATAAATGAAAACCTATATGCGACATGGCTAAGAAAGGATTAATAGTATTGTTGTGCCTTTGCTTCTCTCTTTACTAGGCATCTTGGATGGCTCAGACAACTGCCCGCTGGTCAACAGCACTGACCAGACGGACACGGACGGGGACGGTCTGGGGGATGTGTGTGACAACTGCCCGGACGTCCCCAACCCCACACAAACAGACACTGACCAGAACGGCTACGGGGACTCATGTGATGATTACGATGGCTCCAACATCGATCGGTAAGGCCTAATTATTTCTGTGATTATCACTGAATAACCTGTATGCAACAAGCAAACGTGTAGATGTAACCAGCCAAGGTTTTAACCATAATCAGGCCGGGGTGGGGGTCTTAATGATCCCCACCCCCTACAAAATGTCATCACTTTTTTCTTTGTAGTCTTTCGCTATTATCTTAGACCAAAATCGCAATGACTGGGTAATGGAAACTTGCGGACATGTTCATCAGGACTAAAAAGTGCAACATAAACATATATTCTAAAACCCATATACGCAAGTCTTTTCCATCATGGAACATCTTCAAATGTAAGACCATTATACAAATTACAATGGCCATCAAAAATTGACATGCAAATATGAATAGTAGACTCAGCGCAAGGGTTAGTAATGTTGTGTGATTATGCGTTCTAAATGTTGTCATCACATCGATGCTGATCTAATTTCTTCCAGTGATGGTGATGGTGTTTTAGATATTGATGACAACTGCCTGGTGCTACCAAACGCAGATCAGACTGACACAGATAATGATGGCATAGGTAAGTGTTATGTTTCTCTTTGTATATGAGGGCACAGTGGTATAATGGTGAGAGGTCTTGACTCTTGCAGAGAGAGCCTTGGTTCAAGCCCAGCCCAGTACGTACACCCTGGACAAGGTGTTTTGCTCATATTTGTCCCCTTTAACCCAGGTGTAGTTAATGGGTAACTGGCAGGAATATATTATTCCTGGGGGTTGTCTCACTTAGCTGTTCGTAAGTTACGAACTACTCTACGAACGACTGGTGATCCCTTCTTGTGCTAAATGCGATACCACACTTTGTTCATTGAGAATCTGATTTAGCACAAGAAGGGATCACCAGTCGTTCGTAAAGTCGTTCGTAACTTACGAACTGATCTAATTAGACCAACT
Organism: Arbacia lixula; assembly: GCA_963669155.1. Lineage (NCBI taxonomy): Eukaryota > Metazoa > Echinodermata > Echinoidea > Arbacioida > Arbaciidae > Arbacia > Arbacia lixula. The sequence continues at coordinate 8,151,636 of OZ022596.1, read as the reverse complement.
AGCTTTTAGCGCTACATATTTGGCTGCTTGGCTAAACCCAGGGTAATAATCGAGCGCTTTGGGTAGTACCGCGTATTAGGAAAGCGCTGTATGAAAGAAACATATGATTTTGTGATGTCACGTGCGAGGTGCTCTCTCATATGTTGTGTACCATATAAGTCAATATTTTTTTCTGTTTTTAACAACTTTAAATGAAATAACTGTCTTTCCCTTTTACCATTTTTTTTTCGACAAACCTTCACTTATATCTTTCTTTCAACTGACTCTTTTCATTGAAACCAAAATAATTTCAGGGTGAACTTTCCCCCTTAACCTAGCCCCTGTTGTGATGAGATTATCTCTTCTTTGTTCTGCCAGGTGATGAATGTGACGATGACAAGGATGGCGACGGTGTGCCGAATAGTTCAGACAACTGCCCTCTATATTCCAACGCTGGACAGACTGATGTTGATGGTATGTTTTACAGGACCAATAAGAAAATCTGGCTTATTTGAAATACCTTTTAGCACCTTTTACCTTTTAAAACTTTTGAAATATGAATTCAATCAATGTCAAAACAAAGAAAGCATTACGATATGTATGTGAGACCGGCTTGGATGAATACAGGTCAATATTTTATATGTGCCCCTCCACACTTCATCTAACATGAAGACAGGTTTATACTATGTGTATGTCCTTCCATAAGTAACATCATAGGTGATATGTGTGAGCCAAACTGACAAATGCAAGTCCATATTATTGATATGCCCTTTCACCAATAACTAGCATCGTTGATAAGACAAACTCATGTTTACAGGTCAATACTATTCATATGTCCTTCACCGAGTAACAGCATAGGTGATATATGAGTGAGACAGATGGGTCGATATGATTCATATGCAAAACCAAAGGTAATAGCATATAAGATGTTTGTGAGACAGCTAATGGATACAGGGCAATAACATTCATATGTCCTTCCCCAAGTAACAAACAGCATAGGCGATATAAGTGAGACAGATGGATAAATACAGGTCAATATTCTTTATATAATCATATATTCATATGCCCTTCCCCAAGTAACAAACAGCATAGGTGATATAAGTGAGACAGATGGATAAATACAGGTCAATATTCTTTATGTATATATTTATATGCACTTCCCCAAGTAACAAACAGCATAGGCGATATAAGTGAGACAGATGGATAAATACAGGTCAATATTCTTTATATGATTATATATTCATATGCACTTCCCCAAGTAACAAACAGCATAGGCGATATAAGTGAGACAGATGGATAAATACAGGTCAATATTCTTTATATATATATATTCATATGCACTTCCCCAAGTAACAAACAGGATAGGTGATATAAGTGAGACAGATGGATAAATACAGGTCAATATTCTTTATATGATTATATATTCATATGCACTTCCCCAAGTAACAAACAGCATAGGCGATATAAGTGAGACAGATGGATAAATACAGGTCAATATTCTTTATATGATTATATATTCATATGCACTTCCCCAAGTAACAAACAGCATAGGCGATATAAGTGAGACAGATGGATAAATACAGATCAATATTCTTTATATATATATATATATATATATATTCATATGCACTTCCCCAAGTAACAAACAGCATAGGCGATATAAGTGAGACAGATGGATAAATACAGGTCAATATTCTTTATATATATATTCATATGCACTTCCCCAAGTAACAAACAGCATAGGCTATATGAGTGAGATAGATGGATGAACACAGGTCATTATTCTTTATATACCCTCCACAGGTAACAGCGTAGGGGATGTGTGTGAAACGGACTTTGATGCAGACGGTGTGCTGAATGACTATGATATCTGTCCCAAGAGTAATCGCTACCACACAACAAGCTTTCAGGGGTTCACTTCAGTGAACCTAGAGACAGCTTCCGACCCACCATCTTGGTTTCTCACTGACTCGGTGAGTTTATTTATTTATTCATTCATTCATCTATCCATCCCCCCATCCATCCTCTTATCCATTCATCCATCCACCCATCCATCCATCAATTCATCCATCCATCCATCCATCCATCCATCCATCCATCCATCCGTCCACCCATTCATCCATCCACCCACCCAACCATCCATCCATCATTCCACCCACCCATCCATCCATCCACCTATCAATCCATCTATCCACCCATCCATCCACCGACCCACCCACCTATCCATCCATCCACCTATCCATCCATCCATCCATCTATCCATCCATCCATCCACCTATCCATCCATCCACCTATCCATCCATCCATCTTTCCATCCATCCATCTATCCACCCTTCCATCCATCCATCCATCCATCCATCCATCCATCTATCCATCCATCCACCTATCCATCCATCCACCTATCCATCCATCCACCTATCCATCCATCCACCTATCCATCCATCCATCTATCCATCCATCCATCTATCCACCCTTCCATCCCTCCCTCCCTCGCTCCCTCCATCCATCTATCCATCCATCCATCTATCCACCTATTCATCCATCCATCTTTCCATCCATCCATCGATCAAACCACCCACCCACCCATCCATTCAAGTAATAGAATAGTAATTTAGTATTAATAGAATAATTCAGAAAAGTTTGAAGGTCAAATGACGTAAGACAACTTTTTTATTACTAAGGATATTTAACTTTGCAGTATGTAGAAATACTGTAAATGTTTTGTTGTTGGCTAGATATATATGGTAATACCATATATGATTGTATTGAAGTCGCAAGTTGATTTTGACTTTTTTTTTTATTCTTATTGAGTTTTTTTTTTCAATTTTACTTAATTTTGGCATTAACTTCATGCCATTACATTATTTTAAAATGTAAAAATGCAGAGCCCTCTGGTAGAACAGTGTCGAACCACTGAAGGACTAACATGAGTAGATAGTACAAATGAATGAAAGAAACTTTACAAAGATAACTACCCTCCAAAGCTCCTATCCCTTTCCTTTCTTTTCCATCCTATGATAAAGTGGTCTAGCTGGTAAAATACTCCCATGCACTTATATCTAAATCATTGAATGTTCCTGTTCTCTTCCATCCTAGGGAAAAGAGGTCCAGCTGGTCAACTCGTCCAGTGTGTCCTCCCCCGTGCTACTGATCGGTCAAGACTCACTCGGACCGGTCGACTTCCGCTGCACCATGTTCGTCAACGGCAACGACGGCGGGAATTACATGGGCTTTGTGTTTGGTTACCAGAGTAACAGGAAGTTCTACGTGGCCATGTGGAAACACACCAACTTGAACAAGAACACGCTTTATGCAGGAATCAAAGGGTTACAGATCAAGGTAAGTCCATCTTGTAATCAAATTGTTGAAAAAAAAACATTTACAAAACTCAATGAGCAATAATCAGCATAATCTATACAATAATGACAATAGAAATCCAATAAAAGGAACTTGGAATATATTTTCAAACAGCTTAGTATGAATATTGAGCATGATGGTTATTATCAGGAATCCAATTTTAAGCATTTTCAAGCTGACTATCTGACCACAACACTCCATTTATGCAGTGTTTTTATTTTTTAAAATTCTTGACAAATTTGCAGATTGTTATGTAAAAATCTTCCACCCCCTTCCTCAAATTAGCTTTGTTTGGGGCTTAATGAGTATGCCTGGATACGATAATTCATGATTCTTCCAAATCTCTGGGTCTCCTGTCATTACAAGTTCGACACTCTGTGTGAATGACTTAAGAATGATGACATCATTTGTGAAATTGACTAATTCAACGGCGACTGTAGGAATCTTTGTTTTGGAGGGAGTAAAAATGACAGCTGCCGGACTGCACCCTTCATACACCGATTGAATGACGTTTCTTCTCTCCTCGCTCAGTCATTTCCAGGAGGGCAAGGGATTTGCTTTGTGTCATTTTATTACTGAAGAGTTTAGACAGCGACTAATTCAAATCCACATTCAGTAGGCCAGTTTTTTGCTTTAGAATAGTCGTTCTTGTCCTGCAGATTTTTTGTTATGTCATCTGTTTTATCTGAGAGTAATTGAAAAATATGTTTCCTTATTATTGTTTTGCATTTTTTCATAACATTGTTCTTGGTGTGTGACAAAAATAGCTAAATAGCAAAAATTCTAATAGGAATAGGAAAAGAACGTCTCCAAAAAATATATGTGAAAAATAAGAAGAAAATTGTCTTATTTTTTTTCTTATTTTCTTGAAGGAAATAAGAAATCAATATTCTGAATTTCGAGAAAATGGGAAAAAATAGGAAAAAATATATTTTCGCAACACAAAAAACACGGGGTGTCATAGCATTTTATGCATTCATGTTTTCCAGAGAGAGTGAAAGAACAAGCATGAAAGCAATCAGGTGGAGTCAGCTCCACACGTTTGACTTTATTCATGCTTTGTTTTGTGTTTATTCAGAAAGTGCATTCGACCACCGGTCCTGGTGCTGCGCTGGCTAATGCCCTCTGGCATTCCTACACTACTGACGATGAAGTGGAGTTGCTATGGCATGACCCCCTCATGCAAGGCTGGCAACACAACACTGCCTACCTGATGCGCCTTACTCATAGGCCCTCTATTGGGCTATTCAGGTGAGATTAGCTAATCCACATGTAATTCATTTTAATCCCCTCATTACCATAATGATTTTAGCTTACAACACCGCCCTACCGTTGAGCCTTGCTCAGAGGCCGTCCATAGGACTTTCCAGGTGAGATTAGCTAATCCATCTTTAAATCCATTATAATCCCCTCATGACCATTATAATTTTACTATACATGAATGTAGATACAACACTGCGTACCTGTGGTGCCTTACTCACAATTACTTCATAGGGCTATTCAGGCGAGATTAGATAATCCAATTTGAATTCATAATAATCCCATCATTTTGATTTTAGTTTGCGTGATATGAGTGATGGAAAGAATATGGTACCACAATAACTAGTACCTGTTTCCCCTCACAAGAAGTAAATTGGGCTATTAAAGTGAGATTAGCTAATCCATCTCTTAATACATTATAATCCATTATCACCACATGACTTGAACGATGAAAGGATTATATATGCATTGTAGCACAGTACCGCCTATACCCATCCAATGACCTATTTGATGTAGCAAGAATTGAATGTGTCTTTTAAATTGACTAAAATTAAACCGAGCAAACCTTAAATTTCTTAGAGTGACAGTCACCTCTGGAGATGTGACCCTGACAGACTCCGGTGATCTGTACGACTCATCCTTCCTAGGAGGTCGTCTTGGGGTCTTTGTCTACGATCAGCCGGACGTCATCTTCTCACACATTAAATACGAGTGTGCTGACAGGTGAGAGCCGTAGTTTATTCCTGTCGACAAATAGTCTTGTTTTGTCTTTCAAATTGTTGTCTAAAATTATACAAAACATGGCATATTTTAGTTTCAGTAATGTCACAGATTTTAGAGTGACAGTTGTGCAAATTTGAAAAAGCAACCGTATGGTGTAAACATTCAGAGCATGTAATATTAAAAAACTCATTCTGAGCATGTTGCCAATTTAAAGATTTAGAGATCGTTCAAACCACTCTACTCTTTGTCTACAATATAACTGTTTATTCAACTTGATTGAAACGTGAAATTCTTCATTTGACTTGAATCGGAAATAAAGTTAGAATGAAAAAAGCAATATTGATAATTTGTTTATAAACTTAATTATATACAATTCATATTAGGTTAAACTAGGTGCAAGGATTTGACATTTATTTTTAATGTTGTATATAATGATACCTAAATTAAATCTGAATAAAGTCAATACATTCTAAAGTCACTGTATTTGCCTCAGGTTAAACCAGGCGCTGGAGTTTGATGGGACAGATGACTATGTATCTCTACCCGGGGTACAGACCTTAGACATTGATGAGAGCTTCACGCTAGAAGCTTGGTGCTACCTGGAGTCTGGCTTCCTCTCGGCCACCCTCCCGGTCTTTGGCGCCGCTGACGATAGCTTCCATCTTATCATAGACAACGGGTGAGTAGGAAATTCTTATACATCTCATAAATCATTTTAAAGGGGATAAACTTTACTGGACAGACATAAAAACCTTCCAAAGGGTAATCGTGAGCAAATTTCTTTATTTCATTAACAAATCAGATTGTGGTATTGTGGTATAACTATTTTCTTTAGAGACAACTCTTAGTAACATCCTTCTTAAAACAAGATATCTCCCAGGAAATTCAACAGGTATGATCTTAAACGGAAGCTACACAATTCATCTACTGATTGCACATATCAACCACATTAAAATATGAAAAAGTACTTAAAACAAGCTGACATTGATTTATTTCTGAGTAGGACACTTTGGGAACCGATTTACCCGGTTCCCGTAGTAACTGGGTTAAAAGCTTGTCTTCTGTTTTGTGGTAGGTATGTGACTAAAAAAAATATTGCAGTTGTAACCTTTGCTTAACCAGACAAAGTGCTACTTTAACAAAATGTTTCTTCCTCATTTTCTTGTCTTGCTTCAAGATATTTGTCTGGAAAATACAGCAGCTTCAAAGCCCATGCACGGACAGCAGGCACCCTAGTCCAAGACGCCTGGAACCATGTTGCTCTCAGATACGATGCAGAGGGTAAGGAGAAGATCCAGGCTGCTTCTTTAGCACAGAAGATTATTTCAACTTCCTCTAAATTTTGCATCCAGAAACATGCTTCAAGAAAATGTGACATTATCTAGTTCAAGATTAACATTCAGCTGAATTGAAGTTATAACTTTTCATTAATTCTTCAGTCAAATGGTTGTTTTTACACCGAGTATTTGCGCAGTCTACAACTAGATCTACTGTACATGTATTCTACATTCACTTTCTATGATCACACAGCACACAGAGCCGCATTCAACCGGGCGCGGCCTGCCTGGAGCTGAATGGATTACAGAGTTTACGTCTGTAGAAATATTACAGGAGATCAAGTTAAGAGTAACATTTCAACATCCAACCAATAGGCTAACTCTCTCTTCTCAGGGGGGTTCTCACCAATCTGTTCTTAAGCTAAGAATGACTTAACACATGACTGTTGGCCCTATTCGTGCTTTATCAGATTCCTCTTTTAACATAGTGGGAGTTATTTTCTAACAATCCTATTCAATCGCTAGTGACAGTCGTTTGTCTCGCAATGTATGGTCAACAAGGAATCTAAAAAGAGCACGTTTCGTGCGCCGCTGCAGCACTTCGTCAGGTGTGATACAAAATTATATTAAGTACCAGCGACCGTTACCAGCGGCCTATTGCGACGAACAATGTCAATTGCAAGTTACAATTGTTTTCGATCGTAGGTTCTTTGTAATACAGATTTACTATCGATATCAATAGTACGATCAATCATAGCTCTTAGTGATACGGGACCCTGATCTCCTTCCATTTCTTAATCCCAGCCTCCTTGTCAAGCTTCGCCTTTCTTCTTCATCTTGTTTTCATCTTCTATACTTTCATTCTTTCCTTCTCAAACTTCTTCAATTGTTCACAGAAAATTCATCCCATTCAAAGACGGAATTGCTTCAAACTATGCATGTACATTTATGAGATTCTCTCACACTCTACTCCTGCCTATCTCCAAGACATGATTTCCTTGTATGTACCTCCACGAACACTACGTTCAGTGTCAGATAAAATCCTCCTGAAAATTCGGAGGAGTGTGCTATCAATTGGTGACAAAATTCTCAGTATATCAGTTTCAAAAACATGGAATAGTCTCCCATGTAATGTAAGAGAGTGTTCATTAGAAACATTTAAGATATATTAAAAGACATACCCATTTTCATCGTAAACTTTTTTCTATTCCTTTTAATTTATATTGTTTTATTTGAAGATTGTCAGCGCTATGGTACTTCTGGTGTATAGCGCGCATAAATACCCATATTATTATAACTATCATTATTACCGTTTCCTCTATATTTGCATTTTAGATTGCCTCTTAGCGGTGTTTATTAATGGCACATTGCAGAACACAACAATGGACGTCCCTGCCTTAACCTGGGTAAGTTATCTCACTACTTTGCTCACATCGTCATTCTCTGGAGGGAGGGTCAGAATTTGAAAAAAACAAATAACTGAAATATTAATTCCTTGTAGTAGTTTCAATCCCGGGACGCTATTAATCAGGGAAGAGACGTTTTCCGTTGTCTTTGATTTAAGCATGGATGTAAAGGTATTATCTAGGGGAACCCACTTTGTTTTAACTTTCTCATTGGTTTTTTTTTAGTTTAACATAGATTTCTATACTCACTCTTTCAGAATTCTGATGTCGAGTTGTTCCTTGGGTCTGATAACAGCAGTAATTTCTTTCAAGGTGTCATGGATGAGGTAAGAATGAATCCTTCAACAAAAAATCAATATCTCTCCCTCCTATCATGACTTTTTCTTGGTAGTCTTTTTTCTTTGCTTGTGGTCTTTCTTTCTCTCTTCTGCTTTCTCTCATTATTTTCTGCCTCCATCTTTCTCCCTCTCTCCCTCTCAATATCATTCTCTGCTTCCCCACTATTTCCTTTCTCTATAATATATCTCTCCCCATTCATCTTTCTTATGTCTCCTCTTGCTTTCTGTCCTTGTCTTTCATTAGTTGTTTTTTCCCATCTGAATAAAAGTGTCACTTTCCTCTCCCTCTAGGTAAGAGTTTGGTGTCTAGATACAGGAGATTCTATCTGTCTTTCTATATTTCCATCTCTTCCACCTCTCCCCCCCTCCCTCTCCACCCTCCCTCCCCCCCCCCTCCCCCCCCCCTCCCCCCTCTCTCTCTCTCTCTGTCTCTCACTCCCCCTTCCTCCCCTCTCCTCCCCCCTCTCTCTCTCTCTCTGTCTCTCACTCCCCCTTCCTCCCCTCTCCTCCCCTCCCTCTCACTTTCCCTCTCTCTCTCTCTCTCTCTCTCTCTCTCTCTCTCTCTCTCTCCCTCCCTCCCTCTCTAACTCTCTCCCTCCCTCTCTCCCTTCCTCTCTCACTCCTTCTCTCCCTCCCTCTCTGCCTCCCTCCTTCTCTCCCTCCCTCCCTCCCTCCCTCCCTCCCCCTCTCTCTCCCTTCCTCTCCCTCTACCCCCCTCTCTCTCCCTCTCGTCCACATCTTTCTTGCACCTTCCATACATCTCTCTTGCTTTCAAGCTGACCCTATTTCTCCACCCTCCCTCTTTCTTTCTTCTTACTCTTTTCCCCTTCATCTCTTCCTCTTCTTTCTGTTGTTGTCTCTCACCTCTTCAGTTTAGATGAGAGTTTGGGGCCTAGCTCTATTCGATGAAGAGATGAAGAAGCACATGCAGTTTTTTTTTTCATTTCTTTTCTCTCTCCCTCTTCATCTCATTCTCTCTATCCATGCATATATCTCTTCTTCTAGTTTCCCCTCTTCCTCTCTCTCTCTTTCTCTCACACTTTTTTTTTCATTTGACTTGTATCTCTCTCATCTCACGTCTAGGTGAGAATCTGGGGTCTTGCCTTATTGGATGAAGAGATTGAGGAGCACATGCAGCTGGCTGGGTTGGACTGGCAGAAACATAAAAAGCTGCTGGACGGCCACTACACCATGGATAGCGAGTCCGATGGTAAGTACCACGGGGCTTCAATCAAGTACTTGCATGATGACCGTGTGTTGTTTTATAGGCATCAAAGCACTAGGAATAGACTATCAAAGAGTTTCCGGTTCTGAATGACACCACTTAAGTAAGAGGCCCACTTGTCCAATGTTGATCAGTTAAAGCATTTTAATGTAAACCATCATTAGTTGTGAATACGACGTACTAATGAGAGTCACTGCTTAAAGAAATTGTAATTACAATAAAATTTTCAGTACTAGCATTAGAATTCAAATCCATATTCACCTAACAAATTTATTTTATTCTGTTTCCTTTTTGTTTCTTCCCCACCTCCTTTTTGTTTTAAAAAACCGAACTCATATTGTTCATTCTCTGTCCCTCTCTTTCCCTCTCACATTTTCTCTCACTCTCCTTCCCTTCCTCTCTCTCTCCTTCCCTCCCCCTCTCTCTTCCTCTCCCTCCCTCCCCCTCTCTCTTCCTCTCCGTCTCTCCCTTTATTTCTCTCTTTCCTTCTCTCCCTCTTCATTTCACTCTCCCATTTTATCTCTCTCTCCTTCACTCACTCTCTTCCTCTCCCTCTCTCATTTTATCTCTCTCCTTTCCTCACTCTCTCTCTTCCTCTCCCTCTCTCCCTCTTTATCTCTCTCTCTCCTTCCCTCCCCTCTCTCCCTCTTCATCTCCCTCCCTCTCTATCTCTCTCCTCCCTCCCCCCCCCCTCTCTCTCTATCTCTCTCCTCCCTCCCCCCCCCCTCTCTCTCTCTCTCTCTCTCTCTCTCTCTTCCTCTCCCCCCTCTCCCTCTCCCTTCCTCCCTCTCTCCCCCTCCCTTCCTCCCTCTCTCCCTCTCCCCCTCCCCCCCTCTCTCTCCACCCCTCTCTCTTGTAGGCTCGACCATGTTGGTAGACAGCTCCCTCTATGACAACCATGGGCTCATTGTGGGCGGAGCCTCCTTCATTCCCAGCACGCTGGACGCTGGCAGGTTTGAAGTCACGTACCCAAACTCACGGAAGAGAAAACGAAGGAGAAGAAGCATTGATACACACTCTGAATTATAAAATGAACGATTCTCAATCGTATAACATGCAGCAAATGGTTATTTTTTTTTTTATTGAGAACTATAAAAGCATCATATGCAGTGTGTGGTTATATGTAATATTAGTGCATATTTTATTCAGTACATCAGATTTGATTGACATTAATGTATTATGGAGTCAGTCCATAATCCTAACCTATAGAACAACTTTGAATCATGTAATATGCAATGCATTGGTATATATTACATCAAAATATGTAACATTTAAATTGATGTAAAGTCTTTTTTATTTTAAACAATTTTAATGAACTGTATGCAATATCTGTGAAAAATAGTATGACTATTTTTTGTGGACTTTCTACTCATACATAAATGAACTTTGCTGTGTTATGCAGTATGTTGGAGACAAAATGCTACTCACATACACAGATTTTAAGAAATAATGTGTATGAACTGAATGTATACGGTAGAGTGCATTTTATGCATGTTTGGGAGATATTACCAATACAAGATTTGTATTACTGTGAACCCTTTGTCTGTGAGAGAAATGTTGCTGTGCGGGTTTTGTGTGAATTTCTTGTGCAAAAGTGCATACTTCCTAAAGACTAAGTCTCAGTCAATGTCATTGTATAGTGACTAGACTATGCTACATTGCTTGCTTCCTTCTGTGCAGAACTTCACATGGGAATGGTGTTCATTACCAGAATTGCCATCATTTCCAAATGGAAATAAAAAAGGGATTTTTTTATGTTGCTATAATTGTCCAATTTTCTACATAATCATAATTTATCACAAAGCTAACATCAAGTATCTAAACAGCATTAATGTAATTGACTCTTTAAAAATAGCTCGTCCCTTTTGCAGACCTAATTTTGAAAGTTCCCTGTTTTTTTCATCATTTGAGAGAGTGGCTATATAACCATTCTCTGGAATCGACAAAGCGTAATATTCGGTTTTGAGGAAATAATCTTCGATAATTGATCGAGCTTTCCTTTTTCGTCCCACGAAAATAGTCGTAATTTCACTAAATAAAATCAAGATTTTCATTCATTCGACTGGAGTTATGGTTCCTCTGACTTTAAAATTTCGCAGTTGGTATCCCAAAGATACGTACTAAATATGTGCAAACTTTCATGAAGTTTGCAGATGTTTGTAAAAGGGACGGGCCATCTTTAAGATATAGTTGGTGATGTTCACAATTATTTTGACAGTTTGCGGGTCTACATGAACAATATATTTATTAAATCTGACGAAAGAATCAATATGAAATGACTTAAAAAGTTCAGAATTGTTATTGTCATAGCAGCGGTCTGCTGGTAGTATATTGTGACTATAGATGGCCTGACAAAATCAATCTTTACGAAATGCGCAGACACTATCAAAACTCACCTTTCTAACAATGTTGAAAATAATAACATATTCTTTGTGTTACTGTTACTCTCCAAGAAATAAGATTGATTGAACCATCTGTTTAAAAAGTAAGCAGAGGAAGGAAAGGCCATGCACGGATTTGAACCTGTATTTACTGCTTGATCTATCAGTTTTTGTTACAGCGAGAGTCAGAGCAACACAAAAAGAATATCAAGTATTGTCTTTCAGCCAACATTCCTTTATTTTGATAAAAATGTAAAAAAGAATGTAAAAAAAACTATAATTCAGTAATATTACATACCCTCCCTGCCATATTGAAGGGAGTTTAATTGTAGGTTTAGCTTATGTCATATACCTGTCGATAAATCCATTGATCTGCAGTTATATATATACTTATATTCTCTGTATATATGTGTATACAATTGTGTATATTGTACACATCATTCCGTCCACTATAACTATACAAATCACCTTGAAATTTTACCTGTGAAGCTGTGAATATTGTATAAATTTGCTTTCATCTTTTATGAGGAAGTATCAACATAATTTTGGAAAATTGCAAGATGTTAATATGGAGCTGCAATTACGTAAATAGTAGGTTTATCAAATCGTGAATTTATCCCTTATTGGAGTTTATTGAAAGTAAATCATGCGTGTGATTTTTTTTGTTCTTGTTTAAAGTTTCCGTTCACTTGTTTCTCTGTGTGCCATGCTGTGTCTGTGTAGAGTAATATTTCATGATCTCATCTTTTTTTTTTATAAACAATACAAATCAATTCAAGACGATTCTTTTTAGAACGTGTGCAGTGAAATTTTATGTAGATATATGTGAGAGGGTTTATATGCTAAGACATACCGTAAGTGAAGTGGTTCTCCTCGCTGGAGTTCTCAACAACCGTTTCCGTCAGTGTTGTTGATTGCTAAAAATTAACATTTGCTTCTTTCAAATTTGGACTACATGAAATTTAAGTGTAATTTTTTTGTGTGTGTGCATGACAAACTGCTCTATGAACGATTTTATATTTGTATAAATGTTTGTAAAGCAAAAAGGTCATATGAGCAAAAGAATACCATGTGATTAATTACTGATTTATTGTTGTATATAATGGCTGGTGACACTGTATATAGGAATTGTACAGTATAATATAAAAATGTCTTTCATTTTTCGTCATGGCTTTCAATGAATAAACATAATGTGCATTAATTCATTTTACAAATGGATGTTTCAACTTGTATGACATTATTTGCGCCACCTGTGTGTGTGTGTATGTGACATGGTAAACAAAACTTAACCCTTTGTGCGTCAGATAAGCTGCTGTACCAAACAAATGCTGCTTAATAGGATTTGTGTGTATTACTGGCGCAAAGATGCATTAATAACGCATAAGGAGTTAACTCCTTCTGTACCAAACAAGTGCTGCTCAATGAAAGGAAAGATAGCGTATACATTCAGATCGCCGAAGAAGTGATAGTTCGTTTCATTGCCTGAAACCAAAAGTTGATTATTTGCTTTATATTCCACATCTGAAACTATCTATACCAAAAATGACATTTTGACATACAAAAGTAATGTTTACTTCTCTACCTAACCCCGAGACGCTGCCATGATCACGCGTTAGGACCCGCTAGTTAATTAGGACGCGCATTTGGACGCGTATGGACGCGTTAGTAGGAGGTACTATTCAATTGATAGTCCGAGTGTCCCGAACTTTTATTTCGCGCGTACTCAAAATTTTGATCACGCGTTAGGACTGTGAGGAGTGAAGAGATCAGCGAAACCAAAAAGTACTATTACCTAGAGTGTAACGAACCTTTCTTCTCAGGTGATCAGATGGGCAAAACTATGCTTTATCACGTGATCAACTCTTGACCAGTCATATAGCAACATTCTTAGTATGTGAAATATAATGTAGACTATCATTAACATCTCATATGATAATTTATCATTGATGGTTGCAAAGTTGGGGATGATATTACGCGCTATCTCTCCCACCACCACCACGCTCAGGACTGTCTGTATGTGTGTACATGTACATGTATGTGCGCCTGCGTAATCATTATGTTAGCATACATTACAAGTCTGAATTCGAAGTTGATAGAATGTGAACTAAGTACGTCCATGTGTTTGCTTTGTCGTGGTACATCCTGCTTTCGATTGCACGCTGATCCTTGCCAAGTGTCATGTTACTTTTTATCAAATTGGACATATAAGTCGATCGTATGGCTCACGTAAGGTTGAATCGTTTTTACACACGGAAATATGTCTGCAAAAAGAGGTACACTCCCTTCAATGTTTTATACAGACATGTGTATTAATAAATTCTCAAATATCTGCCAAGAAACTTGCAAGAAATTGTATCGGAAGTGAAAGAGGATAGGGCTTTGAAGGAGAGTAGAAATTTAATTCCTTCGTTTCCTTGTAGAGAACGGTTTAATTATTGTTGTGCCGCGTTCAATGCTACGGTGTGATGCGTATTTTATAATGGTGTTAGTCAGTACCACGCGAAAAGTTGAAGAAACTGGGATTACAAAATGAGTTACTGAACTCTACTTCGGTTTGTTGTTACAGATAACTAAACCGAGAATTTTATTATGTAGAAACTATTTTAGATTAGAATGCGCTTTGCGAGGCTATTAACTAACATTGTAGAAGAAGATTAGAAATATAAGGAGTATACGGCAAATGTACACAGCAGAACACAGTACAGGAAATGTATGATATTAATAAAAAAAAAATCCTACCGCCTAAATTGGGAAGAATAAGGTGATCCTGAACGGTTTTCACTTCTTCTATAGCAGACTAAATGCTACGCTATGGAAACACATCCACAAATAGAATGAGAAATATAAAAAGTACACCAACATTACTTGTACAAATCATCAAAATCATGTTTTAAAAAATCCTGTCGATTGTCATGATTGTACTATAGTTTATGTAACGATGTCATTCTAGTCTATTCTACTCTCACAAACAATGGATAAATGAATCTCAACCTTTACTTATTGGTTACTTTGACTGATTTCCTACAATCACATTGTACATCTTAACATACATTAAGCAAATAGCCAAGACATCTCAACATGTCCATTAAATTTTGATCCAACTTCGTCTGTATTGGAATTGTTGTTACTACATATATCAAGAACACTTCTGTACCTATAGACATGATAGAATACAGAAGTGGTGTCGTCTCGAGCATGTTGTCAAGACAACTGGCTCTCAACAGAATTACTCCAGTAGAGGTTAATGTTCCGTTATTGTCTAATGGGCTAGTGTCGGGCACTCCAGATTAGAGTCCCCGCTGTGATCGCCGCTGCTTGCTCTACCAGTATGGTTTAGAACTAGTTGTCTTGACAATGTACTCAAATGACGTCACACTTCGGTACTCTATAGAAAAACATCTTTGAATTCTGTATACAGATATACACAATACAAAACACTACGGAGCATAAAATCTAGCGGCACAATTCAACAAATCATTATGAGCTCATTGAGCTCATGAGCTCAAAACAGCGAAAAGAGAAAGGGGGGGGGGGGGGGGGTGACCCACCCATCCCCGGTTCTTTGAATATTAAAGATCTGTCTGTTCTCGAGGAAGCATGCATAAAGTCTAATCAATCTCAGTTAGAAGATTCGCATTACCTAAACACGAAATAGCCACAATCAATACAGTGCGTGGCATCCGATACTTTGGCTGGTTTCTCGCAGCGATACTACATTATTCCATTTACATTAATTGTCCTATATTCTATAATAAAGCATGGCTATTACATTCAATTGCTCATTAGTTTTGCATTTTCCTCTGTGCTATAATGCTTAGTATGATAATTCGTGATGTTAGTAATTGCCTTCTGCGAAATACACTCACATACATTTAGAAGAAGAAAAAACACATTTCGTTTGTGCGTTATACATGAAAAGAGATATATTGTGAAAAGTGAAACCTATTCTTAAAAGGCACTTCAAAAGATTTTGACAACTGCTGGGTATGCAATGAGAGATGCTTCTTCTACATCTTTATACTTGTTTTATCTGTATGCCTATCGTGAGCGGAGTGGGTTGTCGATGTGAGATTGCAGAATCACAGAGGGCGGACTTTCATCTCAGTCTTCTTCATAGAGACGTAAGACCCCTTCCAATGATACCACACGATTCCGTCTTCCTCCGGTGAGGAATCACCATCAACGTAGTACCTGCCGTTCAAGCTGCAGTGCCTACAGCTCTTGTACCACCACGCCCCGTGATAAACGGGAGCGCAATTTATAAGGCCGTAGTAATCATGGTCTCCATCATACGTGGAGAAGGCTTGACCGTTATGATACGTCATCGCATCACCTGTGCATAGATCAATACACGAAAAATGAATTGCAACAGGAATCATATAAGTGGCTTTTTGAATAGCAATCTAGAAACAGTCTGACAGTGGCCCATATTCTTCTAAAAAAAAGGTTTAACGAAAGTTTTGGACGGGTTTCAGTCACGTGATATTCTAGTTATCAGGGTCAAAGGGAAATTGGGCCACATTATAAATTTTACTGCATCTTTTGAAACTAATCAAAGAAGGGCGTGAGTATTTAAGCATTTCAATTTGAAAATAAGCGACAAATGTGAAATATAATAATTCTTCACATTGAAAGAGGGATTAATTCATTGCGCTGGGGTTAGAAGGACATTAATGTATAGTATGTTTATAGGCCAAGGGGGAAAAACAAGTAGACTCGGTACTGATATGCCCATTGGAATTTTACGTGTCGTATTTATCCCAATCTGGAGAGGTAACAAAGTTAAGGTGGGACAATACAAATCTGAAAAGATAGGGAAAACACTTTGATTCATGTAATGATAACCTGGAACAATAGTTCATAAATAATAATTCCGTGTATCACTTTGGAGAAAGAGCGTTGTAAGATTGTTCAAGTTAAACCCGATAGCCGGTTTAAAACAAGTCTAACATTAGACTGCCTAGATGGTCGGTGTAACCTATTATGATGTCACACGTACGACTCAGAATTTTTTCTTTGGCATTCATGTGTTATAGACAAAAAAAAAAGGAGTCGCACGGACGTCATTTTGTCGCCAGCCGTTTGCGTAACGTCACACTTCTCTGGATAGTGTCTTGCAGGAGAGCATCGACTGCGCATGCACAGTCCTTTAGACGGAATTGATTGCGCATGCGCAATGGAAGCAGACGACATTCAGGAGGTTTATGGAAGGATACGAGAAGTTTTATGTTTTGCAATTAAAATACAAAGTACCAAGTAAGAGAAGGTGTTTATCTCTAGTCTGTCTAAAATGCTGCTGCTATTGGCTTTTAATCCAAACTTCGTAGAATCATGATAATAAACACGAAGCCTAATCACTCTATAGGTGCGTCTTCATTAGCCCGATCAGACGAAATAGCGAGCTATTTTTCTGATCCGGGGAACTAGCCTGAAGTTGCAATCGCGTCTTCATTAGCTCGAAACTCGGGATACGTAAGTTCGAGCTCGGGTTGCATAAATTATCCCGAATTTCGCACATACCAGCAGTGTGCGACAGGAATAGTCCATGACCGCATGGCTTCGGTTGTGAGCTCGCATTCACGCACGTGTAAAAACCTATTACGTAAACAATGCCTCGTGGGCGCTGATGCATGCCGGGATCGAGAAATTTTCGGGCTAATGAAGACGCTCCGAACTAGCTCGAGCTGTTTCGCGAACTAGCTCGAGCTAGCTCCATCTAGCCCAAGATTTCTTGGGAAATTTTCTCGACCAAGTAGCTCGCTATTTTGCCTGATCTGGCTAATGAAGACGCAAATAGCTAGCTATTTCGTGATCTGGCTAGCTAGCCGGATCAGAACAAGCTCGCTATTTTGCCCAGCTCGAGCTAATGAAGACGCACCTTATATGGTGGTAGTTCGGCTCGCCCTAACTGACCTGGAAAAGAGAGATGAATTATCCTTGTCATAATCGACCGAAAAGGTCGTTTGTGATAGATTAAATTAGATATGTCAACCACCCTAGAGCCAGGCTAGTTCATTTACTCACCAGCCGTGCCCTGATAGCCTCTGACTTCTAAGCGATAATAATCGCTCTCATCAGATACGCTGAACGAGGAATATTCGGCATAAGCAGTGTCGTCATCAAAAGACCAGAGGTCTATCCGCAGTTGCATGGCTCTGTCATTGGTCAGGAGATGAAGTACGTCATTCCCAATCCAGAATTCATCTTCAATATCACCAAACCCCAATTTGTACTGATCCCAATCCAGGAAAAAATCCGTCCTTCCATTTTGCCGTCGCTGGAAGATCTGGAACAAAACCAAAATGTTTACATGAAATGTTAAATCTTTATTTGCAAAGATAAACGAACAACTTGAAAACTGATATAATTAAGATATTTAAGAGTATATTTTCAGCGACAAAGTGACACACCGGACCCAAAATAAGAAGATACGCCTAATTAAAGCCCCACTAAGCCGTTCTTATGATGATTTTGATATTTGTCAGGTCGGGAGGATCTGAACCAAACCCATCCATTTTTATCATTTTCAGAAACTGATTAGAGGTGATTTAGAAAGTTTGGTTTGATGGCAGGGGGTAAGGAAAACCTTCGACCGCAGTATACAGTGTTGGATTTGGGTTAACCGGTGTGATACACAATGGTCATCGTTGTGTTCTGAATTAATGATCTCATAAACATAAATTTAGAGGGTCTAAATTTGTCTAAAATTAAGTATAGCATTAAAGATTCCGAAGATTTTTACAAAAGTAGTAATTGATGACATTGCACAAAACCTGTATCTTACAAAATTGACATCCCTCGACTTTATGACTAGTCAATGTTGAAAATTATTTCAATTATTTGTCAAAAGTGTCAAATGTGTTTTTAACCCTTTGTGTGTCACATATGCCCTTCTTCAACTAAGGCACACAAAGGGTTAATACCTAGTGCTAATGTTGATTAAACACGATCCCTGTACGCATAATGCTATTCCCCGCAAATTCGAAAAATCGAAAAGATCGGGGCTCAAATTGCCTTATGACCTTACAGTCCAGCCACCTCCATCGGTGGTCATGTCACAGTAGACCCGTAAGGTAATCGGGGCATTTGTTGGTCGGATCAGGTAGACACCGCTCTCCGAGTTTCCTGCCGCCAGGACGTCACTGCAATCCCTCGGAGTTTGACCTATAAGGGCCACAGTCACTTCGTCCTGCTTGCTTTGTAGACTTGCTAGCATGGCTAGGGCCCGGGCTAGGGCCGCTGTCAGATCCTCTTGGCGTGTTTCCATGCGTTCGAGCGCCTCCAGCACTTGAGTTTCAGTGGTATCATTGAGGTGTGGCTCAGCAGCTGCAAGCCGTTCGTCTTGCTTGCTCTGTAAACTTACTAGGGCCGCTGTCAGATCGTCTTGAAGTGTTTCCATGCGTTCGAGCGCATCCAGCACTCGAGTTTCAGTGGTGTCATTGAGGTGTGGCTCAGGACCCGAAGATGTAAAAATCTATGTAGGGGGAGAGCAGGGTAAATACGGACATAAAATTTCAAACTTCTGTGTTAGCACAAAGAGAAGTCCCATCATGGACATCGTATAATGTACGTATGCGGTATACCCTCATTATGACATAGATAAAGGCAAACAGCGTTAGTTCTTTTTAAAGTTATCTTTAAAAAAGTACTGTCATAGATGTCCCCTTTTCGCCGACCAAAAGTGGGGAATCACGGACATTTGGTGAGGTAAATACGGACGGAGGATAAGGTTGACTGTTTCGATCCTTGCCTAATTAAGGTACCCCCTCCCAACGCTTAAGCAATCGAAGCAGACACTAACTATTCCGTACACAGTTCTCTCATCTTGACTTCAGTGAAGTTTCAGTCCAAACCTATGCATTGAGAAGCGTACTCATGATGTACAATAGGTGCATTGTTTGATCTGGATATTATAAATCCATTTGTACAAGTTAACGCTAAGCCTCGATCGTGTAATTTCATTCGTTGATGAGAAGATATCGGACTGATTGAATAACTAAAATATTAATTCAGCTTAGCTTTCTTTTACCATAACCAAATACAAGCCATTTGAAAATAAGAAACACGAGACGCAAGGTCTGTGAAACACGTTTTATTCTTTATTTGAAAGGAACCAATCTTTCAGACAGTTGATGGATTACCGTTTGAGCCATTGTGCTTAAATGAGTAGAGCAGTAGTTAGTAAAACTTAGTTTTACATTTTGTGAGAAATGTGAAAACAATCAACAATATGGTTTTTTAAAGCAAAATTAGATGGCAAGTCAAAAACAGCTTAGCCTGCACGTATATATGGCATCAATGTTTCAAGTCGTTCTTCAGTCTTTTATTTTATAGATGCAGGTTCTGTAAAGGACGACGCGTGCAATCACTATCACAAACAGTGGAACTTGCTTTATATAACGGACTTTTGG
The DNA here is from genome assembly GCA_963669155.1 of Arbacia lixula. Taxonomy (NCBI): domain Eukaryota; kingdom Metazoa; phylum Echinodermata; class Echinoidea; order Arbacioida; family Arbaciidae; genus Arbacia; species Arbacia lixula. Next base: position 8,131,279 of record OZ022596.1, on the reverse strand, counting down.
GGACTATGATATCAACCTGTTTTTTAGACTCCTCGTTATATATATATATATAAGAGTAATACCGGACAACATGGGGTAATAACGTACACCCGTACGCTATCACCCCCACGCTGACCTTTGACCCATGATACCTTTATACAGCCTAGACCACTGATTCATACCAATTAACACTGCATTCATGTTAAACAATGTCGCAAAAATTACTGTAAATCTAACCCCCTGACAGCAATAAATCGAATAACTTATTATTAAATGACGGAAATAAAGACATTTTCTTTAATTTGACTTGTCACGTGCAGAGCAGCTTAGCCAGGATAGAGTTAGCCTCTGGTCGAGGCCCTGGCGGCTGCTTCCCGATCGAAGCAAGGGATATCCTAATTCGCTGGTGAGCGCAGCGACCAGGCTCGGTGCGCTCGCCAGAATTCGCTTATCGCTCGCTTCGCTCGGGAATCAGCCGCCAGGGACTCGACCAGAGGCTAGGATAGAGTTAGAACGACATCTATAGATCGCGATAGTCCTGAAACAGGCCTGTCCGGTATTATCCCGTATTTGCCCCGCTCTCCCCTTTAGAAAAATTGACGATTTTATAAAAAAAAAAAAAACTCCAACTTCTATTTCGATTTGTAAAGGAAGCTCACCCTAAAAGGAAACAACACGAAAGAATTAGGTTTTATGGTTTCCTTAGATTTGATATCACTGTTTTTCTGTTTCAAATTTCATAAACTGGATTTTGGTGTTGAGCAAGGCTCTAAGAAAGAAAACTGTTCGCATGTTGAAAAATATATATATTTAAAGTCACAAGTTTATTAGACCTGGAATTTACACAACACAAGGTCAAAGGATGTAAATATATTTAGAGGGAAGTTTTGCGACATTATATAGATTATTATTCTTGAAATAATCCTTTGAATATTTAGATATTTTGCTTAAAGACAAAGTTTGACACAAAAATGTGTATGCATCAGAAAATTATTTGGGAGCACAATAATGCCAATTTGTGCATCACACCTATCCATCCACTCACGACTGCCATCACAGTGTCACTGATACTAGGAGACTGATTTAAAAAGACTAAGAACTTTAAACAAGATAAAATCTAAACAAAAAGTCGAAGGATGATGACGTTTCTTTGGAGCAGGTTTCATGACATGTAATCAATCGTTATATTTAATGAAATCCTGAAAAAATTTAATGATATTTTACATTTTTGACAAATTTGGACCTTAATTTGTGCGTGCATGAGCAAGGATGTTTAAGCACAAGGATATTTATCCCTTTGAACAAGGTTTGATTCCGCCACTTAATATTCATGACTAGCATGACTAGTAAATGCTCGCGATTGCGTCAAGTTCACCTGGATTTTATAATAGGTCATACACATTCCTATACATGCATACATTTCAGCTGCCGCTGCTGAGCATAGTAAGGGTTTGCTATGTAGTTAATAAAAACAAGCGAACACGCAGTTTGATCCTTTTTTAGATGAAAATACTAGCTTGGGCGCAGTTGGATACATTTCTCATGTTACTTGTCTGAAAGGAAAATATCTATGTATTGTTTCCAGCAATATTTTTATGGAATATGATGCGGAAGAGTGTGAAATCAATACCTTTGTAGTGAAACTTGATATCACGTTTAGAGCCTTTTTGCCAGACTGTTACAATATTCCTCGACGGAATCTTTATAGATGCGTCGTAGTTACTACATGTCACAATTGCGCAAACATATGGGGTGAGGATATTTCCCCAAATTCTTCAGCGCATTTTATTTTGTTTATTTGTCAAATGCAGGCAAAAATCATCCAGAGAATCGGTTGCATTGAACATATGAGATTAACGAGGATGTCGTTGTAAAGCATTCTTTTGTGACTAGAAGGATAGTACAATGAATCTGCATTAATTAAGCGGCTGATGGTACTCCATGTACTTAAACATCCTTGGTATGAGATAATCAATAATCCATTTTAGTAATGTATTCACCCCTTTGTAGTAACGCATTGTCATATTCACCTATATTAAACCGTTTTCTAAATATAACAACTTACCCCCTAAATGCAGAGGAACGCGTTATTGCATTAACTTGTATCTAGTCATTCAAATTGAATGGTTGGAATGCACTTCGAATCTTTTAGTTGTTGCTACTCGAACCAATGATGTTTACGTTACCTGAAATACCACCAGCTTTTTAATTAATGCAGATTATATGTACTCTTCTGCTCGTCACAAAAGGGTGCGTTACGAAGATTTCCCCCTTCATTCCCTTTGTTCGAGACCACTGATTCTCTGGATAATTTTCCCTGAATTTGACAAATAAACAAATTAAAATGCGCTGAAGAATTTGGGGAAATATCCTCACCCCGTATGCTTGCGCAGATGTGACATGTAATACCTACAATGCTTTTATATAAATCGAGGAATAATGTTACAATAATTTCAAAAGGCTGTAAACGTGATATTAAGTTGCAGTTAAAACGTCTCGATTTCACACTGTTCCGCATCACATTTCATTGCTGGAAACGTTACTATAAGGTATTTTCCTTTCAGACAGGTTTCACGAAAAACGTGCCCAACCGTGCCCTAGCTAGTGTTTTCATCTCAATAAGTATAAAACTTCGTATTACTTGTCCCCGTCCTACATAACAAGCTCATCAGCGAAAGCTGAAATGTATGCATGGTTGGGAATAAACGTGACCTATAATATTAAAGTCTAGGTAGCAATTGCGTATGCATCATATTGTTAGGAGCATTTTGTTAGTCATGAATATTGAGTGGCCGTATCAAACCTTGTTCAAAGGGATGGATATCCATTTCTTTAAAGGGTCCCTGCAATCAAAATACATGTTGACTTATGTTGATGCAACTTAATATGTGTATCACAAAATCAGTAACGGCTCAATGGAAATATGTGTCCTTTATTTTAAAATAATTTGTCTATATTTTTTCTCAGCACTGATAAGCCCCGCCTCCAAAAATATCCTCCAACTCAAGATTCTTGTTGTGACATCATCACAGGTATAAATTAGCAAGATAATAGACATAATTTATGCATAAACTAAACATTGCAATGACTACCTGCAAGTGTTTATAATGTCATCGCATGTTTATACAATGTATTTTCCCCCTTGGCATAGCTAGCACATTTCTGACATAAGGAAACAATTATTCCCACATGAAAGGTTGTTAGGTTGTATTGCGTGAAGACATGTGATGCTCTTGTGGGCAGGTGGGGGTAGTCATTGCAATGTGCAATTTGTGCATAATTCTGTCTATTATCCTGCTAATTTTTAACTTTGATGACGTCACAACAAGAATCTTGAGTTGGAGGAAATTTTTGGAGGCGGGGCTTATCAGTAATGGGAAAAATATAGAAAAAAAAATATTTTAAAGGGTCCCTGTCATCAAAATGTATGTTGACTTATGTTGATGCGACATAATAATTTATGTACATAACAAAATCACTAACTGTTCAATGAAAATATATGTCTTATATCTTAAAATGATTTTTCTTTATTTTTTGTCAGTACTGATAAGCCCCGCCTCCAAAATATCCTCCAACTCAAGATTCCCCCTGTGACATCATCAAAGGTAGAAATTAGGAGGATAATAAGCAGAATTTATGCACAAACTAAACATTGCAATGACTACCTCCACCTGCTCACATGAGCATTACATCTCTTCACACAATACCATCTAACAACCTTTCATGTGGGAAGAATCGTTTCCTTATGTAAGAAATGTGCTAGCTGTGTGATGCTATTATAAGCACTTGCAGGTAGTCATTGCAATGTTAAGTTAGTGCATGAATTATGTCTATTATCCTGCTAATTTCTACCTTTGATGATGTCACAGGGGGAATCTTGAGTTGGAGGATATTTTGGAGGCGGGGCTTATCAGTGCTGAGAAAAAATATAGAAAAATTATTTTAAAATATAGGACACATATTTAGATTGAACAGTTACAGATTTTGTTATGTACATATGAAGTTACATCAACAGAAGTCAACATATATTTTGATGACAGGGGCCCTTTAAATTATAGGACACATAATTCCATTGAACAGTTAGTGATTTTGTTAAATACATGTTAAGTTGCATCAACAGACGTCAACATACATTTTGATTACAGGGGACCTTTAAACATCCTCCCTCAAATAAATCGCAAACATGCTCTGAACCTATGAGGTGTTGGTACTCGGACAAGCTATTGGATTTCCATTAATAACGCATTGTTTGAAAGGTCTGAATGAAATGTGCGTAAATAACGAAAATGCTCTATCTAGAACACAATGGGCATGGTATCCACAGGGTCTATTCTGCCAGAAGCATCATGTATTATTCGTAACACCGCGATACACTTGCTAGTGGAATGATAGATATGATGCATAAATGCATTATAGTGTTTTTAATTAATTATCTGACACACCAATTGTTTGGCTCTAGTTTGTCAAAAAGTGAAAATACATTCAAATGATTACAACAAGAGTGATAACTATAAATCTAATAACGATATCAATGATATTAATGGTGAAAATGTTGGTGAAAAAATGTTTTATTAAATGTTTTATTTATTTATTCAGTCTTTTTCGCACAGGGTAGGCCCATCAGTAAGTTTGTACTGTTCTCCCTTGGGTCCTGCGTACAAATAATACACATCACATGAACATAGACTACATAAAATAGTTCTTATAATAAGGCTAAAATCAAGTTAATGATGAAAATAATGATAACACTTATGCTTTCCTTATATGTTTTGTTATATAGAATTTTCCTTGAACATTGAATCTAAACTGGGGTGGGATGTGCTGCGAGAGTAAGGGATGGTGCAGACACTTTGGTTTATTCATTCAATGAATAAATAAATCATTTAGTCATTCCTTAAAGATTGTCCGTCCCTTTTGCAAGCTTAAAATTTGAAACCGTCTCTCGGGATCGTATATTGAAGAAAGTGTGATTCAAGACCATTTCTATGAATATAGCATGTTGAAGCTTTCTGTGTATGTAAAAATTTCAGCCGTTAAATTTCAAACCGACTTTTTTCGTACTACGAAAAAAGTATTAGTCTTTGTTACAGCATCTATGTGGTTGTTATGCATGTGTAAAATCTTAATTTTATGAGTAATTACCAAAATTTGGAAATTAATCCTTCTATAGAACAACTTTTTTCATTATGCATTTTATGATTTAATAAACAGATTAATCAAGAAAGCAGATATTTCAACACAAACTTCTAAGAGCCTGAGGTAAAGACTATTAATCAGACGTTGTTTACGTGCATTATTTGAATTTAACACTACGTATCAGTTTCAAATTAGGAAAATACAGCTTGCTAACACTTCTCTATATGTTTTGCCAATGTTTTGATGTTTTTGTGGTGATCTGAAAAAGGGACGGGCTGTCTTAAAATATATAAATCATACAGTCTTTAGCTTGAAATATAGCACATAACATAACGAAACAAAATACAAGGTGCATTCTATTCAATAAAGTATTGAATGAATATGATCGTTTACAACCCCCCCCCCCTCCCCCCCCCCCTGTTACACCCACAAATGTAATAACGCCCACAAATGTAATAACGCCCACAAATGTAATAACACTTTACCCACAAATGTAATAACGCCCACAAATGTAATAACACTTTACCCACAAATGTAATAATTTCACCCACAAATGTAATAATGCACTTTACCCACAAATGTAATAATTTTGAACCACCCACAAATGCAATAATCACTTTACCCACAAATGTAATATTTTTTAGGGGATATTTTGTCGAATTTCTTCAAAACTGAAACCCTGTACTGATGCATCGGTATAGCGCACGTGAGAATGGAGTCTAGTCTTTCCTCCAGACCCGAAAATTTCAAAAATAAGAATGTAGTCTTTTTTCCAGACCCAATTATTTCATTTTTGGAATCTTCAAAACCAAGGCCCGATCGTCTTATTTTTGTGGCATAACATGAGAATCGAGCCTAGTCTCTCCTCCAGACCTGATACTTAAAAAAAAAAAGCGTAATCTTTTTCCAGACCCAAGTTTTTCATTTTTTGAATCTTCAAAACCAAGACCCGATCATCTTATTCCTGAGGGATAACCTGAGAATCGAGTCTAATCTTTCCTCTAAACCCGATTATTTAAAAAATGAGAGCCTAGGCTTTTCTCCAGACCCGTTTCATTCATTTTTTTAATCTTCAAAACCAAGGCCCCATCATCTCACTCCTGTAGAATAACATGAAAATTGAGTCTAGTCTTTCCTGCAGACCTAGTTATTTCAAAAGTAAGAGTGTAGTCTTTTCTCCAGACCCAATTATTTCATTTTTTCAATTCTTCAAAATCAAAACCCCGTCATTTTATTCTGATGAAATAATATGAGAATCAAGCCTAGTCCTTCCTCCAGACCCGATCATTTCAAAATTAAGAGCGTAGTCTTTTTTCCAGACGCAATTATTTCATATTTTCAAATGTTCAAAACCAAGGCCCCATTATGTTTTTCTTGTGGAATAACATGGTAATCGAGCCTAGTCTTTCCTCCAGACCCGAGTAGTCAAATAATAAGAGTGTAGACCCAATTATTTCGTTTTTTTTAAAATCTGCAAAACCAAGGACCTATCATCTTAGTCTTGTGGAATAACATGAGAATCAAGCCTAGTCTTTCCTCCAGACCCGGTTATTTCAAAAGTAAGAGCATAGTCTTTTCTGCAGACCCATTTAATTAATGTTCTTAATCTTCAAAACTAAGGCCCCATCATCTTATTCATGTGGAATAAGATAAGAATCGTTTCTAGTCTTTCCTCCAGACCCAGTTAGTGTAAAAGTTAGAGCGAAGTCTTTTCTGCAGACCCAATTAATTAACTTTCTAAATCTTCAAAACCAAGGCCCCATCATCTTATTCCTGTGAAAAAATATAAGAATTGATTATAGCCTTTCCTCCAGACCCAGTTATTTTAAAAGTAAGAGCGTAGTCTTTTCTGCAGACCCAATTAATTAACTTTCTAAATCTTCAAAATCAACACCCCTTCATGTTATTCTTGTGGAATAACATGAGAGTTTCTAGTCTTTCCTCCACACCCGGTCATTTTAAAAGTTAGAGCGTAGTCTTTTATCCAGACCCATTTAATTAATTTTGAACCTTACAAACTCAGACCACATCATCAGATTCTCATGGAATAACATGAGGATCGAGCTGGGTCTGGAGGAAAGACTAGAAACGATTCTTATCATTTTCCACAGGAATAAGATGATGGGGCCTTAGTTTTGAAGATTAAGAAAATTAATTAAATGGGTCTGCAGAAAAGACTATGCTCTTACTTTTGAAATAACCGGGTCTGGAGGAAAGACTAGACTTGATTCTCATGTTGTTCCACAAGAATAAGATAATAGGGCCTTGGATTTGCAGATTTAAAAAAAAAAAAAAAACAAATAATTGGGTCTGGAAAAAGACTATGCTCTTATTTTTTCACTACTCGGGTCTGGAGGAAAGACTTGGCTCGATTACCATGTTATTCCACAAGAAAAATATGATGGGGCCTTGGTTTTGAACATTTGAAAAAAATTAAATAATTGCGTCTGGAGAAAAGACTACGCTCCTAATTTTGAAATAATCGGATCTGGAGGAAGGACTAGGCTTGATTCTCATGTTATTTCATAAGAATAAGATGACGGGGTCTTGATTTTGAAGAATTGAAAAAATGAAATAATTGGGTCTGGAGGAAAGACTACACTCTTTCTTTTGAAATAACCAGGTCTGGATGAAAGACTAGACTCAATTTTCATGTTATTCTACAGGAGTGAGATGATGGGGCCTTGGTTTTGAAGATTTAAAAAAATGAATGAAACGGGTCTGGAGAAAAGCCTAGGCTCTCATTTAAAAAAAAAAAAATAATCGAGTTTAGAGGAGAGACTAGACTCTATTCTCAGGTTATCTTAGGAATAAGATGATCGGGCCTTGGTTTTGAAGATTCAAAAAATGAAATAAATGGGTCTGCAAAAAGACTACGCTCTTTTTTTTTTAATTATCGGGTCTGGAGGAGAGACTAGGCTCGATTTTCATGTTATTCCACAAAAATAAAGACGATCGGGCCTTGGTGTTGAAGATTCCAAAAATTAAATAATTGGTCTGGAAAAAAGACTACGTTCTTATTATTTAAACTTTCGGGTCTGGAGGAAAGACTAGACTCCATTCTCACGTTATTCCACAGAGAGAAGGTGATCGGGCCTATAATTGGGTCTGGAATAAAGACTGCGCGCTATACCGATGCATCAGTACAGGGTTTCAGTTTTGAAGAAATTCGACAAAATATCCCCTAAAAATTATTACATTTGTGGGTAAAGTGATTATTACATTTGTGGGTGGTTCAAAATTATTACATTTGTGGTTAAAGTGCATTATTACATTTGTGGGTGAAATTATTACATTTGTGGGTAAACTGTTATTACATTTGTGGGCGTTATTACATTTGTGGGTAAAGTGTTATTACATTTGTGGGTGTAACACCCCCCCCCCCCCACACACACACACACACATAATCACGAGCGCGCGCGCACACGCAGCCTCACACCCATTCACACAACGCCTTCAAGTGTACATTCATTTTCTCCGGTGATTTTTGTTTTCATAGGCCTAAATGCCATTATATTTGAAACTTTTCTACTAGTGCAAATCCCCTCCCAGTTTATAATTTGAATGTCCAATTAATTTATCAAATCTACACAATCTCTCCCAAGCACTTTCACTTGCTCAATGTTCATAGCTCATTTCTTGTTTATCACAAAAGGAGCATGCATTACTTTTTGAAAAAAAAAAGAAAAAAATGCATGCACATATTTCCAAGTCTTTTATATATTATACAAATATACCAAGCTGTGAGATTGTATAGTGGAAATTATCTATCTGAGGAGGGAGTGGCATAGAACTATTTTTTCCGAGGGGCGAAGCCCCCGAGGAAAAAATAGTAACTTATGCCAGTCCCTCCGAAGATGGATAATTTTCATTATACTTTCGAACTCAATGCTTGGTATATTTGTTTTATATCCCTTTTGTAAAACAATAACTAATAAATACTATTTAGAAAATAGTAAACCTTTCGGTAACACCATGTGGTTGTATGTCGCCTTTTTTTTTTCTCTGTCTCGATATCGGTTCATCCCAGGTAAATGCGCAACACACCGCGCACTGCATTCAAGCGCGCACTAATTTACGCCCGCTCAGGTAGAGGGCATGCGCAGTAGTGCCAAGGAAGAAAATAGTAAATAAATCATGCGCAGTCCTCCCCAGGAAAAAATAGTGAAAAATATCCGGAGCTGAGGCAGATGTAGTCAAATTATTTTGTAGTCTGCGATCATCAATTGACCAATCACGTTCCCAGAATACTCATGAATATTCATAGAAGGGATATAAATAAGCTTATACTAATAATTTGAATTAAAATTCCCCAAACCTTCTATTGGTGATACATTTTCTAGGTTTTGAAAATATTGTATGAATGTTTTTTTCCGAATAATTATTAAATAATCTCCATTCATTTCACTGCAAATATATTTGTTTTCAAAGTAACATCAGTGTATGGATTGTTCCATTAGATATAAATTGATATTCAAATCAGTGTCTCTACACGAATATTTTTTTTTTTCAAATTGTTTTTCCATGTCACTGGAATCAAACAACTGGTGAAGTTCAATTATATCGACATCGCTAAACCACATCCTTTGAAAATCTGTAGTTGATCTAAATATACGTGTACCATCACCATATAAAGGAGCTTCTCGTGAATAAACTTTCACCAAAGTACATTCTTTTGGTTGCGAATGATTCCATTTCTTGCGCATGTTTCCTTTTCAAGAAAACTATTTTTGATAGCAACCCAGATATCCGGCATATTCCATTTTTTTTTTAGGCAAAGGCAGTATGTTTGCCCATACTCATGCCGACATCAGTAAAAGAATATCAGTTGACCACCTCCAACGTCACGGGTCCTATGTTTGAAAGAGTTTCCAACGCATTTCCGAAATACCGAGTATGAATCTTTATCAACATATGTGAATAACAGAAATGGAAGTCTTTCATTTGCAGTCCACCTTTATCATAGCTCAAAAACACCACATTTGCTTTTCATCTTTCCTATTTCATAACAAATCAAACATTGACTTTCCAACTTCCGCACTAATGATTTTTTTAAGATATTTTTTTTTTCTCTCGAATCAATTGAACAAATCATTATTACATAACCTTGATACATTGTACATTGATATTTTGAATTAAACATAAATTTCAATAGTTATACAAACAAAGACAAAACGTACCTTTCATACATTGTTTACAAAACACTGTTGTACAATCAAGAATCTTGAGAGAAGTTTTGTCTATTAAATCTCCCCCACACACACGCAGCTCACAAACACGCACCTACACACCCACACACGCACACACATACACACACGCATAAAACTAAACATGTGTACCGAAGGATATATGCAAAAGTAGTGCAATTACAGCCGTTCCAGCTTTTTTTTTCTAACCAAAAAAAATTAGATATAATGATATATAATGATGTTGATGACGACGATAGCAGTAATGAGGGTAATAACGATATCAGTTACTGGTGATAATAACAACATCAGTAATGACATTGATGGTAACGATAGCAATTAAAATTATGGTAATAACGATAATAGTAATGATGTAATAACGATATTAATTACTGGTGATAATAACAAAATCAGTAATGATGGTGATAATAACGATAGCAGTAATGATGGTAAGAACGATATCAGTTAATGGTGATAATAACAACATCAGTAATGACATTGATTATAACGATAGCAGTAAATATTATGGTAATAACGATAACAGTAAAGATTGTGTTAATGCTGTATGAGGGTGAAAACGGTTTCAGTAATAAAGGCGATAGCGATATCTGCAGCTGGTCATTATCGAACAGGGGAGGCTTCACCAATATGCTCTTACCTGGATCGTTGGGTTGAAAGAAACCGCTTCTTTGTCAGTCTCGTTTGCGCATGAGTTTGCACGAGCTAAAGACGTCGTCAGCATCATGATCAGCAGACTTGTCATCAGCAGACGGCGGGATTTTGTCGGGGGAGCCATTCTGATGGTTCAGGCAAGACCTGTGAATCTCCAGAGGCGACTTCGCGAAGATTTGATGTGTATAACGCTGTTGTCCTGTTGAGACACTTACGTACCACCGTCGTTGAGGAAAGTGATACAGTACACTGCATGAAGGCTCTCGCGCCGTGCTTTTACACCGTATTGCTGGCTGGCAGATGTGAACTTCCTTGTTTGAAGCATGGGAATCCCGCCAAATGAATTATCATCAGCGTGGAAACAAAAACAGGAAGTCCCTCGACATATAGCTGAGTCTAAGACGTACCTAGTACATTCTTTAAACATTGTATTAAACCTTACAGTGCAAGATAGGTATGTTGCAGTCAAACCTGTAGTCTAGATACTAGGCTGTGCGGTGCATGGACACAACCCAGTCTGTTAATAACAACCATGTCTGGTAACACAGACTACGCCCTAGTTAAGTCATGGCTCTTGTGGAGGAGCCAGCGAGGATGGGTTTAGAGCATAGTTTGTGTTACCAGACATAGTTGTTAACAGACGGGATTGTGTCCTCACAGCCTATGTAGTTAGTACTTTGGATATCAAATTTGTTCCGACAGAGTGCAAGAAACCCGTACAGTCACGCGCGCACACATTACGCATATACACACGCAGGTTCACCCACTCAAACCAATTCAAAGCAACGCACACACAGAACACTCTCATTCTCTCAACCACACACAAACACACATACATGTGTGTACTACATGACTCATGAGCATGTTCGAGTAAAGGTAACAAAATGGTGTGCAAAACTATCATCTGAATGGATCCCTTGGTATGAATATAAAGTGTTGTGGACCCTGTAAGGTTGGTAGAAATAATTTGTGATACTCATTCTTTAGAGATTTACACTACGCGGTAACCCCCCCCCCCCCCCGCCCTACACACACACACACACACACACACACACACAAACACACAGACACACACACAAACACACGCAAACACACACACACACACACCCTATCCCTATTACGTGGGGTCATTTAGTTTGATTTTATTTGATTTTTTTTAATAAACATGATAAAACGAGACAAGTATGAGGCGAAAATATCAAATACACGGATAGAATAAACGTTTTCGGATTAATTTAACCTAAATTTGCTCACATTTCAGCTTCATTTAGCTTGTTACTCTTTTTTTTATTTGCTTTATTCAAAATTGTATTCAGTTTGGTGACATCTAGAACGTGTATTTCACCACACTTGCTTTACCTCGGTACATCCTGCTTTCATTCTCACGCTGATCGTGACCAATGTACTTATGTGGTTCTGTATGTCATAGAGAAATAGAGAGAGAGAGAGAGAGAGAGAGAGAGAGAGAGAGAGAGAGGGGGGGGGGGAAATGAGAGAAAGAGAAAGAGTGCATGTTTGAAAGAGAAAGATAGAGAGAAAGTGTGATGGTAAGAAAGACGGGGAAAAGTAAAAGAGAGATAAAGAGAAAATGTTTAAAATAAGTGAAGAAAGAACGTTTGAAAGAGACGAAGGGAGAAAGAAATGTAGAGAATGTCGCAAAGAAATGCAAAGAAAGTGTGAGGTGGGAAAGAGGAAGAAGTGAGATAGAGAGAGAAATAGCCTAGTTACTACGCTGCAGAGTCTGTTGATTATGTAAGAGAGAAAGAGAGAATGTGTTTTTGTGAGAAAAAGAGATTATACAAGATTAGAACGAGAGAAAAGGGGAAAAAAAGGGAAGAGAGAGAGAGGGGGGGGGGGAGAGGAGGGAGGAAGACAGAGAGAGAAAGCGAGAGAGAGAGAGGGGGGGAAAGAGAGAGGGGGAAGAGAGAGCGAGAGAAAGAGAGAGAGAGGGGGGGGGGAGGGAGAGAGAGAATATTTGAATTAAATAAATAAAATGTCTCTCTCTCTCTCTCTTCTCTCTCTCTCTCTCTCTCTCTCTCTCTCTCTCTCTCTCTCTCTCTCTCTCTCTCTTTTTTTTTCTCTCTCTCCCCCCTGTTCTTACTCTTTATCACATCATGTTTCGTTCCGCCGTCCTTTATAAAACAAAATCCGCATATACAAATATACAAATATTCGGTTGCGCAAATCGTTATTGGTCTATGTTCGCAGCATATTGGTAATTGCACTTTGCTACACATTCATCGTCATTCGGTGAATATCACATGATCGAGTGTACGTCAACTGCGCAAACTGGGAAACTACTTCAGGTTAAATTCTGCGATTGCAGCAAAAGATCCTCTCTATTGTGCTATCAGGGCAGATACCAGCATAGCTGTGATATTCAATCGTGAGTATAGATTGGAAATACCTTTAAAAGCGTTAATTTAGTGTCCAAATTAGACGTTTGAGGTACGAAAGAGGTACTGTACTTTGCTAGCCACGGTCAGTCGGATTGGAAAGGCCGTTCGGTAGGGCAGGGCAGCCGCCATGGTACGGCGCCTTGCGGCCTGGGGACTGGTTACTGTATAAGCTGTTATTTTCGCGTACATATATTTTCGCGAATGGCGGCTTCTGCCACATATTCGCGTGTTGTTAAATTCGCGTTCACGTACACTCATCCAGGGAAATGGGGCCAATTCTAAGGAAGGCCTGGCTGGCCTGGGCGGCCGGGTCGTGCTCATGCTTAGTAGTCAGTACGTACTACTAGTAGTACATGTGTGTGAGGCATGCGCTGTATGCTGCTGCATTTGTTCGCCATGCGTGTTAGTACTTAGTATAATCTCGTAATGTTGCAAGTTGATATGAGAATATTTTCGCGCGTTGTTAAATTCGCGTTTGCTCGTTCATTCGCGAAATTCGCGAAAATAAAACCCTCGCGAAAATAACAGCTTATACAGTATTTACACATGTATCTACCCTGGCCCAGCCTGGCGCGCTGTAACTTAGCCGTGGCCCACCCCTCTCTCTCTCTTATTATAATATACCTTAGTGGGCCTACCTCTGTACATTATATCTTACTGTTTATGTTGTATGCTTGTGGATTAGCTTGCTCACATTTGTTTGTTCATTTTGCATTTGGAGCTTCCTCTCCATCATTGATGACATGATTAAAAACACCTTCAAAATTAATGCACTACGATTAACATAAATTCTCCATTACCATATTTATGCTATTTCGACATTTCATTTCTTTGGTGCTGCCGGCTGGCCCTATCGCCTGCGATGAGTGCAAAGAAGCAACCAGTACCAACCTTTTTCTGCATTCTTTGGCGTCTGGCCCGTTGGACATGTTGTTGTTGTTTTATAATGCATGCACGCACTGAGGGAAAGAAAGGCTGCTTGCACGGCCCTATACATGCGCATATGCGTGGCTTTAGTCTACATGTATGAGACACCCGGCCCCTGTCATACTGTAATCTGTATGCGTACTGTATTAAGCGGCTCGTGAAAACAAGCTCACAAAGCACTGAGACCACTGAAAAGGAAGAATTACCTACGATGTAGAGTTCTGTTTCCAATCGTTGTCTTCAGGTAATTTTTTTGACAGATGTGGATAGGATTGTGACGCACACCTGGGTCACAAATTTGACTGATTAAACCAGGGAATGACGCACGTCACGCACCCATGTCCACCCATAGTAGGGTGGGACTTTATATCGACAAGTGCATTACACATCGCAACTCGGCTTCAACACCTGTAGGTTTCAATGGCTTTTCAGTATGCGTGTACACACTTGATAGTACATGTACACATGTCCAATGAAGTACCGTAACCATTCCCCCTGTATATTGTTATATAGAGGCAAAATATCAGTGATTTAACTGAGCCATGTTTACGATTCCTTTTAAACGACTGTCGATATTCATGTCTAATGAGCAAGAAAAGAAGTTTTTCATCAAGTTAATATTGACAAATGAAATTATTTTAAAATTCCACTGCATACACTGAATCTGGCTTTCCAATAATATCACATGTACAGTATGCATGCAGTAACAGTGCGGTACCAAGTGCATATTGTGCCTCCTGTGGAAAAAATAAAATTAACATTTAAATGTGGTATCTGTAAAGTGGAGAAAATGTGCATCTGTACTGGTAGTCAATACATGATGTTCTATAATACAGACAATTCTTATGAAAAAAAAGGGTGTTGGGCCCTCACTTTTTCATCGTAATAGGCAATTGCTCGATGTACCTGTTCATGATCAAAATATATAGGACAATAACTTCCGTACCACTAGTATTGTAATATTTAAATGGCTTTGCAAAATTGTCTCGCTAAACAGTCACTAAAATATCTAACAGCACAGTTGAAAATATAGAAAAACGACACTTCCAACATTTCCGTTAACCGACAAATAGAGAGTTTTCGCTGCATGACGCCCATTGATCTAGAACGAAAAATATGTGGTCTGTGTGCAAAATCGAGTTTATAGCAACAGCGAACTACTCCATGAGGGACCGAGGTCTGTGATAAAAATTACGTCCGTTGTATATGCCGCGCTAGTGAATCAGCAACTAATCAATGAGTTTTCTGGTGTACGTAGTTTATACTTATGCACTGCACTTCATTAATGTTATTGTTGTTGAGGTGACAGAAGATGAAACTTACGTGTGAACTTTCAAAAGCAAGATTTTGATTTAATAAAGGTTGGTAAATTGTTTTATGTTCTACATGTTTGTATGTACTTGATTAGAAATGCGGGCAGAACAGTGCTGCCATAATAACAACAAAATCAGGTTACATGTATCTTTACCACCTCTATCTCGTACCTGTAAATCTAATCTAAAAGTATTATTGTGAGATACAATGCACTGTACTGTACGCGTATGTAGTTTGTGGGTGTATGCAAGTAATGTGTTACAAGCCTCATTCATACATGTATACCATAATCATGATAATACCGCTATTACTACTGATGCACTTCAGTCAGAAAGTTTTCAGTGAACCTCTAATTACACTGTTCATATACACTGAAAAAGCTGTAATATTGCAGTGTTTTGGACAGCTGGGCTTTTTCCAAGTCCCTAGCAAAAGCAAACATGCTCTGGTGACATTTTCCGCTCAAGCCACATGAGCGGTGCGATAAGTGCACCGCCAGAGCGCGATGCACGAGGCACAACATTTATAGCTCTTTTGTGGACGCAGCTTATAAGATTTGCTCACCGTAATATTTCAGTGTTATTAGTAGGTATTGATCTGCAAAATAGCAACAAAATAAGCAGAAAAAAGGAGGAAACGTGTAAACCTTAAATAAGGTATATGAAGGGGAATCACTTGAATAATATTATTTGAGTGATTCCCCTTATACATGTATGCAGCTATAGCTATTGGTCATGCATCTGCAAAATTACTGCAAAAAATGTCGTGCTCATTTTGCAGACACAGTGAAACCTGTCTATAGTGGCCACCCAAGGAAAAAAATTGTGGCCTTTATAGGCAGGGGGCTGCTATAGACAGGTTCTTTAACACATGATTTCTCTCCGGGGGGTTTATTTTAGTGGCCACTATAGACAGGTTGGCTGCTATAGACAGGCTCTTTAACACATGATCTCTCTCCGGGGGAATTATTTTAGTGGCCACTATAGACAGGTTGGCTGCTATAGACAGGCTCTTTAACACATGATCTCTCTCCGGGGGAATTATTTTAGTGGCCACTATAGACAGGTTGGCTGCTATAGACAGGTTCTTTAACACATCTCTCTCCGGGGGAATTGTTTTAGTGACCACTATAGACAGGTTGGCTGCTATAGACAGGTGGCCTCTAAGACAGGTTTGACTGTACATGTAGGCGGTGTATGTGAACGGGGCTGCAGTGTTCAGCTGAGAGGAAGTGACAGAAATGGAGAGGAAATCATTCCTCACTGAGCACACTTTTGATCTCACTCACATCTCTCTGTCTAGCGTGTGATTATGACCTACCTGTACTATACTGCTTTCTACAATATATATTCCTATACTGCATGCCAACAATAACATGAATTCACAGGTGTATCAGAAAATGGTAATTCATATATACATTTGACAAAAGTTTTTTTTCAAATATGCAGTAAAATAAAAGTGTTTTTTTTCTTCAAAATTATTTAACATTTTTTTGTGATTGTTTCTCTATTTTTTTAAATTTCATACGTAGCCTATAGGTAGCTCCAAAACCAAAAAAAAAATGTCTAATCATTTCTGCTTTTGACATTTATAGAAATATGTATAGAAACACATGAAATTTTGACCCTTAAAATGAAATGTTATTCCCTTCATTGTGAAAATTACCGTATATTACATTACTGAACAAAAACAGATTATATAATCTACTATTACAAAATCATCAAGTGAACATTGGTCAATTCTATTTTTTTCTTGTGTTAACATCTAAACATGTTGTATTGAACATTTTGTTCGTGTTCATGTTTATTTTTTGGAATCAAAATTTGTTTGTTTTTTTTTACAAAGAAATTTTAGGCAAACACCCAGTAAAGGAAAGCATGCTCCATCCTGTAAATGAATGAAAAACAAGTCAGACTTGTTTTTGTCTAATTTGTTTTTCGTTCATTTACAGGATGGAGCACGCTATCTTTACTACTGGGTGTATGCCTAAAATTTCTTTGTAAATTGAAATTACCCCAGAAAGCCCTTTCACTAAAAATTTGTTTTGTTTTGTACACTAATATATATGCAAAACCAATAGCAGTCTTACTTCAAGTATTTAAAGGCACTGTTCCTTTAAAAAAAATATAAATGAAGCATTTAAAAAGTATGGGTGGACAAGTATCCAAGAGTATGGAATCACACGAGGAAATGTTTGTTTTCTTTTTCTTTCTTTATCAATTCATCTTGAACTTTTGTTCAGATGAGCAGTTAACTTGAGCTGATTTCTAACCTCGTGAAAGCACATGTCATCAAACAAAGGAGAAGTGAAGATTTCTTTATTTATTAGCATCCTTATCATCATTTAGTGGTCTTTATCTATCTTTCTGTCACACTTTGTATCATAAAATGTTAAATTTTGGAGGGGATTGGAGGAGCCATGAGTTGTAGTTCATTTCTCTATATTTCTATAAGAATCTTCACTTTTTTGGTTCAAATGAGCAGTTAGTTCCGGAAGAGAATACTTACATGTACCAACAGTTACATGTTGTATGGCAGATACAAAATTACTTGTAACTTCTTCCTGATTCCTTATTTTTTCTTCAGATGAGCGGTGAGTTCTGGTTGATCTCTGCGCCAGGGGAGAAGACCTGTCAGCAGACATGGGAGAGATTAAATGGCGCCACCGTGAGGTTCGATATGTCCATGAACTTTAAGTTCCCGATCCCCGATCTCAAGGTGGGCACTTTGGATACGCTGGTGGGCCTCTCAGATGAATTGGGGAAGCTGGATTCTTACGTGGATAAGTATGTTAGAAGTTTGATTCTTACATTGAGAGATGCGTTAAAATGTGTGAATCTAAAGTTGACTAGTGAATGTACATTTCAAGTTTGATTTTTATGTAACTTACAAAATCAAACAAAAGTTTGCTTGGTACATAGATGCCTATATTTTGAGTTCCATTCGTTCATTGGAAATAATCATCTCTCAACTAATGGCAACAACTACATGTCAGGGGAAAAATTAATTCAAAATTTTTTGGTGCTACTTTTTGAGCACTTTGGTCAATTTGGCTACAATTTTACATTGTGTCTATGGGAATTTTGGGGGCTCTTTTAACATTTACCAGGGTTCTTTTAAGCATTTCGGGGGCGAAATTGCCTGTAGCTCCCATATATTTTTCCCCCCTTCTACATGTACATATGTATTGCTCTATGTGAAGTGTAATACTTGCGTCGACAAGTACACTGGACGTCAAAAGTGCAATTTTTACGTTGACAATTACTCATTTATGCAGGATGACAATAAGAGGGTTCCCACAACCAGCCATATTGGAGAACAAAACAATAAAAAGCTGTGCATCAGACCATGAAAACAATGACTTTTCATGGTCTGATGCGCAGGTTTTTATTGTTTGTCCTCCAATATGGCTGGTTGTGGGAACCATGTATATTGTCATCATCTGGTTTTACATGTATCTGCCATATTTTGTCTGCCTGCCTTTGTGTTCATTCTAATACAGTGAAGCTACTTTTCCCACTTGTGATTATGTTCCTTTCCGTCAGTGTATGTGAATAATAATGTCAGTCTGTCAACATTAAATCTGTCTGTTTAATATTTTATTTGTGTGTGTTTGTCCATTTAGCATCACACACAAATTGGCTCACTATCTTGGTGACGTCCTCGAGGATCAGAAGGACTGCCTAGCAGAGAACCTCATGGCAAACAGGAGTAAGTTCCGGTTGATTGATCGTACAAATCTCCCTACAGCCGATATCAAGCGATACCACCTCGCAATATCTGATCGATTGCTCTTGGTACATATTCAATTTGCGCAATAACACACACAGAATCTGTAATTTCGACCCTCATAAACCTCGTAATATTGAAATGGAAGGGCTGTTACATGGACGCAGGACTTTAAAAAAATACCACCAATCACTCACGGCGATGTATTTGCCTACGTCAATATTGATTGTAGATGGACTAATGAAAGAATGAAAAGACACATGTGTGCAAGACGATGGCTATAGAATGTTTGTGCAGTGCTGTGTTCGTGAACCGGAAGTTCATATCCCAAGAATTAAAGGTAAAAAGATTAGAGCCTTTTTCATAAAACTCTACAATGACTGATAGAATGTTAGGTTGAAATTTTGACAATTTCTTGGCTATCTGTAAAAAGCACATTTCTAACTTCTTTTCAAATCTGTAAAAAGCACATTTTTAACTTCTTTTCAGATTTGTTTGTCATTGAAACTTAGTGAAGTAACCTTAACAAAAAACACTTGCTCCTGAAGCTCACATTTCGTGACTCTCTTGAGCAGTCTTCATGTATATGTTTGACTGCATAAGCCTGTTCATAGTTACATCATGGTCGGACACTCCACTGAATCAAGAACGACTAAGGATTTGATCACGAAGCTGTATAGGTGTGTTACTTCACACCGTGCCCATACCAACAAAAGAACCAGGTGCACATGGTGGAATGTTTTTTTACTACATGTACCTTTTCAGAGCTGAATCGCTGTTGTCATATCTGCATTATAATGGGTATAAACATGGTCCAGTATCTATGGAATTTCCATTTGACTCTGTGAGTATACATATACACACAATAGACCGTTTTCATAATGTACTCACAAGTTTCCCAGTAACTGCGTAGTACCATGTCATTGCATTCCCATGTATCTAGCCATTCAGATTCAATGGATGAAATGCAATTTGAATCAATTAGTTGTTGCTTTGGGGTTCCCACTAGTAACATATTGTTTGAACGACATGAAGGAAATACATGTATACATACATACCGAAAATGGTCTATTGGCCCGAGGTCATTCGTACCAGTAATAATCTGCTCATGCGCACATTGCAACTATAAACTTGCTTATTGGTGAGTCATCTCTTCTTTCTTTGTAGTGGATCTGGCAACATACGTCACAAGGTTTCAGTGGGATGTGGCCAAGTACCCTATCAAGCTGCCCCTCAAGAGCATTGCAGAGATCATCAGCAAGGTAGGAACTGGTTCTTTAGAGTTTTACCCTATTCTGAGTGGGGGGTGGAGGGTGGGGGGAGGGGTCACTGTGCCCCCCCCCCCCCCCCCCCCCCGACCCTTGTGCGAAATCCACAACCGTCACTGAACCACTGAACATCCTGATATACCTTTTCATGACTTTTGCCTTTGAAGTGTCTTGCAATTTTTGAGATAAGTTTGAAAAAAAAATTGGACGCTTCCTTCAGAGGTTTACGCAACATTATGTAATCACATATCAGACCAAAATCTGACCCAAAAGTGAGATTTTGCATAGGTTTGGGTACAATATATTGCTTTTTCTATACTGCTCTTTATCACTGTTAATTTTGCCATCTAGGCCTTCTGCTAGATCACAGTGTTCATGAAACTTATCAAAATACATATCTGCAGCAATAAATAATTCCCCCCCCCCCCCTCCAGTCAATACCTGCTCTCAAAAAGCCCAGTCTGAATAGGGTTAAACAAAGCGTCTTTTAGTGTTGTGGGGTAACATGCTGTTGGAACTTATTCTGTGTATAATGCATTCAGTTCCCTCTGAGCACCAGCCATCAAAACACTGATACATTTGGTCACATTGGTGTTCCAAAGGTAAGGACAGGGTTAACAAAATGTCACTTCACTAACTTGTATCGTGAGGGCAAGATGATAGGGCGTGTGATTAAATATTCTTAATTTCTTCCCACCCCTTCCCCACCTCTTTATTTTGCTTTTCTTGCCCTCTGCCTTTCTCTCTCTGTTTCTCTTTCTTGACCACCCTCTCTTCTGCTCAAGCTCCTTCTCTCTTTCTTTCTCGCACACCTCCCTCTGTCTCTTTCAATGTCAACTTTTCTCATCCCTCTCGCTATTTCACTGGATATGTCACCTTCTCTTTCTTTCTCTGTCACACCCACCTCTCCCCATCTCCCATTTCTGTCTCTGCCCCGCCCCCCCCCCCTCCTCATTCTCTCTCCCCTGTATCTCTCCCCCTCAACCTCTTCCAATTTTATCCCTATCTCTTTCTTGCTGTGTGGGCCACTGTATCTTTCTCCCTCTCTCCCTCTCTCCCTTTCTCCATCTCTATCTCCCCCCTCTCCCTCTCTCCCATTCTCCCTCTCTCCCTCTCTCCCCTCTCTCCCTCTCTCTCCCCTCTCTCCCTACCTCCATCTCTCCCCTCTCTCCCCCCCCTCTCCCTCCCCCTCTCCCCCTCCCTCTCCCCCTCCCCCTTCCATCTCTCTCCTTGCCCCACTGCAGCAAGTATCCCAGATGGATGGTGATCTCAAGACCAAGTCTCACGCCTACAACAGCATCAAGGGCAATCTTCAGAGTCTTGAGAGGAAAGCTACGTAAGTCGCATACAAAATCCTTCCCAATACGTCGCTGAATCCACGAACCGGCACATGCCCCGAAAATTGCGTCCGAAGTCGAAGTTGAGTTATTTTCAGATTTGTCACTCTCTGTCCATAGTCTTTCTGTCCATAGTCGCGCTAAACCGTACTTGCTTCCTACACGAAATGCCACTTCCTGGATTTTTCCTACGCTGAAGCAACATTTTCAAAAACGACACCTGCGTTTGAAGCGTTACTGTGTTAAGATTTGAACTTAATATAAGGAAGATTCGACACGGGAGGCGAGAGTAAATACTTGGCTTTCAATCTATGCTTGAATCATACAGCCTTACTTCACAACAAATGGCAATGAGCAGTTGAAAGACAGGTAAAATCTTTAAACGCGATTTACTCGAAATGTAATTTCGCGCATCTTCGGTCACGCGTGCCACTTCGTGAATTCAGCGACGAATAGACCTGTTCTCTCTCTCTCTCTCTGTCTCTCTCATTACTTGGAGAGGAAAGCTACGTAAGTCACATACAGAATCCATCCCAATAGACTTGGGCCTTGTATCACAAAGGGTGAGTTGCTATCTTTGGCAACTTTGCAATCGATTGTCAAGGTGCTATGGCTAGATAGGGTTAACCCTAGTCTGCCACTTGATCTGATAGAGGAATGCACAATATTTGATAATTGTCAACCTGTCTTTTTCCTGCCTACAGAGGGAGTCTTTTATCCAGGAATCTGGGCGACATTGTGAAGAAGGACGACTTCATCACAGAGTCGGAATACCTCACAACTCTCCTCGTTGTTGTTCAAAAGTAAGAGCACTTTGCATTTCTTTCTTAATGTGTTGTGCGCCATTGATGCAATTTTGGAGTTTTTACACGCAGAAACCGTGTGGAAGCAGTTAGTCTGACACACAAAGGGTTGATGTATATCTGCACCTCATCATGCTTGAGCAATGCATAAGATGTTACAATGGTACAATAATAACGTTTCTTGATGAACCCATAACCCGCTCCAATGAATAGCGCCCACTGCCACGCCGCTAATCCCCATTGTAACCGCCCTTTGCCAAGTTTATTTTGAGGCCTTTTCAGTTGCGCTTTGTTTTCTGTGTTGGCATTTTTGAGCCACAATATTTTGAAACTTGTACACTTTTACAAAAAACTTGTGCATACAATTTGAAGAGAAATTCATCATATTTATTTTGATACCAAAATTGTTCAGCAAAGTTACTTTATTAATATTTTTTTTTTATAAATTATCAATGAAAGTTGCACAGGGTTGATGGAGCAACTCTGTTTCTTGCGAGGAGGAGGCATATTGATGAAATGATATCAAATACAAAATGCTAAATTATGCGAGAAAAGCCAGACTGAGAGGTGTAGATGAAGACGAGTGGCTTAAAGCCTGGTGCACGCACAGCGTGTGTGAATCATTCAACAACAGTGCATTAAGCATGAACAATGACTGCTATTACGAATATTAGCATGCAGAAAGAAAGCAACGTGTATGGAGCACCATAACAGTTGCGCGCATATGGCTCTATGGCACTGCGAGAGTTAACTTGTGTGTGTCTGTGGTTGTACGACAGGGAAAAAATTAATTCAAAATTGTGGGGGCTCCTTTTTGAGCACATTGGCCATTTGGTTACAATTTTACATTGTGTCTTTTGGAATTTTGGGGGCTCTTTTAACAATTTTCAGGGCTCTTTTAAGCGTTTCTGTTCCGGGGCGAAATCGCCACCGAGCCGTCATGTATTTTTCCCCTGTTGTATTATTAGACATGCACTAAAGATATTACGTTGAAATAGAAGACTATCTGTATGGATTGTTTCTTCTAGAATGCAGTTAGCATGTGAAAGAATGATGGAGAGAGAGACACACACAAACGAAGTTCACAGAAAGAAAGTGAGAGGGATACTGAACCTCAGTAAATGATTTCTTTGACATTTTTTTTCCTATCTACCATAAATACCAGAAATGGCGTTATATTTCTTCCTAAACCATGCCTGTAATTTAGTTCAACTGACATGTAAGGCCACTTCGTACTGCAAACAGACTTGTCATTTACTGAACGTTATTACATGTTTTATTCATTGGTAGACTTTGTCATTGTCTTCATCAGGCAAGCACACACTACAGCTCAAAGGAATTGGCACGGGTAAAGGGAAAGGGAAGAAGCCACAGTTTTTAACCCGTGGTATACTTTGTCCATTTGAACTGGACAAATTATACCGCGGCTTAAAACTGCGGCTCCTTCCCTTCCTTCCCTTTCTTCCCTTTCCCTTTACCCATGCCAATTCCCTAGAGCTGTAGTGCACATATACACCAAGTTGGGTTATATTTTCTTATATACCATGTCAATGATCCAGTACTACCCATTTGACATATCCACTCCCTACTATAAATAGCCTAAGTGACTATGTGAACAAAATAATGAAAACAAAGCATTCATTGTTTTTTTTTCCCACGAGGTATATGTGCAGCAAGTGGAATTATATTGCTTCATAAAAAATGATTATTATTTAGTACAACTCACATTCAAGGTCACTTCCTTCTTCATAGAGAAGAAACAAAATCATTTTTTTCATTGTTATTATATATCAGAAAAGCAATTCTGAGTGGGGTTATTTTGTCTTATATAGCATGTCAATAATCCAGCACTTCTCACAAGAAAAATCCACTTACTACTCCAAACAGACTAGTGATACAGAACATCATCAATGTTTCTTTCATTGATTATTGTTATTCTCGCCACCAGGAATGCCTACAATGAGTGGAGTTACATTCTTTCATAATTCAGGTCTATTATTTACAGTGTAGTTCACTTGTATGCGAGGTCACTTACTACAGTACTACAATCAGATTTACGGAACCTGTTGAATGTTTTTGTTTTCATTGATTAATTTTTTTTCATGAATTGTTTTTTTTTTTCTACCAGGAATGCATACAATGATTGGAGCTATAAGTACGAAAAGTTGTCAGACATGGTTGTCCCGCGGTCTACAAGGTATGTCGATAATGATAATAATAATAACAATAACATTTTTATGCTTATGTAGCGCTTAATAACTAAATGATCTTGAAGTGTTTTACAATGACTAATACATGCTATTGTATATTTAAAAATATGATAACAATTTTGTTTACAATTACACACTAACACACTGAATTAAGACAATTATCCTTACACCCAAACTGTAAATTACAAAACTACACATGCTTATAAATATTGAAAAATTGTTATTACATTTGAGAATTGAACAGATTTGTAGAAGTGATTTGAAGTAATCTATACAAGATGCAGCTCTAATGTTGAGCGGTAGGTGTTCCATAGTTGAGGTGTAGCCATGGAGAAGGATCTACTTCCATACATGTAGTTATGGGTAAGGATTTTGGGATTTTGGAGGAGATGCTGGTCGGATGAGCGAAGAGCGTTGGATGGTTGGCAGGGTAGAATCATGTCCTTGACATAAGCTGGGGCGTTATCATGTAGTGCTTTATATATGCTCATTACTGAGTCTATGTATTCATGGGCTGGCTTTATTCCACTAAGATTCTAAATGAATTCAGCCACATGTGAGGGAATGCCTTGTCTTTAAAATACTCTTTTCAGTCTTTCATATTGTCAATGGAACTTCCCCCCTTTATAAAAAAATCTTTGATTCACAACTACCAACCCTCACGAACGTTAAGATCCTCCCCACGTGGTCTTTTGCAAGTTCCTGTTTCAAAGGAATCATGGGGAGAATGGGCCTTTGATCACGCCTTGCCAACCCTGTGGAATTCTCTTCCACAGAGTTTGAAAACCCTGACGTCAGTGACCACCTTCACTGCAACCTAGATACATACCTGTATAATGGTGTTTTTTGACATACAACCATATATGTTTTAAGTTGTATAGTTTATACATGTAATGTATTTGTTTTTTGCTTTCTCTTTAATTTGCCCTGAAGCACCTTGAGCATCTAATTAAGATGGAAAGTGCACTATATAAATTCTACACTGTATATATGTATTGTTATTATTATTATCATGATTATCCCTTGGGTTACTGCAGTTCCATAGCAAATGTTGACATCCATAATGGACCAGGGTTCAAGGAGCCAAAATATCTTTTTTGTTTGTCAGTCTTTAAAAGAAATCTTTCCCCCACCGTAGGCAATTTATCTGACTGAGATAAACTAGATTTGACGATTTTGCTGGCCTCACCACCAATGTTTTAAATTTGCAGCTTTCTTGATGCAGCAAAATCCAAACTAGCCAATACAAAATCGAGATTTCAGTGAAAGGGCTTTCTGAGGTAATTTCAATTGACAAAAAATGTCAAGGCATACACCATGTAGTAAGGATGGTATGCTCCTTCCCTTTAAATTAATTCCTGTAAATGAATTCATTCATTTACAGGATGGAGCACGCTATCCTTACTACTGGGTGTATGCCTTCAACTTCTTTGTAAATTTATACAAAATCTGCCAAGCGATATTTTTCATTGTTAATGTCTACGTTTGGAAACGGGTGATTTTCTGCTTTATTTTGAATTTTTGTTTCTGCCCTTTTCTCTGCAACAAATGCTACAAATATCTAGTTTTGTTTTGTCTCTCTCGTCTTAATCTTACTCAGAGAGGGATAGTTTTCCTCTTGCTTTTCATCCACTGCATTTGATCTTCTTCCTCATCTCTCCATCATTTGTTTACTTTCTTCTCTCTCTCAATCTTACTTAGAGAGGGATAAGTTCCTCTTGCTTTTCATCCACTGCATTTGATCTTCTTTCTTCTCTCTCTCTATCATTAGTTTTCTTTCATCTCTCTCATCTCCATCTTACTTAGAGAGGGATAGTTTTCCTCTTGCTTTTCATCCACTATATTTGATCTTCTTCCTCATCTCTCCATCATTTGTTTACTTCCTTCTCTCTCTCAATCTTACTTAGAGAGGGATAGTTTTCCTCTTGCTTTCCATCCACTGTATTTTATCTTTTTCCTCATCTCTCCATCATTAGTTTTCTTTATTCTTTCTTGTCTCAATCTTACTTAGAGAGGGATAGTTTTCCTCTTGCTTTTCATCCGTTGTATTTGATCTCCTTTCTTCTCTCTCTCCATCATTAGTTTTCTTTCTTTCTCATCTCGATCTTACTTAGAGAGGGATAGTTTTCCTCTTGCTTTTCATCCACTATATCTCACCTTCTTTTTTTCTCTCTCTCCATCATTAGTTTTCACTCATCTCTTTCATCTCAATCCTACTTAGAGAGGGATAGTTTTCTTCTTGCTTTTCATCCACTTTATTCTTTCTTCTCTGTCTCCAGCAGTTTTCTTTCATCTCTCTCATCTCAATTTTACTTAGAGAGGGATAGTTTTCCTCTTGCTTTTCATCCGCTGTATTTTATCTTCTGTCTCTCTGTCAGGATGATCTATGAGGACGGAGACCACGGTCTGTACAGTGTGACGTTATTCAAGAAGGTTGTGGACGAATACAAACTACATGCTAGAGAGAACAAGTAAGAACAGGAGAAGCCGAGTTGGGAGATTTGTATTAGCGTGGTCGGCTTGTTCACACAATTGCCCAGAGATTGGAGGAGGAATTATTAAAGGGTTACTAAATAAGAAAAATAAGTTCCCACTAATCTATCTAAAATTATCCTCTAAAAACGAATTTCACATTTGTTTGCCGCAATAAAGTCTCATTTTGACGAGAATTTGAAAAAAATGCACGCGTCCAGTGATGTCAGAGAAGTCAAAATTCCATAGCTTGTACGGAAGTCAACAATAGACCATTTTCGTAATGTATTCACATTCCCCCTAACTGCGTAGTAACGCGTTATTGCATTCACCTGTATCTAGTCATTCAGATTCAATGGATGGAATGTACTTTGAATCTTTTAGTTGTTGCTACTCGGACATACCTCGGACAAACTTTGGGGTTCCCATTGGTAAGTAAACTTATTGTTTGAACGGCATGAATAAAATATTTTATTCACGCTGTTGGCATTTATGGCATTTTGACTTCTCTGACGTCACTGGAGGCGTGTGTTTTTTCAAATTTTCGTCAAAATGAGACTTTATTGTGGTAAGCGAATGTGAAATTCGTTTTTAGTCGATGATTTTGCATAGATTAGTGGGAACTTATTTTTCTCATTGATTAACACTTTAAATGGGTATGCAACTGAGCTTTTGTGGCATGATATCATTTCTAGAGGGCGCTGCCCCACCCTGAAGATGTGCAAAACTGTGTTAGTGGCGATCTTGTGTTAAGTTGCAAATCGACATGTTCTGGAGTGTGGCCCGGCTCAGGTAACACTTGTCGCAAATCGAGGTGTCCCTGAGTGTGGTCTAGCTCTGTTAACATTCAGGAATCTTTGTACTTGAGAAGCTTCCTCTCGTGAGCCCTCTGCATATTTCCTTCGTCGGGAACGAGCAAATAACAATATCTGGTCGTAATGTCGTAGCCAGGATTTCCTCTGGGAACACCAACTTCTTTTCCAAGTCTCCAACTATTTTCCAGTTGCAGTTCCTTAAAACGAAGTTGGAAATGGTTTTGCGATTGTTCCGCTGCTTTGGCTTGTCACCCTCTCTTACAAAATCAATCTGGGGAAAACGAATTGGTTGATCTCGTCCCTTGTTGTGAGCTGTCAAGTGAGCTTTAATAGCATTTGATAACACACCGAGCACACGATTATGTCTCCAGGCGTATCTACCTTGTATATATATATATATATATATTTTTATTTTTTTTCCAATCTGTTTCTCATATATTTGTTTGTCTTGTTAAAGTCAATTAATTATTCTCCATTTAAATGATTTTTAGGGGGATGAAAAGTAACTGTCGTCCATATTTCTGTGATATTTTCCCTTTCTAGGTTTATGGTCCGAGAGTTCACCTACAATGAGGAGGAGCTGAATGCAGGCAAGAATGAACTCAACAAGCTGGCAGCAGACAAGAAGAGGCAATATGTAAGTTGTCACTGCATTTAATTTTAAATGGTTGGAGTCTCTGATGATGTGGTGGACTGTCAGAGAATTTATAGATGGCCTTAAATGCACTGTAACACTAGCGTTTGATTACAGACTGCTGCAGCTTTTTGTATGTGAATGGTAGGTACAGGTGTTTTTTGGTTTGCCTCTTCTCTCTTCATTTCTCTCTCTCTTTCTGCCTCTCTCTTTCTCTCACTTCCTTTCTCCCTTTCTCTTTCCCTCTTTTTCTGCCTCTATCCTCTCTCCTCTTTCTGTCTCTCTCTGCCTCTCTCATCTTTTCTCTGCCCTTCTCTTTCCCTCTGTGTGTCTCCCTCTCCCTCTCTCTCCCCCCTCTCTGCCTCTCTCCTCTTTTCTCTCTCTCTCTCTCTCTCTCTCTCCCCCTCTCTCTCTCTCCCTCCCACGTCTTTCTCTCCCTCCCTCCTCTCTCTCTCTCTCTCTCTCTCTCACTCTCTATCTCTCTCTCTCACTCTCTATCTCTCTCTCTCTATCTCTCTCTCTCTCTCTCTCTCTCTCTCTCTCTGTCACTCTCCGTCTTCCATGCTCTTTTTCTCTCCCTCCCAAATAGCAGCAGGAAAACAAAGATGTTGCTTTTATACGAAACATTAAAACAACTTCAAGAAATCACAATACTGGCAAATACCATGATGGTTCATTGATCTTGTAAAGCAAGCACATGCGCGTGTCGCGATGGTGTGATTGGACCACTACTAAGGATATTTAGATTTACACAGAGTTAATTCATATATGCAAGTTTGTAGAAGTGCGTTGGTGCATCAATTACCCACATGCTTACACTTCAAATATAAACAAACATTGCAATCTCTCTTTCTCCCTACCTCCCAGGGTCCCTTGGTGAGATGGCTCAAGATCAACTTCAGTGAGGCATTCCAGGCCTGGGTTCACGTCAAAGCCCTCAGAGTCTTTGTTGAATCAGTTCTAAGGTAAGACAAAATTATTAAAAAAAAACACTTCAAGGGATAGTTCATTCTGAAGATGAGTTGTTTTCAATAAAAGCGGATATATGAAAGAAACATATTAGTGAAGGCCTGACGAATATCCGTCAAAGGGTAAGAAAGTTGTGATCTTTTGAAATTATAATTTTGTGACATCATGTGGATGGTGTTCTTCCATATGTTGTGTGCTGTAGCTGTAGGATTCCATAAATTGTTCCTTTTCTGTATTTGATGAAAGAATAATTTATTTTTCAAAGAGGTATGTTTGTAAAAACGTCTTTCTAATGATGATTAAATGCACAGGTAAATTTATGAATATCCTTATGAAATAATGGACATTTTCGACAAAAAATTGTACACAATATATGGGAGAGCCCCTCGCATGTCGCAAATCAAAATTTGAAAAGGTCGTAACTTTTTTGTTGTTTGACAGATGTTCATAAAACCTTCACTGATATTAATGTTTCTCTCATGTGTCTTTTTTATTGAAACCAATTTACTTTCAGGGTAAACTATCCCTTTAAATGACAAGCAGAATTTGAAATTGCAATAATGGCAGATTGTTCCTGCAATGCTTACGGCCTGTAATCTAGCTCTTATCTTTAACCCTATTAAGGCTGGGGGAAGGGCCATTATTATCCCCCCCCCCCCCATACCTCAACATTGTACGTTATGAAGTGCTTTTTGGTTCGCCTCTTCTCTCTCCGTTTCCCTCTCTCTTTCCGCCTCTCTCTTTGTCTCAATACCTTTCTCCCTTTCTCTTTCTCTTCCTCTCTGCCCTCTCTCCTCTTTTCTCTCTCTCCTCCTCTCTCTCTCCTCCTCTCCCTCTCTCTCCCTTCCCCCCCCCCCACTCTATCTTTCTCTCTCTCTCCCTCTCCCTCCCTGTCATGTATGTAGCTGAGTGCAACTTTTGAGACAAAAATCGCAACAAGGCGCTATACCATTGCTATGCTGCAACATTGTGTAAGGCAATGTCATCCCAATTTAGGCTTATTTTCTTGATTTTGTGCCCAAACTCCCCAAAAGTGGAAAACTTCAAATAGCCTGACCTATTCAGGGCTGATACAGATTTGACCTAAGTACCATTCATGGAACGATACCTCATTTTACTTTTTTTTTA
>OZ022596.1:7916207-8100101 GCA_963669155.1 Arbacia lixula | reverse complement strand
CACCCCCTCCCTCTCACCCTCCCTCTCCCCTTCCCCTCCTCCTTCCCCTCCCCCTTCCCTTTTTCTCACCTCTCCCCTCCCCTCCTCTCCCAGGCGGTGGATGTACCAGGACTGATGTTTGCAAACACAGAGTACTACCCCTACGTCTTCTACCCCATCCAGATCAACTTCTGCGACTGAGGAGCTATCGCCCTCCTTTCTCCGTCTTCACTTTCTTTCCTCAAAACCATTCCAAATTTAATATCTGTCTTGACAGCAAATTCCTCCCTCCCTCACCCTAATGATAAGTTGGTGTCAATAAAGACATCAAATCATCATGTGCCATGTGTGAAACTCTGGACCTCTTTGATTATGTCTGCAAACGAGATACATCTCCTGTAAATTGAGGCAAGTGTGAGGAAAACTGGAAGTGACAACCACATCTCTTTATCTGTTTTAGCTCATTTTCTGCCAGCATTTGACATCACAGCAGAGTGGCCAATTTGAGGAGTGCATTATAAGTCAATGATTTATTGTTTGTTTGTTGAGGGTTGGTTGGTTATCCCGAGACTTCCACTGATCTGCTTATGAAATTTGTGTGCATCATTTTGAAAGCAGCCATTTTTCAGGGGGAAATACCTCTTTTGGGTGATCTAAAATCATGAACCCTCCCACTAACACAGATGCATTACATGTGTGATAAGTCAATGGGCTTTGCTTGGCCTAGCTCTGAGAGATATGAAGAATTAAACTGTGATAAGTTGATTTGAATGCCCAACACATCGTGAATAGTTGATTACTTCACTTTGCCAGTTTATGCATGTATGTACATGTACTGTGACTGTGATTCCTTTCAAAGATGGACACGCAATATTTCTCAAAATCTTGACAAATGGAAATGTCTGGAGGTCAATGATACATACAAAGAAGAACATGAATTATCAGTTACCTTAAAATGTCTGTACGGGTGTACATGTGGATTTTATTTTGCTTTTTGGTGTGTGGAGAGGTACTATAGGTCTTAGACAATGTGTACAACTCATCATGTTAATGAGAAGGTGGAGTAGGAATAGGATCCTAATGCTGGGGGGGGGGGGTGTGGAGGGAGTTAAGAAATCCCCCCCCCCCCTCCCCCTCCTCATCCCGTGCCCACACTGTATAGGCAAATACACATTTCCCTTATCTTTTCTACTTTTATTCTTTACATGGACTTTTCTTGTTTAGGGAAGAGGGGAAGGGGTGGGGGAGGGAGGGGGGGGGGGGGAGAGGGGAGCTGGGTGATATTATTAGCAGTAGACTCCCCACCTAAGATATAGTGGCATTAAGTCAACATCACTTTTTTCTCTCTCTTTTTGTTCTCTTATGGTGCTTTGATTCCAAATCACAATGGTAATGTATATGTAGAGAGTATGACATGATCAAGCAATTTTGCAATAATTTACTTGTCTTGTATCTCTGTCATCAAAATGTGCCCCTTATTTTGTTTTCCTTTTCAGTGATACATGTATTATTGCCTCTGTGACATGGCATATGGGTTTGGTTGGGG
This sequence comes from Arbacia lixula, assembly GCA_963669155.1. Classification (NCBI taxonomy): domain Eukaryota; kingdom Metazoa; phylum Echinodermata; class Echinoidea; order Arbacioida; family Arbaciidae; genus Arbacia; species Arbacia lixula. Next base: position 8,098,576 of record OZ022596.1, on the reverse strand, counting down.
ATGTATGTGTTCATTGCAACTATTGTATGTGTTAGCTTAAAGACTTGATGGAAAATTAATTTTCCCCTCATTTTTTAAATGTTTATTCTCTCTCTCTCTCTCTCTCTCTCTCTCTCTCTCTCCTCACACTCTCTCTCTCTCTCTCTCTTTCTCACTGTCTATTCCCCGATTCTTCTTTACATCTCATGTTTTGAAGAAGAACTTGAGGGTGATTAGTGTGTTGCAAAATGACAATGGCCAATCAACATCATTGTTGCATCCGCTTTTTATTAAAAAGACTGACCAGTAACCAATCAGAAGTTGTCGTTGAAATGTGGGATTGATCACAAACCTTTATGTTACGGTGCCCAGACCTGTTTATTGAAGAGTTTGTTTCAGGAATGCTAACCTGGAACTGTGGCTCTTTGCGTAGTATTATTGAAAGTCAGGTTCTGTCAATATTGAACTGGTCTTCTTACGTGAGGTATGGGTGTAACCATTCACGACTCAAGATTCAAGATTCTAGTACTATAACTGCTGCAACCAGACCTGTTCATTGAAGAGTTTGTTTCAGGAATACTAACTTGGAACCCTGGCTCTGTGCGTAGTATTGTTGGAAGTCAGGTTCTGTCAATATTAAACTGGTCTTCTTACATTAGGTATGGGTGTAACCATTCACGATTCAAGATTCAGGATTTAAGTTTCAACCTTCAACATTGTAACACCATAACCGTTCTTGCTTATGTACTGGTTGTTATCATACTACCCCAGATCCCACAACATCTTGTACGTTCCTTCTCTTTTGTATTTTCTGTCTAACATTTTGGTGATAGATGAATTTGTAGGTCAAATTTAACTGAATAAGCCAACGAGGCATTTCGTGCAGTAGTAATACATCTAAAGACCATAGAAATGGACTGTGTGCGGCCGACAGAGTTAAACGGATTTGATTCAAGTAGTCTATATGTATATGAATTGCGGTCGCAGTTTTAAGACATGCGAGGGATCATATGATAATGAATGTTTTATGTAGAAAAGATTCAGAATTTGAGATGGATTCATTATCATGTTTTAGGAATGCGAGGGATACGATTATAAAGTTTTATGTAGAAAAGAGTCAAAATGAATTTATCTTATTTTAGGTACTGGTACTAAATGTGGTGAAAATGTACATGTGAATGACCACTGTATGTTGATATGTGACAGAGGTATACTTGCAATATATATATATGTTAACATTAAATATGTTGTACTATTGAAATATATTCAGAAAAACGGTATTGTTCTGTTAGTTATTGTGTAGTCTGTGGCAAAGATGACGTATATTTATACAGGAACGTTGGCCACTGTGTGTATACACTGTATATCTGTATGTTAGTGGGTGATCATGTGTTTGTTTGTATGGAGGGATTCACGTTTATGTATGTGTGGGGAGGGGGGAAGGGTAGGAGGTGAATATATGTGTGTGGATGGGTGTATGTGTTTGTGGATGAATGTTAGTGTTTATGTGTGTTTGTGTGTGTGTGTGTATGTGTTTGTGGATGAATGTTGGTGTTTGTGTGTGCGTGTATGTGTGTGTATATATGTGTTTGTGGATGAATGTTGGTGTTTGTGTGTGTGTGTAGGTGTTTGTGGATGAATGTTCTGTTTTGTGTGTGTGTGCTCTTCGGTAAATGTGTACGTAGGGGGTGGGGGAGCACGTTAGGACGTCGATCTCTTCACTGTCTACCCTCTAATACACGCTTGGAATTCACAAAATATTCAAAAGAATATATTTATATATATCACGTATTGCATATTATATTGTATATGCCATCTCCATAATGGATTCAAAGTCATTGCAACTTACTTTCCACCTATGCTGTGACACCTGTATCTAGTGATTAAGTTGCAAACGTTGACTGCGATCGCCGACTGCAATCGATTGCAATCAAATACAGTCAACTCTATTATATGCCTACACATTGATATAAATCATAAAATGGGACAAAGGGTGTAGCCAATCAGATGCGCTCTAATGGGTCACGTGCACGCCCTTACACACATTTATTACAATCGATTATAGTCGATTTGGAAGTGGTTCTGGACTACATCCACACTAAATGTTATATACGCATCGTATAAATCAATCAACTAATAAAATCGACTGCAAAAATCACACAAATTTGACATTTTTCCTTTAAAAATGAGCTTGTACTAATTTATTTTTATTTCCAATATTTCTGGCCAATAATCAAGGTACATTCACATGGAAGTTATTTCCCGCCGGCCACTCCCCATTTCTAATGTGCCGCCGGAAATACCCACAGACATACCCACATTCAGAAACGTGTAAATGGCAAGGAACGAGGTGTTGACCAAAAACGTTTGACACATTATGACAGTAGTTGAAAATAAGTTACGACTAGAAGCAAGTTAAAATTTACACATCATAATAGTCAAAGGATATCAGCGCATCATGAATTATCTAAGACACTGTGATGGCAGATAACAAGTCTGATGTACAACGGGCATTGTTGTCGTCTGAATAAGTTATAAGATACACACACGTGTTTAAATTTGTATATAAAATGTGAAAACTATTTCTTTTATTTTTAAAAAATCAATACGGCCCAAAATACATTCACCAGAGCCCCGTAACATAAAGGTTTGCGATCAATTGCAAATTTCAAAGACGAATTCTGATTAGTAACTAGTCAGTCTTTTGAACAACAAGCGAATGCAACAATGATGTTTATTGCTGGCCATTGCCACTTTGCGATTGATTGCAAAAGTTTTTGTTACGGGGGCCAGATCATGGTACTGCAATTCACGTTGAGAATAGATCAGCCCTACCTCCCTCCTTCCCCGACACTCTTAAGTTTTTCTAAGACAGGCACTCATAGGGAGGGGCGTCATGCATGGTTTCACCACGTGACATCACTGTAATCCTCACGTGATTGAAAGAGTAAAGATATTGGCATCGGAAACGCTTACAGCGAACAAAACTAAAATGAAAGAAATGTACGTGAATATAAGAAATAGAAAAATAGACAGAAGAAGGCTCGCGAGAACTATAGAGGAATTCTGAACGAAACTTAAGTCCATAATTGCAGGCCTATTACCTGGGTAAGTGCATTGAACGCCGTTTTTTTTTTTAGGTTACTTTCCTGAAGAGAAATTGAAATTGGAAAAATATTCGTAACGTTTCGGAGACAAAAATACGTTTAAATGTGATAAGATAAAGATGAGCAAGAGAGAATTACAGAAGGAGAAGAGAAAAATAAATAGATAGATAGAGAGAGAGAGACAGAGAGAGAGATAGATGGAGATAGATAGATAGAGAGAGAGAGAGAGAGAGAGAGAGGGGGGGGGGAGGGAGGGAGGGAGGGAGTGAGATGGACAGAGAGAGAGAGGGTGGAAGGAGAGAGAGAGGGGAGAGAGAGAAAGGAGGAGAGAGGGGGAGAAGGAGAGAGACATGGGAGAGAGAGGGAGAGAGGGGGAAGAGAGGTAGGGGGGGGGGGGGAGAGAAAGGGAAAGAGAGGGAGGGGGGGGGGGAGAAGGGGGCGGTAGGCATACATCACAATGAGTCCTACATAATATCATTAGAATAAACATCGGTTGAAATACAATATTACACATTTATAAAAATCGTTTGTATCGTATTTACCCTGTTGCATGTCACACTTACCTTTAAATAAGCCCAAAATGTACAAAAATAATTGGCAACAATATCAATATTACATGTCATTAAGATTTGGATAGGCTTATTAGCACACGCAATATTTACTAAATACTTCGGCTTTCGCATTTACCCTGTAAAATTTTCTTTTAAATAAACTGAAAGTCACAATATTTTACACATAAATATGCATGTTGTCAACGCGGTTATTTTGGATATTTTCTTTGTGTCGCCGTTACCATGGTTACATTCCATAGTGATTTGAACGCTCATTATGGCAGACTATCAAGCCTTACTCCTTGGTTAACTGTTTGCCACAACATGTGCATCTATCCACAAGCAATACACACCAACCCCATAGAGCTGCAGTTTATCTGGCACCAACAGGGTTGAAAATGATTAATTTAATGTAGACCTGGGCCCCGTAACATAAAAAGTTTGCGATCAATCGCAAAATGGCAAAGGCCAATCAACATCATTGTTGCATGCGCGTTTTGTTCAAAAGACTGACCGCTAACCAATCAGAATCCGTCTTTCAAATTTGCGATTGATCGCAAACCTTTATGTTACGGGACCCTGGTTAGGAAACAGTTGTTTTGTATCAAAAGTGAAATCATTACAGAGAGTAGCAGCGAAACAAAGATTATATCATGTAATGTCTTCCCGCAAAACATCCAGTTCTTTGAATAAACTACTAGGTATTAAAAAAAAAAAAACTTTTGATATTTTTGATAAATAATCAATAATCAGTTTCTACACATATCAAGCTGAAATTTACACTTGACAAGGGATTTCAATTTGTTTTGTGACATTTCATCGATTGCTTTCCTTGTAGTACTTCCTGGAATATTCAATGAGATTTTCACTTTTGGACAAATTTGAATCTTTGAAATGTTTGTGCATGAGATAACTAACTCAGAACACAAAAATGACCATTGGGTATCACAGCTATTAATTCACAAGCAACTGCCATCTCAGTGTCATGAATAATGCATGATGCTTCTGGAAGAAAAGAAGTTGTCGGTTGGCATGTGTGATGCACAATGACCATTGTGTTCCGAATTAATCATCTAGTTCACAATTTTTAGATTCAAAGTTGTCTAAAAAGGACAATTCCATGAATTATTCCATGGATTAACACAACCAAACTAATTAATGAAATGTCACAAAAACTGCTCCTTCATTTTTCAAAAGTGTTCAAGGTTTTTTTAACACCTAGTATTACTTGCGTCGTTTTACATACCCTGTTACCTGCTCGTCATTTGAAAAAAAAAAGGTATCAGCACACGCGATGTACATGCAACGGTTGGAATTTGAATTTATCCTTGACCCTGTTTCATTTTTCATTTGCTTTTGAAATAAGTGTCTTTAGGATTTTTCTACTTTGAGACTCTACTCCTGCATCAGCTCTTTAAGCACCATTGAGGCATTTTCCCCATGGGAATACACATTATTACCATAAGGCAGTATGGAGTCTGGCAGAGAAGGAGTCAAACTGATATGATATGAACTTGATGAGCATGGTATTAAAAATGACACAATGTACCAAAAACGAATTTTTTTTTTACATTAACATCACTCTCTTTCTCTCTCTCTCACTCTCTCTCTCTCTCTCTCTCTCTCTCTCCCTCTCTCCCCCCCTCTCTCTCTCTATCTCTCTTTCTCTCTCTCGATTTACGTATTCCTTCTCATTTTCTCTCTCCCTCTTTCTGCCTGTTTGTCCATCTCTCCCTTTATGCTGATCTATGGAAAATTGCCGCCTCTGAACAGCTTCATGATAACTATCCATCGGCCTTTTCTGTTTCCGAACCAATCATTAGATATTCATGTATCATATCAAAATACGTCTTATATGAGGAGATGAGTTTATAATTTGTTGAAAAACAAAGTGACTCTTAATAACGAGTTGATACTGCCCATACCACATGTGATGCGTTCATTAATATCATATATATCACCCTAGCCAAATTGAATAGTAGCACAAAGCAAGTTAACACAAAATGAATACGAATATTAATGCTTAGTACTGAATGATAACAAGTGATAATTGAAGTCATTTTGTTGCGAAAGACGTCTAGCCTCCGAAGGCACATGTCTTTCAGGAACTGTTCCGCTCAATGTTGGTTTATCATTGCTCACGGATATCCGCTGCACGACAACGTTGGCCTACGCGAAGAGTACAATTTTGCTTCTCCGAACGCGTCCGATCAAGTTTCACGACCTCTCGGTATTGTTGGGCAGTCACTGATCATTCGACACACAAATGTGCTCACGTCTCGGTTTTTCTACCCCGGCAAAGAGTTGAGTTAAACCTACCCCTATAGGCCTACGAGGTGGTCATTATACCGGTAGGTTACGGCCAGCATTGGCTATGGAATCATGCATCATCAGGCAAACCTTCGGCCTACTCGACCAACTTCCGAAGATATCCGACCAATGCACGAATGAAAAGACCACGAGAGGGCGCTTCGTGCTCTTCGAAAAATGACGAACCACTCTCTTTAAACCGTAACATCACAATCGCACCCAGAGCTTACTGGTTATAAGCCGACCAAAAAAGCACAGTTCATACAGGGTTAAACCTTTCTAAAATAAACACGTTCGTCGTCTAGCTGAAAGCCAATTTGCATGAAAGCACTATAAATATCATTAATTTTGGTTAATAATTGATCAAAGTTTCTCGCGATTTCTCACGATTTCTCGCCATTCATCACGAATAAGGTACAAGTATTTCGTGAATGTCTACGGAAATGTTTGTGAAGAGTGGAGTGAGGGTGATGATGGGTTGCGGATACCGGAGATTAGTTAATCCATCCTCCTCTAATCTCTTCTCGTAAGTCGACAGTAGAGAGAACCTACAAAGATTGAACAAAAACGGAATAGACTGTATTAATTAATGGTTATGGTTAGTAAAATACAGTTATAACGAGACACCCGGGCCCTAGCAAAGTACCTCGTTATAAACAAATCGTTTTATCCTAAATATTGCACACATACAATTGCACATGACATTTCGTGAATTGTAGTTGTAAAGTTTATCCCCCCAAAACCTGGATCTATACATTTACTTCTTTAAATATTCACACATTTTATTAGAAAAATTATATATATTTGTTCATCTTAGGAGAAACCTCTATTGTAAAGCAAAATTGAAACGAATAGCTGTGTAGAAAGCAGGAAAAGAAACGAATGTAGACTTACCAATAGTTACCTGTACCAGTGTACTGGATTTATACGCTTTTGGAATGAATTTCTTCAAATATTCCTTAGCTCATAATTGTAAATAGCGCCATCCTCTGACTGTTAATCCAGGTGGGTGTTTCACCAAACTGTTCTTAAACTAAGATCATTTTTTTGTTATGAACACGTGACTTTTTTTGTGCTAAATCAGAATTCCCAATTTGTTTCTGTTTTAACATACTGGGAGATAATTTCCAACAATCTTAATCAAATTTGACAAATAATAAACTTTGTATTCAGATAATTGTTAACAACAAGAATTTTTATTTATTAGGATCAGATTTCAAATTTCAGAGAGGATGGGAATCAAATTCTATCAGAATCTGATTTAACACAAGAAATGGTCACGAGTTGTGCGAAAAGTTGTTCTTAGCTTAAGAACAGCTTGGTGTAACAACCCCCTGGCAGTTTATAGATTCTTACCGCTCTTCCAGCGCAGGGGCACTGTGGTGATGCGCCATGATGACGTCATAAAGGGCAGTGTGTCCCTTGTTTCTATGGAGCCTAAATTGCTTTGTTTTTAGCCGGCCCGCTATGTCGTCATCTTCTCCACCCCACCCCCAGTAGACGTTCGGGAAGCCGTTGATTCTCTCGATCTGTCCTCGGCTGATCCCGGTCACGGCGCCGAAGAACTCCTTGTACAGAAGTCTACGAGGAGGGGTTTGGAAAGATGATCGATTATTAAAGAGACCGTTCACCCTAAAGATAAAAGTTCGTTTCAAAAAATGAAAAAAAAAATATTAGTGAAGGTTTAACTAAAACAGGCCAAAGTTAAAGAAAGTTATTAGAGGCTAAGAGGTGAGGAAGGAATTATAGAGGAAGACAATGTTACCCCTTTATGTGACACAAGAATCTTCTTTCAAAATTCGCACACATTCCTATGAGCAGTAGTTTATCTGACACACGGGGGTTGAGGATTCAAAGGAGAGTAGTGAATTGATTAGAGACGGTGAGGGGATAGTGGATGAGAGACGGGAGAGAGAGACAGAGAGAGAGACAGAGAGACAGAGAGAAAGAAAGAGATATATAGATAGAGAGAGAGAGAGAGAGAGAGAGAGAGAGGGAGAGAAAGAGAGAGAGAGGGAGAGAGAAAGAGAGAGAGTGGGGTGAGAGAGAGGATAAAAGAGAGAGAGAGAGAGAGAGAGAGAGAAGAGGATGAGAGAGAGAGGGGGGATAGAGAGACAGAGAAAGAGAGAGAGGGGACGAGAGAGAGAGAGAGAGAAAGAGAGAGGATGGGAGAGAGAGAGAGAGAGAGAGAGAGAGAGAGAGAGAGAGAGAGTGAGAGAGGAATAGAGAGAAAGAACGAGGGAACGGGGGGGGGGGGGGGAGAAATGAGAGAGAAAGGGAGAGAGAGAGAGAGAGAGAGAGAGAGAGAGAGAGAGGTTAACCTATGGGAGCATCATACCGCGTATATCTGAGAGACGGAGTTAACCGACACACATACAAGCTGACTAACGTACTGAATTATACTGAATTAAACAAAATGAGTCATATCTTACTCATAGTTCCACCGGTTGGCCCCGCTCAGTAGTAACTTGGGCATGTCGACACAACCGTAGTAGTTCCTATCGTTGATGGGGAGGTGGTCGACGTCGTGTAGGATGTAGCAGTCCCAGGAAGTAAACTTGAGCGACTCGATGAACCCCACGTTCATCAGCATAGCTCGATTGAACATCAACCGGTTGCCCTGGGCAACAAAGAAAACATGACGACAACATCCTTGCTAAACTTGTACAACCACCATGACCACAGCACGTGCAATGATTAAGAAAAATATCATCTTGCTATATAACCTCGCAGTGCTTTGTACATTAACCATGTGTGTGTCGCATGTGACTTTTTTCACAGATAATATGCCTAATTCTAATAGAGCAGCATTTTATCTGGCCCACAAAGAGTTAGTCTGTACAGAAAAGTATTTCGCCATTCCATTTTCTCCCTCGGATCGAAAGGATTTAGACAAATCTACACACATGTACCATTAGTATAATATACACATACATTTAATCCCTCACTCACGTACATATAAATAATAATATATAATACATTATATAATATATATATATTCCAGTTTATATTATAAACTTGTATTTTCCATACCTATCTCTCTGTAACACACACATACATACACGCACACGAACATGGTATGTAGACAATCATGTGTACGCTCAAACTATTATGCACACCTGCGAACCGGATATTACAGCAATAATCACAATCACCATTTTTATCCCTCCCGCCACCCCCCCCCCCCCCCACACCCCCACACGCACTCGTTACCCCCACCCACCCACCCTTCTATTCATATACGAGATATTGGCATCCATTCTTCAAGCAGGGGAGCCGGCAACATGAATTATTTTTTAAATCTGAAATTTTTAAGACGCTGTATGAAAGAAACAATGTCATGCATTACTGCTAATCAGAAACAAAGGAAGAACAACCAAATCTATATTCTCGTATCTGTTCATGTGCCGTAGGAACGTTTTGCAGTTGCCAACGATGATTACGATACCAATTGATATTATCCACTATGCCTACGCAAATGGAAATAACATTTCCCGGTAGACGTTTGGGAGAAACGCGTTAATTTTGCACTAAATCTATCTGAAATGAATAAATTCCCATCGATTTTTTTATGCATTACTATTTCTATCACTGTTTACCTGCTCAACGACGTAAATTGCAAATTCAAGTTTCTGCCTTTTTAACACGGGAATGATATGCCGCAAGAAAATAGACAGGTGTTCGGCCCTGTCTCGGTATGGAATGATGATGGCTACCTGCATTGGGTGAATGAAAAAGAGTATAACAATGTGAGGTAGATGAACACAACTTAACACTGACAAGGCAAGATATAGCGAGAGGGATATAATGATAATGCTTGAAAGGGAGAGGGGGAGATAGAGATATGAAAGATGAAACTGGACAAAAAAATATCGAAAAGAGAACATAGTGAAAGCGTTAAGGCAGACTCTTTCAGATATGGAAGACCGAGTACAGATTTTATTTCATCAGTAAATAATTGTCTGTTGCAATGCCTTATAAAATTATTTATCATCATAATTTTGCATGAAGACATCTTAACCTAAAGACTATTTGAGCTGTAGGATACCGTTCTGCAGAGGTATCAATGTACATTTTTACTTGTGTTGCTTGATATCATCCACTCTTTTCTTTCTGTAAAGTGCATCGAGACCACCCCACCCCTGCCCCCCCCCCCCAAAAAAAAAAAGAAGAAAATAATAATAATAATAATTAGCATGAATTCATGATATACATAATAAGTGGTAGAAGCGTAGGAAAGCTGAAAGCTTACCTTCCATACGGGCTCGCAGTCTTTCGGTCGCCAGTGGCCGCCCGGTAAAACGATGTGAGAGTCCGTTTCGGGCAGAGCCCATCGCTCGAGATGCTGACTGTAGAGTTCGGTAGAATTGTAGAACCCGTTGTCGTGGAGTTCGGCAAATGTCAGTCCCATTTCTGCCTTCCGTATCAAGCTTTCTGATTCGTCGGCCATCAAAGCCTTCATTATGACGTCAGTGTGTTGCTGTTCTATCCTCCGGTTCAGCCATTGGTTCGCGTCGTACAGGAGGCGCAGGAGGGAGTGCGCGCCTCCAAAAAATAGTTTCTCCACGCTTGCTAATGAGACCTCAGTCATGTTGGCATATAAGCTTCCCACTGTAGAAATGAGAAGGAAAGCATGATGAAGAAATTCTAGACAATAAATTACTCTTGTTGCTGGTAAGACAGTCATTAAGTGTTTGTGTAACACATGTGACCATTTTTACGAGTAATACACACAACTTCCATATAATAGCAGTTTACATGGCACATCAAGAGTTAATGTATTCATTAATTCATATATTCATCTCGTCATACATTTATTCATTTATTCATTCATTCAGCTATTCATTCACTCATTCGTGCATTTTGGTGTAAATTCATTGGTTGTATTAATGAATTAATCAATTAATTCATGCATTCATGTTCATCCATCCATTCATCCATATATCAATTCATTCACTATTCAACGCATGCACGCCTACATTCATTATATTTATCTAATCCATCTTTGTTTCTCTATCGGCATTTCACTCATAGAACAACGTCTCTAACTAAATCACTTGGATTATTAATCCATCAATGTATGAATTAATTCATGTATCAATCTGCTCATCAATCTATTAATTAATATTATCATTCACTTGTTATACAATTCCTTCATCTATGCATGTATTCATTGTTTATATTCATTCACGTAGTAATTCACATCCACTCATTTAATCCAGCATTCAATTTATCTTCCTAATCAGTCTATATCTCGAGTGTGTCATTCTTGCCCATCGAACCATGTACCTAACTGAATCATGAACCAATTCATTAATGCATGCATGTATTCCTTTGTACATATATGTATTCATTTATGCATCAATTTATCCACTCTGTAATAAATTTATTCATTCATTCATTTATTTATACCTACGATATAATGCCACTCAGTCAATCGTGTATGAGTGTATTAGTTCATGGATTTATTCACTTACCATGTAATGTAATTTACGGTTTCATTGCTTGATTAATTGATTCATTTATTCATTCATTCATATATACCTAATTCGTCTCTGTCTCTAGAGTGGCACCCCTGCTCGTAGAAACATTCAATAATGTATTCATGTATGCATTTATTCATTCACCATGTAATCATTCATCTATGCATACTTATTTTTGAATAATTCATTGATTATATTTACCTAATCCGTCTATGTCCCTGGATTGACATTCGCGCTGGTAGAACCATGTCCCTCCAGACGCTGTAGTAACACACAACGAAATCATAAGATTGTTAGCGATAATGGTTACATGGGCACACGTATTAGAACCACATTCATTCGCATTCTCTTACACGTTAACTCATTCCACGCGTGTTTCGCACCAATGCACACTCGGTGCCGCGCGAACTTCGCATTTCACGTGAACAATTATTGCCCAAAGTATGAATCCATTAGTGCCATTCTCACTGGGCTTAAAGAATAGAGAAGTTAGAACAAAAGTTAGGGTGAAAGTTGCCTAGCATCCGTAACACAAGCCGAATGGTGCTATTGTCCCTGTCCCTTATCTTCTAGATTTTGTATGCCCAATGAGAATGGCACTAATGTCAAGTAATACTTTGTAATTGCATTCCGAAGATTTTCAAAATATGTGATAAAATGTCTAATGGGCTGGGGGGGGGGGGGGGCTGGGGGTGGGGGAGCTGGAATAAAGATGGGGATTATCAATATTTATGCAGAAAACGACGGAACACAAACAAATAATGCAATAAAGAGTCCGATTCCAATTTTGGTCAATCCATGTTTCACTAAATCTTATAAATAATTCATAGTAGCTTAATAAGTGACAAAAGGACACATTATGGTTTATGATTATACAACGAGTGGGAATGTGAAAACCATTTTTGGACACAAATATAAAACGGAATAAAATATAGAGTGCGTTGCAGAAAAAAGAAACCGGAAGGACAATGGAAATGTTGCTAATAGAAGGCAAGATGAATAAGGGATGGAGGGGATGAAAGAGAAGGTAAGACAGGGCTTGTTACAGCCATGAAAGTGGTGCGTTGGGGTGTTGGCAAGCATTAGGAATGTTTCAAGCTGCATTGACAAAAGGAAGTAAGTCACACAAGAACAAAATGAACAATACATGTCTGCCATTTGCACATGCATTAATGCAACGCCGCGTCATGGTAGATTACGTCCCACAGCAAGATTAATATTTCATATACAAATTTTGCCTGTAGACCTAATAGGTATGGATACAATCTACACACTTTATTAATTCAAATTTGAAATGCTGTGTCACTTACTTCCTTTTGTCAAAAAGGGGCCATTGTATGGTGTGTCCGATAACTTCACTTCCGGCCTAGTGTATGAGACCGGAAGTGGATATGACTAAAAACAATACCGGATGTCGCTGTGCGGTGCACTATTGGAGAATGACTATACCCACCTATGACCATGCTCGCCTGCTTATTGCGAGGGGCCACTCCAGTCTCACGCACGGCAAACGCTAAAAATGAGAATGGGAAATGGTAATAAAGGTGCACCGCCCTCAACGTGCAATGCCATGCAATAGGAAATCCACTCTGCCAAAGCCCGCAACTATAAGGCATTTGCGAAAATGAGTCACAAACACATTGTATGTAGTTATCGCCATTGTTTTAGCAAAATAAATAAAATACACGAAAAACCCTGTTTTTGTTTTATATTTCCTCCAAACTATGAAAAAGTCACATTGAAACATTGAGCGATTTTGTGCTGTCTCACAATTTTGTGAGTCGGTTTCAATGGGTGGATACACTCTGAATCTATTAATTATTGCTACTTCGGCAAACCTCAGACAAGTTTTGGGATTACCAATAGTAATTGTTTTTGTTTGAAAACGTGCATCAAATCTGCATATATATTAAACGAGAACGGCCTTCTCAATTATGTCTGACCGTGTTTTTTAATCTTACTTCCAACTGAAGTATTTTGACGGAGTCATTTACAAAATGGAAAGGTATACAATCAAATGATATTGGCAAGTAAGTGTCGGCCAATTATATAGATAAACCTTTCGGGAACCAGATAAAATGCTGTTTTTAGAAAATTGTGTGTATAACTTGTAAAGAAGATCACATATGGCAGACAAAGAGTTAATATACATTATCAACATCATGCGGCAAGCAATTAGAGAGAAGTGTGGTAAATATATTTATGATATAGTAGTTATTATAATAGGAGCATGCAAATCTGCAGATGAACCAATGGAAGGGACGGAAGCGAAACTCATGAAAGAAATGATAGACATCGACCTCCTGTGAAGGCTCTTTCTTGCTATCATTGTATTTTTACACCCCATCATCATTTCATCTAAATCCCCTTTCTCTCTCAATCTCTCTCTCTCTCTCTCTCTCTCTCTCTCTCTCTCTTTCTCTCATTCTTTATATATATAATGATAATACACAAGTTTAATCGGATATATCATGTGCATATTATTATTTCAAAGCTCTTCCTGAGAAGGACTGCGAGCACTCTATACATACAAGGATAGTATTCTTCAAGTACATGTATATATATACATTTATATATATATGTATCTGTCTCTCTTTGCCCTCATTTACAGACAAACATACATACATAAAGACCAGACAGAAACACATATATACACAAACACTAAAAAATATATATCTTTCTCTTTTTATTCCCTTTTCGAAAACCTCGTCCACCTTCTTCTCCCACAATGAAGAAAGTAAGCAATCAATGCAAAGACACGAGTTGCATTGGTATTCAACTTAACACCGACTGTGTTACTCCAAACACTCAATATCCCAAGATAACCGCCAATGATTTTGCATGTCAAACACTGTTACACGGAAAACCTTTCTGATTTGCCAAGTTTGATTACCTTTTCTGGAGGCAGGGCGTCTACAGCCGCCATGAAGATTTCCTGAGACAAAACAAAATATTTCTGTCAGACAAACCTGCTAACCTATTCTCTCGTTCCCTCGTGAAATGATCTATAGTTGTTGTTTTTTATTCATTGAAACATCACAAATAATTTCTCACAAATATGATTATCCATGCTATTCTCACATTTCTTATAGGACGTTATTTTCAAGCTTTCACTTACTAAGGTTCCGTCTTAATGTTGATTATCTTAACGAAGTTCGTTAGAAATGTACAGAGTTTAATTTCGTAGTCTTGTCTTTTATCATGCCAGGTAAGCAAAGATCCAAATGAAATGCGTACCGAAAAATGCTGGGACGGTAACTACCGATACATACATAATCATGAATCTATAACGAGATATTCATACGTCAAACATTTTCAAGTTTAGTTCAAGTTTATCTGTTCTACTCGTTGGATAAAAATACAACAATAACAAGAAATACATATATGAATAAATTAAAAGTGTGTGGGTAGCAGCCAGGAAAGACGAAGCCGTAGAGAAAGCTAACCCTAAGACAAGGCAACTTTAGAAAGATCAGACATATTCCTTTGAATCACTCTGTATATCTGCTTTTTATTCATGTTGTGGAAAGTAAATGGAAGTAAATGAAACGAAAAGCAAAAACAGCGAATTCTATTTTTATCAGTAGCTTCGTGGAATTGCTGGTGTATATTTAAGCTCAATGGAAATGGAATAATATCGATATAAATAAGTTAAGGGAAAAGATCACCCTGAGGTTGTTTTAAATAAATGCAGAAGCGTGGAAGAAATATATTTTTGAAAGTTTAACGAAGAAAGTTATGATCTTTTAAAAAGAATTGACGTCACGTGCGAGATGCTTTCTCATATGCTTTGTGTTGCATACTTCCATTACTTGCTCTTTTCCTTTTTTTGACGAAGGTTTTCTATTTCATAGAGGTATGTGTAAAAAGAACATGGTTCTAATGATATATCAAATGCACAGGTAAAATGGTGCACATCCTTTTCAGAAAATTGACATTTTCATTAAAACAAATTAACACAACATGTGGAAAAGCATGTCACACGTGACGTCACAAAATCAAAACTACAAGCGATAGAGTACTGAAGTGTGACGTCATTTGAGCATTATTGTCAAGACAACTGGTTCTAAACAATGCGGGTAGAGCAAGCAGCGGTGATCACAGCGGGGACTGTAATTGGGAATGACCGACACTAGCTCGATAGACAATATCGGACCGCTAAACCTCTCACTAGAGTGTCTTGACAACATACTAATATGACGACACCACTTTATAGTAACTTTCTTTTCCTTTGACGGATTTTCATCAAACCTTCATTCATATTTTTTCTTTCACGTTTCTGCTTTTATTGAAACTGATTTATCTCTTTAAATATAAACTCAGTCCACTCGGTTAAACCGAACGTACGTTCCTCAGGGTATCTAAAGTAATTTATGTTTAGAGTAGACTATCCCTTTAAAGGGCCCCTGTCATCAAAATGTATCTTGACTTCTATTAATGCAACTTAATATGTATATAATAACATCACTAACTGTTCAATGGAAATATGTGTCCTATATTTTAAGATAATTTTTCTTTATTTTTTCTCAGTAGTGATAAGCCCCGCCTCCAAAATATCCTCCAACTCAAGATTCCCCCTGTGACATGATGAAAGGTAGAAATTAGCAGGATAATAAGTAGAATTTATGCACAAATTAAACATTGCAATGACGACTTCCACCTGCTCACAAGAGCATCACATGTCTTCACACAATATCATCTAACAACCTTTCATGTGGGAATAATCGTTTCCTTATGTCAGAAATGTGCTAGCCATGAGATGCTATCATACGCACTTGTAGGTTGTCATTGCAATGTTTAGTTTGTGCATAAATTATGTCTATTATCCTGCTAATTTGTACCTTTGATGATGTCACAGGGGGAATCTTGAGTTGGAGGATATTTCGGCGGGGCTTATCAGTGCTGAGAAAAAAATAAGAAAATTTGTTTTAAAATATACGACACATATTTCCATTGAACAGTTAGTGGTTTTGTTATACATATATTAAGTTGCATCAAAAGATGTCAACATACATTTTGATGACAGGATTTTTCTATAGAGCTCATACTTACGTTGTGCGTCGTCATATTTGTTCCACGCTGCATTGGTCCGGACTAGCTCGCCTGAAAGATGACAGATATCAGAGTATGTCAAGTTAACCCTCTCACCACCATTCACTGTGTTTTAAATCAATAGTCTATTCATGCCTTGGTACCAATAGGGTTAGATTCGCTATTCATTAATCCCACAATGCTCATAAATCAATATCAAAGTCTTATAGCGTTTTTAAATCAAGAAAAAGCACAAGTTTCCTTTTTCTTACTGTTGCAACATGCCGAAGAGCAGCCACTGACTGAGGCATGATATTTCTTAAACCGTGAAATAAAATCAAATGAAATAGATTGAAGTAAAGTGTGTCCAAAGTAATAAGCAGTACATGACCCGTATTTTTCCCTTCTCTGACAAAATGAAGCAAGTGACAAATCAGTCAAATCTGGGTTATTGATATTCTTAGATTGTACCCAGCATTCCCTACATACGGCCAAACTCTGGACAAGAAATATTCATCTTGCTGTGAGATATTCAATCTAACATGATGTGGTGTTGCACTGATGCCAATGCAAATGACAAACACATTTTGCTCATTTACAAGAAAAGTGTATTTTGCTAGTTGCTTCCTTTTGACAGAGTAGGGCAGTATTCATAATGATGGTTGACCTTAGACCGCGCACTAAATTTAAATGAACTCTATGGGGCGCAAAACAAATAATTTAAATGATGTCACAAAATCACTGACTTTCATAACACAATCACAACAGCGGTTGATTTCAGTTATTCGCTCTATTTCATTATGTGGATAAACTAAATATACCATAATGACTCCGAGGACAAAATCAATAGTATTGAATAAATCATACTATTTCATGTGCTTTGTCTCCACGACCCATAAAGTCAGCCCAGATGTATATATTGCACTGTTTTCGTTTAACATCTGGTTCATATTGCATAATAGGTTCTCAATTATTGTAATTAACCATCAATGGTATCTACAACCGATGAGTTGTCATTAATGCACCTGTTTTCAAGGTAAATACCATTGATGGTAAGTTGAAATAATTGAAAAGCTGCAACATGGCCCCGTTCTTTAAATAGCATAATTTGGTTAATCCGTGAGAGAAATTTCACTACTTTACCTGTTCATTTTAGTATGGAAATATTGAAAAGAAAACAAGAGGGCCAGTTTGAGGTACCCGCATTATATATGTGAATTAATAGTCCGAGAAGATATACAGTATAAGATGAATGAGACAATCACAGTGAACTGCGAGTTTTTAACCCATTGTGTGTGAGATCAATGGCTGCTCTGTGGTATGTGTGTGTGTGTGTGTGTGTGTGTGTTGTGGTGTGTGTGTGTGTGTGTTGCTTGTGATAAAAAGCACAGATGTCACTTATTAAAGGGTAAAGCTCACGACGCCAACAGCGGCCGAGTTTTGCACACCTGTACTTGGCACGTTCGTCTTTATACATGTTATAAAGCAATGGTATACAGCTTGTCCCAATAAAGATTACAACGGCACTTTCCGCCATGATAACTTTTAAGAAATTGAAGCAATCAGAATTATTTTCAGGGTATGAAATTATGACTTATTATCTACATCTTGCAAAAAAAAAACGTATTCGATTTCTTTTAATAGTCATGGAGAATGAGGATCTTTTGTCAGTCAATTTATTCTGAATCTGACTCTTGGATGCTGTAAAGCGTGAACACAATGGACAACACGTCTCCTTACGAAATCTGGAGGAAAGAGACATCGGGCATGATTGACAAAAGATCCACATTCTCCATGACCACTGAAGCAAATCGAATATTTCTGTTTGCAAGATGAAGGTAACAATTTATATTTTCATACCCTGAAATATCATTCAGGGTAAGTGCCGTGGTATTTTTTTGGGTGGGACAAGCTGTACGTGTATTCTTCATGTCTGAGTTTCTATAGGCACCTTAACAGAAAAACCTGGTATTTTTCCGTGTGAAAGCAAAGTTCTAGGAATATAATCGTGAACCCCCCTCCCCCTTGTAATCTAATAGGTACTTTTTCGAAACTACGGGTATTTGCTTCAAGGTCGCAAGAATTGCAATCCCATCAAACAACAGCGCTCATAACCACGAGCACAGCCCCCCTTGAGGAGGTGATTCCAGAACTGGTAATTTAGAATTTCCAGGGCTTGAACAAAGTTCCTCGCAAACTATGAGTGAGGAGGGCTCCATCCAGCAATGGTTGAACAATGCCTGATGATGAAACTTTAAATATTTTTTCTGATTGGGGAGGCATGAAATATTTTTTTTTACTCTAAAGTTTGTTCTTCTAAAGTAATAGTGCTATTACGACATATTATGAATCTATTATGATATATAGCCAACATCGAATCTATCATAGACGCATTTAATACTTGCTTCTGACTGATCACTACCATATATCGACTCAGCTAACTAGCTGTGTATATTCCATTTAGCATCCTCTGTTACAAAATACGAATTTCTCATACATTAACTATTATCGCCATGTTTGGGTAAATTCCGATAAAGTAGCTTAGATTATCAGTGATTTGCCGGAATCGAATTTAGTATTCTATGTTAGACGCATTTCTCATACATGAAATGTTATCCCGATGTTTGGGCAATAAATATTATACATTCCAATGAACTAGCTACGAATATCCATGATTGCCTAAATTCCCATAATAGTATCCTATGTTTAAAATTACGAATTTCGCATTCATGAAATGTTATCGCCACATTTGGGTGGTAAATATTACACATTCCTACAGAGCAGCTGCGGAAATCATTGATTGCCTAAGTACCATTTAGCATCGTATGTTACCAATGAAAAAATCTCATATGTGATATGTGAGTGTCATGTTTGGGGGTTTAATATTACATGTTCGTTTTTTTTTTTTTGCCATATCATGACACCGTTTGTACAAAAGAGTAATATCATTGTGCTGCAACTTGTTTATGATACATTACGCATTTGATGTGTTCACGTGGGTTTGTCTAGCTAGGGAGTAAATATTCAATCATTTGTCGTCTAGTGATTCGTTAAATTGTTTTTTTTTTCATACGATGAACACCGTCCCGTTGTACCAATTGAATTAAAGCATTAATATCATTAAGCTACATCTGTATTGCCATGGACTCTGGAAATCATAGGCCTGTGTGAGAATCAATATCTGATTTGATGGTCTGTCCCTGCTGTATATTAGCGCTATATTTCTGTATATAGATGTATTTCCTCCCCCCCCCCCCTCTCTCTTTCTTTCTCTCTCTCTCTCTCTCTCTCTCTTTCTCTCTCTCTCTCTCTCTCTCTATATATATATATACACAAATAGATATATATTCATATATATACAGTATATATATATATATATATAATCATATATATAGATATATACATATATATAATATATAATTATGTCCCTCTCTACCTCCTCCCTCGTCTTACTCTTTCTCGATTTATATGTATGTACATATGTATACTTCTCTCTTGCATATTTATTCTTTCATTTTTTAAACGTACTTGCATAACGTACTGCATATACATGCATATGAGGGAAATTGAAAGAGTAAGGGTAGTCAAGGCTTAAAGTTAAGAGATTAACGGTCATCAGCATATCCCTTACCACCGTTTTCCACATCCGTTTTGGTAATATTACTCCGTTGTTTATGGTACCATGTCAAATTTGTATACAGCAAACATATACATGAATATCAATTGTATATATGATGAAATGTGCATGTATAATATTATGTTAGTCATTTGTGTATTAATGCGTATGTATTTAAATAAGAAAAACATACAATCATAAAATGAGATAGAGAGAGAGAGAGAGAGAGAGAGAGAGAGAGAGTGAGAGAGAGACAGATAGAGAGAGACAGACAGAGAGATGGGGGAGGGGAGGGTGGGTGGCGGGGGGGGGGGGGGGGGAAGGATAGTGGTGGAGAGGAGGGAGGGGTTCTTTAATGCCCCGCCAGCTTTCAGGGGCGAATCGAATGTTATAAAAATACAGTGTGGCTCGAATAGAGTACTAGATCAATGAATCTAACCTCTACTCTCAATTATTTCACAATCAAGTTAAAGCAATATTATGGCTTGCAGATGCCAAATAGTGATGGATTCGTTCTGCACCGTCTATACATTTGCGCACAAGTAATACACAGCAGTCCCGTAAAGAAGCAGTTGCTTTGGCACACAAAGGGTAAGTTCTCTAAAGAAATTAACCAAGTGGTCTTAGCTCATATGTAAAGGGATAATTCACACTGAACATAAGTTGGTTTTAATAAAAGTAGAAACATGAAAGAAACATATAATGAGTGAATGTTTGGCAAAAATCCATTAAAGGATAAAAGTTATGATCTTTCAAACTTGTGACGTCAGTGTATGCAGTATAATTCCTTAAATTGCTCCTTTTCTGTTTTTGACAACCTAATGTTTTTCTTTTCATACAAGTATGTGTACAAAAAGGATTTTGTAATGATGTATCAAATGCACGGGTAAAATAATGCATATCTCCTCAAGAAATGCAAATTTTCATAAAGAATTGTACACAATTCATGGAAGAACACCTCGCACGTGACGTCAAAAATCTAAAAGTTTAAAAGATGATAACTTTCTTATCCTTTGACGGACCTTCATCAAACCTTAACTGATATGTTTCTATCACGTGTCTGACTTCATTTAAACCAGCTTAATTTCAGGCTGAGCTATTTCTTTAAGTTATTAAGTTATTTATCCCTTGTAATGTCACATTTGTTAATAACAATCTTAGATGGCCATTAACGACTGTTGAATGAATGTGGTATTGACATTCACTTGTGAGTGTCTTTTGGGGAAATTTATGCATCTAATCACATCATTCCTAACCTTTATATGTTCGATATTTTTTTTTCTGTGAATGTTTTATGGTTTTATGTAAATTATTATAGTACTTTTTTTTTCTTCTAAGATATCACAGTTGTTTTAACATTATTCTAAGATTTTCTCTAACTTGATATATGTTCACCATCTTTAATGAAAATGTATATGTGAAATGTATTTGCAATGTATATTTCTAAGCATGTTGTATGTGGAAAAAAAAAATGAAATGAAATAGATAAAATGGAATATCACTTCTTTGAAATATTTGTGTGTAAAGTACAGGTAAGGGTTTTATATATAAAAACAAGCAAACATTGCTTTGAGTGCATGTTATATTTAGTGTTATCTTATCTGCATTTGCTTTGTTCTTTTGATCAGAAAGGTTTGGCAACCCTTCAAGCTGTAAGCTTATATATTGTATTACCTCTGTATGTTCCACTGTGTACAAGTGTATGTATATCTTAATACTTTGTACGTATCTTTAATAGATTGTCATTTGTCATATGTATACTTTATACATGTTATTTGCCATTGTTTGTATCACATTGTTATTTATTGATGAACTATGCAGGAATGAATAAATAAAAAAAATGATTGATGTAGTGTATTTCAATAACTGTTTGCGTACCACACGTGAATTTATTTGGATATACACACGAATCAATTAGACTGTCCATTTGCCTGGCCCATGAAAGCTTAAAATTGGAATATTAGAATCTCTATCCATCATCATTGATCTTTTTTGATTTTTTTTTTTATAAAAATTGGCGCATTAACGTTCATAAAAGACAAGAAAAAGATTAATGATAGCAAATGTGAGTGGATGATTCTTCTGGTTCTGGTTTGCAAAATTAGGTTGAATCTATACATCATACTGATAGTCTCTTCTGCACTCCATTGAATGTTGCTCCATAGGAGCTATGTGCACTGTCATGAAAAAAAGCACGCGTGACGAATACATGGTTTATGATAGGAGCATGTCATGAAATATTATTGTGCCTTTGGTCGGTACTAATATGCATCATAAAGTTATATCAGGAAGAAAATTTGTATAGTTTTGATGTTAAATATCTACTACTTGGTAAATGTAATACGTCTACATAATGCATTTGGTATGGATTTGAATTGTGTGCATTTTTAGTTTTTAAATGAAATATGTTTGTTTTTGTGATTCCATTTGTTTGTGTCGTTCTGTCTCAATCAACCATGACATGTACCCTGAAGTGTACACCATTTTTATGGAAAGATAGTTATACAGAGCGCAATGTATAGACGGGTGAATGTGTGTCTGGACATATTCACATATGTACATACATATACATGATATGCTGTAGGCTGTAAGAGCACAAACATATATATGTGTGTGGTGTGTATACATACGAAATATTCTTTTAAACATTAAATTGGACTATGTGTGTATATATATATATACATATATACAGAGAGAGAGAGAGAGAGAGAGAGAGAAGTAAACCTACATAATTTGAAAGAAACACCGGAGAAGAAAAAAAACTCATATGTACATCATTCTTCTAGTATTCTTCTAGTATTTCCCATAGTATTCTTTTTTTCTTGTGTTTACCTTTACTTATTCAATGCCATCGCAACCTCATATATTATATATATATATATATATATATGTACCATGTAGGCCGTATAAACACTATATGTATATGTATGTATATCATATGTTTATATGTATTTATATGTTTATTTGTATTTGAACAAAAGCTTATGTTAACCATGGAATATATATAACTGTATAATGCAGAATCACGCAATGTATGTGCAATATAAACGGCAGCTGCAATGGGCCGCAGTGCACCTATAAGGCCTAGGACGGGCGAGAGCATTGTCATGTCAATAGTTAATTGTTGAATCACCAGCACGTGCAAGGTCACCAAAATGGTTGCAATCCACGATGTACTGGTTTTTTTTTTTTTTTTTGCGTACTGCTCAATGCACGATCATAATAGCTTTTCTATCGAGTATATTTGCGTTATGATCAAGCGTACGTGCATAGTCATATTACCATGCATGTATTTACATCTGTTATACTCTTTACGGGAGATCTAGGCTAATATGCACCATGCAATATACGCACAACCCGAGAGTATCATTTCATATGGCACACCAAAATTGAATATTACGCATTTCACCACAACGCACTCTTATTGATTTATTCATTTTTTACGTGTATTTTTGACCCACAGTAGCCCCTTCAGTGGTTAAACATTGTTCTACTAGGGGGCCTGCTTTGACTACAACACAACATGATTTACATATATACAAACAAGAAACATGTATAGTTCAGTGAGAAATAAACACCATTTTGTAATTTGCATTTTAAATGTGGACAATAACAGTTGAAAATCTATCCCAAGTAGAAACACTTGTAAAACTGGAAAGCACATTATATCATCTCTTCTTGGCGCGACTTTTAACCAACATATGTATGTGTGTTTTCACAAAAATTAAAACGTTATCCGTCTTTTCAGTGAGCAGTAACACAGTTGAAAACATATCTTACATTGCATCACTTGCAAAACTGGTAAAACTGTTAAGCATATGTCTTGTCTATATCATCCGGGCATTAACCAAGCATATGTGTGTATTGAGCCACCTACTTTAATTGTAGCCAATATGTGGGTTGTTTAAAACAACAAATACAAGATATATCCATATGTGGATATTTTCAGCCGTAGTACATACAAATCCCATAGAGTGCCACTTTAACTCCTTCTCTACCAGACTTCATATTGCCCTGTGGGAATGGTGTGTATGAACATTGCAAAAATGCTTTATTGCTGCATAAAGAGTTAACTCCTTCTCTACCAGTCTTCATACTGACCAGTGGGAACGGTGTGTATTACTAGTACAGAAATGCCTCAATGGGGCAGTTGGACTTAACTCCTTCTCCATCAAGCCCCAAACTGCCCTATAGGAATACAGGGTTAATTTGTACTATAAGATATATCTTTGAAATTATTGGTTTCCCGAAGTAAAAGTTCAAAACTAGAACAGGACTCACGGTCACAGCAAACAACATTACTCTTCTAGTAGTAGTCTCTACCACTTACCCTATACATGATATATAAATTTCTTTCATAATATATTCGGCTGGTGGGTTCATGCGACGATTCCGTGTAATAGTTAGCAACGTAATTCAATTTGATATTAAATTTGTAATCGATGTGGCATGTTGCGCTGGCGGTGAACATGGTGTAGCTGTACGTGTGTTTGTTTACCTACTGAATCAAAACTAGTATTGAGTCAGAGGGGAAAAAATGAGAAAATTTCGAGGATGAGAGAGAGAGAGGGGGTGGTTGTCATGATATTAGTCAAAGCCAAATGACACTGCATTGATATTCACTCCAGGGTCCTGTTGCATAAAACTTACCATTGACGGTAGCTTTGCTACCAATGGTATCCCTCATTTTGATTGGCTGCCCAGGGATGCCCATGGCAGTTACGATTGATGACAGAGTCACCAATAATTATTTTTTCTATGCAACGAGGCCCTGTAGTCACAACTTCTATTTAGGAGTTAGCGATGTTCTTGAAAATGAAATCGAATTTGGAATTGATAAGTCATGTGACCTGAAGGTGCAACTAGCTATACGTGTGTCTATCTCTTCAATTCAAAATTGGGCCCAGTGTGATTGATTGCAACTTGACTTGCGATTACATGTGATATCAATCAGTACGGTAATATGCAATTTCTTACTGGAAGGGGCCCTGGTATTCATTGAAAACCGACACCATGTTTTTTTCAGAAAGAACAGAGAGAGAGAGAGAGAGAGAAATGATGGTGATGTAGATATACGTGTGTCTATCTTCTGCCTTCAAAACTGGAAATCAAAATAAAACTATCATGAGTATCAACACAAAGAATAGAGAGAGAGAGAGAGAAAGTGAGAAGGAGGGGGTGTCTATATATGTGCTGCCTCCAAAACTGGTGTTCAATGTGAAGCATTGAACATATGCAAAGAAGAGAGGTAGAGACGGTTGGTGTAGCTATACGCGTGTCTCTCTGCTGTCTTCAATATTGGCATGACTGGTATCTCATAAAAAACAACATCAACAGAATAAACACAAATAAAAGAAGGAGAGATGGGTGTGTGTATATATATATGTGTGTGTATCCATTGACTTAACAATTGATATCCAATGTAAACCAACACTTATTTTAACAGGAAGAAAAGAGAGAGAGACAGAGACATAGAGGGGTAGTGGTGTGACTAAAAAAAAAAGAAAATACCCCCCTAAACAAAATAGTATCACTTATTATCGAAGAGGTTTTAGACAAGATAATTTAGGCAAAATAATAAAGGCAAAAATGCCACTATTCAAAAGTCACAAGGGTAATTTGGGGATTTTGTAATATTAATTTTTGATTAATTCCATTTCTGGTACATAATTGATGTCCTTTTAATGTTTATCATCCAATTTCTCGATACACTTATACCTATCCCGACACTAAGCCCATTGTTCTGGTTGAGTGAGCACCGTTTAACAAATATTCATCCCTCTTGAGTTTGAAACTTTTATCAACCCTTTATTTTGGTGAAAAAATAAAACTGGATTTTTTTGACAAAGATGTACATGACCTGTTATGTAAACATAAGAAGTCATTTTCCTGTCATGGTTGAGTGAAAACACTTTAAAAATTGCACAAACAATTCCAAAATGTATTGTTAAAGGGGCATAAGCAATTACTCTTGTAATTATATGTGTTATATTGGGCGGATAGTGTAGGTATAAATGTCTCTATCTCTAGGCTCCAAAAGTAATACATGTATTTATTCAATATGAAACTAACACCAGAACATACATCGAGTCGAGAAGAGATACGTGTATGTATCTAATAACTCCCAAATTTATATTCAGTGTTAAACTTACACCAGAACATACATGGGGAAGAGATACGTGTGTATGACTCCCAAACTGATATTCAATGTTAAACTTACACCAAAACATACACCTAGAAGAGAGACAGATTGGTCGTCTAGTTATACGTGTGTGTATCTCACGACTCTCAAACTGGTATTCAATGTTAGACTTACACCAAAACATACACCGAGAAGAGAGACAGATTGGAGGTATAGTTATACATGTGTGTTTCTGACGACTCTCAAATTGATATTCAATGTTAGACTTTAATACATCAAAACATACACCTAGAAGAGAGACAGATTGGTGCTACGTGTGTGTGTATCTGGTGACTCTCAAACTGGTATTAATGTTAAACTTACACCAAAACATACACCTAGAAGAGAGACAGATTGGTGGTATAGTTATTCGTGTGTGTATCTAATGACTCTCAAACTGGTATTCCATGTTAAACTTACACCAAAACATACACCTAGAAGCGAGATAGATTGGTCGTGTAGTTATACGTGTGTGTGTATCTGATGACTCTCAAACTGGTATTCCATGTTAAACTTACATCAAAACATACACATAGAAGAGAAACAGATTGGTGGTATAGTTATTCGTGTGTGTATCTAATGACTCTCAAACTGGTATTCCATGTTAAACTTACACCAAAACATACACATAGAAGAGAAACAGATTGGTGGTATAGTTATACGTGTGTGTATCTAATGACTCTCAAACTGGTATTCGATGTTAAACTTACACCAAAACATACACCGAGAAGAGAGACAGATTGGTGGTAGAGTTATACGTGTGTGTTTCTGACGACTCTCAAACTGGTATTCAATGTTAGACTTACACCAAAACATACACCTAGAAGAGAGACAGATTGGTGGTATAGTTATACGTGTGTGTATTTGGTGACTCTCAAACTGGTATTCAAAGTGAAACTAACATCAGAACATACACGAAGAGGGGCAGATGGTGGAAATAAACTCACCATTATTTAGAAGTGTCAGCTCGTAAATTACCACGCAAGTCGTTGCCAGAAGGAGACTAATTCTTGCACGGAACCTCCGCATACCGGTCAATATGCATTCCTTATCGATGACGACGCTGTAG
Source organism: Arbacia lixula (assembly GCA_963669155.1). Lineage (NCBI taxonomy): Eukaryota > Metazoa > Echinodermata > Echinoidea > Arbacioida > Arbaciidae > Arbacia > Arbacia lixula. Next base: position 8,071,249 of record OZ022596.1, on the reverse strand, counting down.
TGGTAGATACCACTCTCCCACATTGGTCTCCTCCCTACACATCAAACTCAACGCGTGGTTTCAACGATATGTACGCCAGTCTTTACTACATCCTCCGGCCAGCGCGGTACACGAGTAATATCATATCTACACAACTGGTTTTGAACCGCGCAAAAGATATGTCATAATGAGATATCCACCGAACCGCGGCAAAGTACTGTTGTGTATTTTGGCTTACACATCACACTGGTAAATCCAACAGGCTGTATGGTCGCTCAGTCTCCATATCGTATGGTTGAGTAAGCAGCTTAAATGCAAGTTTAACTGTTAGTGCGCCATTTAAACATTGTGTCTCACGTTATACACACAGATTCCATAGAAAATCCACTCATATGGGCAGATACATTAAATGGTTGCCTCTGTATGGTGCACTGGATGGGGGTTTCTGTACGCACATCCCATAAATTATACAGAATTATACAGCTATCCGGATCCACACAAGAGGTTAAGACTGTTATTGCGATATAAAGTACTGGTTAAACTCATATATGCGTAGACTACTGCTAGTAATATCGTTGGTATACTAAAGCTTAATGCTAGAAAATATTGTTGATGGATATACCCGCAACTTTAATACAAAGATGAGGAATTCGTTGTACGCAAACGACCTTGTTCTTTTTCACGATGCATCGTTCATGCGAATTTTGTATTTTATGCAGGGAATATCTACTCCCAGGATTTAATATTTTTCGGAGAGACAATAAAGATATAATACAGTTTAATCTTTGTTTTTATATTGATCCCCGTAGAAATTGAAATAAGATTGATATGTTAAAAAAATAATCAGAGAGAAAATGGGCACCATGTTGGAACTTGAACCTACATTTGCTGCTTTGCTGGTGAGCGACACTTTCCAACAAGCTTACCATCTGGCTTCTTATAATGACACAATATTGATCTTTACTAAAGATAAAAAATATGTTATTGTTCCAACCAGAAATAAAGAGTTCAAAATGTGAAATGAAATAAACTAGGCTATGCCATGTAAGAATTTAGCAGTTGATTACATGAAGAAAAACATATCTTAGAGTGTATTTTCCAGTGACCAATTATAGGCTAGCATAGCAGAAAGTCACATTTGCCTCCAAATATGTATAATGTGAATAAAAACATATTCTCTTCTTATTCTCCTCGTGTTATGTCCTTCACATCATCATTCATTCTACACATGTTTGTTTCATACGCGCTTGCAAACATGTTTACAGATTCATATGCATTATGGTTCCATGTTCATCTTCCGTAGATGGCGCTATGCATTGTGGATGAGGTCTTCGCAAGAGCATGCCATTCAGTTCGACTAGGTGTTAAAGACAACTTTTAACACTTTTGAAAATTGGTTGAAGAGCCGTTTCAACGAATGTCAGGCCTAAATTGACAAGGGATGTGAATTCTTTTTGAGCCAGATTTTGTGCCTTTTCATCAATAACCTGTCTTGTAATAATATTCGGAAAATTTAATGAAATGTTCAGCTTTGGGAAAATTTGGATCTAAAATTTGTTTATATCAAAAAATTAATTCAGAACACAACAATAATTGTCATTGGAAAACTTCTTTTCTTCTCCGAGCATCATGCACTAGTAATTCCATGGTGATGACAGTTGCTAATGTGTGATAAGCGATGGTCATTCTTGTGTTCTGAATTAAATATCTCATACACAAAGCATTTTAGATCTAAACTTGTCCAAAAGTGAAAAATCTCATTTAATATTACAAAGATTATTACAAGAAACGCAATGTCATGAAATGTCATAAAACCTGTCTTTAAAAAAAAAAATGACATCACTCTATTTTATGATGTGCCAAATTTAGCTTGATTTGAGTTGAAACTGATTTTTTATAATTTTTAAAAGTTTCATTTTTTTTAACACCTAGTATTATCTGCGATAATTCTTCGCGACATGCTTGATAGTCTTTACATGTCAGACTTTACAAGACACAGATGAACGTGTTCCTGACATCGCTCCTTGTAATATTTTGTTTCTGCACCCCGCCATTCCTCCTTACGATGTGTCTAACTGAAGCCAGTCGTCTCCTAATTCCATCCTTTCCAATAATTATCGTTGTACCATATTTTTTCGCGGACCCATTCATTTGTTTATGTGTCTCTCCAGAAAACACTTAGACACCCTCTGTATATGACCACAACTCAAATTCTTGATATTTTTCGTAACCTGTGAAATAACAAATTCTTTGTGAGTAGTCATCAGTTGTGGTTGTTGTGGTATTTATCTGTTGAAGTATTTGCATACATCTACGTATGTCATGATTGTTTCAAGTAAATACACCATAAATACACGAATGAATATGAAGAAGGATATCATAAAAGCTTTTTTTAAAAAACATAAACATCCTTTTTGGAGGTAATGTAGGCTTACATGATTTAAACTAAAACATATTGTATGTACCTGCCAACCTGTGATAGACTCCTGTTTAATTATCAACCTCAACAAAAAGAAAAGAAAATGAAAATTGTGACAAATACATTATCAATGACCGTGTAATAACATGAATGGTAAACTTTCCTTAGGTCTGTTTATATATATCATTTTAACATAGCACTAATGTTAATGAGCCACCCTGTTTTTAACTATTTGAAGATCAGAAATGAAATAATAAACACGTAAATGTCCATTATCCTCAATCTTCGTATCTAAACTCCTGGCACATGATCGTCGCCACACCATCAATCCACGCCTCTCCCCCCCCCCCCCCGCCACCGCCACCATTCCCCTTCCCCACCCGCTTCTACACTCTACACACACACACACACACACACACACACACACACACACACACACACACACGTACACACACACATACACAAACACACACACACACACTCACACTTACGCAGGCACACACACAATTACACACAGTAAACGCACAAAATCTCTTCTACAAGGTTTCCTTCTTTAAATGTACACTGTTGTTCATCATCTCTCATTACCGTTTATATAAGTACTTGTAGTTTCTGTGTAGTATTTTCTTTTCATGACGAATAAACCTACAACGTGAAACTTGAAACGTAACTTCTAACATACACACTGACGAACGCAGAGATTGGGACTCGTGCAAAAACAGTGAGGTTTGGTATGAGGGTTAAAACTCTCAGTACCGACCTCTGAAAACTAAATTGATTTACTATACATCTCCTTGGCAATAGTAATGAGAGGGTTACACAAGTTATTACTTACATTAACATATGCATTAATGTAATATAATAGGAGTTAGAGAGTTGTTCTGAATAGCGTTTCTGTGTGTGTCACGTTCGCATTCTGACACCCAAAATGCACACTAGGGAAAAAACAAAAATCTAGACTAACATCCTTTTCAAATGTACAAGTGTTTAAAAAAGGCATACGACAGATATTAAGGACAGTGTGAATGAAGATTTAAAGTAGTTGTATGTTCTACAAAATTAAAGAAGAAAAACGTGCTTTTTACTCTATTGTCATTGTTGTATCGAATAGGGTTAAATGAAAACAATTTGCTTCTAGACTAATTTTACAATATCGAATGTGAATACATGACGAATATATATAAAGTACAAGTAATACGATAATGACAAACCTATCATAGTATATACATGGTTTTGCTGCAATACGTCTCTGACTATTTGGCTAGAATGATAACACATTGAAGAGGTAAGTGGGTTATCAGTATCAATATATTTCGTATAGCCTATTTACTTAAATTTCCTGACGTAGCATTTGCTTGAAAAATAGAGATACCAGCTTTTCAATCTAATATTTAAAGATAATAGAAACATGAGGAAAACATATGAATACGATATGTGAGGAAGCAGTGGGGGTGTACCGGCGGCGAGTGGAAGCTCGGATAACATACATACGAACCTTTAATTATGCTTATTTTTAGTTAAAAAGCATGTCAATAAAAACACCTGAACAAGTTATATGTCCTAGGATCGAACTAAGTTTTTGAAATCCTTCGTAGTTTTCAAAGCAGATTCTCCCGATTAGAGGAAAGGTGCTGTCGAGTGCATTTATTTTTCCTCCGGAGGATGTGATTGGGCTACTAATCAGAGGATTGATGCGGTTAGTTCCTCCACTATGGCTTGTAGAGCATGGCTGGGCGATTGTAGGTGTCGTAGGGTGACTCTCGTGGCTGTATTCGACAAAACAAGAAATTTAACATTTTCGTTATTTATTTGCACATTTTATGCACTTCTCTCAAACACATACGGCAGACAACACAAAAAACATGTACGGACTAACAAGATACAAAAGGAATACTAAAAGATTGAGCAATTCCACAGTAACTAAAATGAGGAGAATATTGTAACCTTGACCTTTTGTGTGCAATTTGTGTGTTTGAATGATGAAATAATAGACCAGCGACACGTAACAGGTTATCATATACCACTCCTTTCAATATGTTATTCTCCATTTGATAGACATCTTTGACTGTAAACCAGTTATCATGAATTATCCATGTTGATTTAAATGATTGCTTATTATAAAATTTTAATTTGATATTAAAATATCCATTCATAGTTTGGTAACATTGCATCATTGTGAGAGCCATTCATACAGTAATTGTGAGTTGATCAATTCAGCCTGTTCTGCTGATCAGTCTATTTCGGTATACCTGAATAAATACATACAAACAATTATGATTTCCAAAAGTAGCGGATTCAACATTGAAAATTTGATAGAAAATCAGTGTTTGTAATCTGAATTTGTACAGGTGTCTATTGGAAAGTGAACTAGTTGGTTTTGCTCAAATTATTAGTTTGAATATTTAATCCATGTTTAATTCAACTTTTAAAGAAGATTGGATTCTTTTAGAAGGAAGCTCTTCATTGTGATATCAGGAGGGCGTTTCATGAACATTTTTTCGTCTGACATCCTGTCTTTTTCCGACAGTTACCATAGTAACAGTCGGAGGCTAGTGCCTCTTAGCCAATCAGAACCAAGGATTTCACTGAAGTTGTCAGTGCTGACCATTTAGTCAGTGCTGACAACGTTCATGAAACGCCCTCCGGAGCTTCACGGCCGAGTTTCCAATATGTATCTAAACTTTAAAATTATAAGAGGAACCCTTTATGGGACAGATAAACTGCTGGTCTATGCTGCCCTACTCTGACAAAAAGAAGCAATTAACAAAAGAGACTTTTCTTGGAAATTAGCAAAATGTGTCTTACTTGCATTGGCATCAGTGCAACACCCCATCATGTTAGATTAAATATCTCAAAGCAAGATGAATTTTTTCTTGTCCAGATTCTGGCCGTATGTAGGGACTGCTGTGTACAATCTAAGAATACCAATAACCCAGATTTGAGTAATATGTCATTTGCTTCCTTTTGTCAGGGTAGGGTAGTATGGGATGTGTGTGCAAAAGTTTTGAATAAAGACAAACGTGGCATATACCGAGAGTTAATAACATTTGTATAAGTTGCCGACTTTCCTGATTTTGTTTTTGTTCTGCTTAGCTATTGTGAGCCACCTATTTGTAAGATTGGAATAATTATTTAGCTTGAAGAAATTACGTGGGGTTCAATAGAAGCAGACATATAAAGGGACCATATTAGTGAAGATGTGATGCAAATCCGTCAAAGGATACGGATATTTTAAAAGTTTTGATTATCTGACGCCACGTGCAACATGTACAAGGTGCACTCCCTGCGTTGTGAACATTTTTTTGAAAATGTCAATTTCTTCCAAAAAAAATATGCATTTTTTTCATTTCGTTGTCAAAAACAGAAAAAGAGCACCTTTATGGAATCATACAGCACACAACATATGGGATACTACCTCGCACGTGACGTAACAAAATTGATATTTGGATATATCTTATCCTTATACGGATGCTGGTTAAACATTTACTTATATATCTCTTTCATATTTCTGCTTTATTGAAACCAATTTGATTTCAGCTTAAACTTTACCTTGAATGATGAGTTTATTTCAGCTTGAATCGAGTTATAATTCATTTTTAATAAGTCTAAGCCTTTGCTGTGGATATCTTGCCTATTTGCTGATTGCATATCTCGCGGTGTGTACAATCGAATGTCCGAGCTGTGTCCAGGCAGTGGACTGTGCGGATGTAGATTGTAAATGTAGATTGTAAATGTAGATGTCGATGTAAATGTAAATGAAGATTGTAAATGTAGATTGTGTTCAAATGTAGTGTGTTCAAGTTGTTCACCTTCCTAGCAGCGCTCAGTTCTACATCCTGGACCCATCTACTCACGTCTACGGGTGGCATGAACGGTCCAAGTCCAAACAGACCCACGCCGCAGCAGTCAACGAACATCGCCACGAGTGCGAACAGCACTATGAGACAGCAGATGACGATGATGGAGGCGTAGACGCTGACCACGGCCTGTTGAAATTGGTTTGGCGTGATCTCGGGAGCGAGATACTTGTCGAGAATCGACCAGGAGAGCATACCCATGCAGATTGCCGACGCGGCCAGTGCGACGAAGTTGGCGAAGAATACAGTGATGGAGAACTATTAACAGCAAACACAAAGAAATATATATATTTATATTTGTGGATATAATATTTATATATATACGTATATTTATATAAATGAGAAATAATTTTATTTATTTATTCATTTGTTTATTAATGTGTCTGTTTGTTTATTTTTTAATCAATTTAAGTATTACTTATTTATTAATTTATTCCGTCTTCTTTTACCAGAGAAAACCAGAATCTCTCCAGAAAGAAAACAATTCTTTGAAAAGAAAACTAGCAAGTGAGATGCACAAACTTTATATAAAGAACGTACACATGCAATGCGTGTACATTAGCTACATATCTTGAGAATAGAACACTGAAGTGTGACGTCAATACAACTGGTTATAAACTACGCAAGTAGAGCAAGCAGCGGTGGTCACAGCAGAGAATCTAATTGGAACTGCCCAAGACTAGCCTATTAGACAAAGTCGGACCGGTAAAACCTTACACTGGGGAGATTTTGTTTAGAACAAGTTGTATCGATAACATGCTCACGTGACGACATCACCTCGGTACACTGTGGTATTAACAAATGGGAGACTTCTCACATTTTTTGTTAGTTTACCGCTGTGGGAAAATCCCGCCGTCACACCGCCAGCAACGGAGCGGCAGCGGCAAAACATGTTTGTGTGAACGCGCCTTTTTGAGACAGCAGTAGACTTACCGGAAGCTCATACAGTGAACGGCCAGACTTCTTCTTCTTCTCGAATCCCTGTATGAGATTGGCCAGTCCGCACATGATGATCTAGAGGAACAAACACAAATGACAATATTATGACGTCACATCCTGTCAATGCAATATACTACTTCCCAGCTAATTATTGTCCAAAAAATGATAAACCGCCTAATGTCAAAGGCAACGCACTATTTTGTACATGTACTGTGCTCGCTTGCGATGGCAATAGCTGTTGCAGATCTATCAAAGTTGTTCTCTTATTAATCTGTATAATATTCTGACCTTGTGGACAACGCGGTGGTGTTGATGCGCACTGCGTATTAACTGAAAGCATCCTATTCCACATCCGTTGGAAAACCGACAAATAGGACTTTTAATATGCTTGACATCAAACATGCACACTTGCCGTCCCAGAAGCTCGCAGCAGGGAACTCTAACCTCCTATCCTATACATTCACGGCTGCGTACACTATGACTTTAGTAGGATCTATTGCAACTGACGGCAAAAATGGCTAGGTAATGGTTTTAAATAAGAAAAAGCGCAACGAGCAGGGTATGCGGATATTGTGATACATGTATAGCATGCTGATATTCCCTTGGGTCCATGCTGTAGTTGTGAGTTATACGTAAACTGCTTAATTTTGAAATCTATTCGCAGAATGAATACCGCCCTCTCTTGACGTCATGAAACAATGATCCACAGTGGTGAGGATGTCAACGGCCTGTACTCAGAGTAGCCTTTAGCCAAGGCATTCGGCGCTGTTATACCCCACAATGTGCCGAACGAGTCTGCATACATAAGACTATCATGCGAGGAACGAGTCTGCATACATAAGACTATCATGCGAGGCGCTTCTCGCTGCCAAGGCAGCTCGCTCGCGCGATCACTACCGTAAACGCACACTGCTTTAGTCTTTTTTCAAACCTTGTTCGGCGAGCGAGGACTCGACCAAAGGCTATACTCAGAGCAGAGATTTAATGAAAACAATGCACCTACCATGATAAAGCAGGATAAAAAAAAACATAAACCGTTATCATTGATTCAATATAATTGATTTTGTCCTCGGAGTCACCATGCTACATTGTGTTTGTACACATCACGTTTACCGCGAGTAAGGACTAAAGGGACAATCAATAAGACATTCATTGCAGTGTCAGTTTGAGCACAATTTATCATCATTTGAGCATTCATTACCATAGGAAATGGTCGTTGTGCGACCTGATAGTTCTTTCTAACCAGAGGTAGGAAGAAGGGAAATTATCAAGAGAAAAAAAATCTACCAATACAAAATTTCAAAGTTGACCGAGTGGCCTTTGTACCACCTGTTTATGAAGACCACGTTTATTGTCTACCTAAGGGGTTCTTTCACTGTATCGTAAAGTCACCGCAGGCAGCATGATCTGATCAGTATTACGAGTATTTCGCAGGAGTCAGTCATGGCTTTTGAACAAATAGACGATGTTACACAGCATCGTGACAAGTGTCGTGTCGTCTGTTGTGGCCGTTACGTCATCAGTATACCTACCACTATTCCCGTCCACATGGGAACACCAGCAGCTCCGTTGACATAAGGGTTAGTGTCAACAGTTAAATCGTTTTTTTCCAAGAGATAGGCCGTGTCTTTCCCGAGGACCAGCATAGCCAGCCCAAAGACCACCATCATGCCTCCAGTGAAGCCGAGGAACTTCTGTCGGAACCGCATGGTGCGGAGAGCTTGGTGCGGGGTTGGCCGGATCTGGGTAGTTGTGCGAATAGGGAAAGAGAAAGGGAGTAGAACGAGAGAGAGAGGGAGAGAGAGAGAGAGAGAGAGAGAGAGATGGGGGGATGAGAGGGAGGAGATGAGAACAAATGAAAGTGAGAGAGGAGAGTGGGAGCAATAGAGAGAGAGAGAGAGCAAGAGAGAGAGAGAGGGAGAGAGAGGGGGGGGGGGGGAGGGGGAGGGGGAGGGGGGGAGGGTAGAAAGAAAGATAAATTAACGTCTAAGCACTGTAAAGTTGACATACATAACATATCACAACATCGTACATTTCAAGATATCATAGCATATTCTTGCTCTAAGCCAAGGATGGATATCCACCTCTTTGAACAAGGTTTGAATCCGCCACTTAATATTCATGACTGGCAGCTGCTCTACACAATACGATACATACGTGATTGCGTCACGTTAACCTGGATTTTATAATAGGTCATGCATGTGGCTGACAAAGCATTCCGCCCTTCACATTAACAGCTACCGGTATGCAGTGTGGAATTTGTGTGCTCAAACGGACGCAAAAATGCATGCAAGTACCAAACAGAGGCAAAGATCCTTGTTATAATGGAGTGACGTGGTGCAGACAAGGTGATTTTTCTTAGCCGACAAACCGCAGCTTTGTTTAACTCTTGGTGTCAAGCCCTGAACGCTATTGCATTTGTCTACACCTTCATGGCAATTGAAGTAAGAGGGCTCATTTCCCGATATAATTCATGACATACCAGGGACACAACAGCTACGACTGATCGTACGTTCGATAGATCAATCGCACTTATCTATCGATCGCAATCCCTATCACTTAATCTTTGATCGATATTGAGCAATTAGAATTTGTAGCTTGTGTGGATTTATGGTAACTATAGGATTGATTGCAATATCATGCACAGGCTTGGACTTACAAATGATAGCAGTGATGGTTTGTGACATGGTGAGTTGCAATAGATAGCAACTTTGCAATCAATCGCAAAGTTGTTATCGATAGCAGCCAAATCTTTGTGATACGGGACCCGGGATGTCAGAAGAAACAGACCGATATGAATAACACTAACATATTTTATTCCATGTAAATGAATGAGCTGACTGAATAGAGACATTTGAAATTATATTGGCAGTGTGACAGTCTGCACGTATTAAACTACGTATTTAGACGACCCAATGGGAAAATAAACCGTCTGTATCGTGAAAGTCTATACTGTATTTCCAAAAATAATGCATTTTCTTCAATGAAACTTAAAATTGTATGAAGGAGGCCTATTTAGGAAGTCATGTTTCTTAGTTTAAGTCCAACAGAATTCACTTTCACTTTGGACAATCTGAGAAAAGTTCTTAACTGCATTGCCGCAGTTCTGCACCAGCCATACATTCATACGCTTCATCAAAAGTATTTTCATTCATATTCATATATCCTGTAATTTACACAACTTAACAGAACTCACCAGGCCCGCTATATGGATACACACCCTTATCCGTAAACCATAAATTTGAACTTGTTTTTGTAGACGAAATTGGGAGGAGAGAGATGTCTGAATGAAGCGGAGTTTATTATTTCACTCTGTGAGTCACTCCACTACGCCTTCATCTAAATTTAACTCATTGTGTGCACTGTGGATAAATTGTCACGCAGGTCATGCACGCAAATCCCTTAGCACAGCACAGAAAAAGAAATGTGTGTCCCCTCCTGCTATTATGACGTCACACTATAGAATTGCAACCGGTACATATGACGATTGAAACATCGCACGATTATACCGAGTCACTATCTGGATATATTTACGGACACACAAAAGCTAACTCCAAAAGAAGAATAGAGAAATATTTGTGGAACTGCTGAACCTTATCATGTCTCCACATCGAAACGAACTCACGAAGAATACGTCGTTCAATATGCATGATATACACGGTGATTTGTACAGGATGTCTGTGCCCTATGCTTTGCGTACAGTACTTTGCAACGACGTTCATGCAACTATTTTTAATTCTTTTTTGAATTTCTGAGTTTTCTTCCTGAAACAGGAACACGCCTCTTTTATTCGAACAATTGAATCATTTGCAAGTAGCCTGTTTTAAGTAGGCTGATTGAAATTTCTAATCCAACTGAAAAATGGAGACGAGTACGCATAAGACTATTCCGTTTTTCATTCTCATCTTTCCTCGGGTAGTTGGGGATCCGGGAAAAAAAATCAAGAATGATTAGTCTACTGCAACCAGACTATGAATAGTTTGAATTCTAAGCAGCCAGCCGCTAGGGGGTTAGGATATCTTCAAGGAGGTCGAAGGATATTATTCCAACACGGTTCGAAGGTTTGGTATGAAGGATAAACACATGATACTGTGTGCTGCCCTACTCCGCCAAAAGGAAGCAACCAACAAAAGTCACTTTTCTTGTAAATGAGCAAAATGTTCGGGGTAGGTGTGAGTGCATCCAGAGACACAAATTATGCACCAGAAATGGAATTCGTTAAAAATTCATATGATAGAATATCAAAATTACCCTTGTGACTTTTGAAAAGTGACAATTTTGCCTTTAATGTGTGCTCACTCATGCATGACTGGGTGGATTAATGTGATTTTCACACGGAAGTTAGTCAATAAGTTAAAAAAAAAACATTCCTGCTAAATCGTATTGCTCAAGACCTTTTCTATCAAAAGTTATTCTCGTTTGCTAAGGGGGGGGGGGGGACTTACTTTGTTGTTGTGTTTATAAAGATGCTAGGTGTTACATTAATGCCAAAGTAAGTGACAAACAAATTTTACTCATTCTCTGCCCTTGACCTCTTTATAAAAGCTTCAATTGATGATAACCAGCCTCTTGATCTGCTAACAAATCAGTTGGGATGCTTACCAAAAAGTTTTTTCCTTTATTTTTTCATCAAGCTCTCCCACCAAATTCACCCCTTCCAAGCTACCTTTACGAAATTCTGATTTAAACTAAACTCGTATACCTTTTCAATTTGACACCCTGGAAAACTGAATCAGTGGTTACTCTGTCAGTCCAGTGCATTCTCATTATCTTTCGTAAAAAGTGTGCCTCGCCTCTCCCTTACCTCATCCACAAAACCGATCTTAACTTGTCATGTGCCAGCTGTGCATTTTTTCACCAATATTGCACACAAATCTAATTGAGCAGTATTTGATATGGAATAAGAAAAGTTGATATAACCATACAATATTCATGAGATAAACTGCACGGGCCTGCATATTTGCTGATTAAACATATCATGCCGTGTTTATTTTTCTAACGACTGAATAAATATTACCGGGAATGAGTCAATATTCACTTCTAACTGTACATATTTAGTCACTATATTGACTGTCAACTATGAATAAATTAAGAATTATATCATGTTTTTTGATGAGTAAAACTCATTTTGATATTTCAAATTACATTTAAGAAAAGTTGGTTACGTTTCACAAGTATGTGGCTACTCCATCTTTTCAAGTTGTGTCATTTCAAAAGTGACTCTCTCATGCACATTGAATCGCATGATTTGCTACGTTTCTTCTATTTCTAGTACTGTCGCTACTTATGCAGCTACTTCTGATAATTTTAGTATTCAGGCTAAACCTTATTTCCAATATGAAATTGGCAATAAACTGTAGACGATGGGCAAATAATAGTGACATAGACGATAAGCAATTTATATTGAGTTCAGATTTACAAAGTGTTTACAATATCAGTAATCATTGAATGGAAAATGAACTGAAATTGAAAGTCCAGTGGCTCGACAAAGTTATTCAGCTCGATATTAAATCTGGCATAAGATGGTTGATTTGTTGGTTTTATGTAACACTATTGCAGCAGAAATATGTATTGCTATTGCAAAGTAATCCTACCTATAAATCAAAACAACAACGACTACTACTACTACTACTACTACTACTACTACTACTACGACTATTACTACTACGACTATTTGTATTACTACTATTACTACTACTACTACTCTTATTACCGCTACTACTGCTTCTACTTGTACTACTACTACTACTACTACTACTACTACTACTACTACTGCTGCTGCTGCTGCTGCTACTACTACTACTACTACTACTACTACTACTACTACTACTACTACTACTAATACTAATACTTTTACTTCTACTTCGTCCACTACTTTTTTTTTTCACTACCGTTTTCTTTTTCTTTCCTTCCTGGTCTTATTTTCTTCCTACTGGCATACTAGTACTACATGTATTACTAGTGGTAGAAATAAAAGAGTGTAATCATCAGTAGCAATATTCATAAATATAGCAGTAGTTGCACTGTGGAGATGTGGAATTAATAGCAGCAGTATTATTAGTAGTAGTAGCAGTAGTAGTCGTAGTAGTAGTAGTAGTAGTAGTAGTAGTAGTAGTAGTGGTGTGGTGGTAGTAGTAGTAGTAGTAGTAGTAGTAGTAAGTAGTAGTAAGTAGTAGTAGTCGTAGTAGTAGTGGTAGTAGTAGTAGTATTAGTATAAGTAGTAGTAGTGGTGATATTACAAGTAAATGTACCAGCAGCAGCAATACCAGCAATAGCTACAATTTTATAACAAAACGGGTCAAATAGTTCAGTTAGTTACTTGTGTTAACCATACATATGGGAGAAGAGACTTTCAGACTTGTACTTACGATTTGAAAGAAGTAAAAAACGGATGGTTTCCCCAGAGGATTTGATTGCGACAGTTCGGTAATGCTCGAACGCAAGTATGAACATAGAACGGCAATGCAATATCCTGCTACAGTGGATCGTGCGCAGTCACAAGGGGTGTGTATTGCAAATGGTTCCTCTTCGCTTGGAGTTCATATGTGAAAAGCTACGGCGGAGAGGTACAAAAGTTGACCCAAGTTTGTCGGAAGGGCGTGTCAATAATTGAGCGCATTGTTTGGATATGACATGTTTTGCGCGGAATAGTGGCAGGGGGTTTGTGGTTCGCTTTTGCAAAAAGGTGGAGTGTATATGGGTGCGTTATCTTGAAAAAATGTGAAAGGGTATTGAAGGAAAATGATGAAGAAGGAAAGTTGTGCGTGGACGAATTTAAATTGGAAAAGGAGTGAGGGATAAAGAAGTGAGGAGTGAGAGAATGAGAGAGAGAGAGGGGGGGGGGATAGAGAGAGAAGGGGAGGGGGAAATGGGGGGCGACGTCGCGAGGGCGAATGAGAGAGATATGGAGAAGAGAGATAAAAAGTACAAATTTTTGTGGCGACAGTAGAAGAGGCAGTGCTATTGTAGTAGTAGTAGTAGTAGTAGAAGTAGTAGTAGTAGTAGTAGGAGGAGGAGGAGTAGTAGGAGTAGTAGTAGTAGTAGTAGTAGTAGTAGTAGTAGTAGTAGTAGTTGTTGTTGTAGTGGTATTAGTATTAGTAGTAGTAGTAGTAGTAGTAGTAGTAGAAGTAGTAGTTGTAGTAGTAGTAGTAGTAGTAGAAGTATTATTATTATTATAGTAATAGTAGTGGCAGTAGTAGTAGTAGTAGAAGTAGTTGTTGTAGTAGTAGTAGTAATAATAGTAGTAATACATGTAGTAGTAGTAGGAGTAGTAGTAGTAGTAGTAGTAGTAGAAGAAGTAGCAGCAGTACTATTAGTAAAAGTGATAAAAGTAGAAGTAGAAGTGTAATAGTAGTAGTAGTATTAATAATGATTATTAACTACAATGAAATAAACCGATTTCAATACATATCTTGCTAGTCACACTGATTTTCGACATCCATTTCCTGATGTACACATTGCGCCAAAGCAATGCGCCACGTGATAGTGTCACGCCAATGTGAGATTTAATCATGTAGATTCACATGTCAGTTATTGACCTTCTGTACGAATTAGTATCATACCGCCCTATGAGGACTGCCTGCCTTATTTTTCACTGAGATTATTATTTGATGCATCAGCGTAACGCACTGTCACAACATTTTGACGCAATGCATACTTTTCTCTGGAAACGAAGCCCTCGGGTATATCGAGCAATATAAACGCCCTTATGTTATAACAACCTCTGTACGGAATATACTTTTGGAGAAAGACTAACTTTTCGGAAGAATTGGTGTTAAAAGAGCTTCATTTTTTTATGAATACTATACATGTTATGTCAGCGGTACCATTAGGCAAGTGTATAGAACAAGGTGTCTGCATGCAAACCCCACTATAGTCCTCCACCTGTAGCATTGTGTAATTTGTTAACATTATTGAACTCCCCTCCTCACTTGGCCAGGTGGTGGCTTATGATGTTGTTGCAATAATAGCGAGCACAATTCCCATATTTCATTTTGATTTCTTGAGGTATTTTGGAAACGTTTGTCATGGGTTGGCGGATGCATACCGGTCTATTTTTCCTGTGTATGCTACAGAAACAAGGACCTTCTACGTCAGCTAGGAAAGAGTCCGTGGGAACGTGACGAAATGAGGGGTATGTGTCCAAAAGGTGTTAAACGCCAGTCTGATGATTTTTTTAGTGAAAACATGTGGAAGTGGCGTGATGTAATTGATGGTTCACCTGAGTCTCGACCAGGGTCCCGTTGCATAAAACTTGGTATTGATGGTAACCTTGCTACCAATGGCAACTTCTTTGGAAACCTTGAATTTGATTGGCTGTTGAGCAGTGTTACCATGGTAGTTACCTAAGAGAGGAATGATTACATGCATAAAGCATGGTTAGGATCCATTGGTGTTCTGTGCACACTGCGAAATGCTTTTACATCAATCGTCCAACACAACCGATTCTGCATTCTAGTAGTATGTGGTTTAATGCATCGTGATGCATTCGCTACTTTCCCCCTATCTGGTTAACAACGCGTTTTATTACATTCACTTGTATTTTTTTTTATTCAGTTCCAATCGTCCGGTTTACCAACATATTCAAATGTAATGCATTCAAGTTTAACAAAGGTTGCCCCTGACAACCGGAAAGCTTGCCCAAGGTTTGCCCGACATAGCAACAACTAATGTATGCAAAGTGGATTCCAAGTACTGAGATAACATTGTTAGGTACAGGTTAATGAAATAATTCGTTACTAGGCCATGAGGGAAGAAACATCCACAAATTTCACTACATAAGTAATAAAATCGGTCTATTGGTGGAATGCATATTGAATCTATTAGTTGTTGCTTCTCGGACAAATCTAAGACAAGGTTTGGGATGCCAATTAGTAACGTTACATTTGGAATACGCGCATAAAATTTGAATATACAATGAAAACAGTATATTCCGAACTAGTCAATTCCGTTCCAATGCTACACATTATGCTAATACGCGGTGATTAATCATTTTTTTGTCTAAAAGTAAACATAACTCCTTTTGGAGACAAATATTCAAATTATGGAATGCTATAGATAGTGAAGCTAGAGAATGGTATGCGGACCCGTGTTAACATTGGTGGAATTCCTCAGGGAGAAATGAATAATATAAAAAAATCCTAGTCGTAGTCGTCGTTTCATGGGAGGGATTTAATTCTTCATTTGTGTGTGAATTACTGGCGCATAACGAGTTAACACTTAACACGCGATGGGTGAATTCACTGGCAAGTTATTCACACGGTTACAGTTCGATATTCCGAAGGTTCGTTTATTCCGAAGGTTCGTTATTCCAAAGGTTCATCATTCCCAAACACGTAAATTGCCTATACCTCGATGCCCGTTAGTACAAAAACGAAAAAGAGTTCGTTAATCAGAGCATTTGTTGCGTAACGTTCAGAATAACGAACCTTCGGAATAACGAGTGCTTCCCATTCACACAAGTACCTAAGAGCTATATGCGGTTGGAATACAATAGGTTGAGAGACTCGTTGCCAAAGCATTTAGTAGATTCGATGCTCACGTGACACGGACATCAGAACATGAACTCTAAGAACCGTATTTACAATGGTGGCTTAACTCTATACGTGTATCAAACATGGACTACCCACATGACCCAGCACGGGAAAACCAGTCGAAACCATTACAGAAACTATTAGAATTTCTATTGGTTTCTATTGTTGGTTTTTTTTTTCTGGTTTCTATGGGAATTTCGACCTTGGAGATTTAATGCTCACATGATACGGACATCAGAACATAAATTCTAAGGCCCGTATTTACATCATGGACGACGTGGACTAATTTATGAGACGGAAAAAGAATAATCATAAAACATTACTATTTATTAAGTATACCTGATTTTGTTCTCGGAATCACTTTGGCATATCGAGTTTATACACATAACAATAACAGCGCAAATTGAAACCAACCGCCGTTGTGATTTTATAATGAAAATCAATGATTTTGCGATATCATCAGATGATTTATTTTGCATCCATAAAATTATTCAACAGTTAGTACGGTCAGGAAGGTGTTAGAACTGGAGTCGGAACGAAGAGTAATTTATTCATACACCAGTCGCGATCATTGATACCACAATAGAATATTTTACGCGTTTGGTTCTTTGATCCAGTGATGACCGCCGCCAAATATGCAAGACAAATTTTGGATGCATTTAGAGGAATATACAATCTGCATGCGCAGAAGATTTCAGAACCACTTCATGTACTGAAGTACATGTGCAGTAGTAGTACATCTTATAATGATACGAATCTGTGAATTTCAGATTATATTGTTGCGTCGTTTTTGTGATAAATCAAGAATACGGTAGAAAACATGTCAGAAAAATGCCTCAATATCGCACATTGGGCAATCATATTTTCTTACAAATATCTTGTAAATCGTTTATTGAGTGTTTCACCTTCCATGGAAACAACGTCGATTTCGTGTCCGGAGATGTCCGAAAACGTTACGGACCAAATTCTTTCTACAATTTTATCAAAATTTCCCTTCGCTCACCTCCAAACTAATTCCCAGTGTGTGTAATAAGATCAGCTATGAACTCCCAGCGAAGGCTGAACGGTTGACATATTTCTCAAAACAGATTTTCTTTTGTTATTCAGAGGAAGGCACTGCCTCATTAGAAATACAGCGTATTGTTTAAAACACCTGAATGTCTTGAATTTTTATGAGGCGGTGGTCATCATAGATCAAAGGAAGTCTATTCGAGCGCAGTCCATCCATGATAGGTCCATGGTACGGTCTAAAGTAAACCATAGTTATGAAAACAGAACTAATTTCGCACAACTAATGAATATTCGCCACATAGACCATCGGCTAATCATGGACCTATCATGGATGGACTGCGCTCGGATAGACTTCCTTTGATCTATGATGACCACCGCCTCATAAAAATTCAAGACATTCAGGTGTTTTAAACAATACGCTGTATTTCTAATGAGGCAGTGCCTTCCTCTGAATAACAAAAGAAAATCTGTTTTGAGAAATATGTCAACCGTTCAGCCTTCGCTGGGAGTTCATAGCTGATCTTATTACACACACTGGGAATTAGTTTGGAGGTGAGCGAAGGGAAATTTTGATAAAATTGTAGAAAGAATTTGGTCCGTAACGTTTTCGGACATCTCCGGACACGAAATCGACGTTGTTTCCATGGAAGGTGAAACACTCAATAAACGATTTACAAGATATTTGTAAGGAAATATGATTGCCCAATGTGCGATATTGAGGCATTTTTCTGACATGTTTTCTACAGTATTCTTGATTTATCACAAAAACGACGCAACAATATAATCTGAAATTCACAGATTCGTATCATTATAAGATGTACTACTACTGCACATGTACTTCAGTACATGAAGTGGTTCTGAAATCTTCTGCGCATGCAGATTGTATATTCCTCTAAATGCATCCAATATTTGTCTTGCATATTTGGCGGCGGTCATCACTGGATCAAAGAACCAAACGCGTAAAATATTCTATTGTGGTATCAATGATCGCGACTGGTATATGAATAAATTACTCTTCGTTCCGACTCCAGTTCTAACACCTTCCTGGGCTAATAGACCATTTTCGTTTTTTATGCAAATCTTAATCACATCGTTCAAACGATACGTTACCAATGGTAACCCCAAAGCTTCTTCGAGGTTTGTTTGTCCGAGTAGCAACAACTAATAGAATCAAAGTGCATTCCATCCATTGAATCTGAATGACTAGATACAGGTGAACACAATAACGCTACGCAGTTACGGGGAAAGTTGTGAATACATTACGAAAACGCTGTATTGGCACTTAACTTGTTATGCACATTTGTTCTCCATTTATACACATACATGACATGAAACAGCATTTTGTCTCGCAAAGTAAGGGTTAAAGAGTGTATGGATAGTAAAACTCTCAGTTACCCTTTTTCTATATGGCGCAAATGAGTCAATATTCATTAACTGTATATTTAGCCACATATCAAATATCAACTATTGTTGATAGCATTGTTTATTATTATACATGGATTTTGTTTTGTTGAGGGCCCCGCTCATCAGCAGTTTTTTTTTTCTTAGGCATGTTAGGCGTCCATACCATGTTTTAATGTTTATAATAACTATAGTTAATGTAATTATTTTGCTTTTTGCTTTTTCGTTTTTATAGTGTTTTTTTATAGTGGTTACAAAGATTGCATGAAGTTCAATGAAAATTGAAAAATGTGGATAGCAATTTGTCGAAAATGAAATATTATTTTATATTGAGTTTAAAAACTGATTACGTGTTACAATTATGTGCTTAATTGACCACATATCTAATACTACTATAGCAAGTACAGCAGCTAATATGACTATTACAGTGTGTTTATCAAGATCAAGCACGAACTTCCAGCGAAGGATAAAGGATGGACATATTTCTCAAACCATTTTTTTTTTCGTTTTCTCTTCAGAGTTGTCATTGCCTAATTAGAAACACATCATATTGTTCAAAACACCTAAATGTCTTGAATCTTCATGAGGCGGCGGTCATGATAGATCAAAGTCCATAGTCTGTCCATAATATATCCAGTTTATAGAGTAGGGCCTACTCACGTGTGACGTGATACATTCCAGAATAACTACGACACTTCCCAATGGATTTAAAAGCACGGGAGGAGGGGGAAGTAAAGATGAAATGGCCGGTAACCATAACATAAAACCGTTCTGCCCACATTAACTCTTCGTGCGTAATGTGTGTGATTATTCAAAAATAATACACACAAATCCCATGGAGTGACTTTTTGTCAGGCACAGAAAGGCATATAGGCCGCACGGATTTGTCACGAATGCGTACGACAGGTTAGATACTGTCCTCTTGATTTATATGATTAACTATAGCATGGTGTGATGCAATAGCGCCATCCTTTCTTTTTGTGGTGCGTGTTTTATAGTCAGTGTTAGTATTGTCGATTATAAAATGGATGCCGAAAATCATATAACATATTGGTCATTCTATATTCTTTCATATACTTCTACTACTACTACTACTACTACTACTACTACTACTACTACTACTACTACTACTACTACTACTACTACTACTACTACTACCACTACTACTACTACTACTACTGCTCCGGCTACTATTACTACTTCTGCTATTTCTTCTACTACTACACTTACTACTATTATTACAACTACTACTACTACTACTGCTCCGGCTACTATTACTACTTCTACTATTTCTTCTACTACTACACTTTCTACTATTACTACTACCATGACTACTACTACTACTACTACTACTACTACTACTACTACTCCTACTACTACTACTACTACTACTACTACTACTACTACTACTACTACTTATGATACTTCTACTATTACTATTACTGTTACTGACACTGCTACTACTTCTTCTAAACTACTACTTCCCGTGATTCTAAAATCAATGATGATCACGACCGAACGGTTCCCGTAATTTGCTATTAATGATTGCCTTACCCTTTAACTTTCGGAGGGGTTACATTCCTGTTGATAGTATTTGAAGTGGGCCAGTCAATAATGACACCTATTGCCACGTAAAGGTTACCTTCTCGATCCGCACAAATAACGAACTAGATCAAGCGGTGAATATAGTTTAATATTGACCTTTCCATTCAGTAAAGACCCGACGCTGACGGGGCCTAAATTGTACGCGGCTCGACCGGCATGGTTAGATACCATACGTAACCACTGACTTGTATTAACTGCATGGACACGCGTGATACGCTGTGCTTATTAGCTGATGCATTGGTAGTGACGATCAACGATTGCAGTATGAGAGCATGGACCTATCATGGATGGACTGCGCTCGGATTGACTTCCTTTGATCTATGAGGTCCGCCGCCTCATAAAAATCCAAGACATTCAGGTGTTTTAAACAACTAGCTGTATTTCTAATTAGGTAGTGCCTTCCTCTGAATAACAAAAGAAAATCTGTTTTGAGAAGTATGCCAACCGTTCAGCCTTCGCTGGGAGCTCGTTGCTGATCTTTTTACACACACTGTGAATTAGTTTTGGGGTAAGCGAAGGGAAACTTTGAAAAAATTATAGAAAGAATTTGGTCCGTAACTTTTTCGGACACCTCCGCACACGAAATTGAGGTTGTCTCCATGAAGGATGAAACACTCAATAAACGATTTACAAGATATTTTTAAGGAAATATGATTTGGAAATGTGTGATATGGAGGCATTTCTCTGGCATGTTTTCTACAGTATTCTCATTTTATCACAAAAACGAAGCAACAATATAATCTGAAATTCACAGAATCGTATCTTTATAACATGTAATACTACTGCACATGCACTTAAGTTCATGTAGTGGTTCTGAAATCTTCTGCGCATACAGAATATATATTCCTCAAAATGCATCCTACATTTTGTCATGCTTGTTTGGCGGCGGATCTCCCTCGATCAAAGAGCCAAACGCGTAAAATATTCCATTGTGACATCAATGCACACGACTGCTGTAGGAATAAATTACACTTCGTGCTGACTCCATTCCTTACACCTCTCTGATGAGAGTTACATCAATTTGAAATCAACACTACAGCGCAGTATATCCCTACATTTACTTCACAAACAGACAGAAAACCTTTCTATACTAATTAATGATAGAATGTTACTTACTTTGGAAGATATTAATAAACTCTTTGTGCTCCATTCAGCATTGTTAGACAAGTAATACAAACAATTCCGAGAAGGCAATGTGGTGTTTAGCAGGGAAGTTAATTTTGATGAATACTTTGACATTATACAGGCTATAACATATTTCAACATCTTTCAGGGATTAATGAAATCATGTTTAGTAATATAAAAATAAATGATTGATTCCATGCACATCATTTGAGAAATAACTGTCAGTGGTGTATAATATGATTTTTGCCCCAATTATCGTTATCGCTGATATGTAGGTACTAGGTGTTCAATAAAACTGTTGACACTTTAAAAAAATACAAATAAGTCACAACTCGGATCAAGCTTAAGTTGACCAGTCATCAAGTGAAATGATTGTTTTCGAAGCACGTTTCGTGATATTTCATCAGTTAATCTGATAATCCTCTGAATATGAAATGAGGTTTTTACTTTTGAAAAAATTGAACCTAAAATGTTGTTTGCATCAAGTAATTAATTCAAAACACAAAAATGACCGTTGTGTGTCAAACCTGTCAACCCAATAGCAACTTCTATCATAATGTTATTAATCATGCATGATGCTTCTGGCGGAAGTTTACATGACTGTGATGCACAATAGCCATTGTTGTGTTCTGAATCTATTATCTGATACACACACATTTTAGAGCCAATAAATATTCTCAAGACTATTCAAAAAAAAATAATTGATGAAATGCCACAAGACCTGCTTCTACAAAAAATGCTCTCCCTTCACTCAATGATGTGAATTCCAGCTTGATTCAAGTTATAACATATTGTTATGACACCTATTATTTTCGGAACTTTTGTGCTGCAACTTGATGTAACATTTGGAGCCATTTTACTTTATTGTAACAATATTGCATCTTTAGAGATGCATTGTAAGTATTACACGTTACAACTGCGCAAGCAGCTGATTTTTTCGGGCGGACAGATTCGTAGAGTCGCGCAATCAGTGGTCTGGCGCGGTGTGCGTACTGTGTGAGTCGTGTGGCGTAATGTGTGTGGGAGTAGAGGCGGACGATAAAATACGGCCAGTATCTGGACTAGGCTCTAGATAACACTTTGTATGCCAGATTATCTGCTGCTCTATGACATTTATACATTACACGTAGCACACCAAGGGTTCAAGCAGATTCATTGTACTCGTCTTCTAGTCGCACCGTCACAAAAATAATGCCTTGCAAAGATTTTCTCTTTGACCCCAAGTTCGAAACGACTATGGTCTATGAGAACATTTTGACTGCGAATGTGCATGATTCACTGTGAATTAAATGACTTCTTGCTACTGTTTTATCATTGGAAGTATACTCCTTTTTGTTGGGGTCCCTTGGTTTCTAATAAGATAGCTCATAGGTACATCATGGACGTACACTCCACTGAATCAAGAACGACTAGGGATTTGATCATGAAGCCGTGTCAGGTATGTTATTTCAAAGGTCCCCTGTCATCAAAATGTATATCGATTTATGTTGATGCAACATCATATGTACATAACAAACTGTTTAATGGAAATATGTGTCCTTTATTTTAAAATGATTTTTTTTTCCTCAGCACTAATAAGCCCCGCCTCCAAAATACCTCCAACTCAAGATTC
Source organism: Arbacia lixula (assembly GCA_963669155.1). NCBI lineage: Eukaryota > Metazoa > Echinodermata > Echinoidea > Arbacioida > Arbaciidae > Arbacia > Arbacia lixula. The sequence goes on along the minus strand of OZ022596.1, from coordinate 8,047,768 downwards.
CCCGTGTGACATCATCAAATGTAGAAATTAGCAGGATAATAAGCAGAATATATGCACAAACTAAACATTGCGATGACTTCCTCCACCTGCCCACAAGATCATCACATGTCTTCACACACTACCATCTACCAACCTTTCATGTGGGAATAAATTTTCCTTATGTCAGAAATGTGCTAGCTATGTGATGCTATTATAAGCACTTGCAGGTAGTCATTACAATGTTAATTTGTGCATAAATTATGCCTTTAAAGTGTGTCCCATACCAACGATAGAAGCAGGTTTACATGGTTGAATGTTCTTTCACTACCTTCTCAGAGCTGAATCACTGTTGTCACATCTGCATTATAATGGGTATAAACGTAGTCCACTATCTATGGAATTTCAATTTTACTCTGTGAGTGGTACAATTGGCCCGAGGTCATTTCATGCGCAAATTGCAACCAGGGATGTGTTAGGAAGGAGAAGCAACTCAAGCATAATATATTCAAACATCTGTATGGATACTAAAGCGTGCTAATGAATGTCAAAAGCATTCCATAATCACTATAATGCTTTGATGTCCCATGCGCGGCACCGACATTTAGCTGCTGTCAACTTGGAAAGCAATATCTTTAATTCACTATTTTGTCTCTGTAAGCTATGTTTCTTATTACCTTTTTGTGAAATTTTCAAGAATGTTACGGGCAACACCACTAAAGATCCTGTACTCGGTCTTCTTCTAAATAATTGTTGAATGATGCACAAACGAAGATATTCTTACTTAAACAATTAACAAATTTCTTCAATTCCGCTGATTTCCGCAAATGTGGGATTCAATCATTATCAAAATTATATGTTAAGCTGATTATTTTCATTAACAGAGTTTGCGTGCATTTGCGTGCAACTGAGATATTTTAGTAGAAAAAACTGTTTATTTTTGTTCGCTGATATCTCTTTTTCTCACAAAAGTATTGATGCAATCCAACAGAACTGGACAAGCGAAATAAGACTCTACATTTCTTTTGTTCTATCTGAGAAACCGTTGCTACGCAATCCTGCTCGTTATTATTAAAACACCTGAGAAGCACATGCTGAGAAGACATTTTTTCTTCGGCGGTGCCACGCATGGGTTCAAAGAAAGAAAGTTGTTTCATATCCTTTCATAGCACATCCCTGTTGCACCAGGGAGGTGTTACGAAGGAGTAGAAACTCGAGCATAATATATTCAAACATCTGTATGGGTTCTAAAGCGTGCTCATGAATGCCAAAAGCATTCCATAATCATGACAATGCTTTGATGTTCCATGTGCCGTGCCGACATTTAGCTGATGTCAACTTGAAAAGAAATTTCTTTAATTTCCCATTTGTCTGTAGACGTTTTGTTTTTGACAAATTTGTTTGCAAACTTTAAGGAAGTTAACGGCAGATAATGACAGATCCTTTACTCTGCTTTTGTTTCGAAAAGTATTGAGGAATCATTAAAAATCGGACATATAAGCTATTTTTATTACTTACAAAATTGGCCAATTTCTTCACTTTCCGACAACTTGTGCATCTGGGGGATTCAACCACTCTCAAAATGATATATTAAGCTGTGTATTATCATTAACGGCGTTTGTGTGTGTTTGCGTGAAACAGAGATATTTCACTTGAAAAACTTGTTTATTTGTGTTTGCTGATACCTGTTATGCTTATGGAAGTATTAACAGAACGGGACAAGCGAAATGAGACTGTACATTTCTTTTGTCCTCTCCGAGAAGCCGTTGCCACACAATCATATTCATAATTGTTCAAAAACCTGAACAGCACCTGTTGAGAACACATAACTTTTCAGCGGCTTGGCACATGGGTTCAAAGGAAGAAAGTTGCTTCATATCCTTCCATAACACATCCCTGGTTGCACCTATATGAACTCGCTTCTCGTAATATTTTTGATGTCAAGAGCTGGCGCTATTGTCTGTCAGAGCCCGCTATCACAGAGTTTGGCCAATTCGGCTCGAGATGTTTTCAATAGTGAGCAACGTGTGATATCTTTTGTTGTCTGCTTGCCAAACAAAGCAACACGTGCAATGTTGCTCCCTGTTGACACCAGGGGGCATTTCATCAAAGGACTTGTCGGACGTTTTATCCGACAAACTGTTATAAGCTACTGAAATGCTTGCATCTTATTGGCCGAGAGCAAACTTGTCGGATAAAATATCCGACAGGTCCTTTGATGAAATTCCCCCCAGGATGGCCAAACTATGTGAATTAAATGGCTTTCTGTCTAAACAGAGCCATCCTAAACAGAGTTTGGTAACAACATGGCGCGTGCAGCGTTGTTGGGAAAGCAGATAACCGAAGTATGTGCTGTGTGACACCAATATTTAAAAAAAAATGTAAAAATGAATATAAACCGATAAAATCTCATTTCAGATCCTGCATACTGAGGAAAGATTTTTTCTCTATACTGTTGTTGCTGGTTGATTTTAGGCCCGATTATGTAAACGCCGACATATTTAGTGGGTCGAATGCAGCTTGCACGTCACTAAGGAGGTGGCTGGCTCTCCAGAAAGGAGTCCACGACCCTGTGTACATTTAGTTTGTTTGTTTAGTATACTGCTTTATGCTGTTAATATTTTTTGTTAAAGGTGCATTCAGGGATGTGTTAGGAAAGGATATGAAACAACATTCTTTCTTTGAGCCCATGCGTGGCACCGCCGAAAAATTGCGTGGTCTCAGCATGTGCTTTTCACGTGTTTTAACAATAACGAACACGATTGCCTAGCAACGGTTTCTCAGAGAGAACAAAAGAAATGTAGAGTCTTATTTCGCTTGTCCACTTCTGTTGGATTGCATCAATACTTTTGTGAGGAAAAGAGATATCAGCGAACAAAAATTAACAGTTTTTTAAAGTAAAATATCTCATTTGCACGCAAATTCACGCAAACTCTGTTAATGAAAGTAAGCAGCTTAATATATGATTTTGATAATGATTGAATCCGACATTTCCGGAAATCTCCGGAAAGTGAAGAAATTTGTTAATTATGTTAGTAAGAATATTATCTTATATCTCCGTTTGTGCATCATTCAACAATTATTTAGAAGAAAAACGAATACAGGATCTTTAGAGGTGTTGCCCCTTAACTTTCTTGAAAATTGCAAAAAAATGTGATAAGAAACACAGCTTCGAGAAACAAAACAGGCAATTAAAGATACTGCTTTCCAAGTTGACGATAGCAAAATGACGGTGCCGCGCATGGGACTTCAAAGCATTGCAGTGATTGTGGAATGCTTTTGACATTCATTAGCACGCTTTAGTATTCATACAGATGTTTGAATATATTATGGTTGAGTTGTCCCTCCTTCCTAACACATCCCTGGTGCATTGTGGCAGTTGCACTCTGGTATAGGTACTGTGGTAGTTGCACAACTTTATCATGTAGGTTTGCAAAAAGGTGGTTAAGCTTATTTACGCACCAATGTCGCTTGTTCTTTCACACCCGGAGAACGATCGATATGAAGTTGCCGGTAGTTGGTACTGAGAAGTAAGGAATGACGTCATATTTGAGTCTGTGCATGAAGACTGGGTCTGGTGTGTGTCTCCTTCAGTTTGTCTCGGGATCAGGACAGAGAGATATAGAGAAAGAGGGAGAAAGAGAGAGAGAGAGAGAGGAGAGAGAGAGAGAGAGAGAGAGAGAGAGAGAGAGAGAGAGAGAGAGAGAGAGAGAGAGAGAAGAAAGAGACGGGGAGAAAGAACGAGAGCGAGAGGGAGAGAGGGGGAAAGAAAGAGGAAGGGAGAGAGCGCGCGCGCGAGAGAGAGAAAATTTCCCTTCGGCCTTCTCTCTTTTTCTCTTTCTCACACACACACACGCACACACTCGAGTGTGTGTGTGCGTGTGTGTGTGAGAGAGAGAGAAAGAGAGAAGACCGAAGGGAAATTTTGATAAGATTGTGAAAAGGATTTAGTCCGTAACATATTCGAACCAGGGATGTGTTATGGAAGGATATGAAGCAACTTTCTTCCTTTGAACCCATGTGCCAAGCCGCTGAAAAGTTATGTGTTCTCAACAGGTGCTGTTCAGGTGTTTGAACAATTATGAATATGATTGTGTGGCAACGGCTTCTCGGAGAGGACAAAAGAAATGTACAGTCTCATTTCGCTTGTCCCGTTCTGTTAATACTTCCATGAGCATAACAGGTATCAGCAAACACAAATAAACAAGTTTTTCAAGTGAAATATCTCTGTTTCACGCAAACACACACAAACGCCGTTAATGATAATACACAGCTTAATATATCATTTTGAGAGTGGTTGAATCCCCCAGATGCACAAGTTGTCGGAAAGTGAAGAAATTGGCCAATTTTGTAAGTAATAAAAATAGCTTATATGTCCGATTTTTAATGATTCCTCAATACTTTTCGAAACAAAAGCAGAGTAAAGGATCTGTCATTATCTGCCGTTAACTTCCTTAAAGTTTGCAAACAAATTTGTCAAAAACAAAACGTCTACAGACAAATGGGAAATTAAAGAAATTTCTTTTCAAGTTGACATCAGCTAAATGTCGGCACGGCACATGGAACATCAAAGCATTGTCATGATTATGGAATGCTTTTGGCATTCATGAGCACGCTTTAGAACCCATACAGATGTTTGAATATATTATGCTCGAGTTTCTACTCCTTCGTAACACCTCCCTGTTCGAACCCATCCGGACACCGTGACGAAATTGAGGTTGTTAAAACATGAATACACTATTTACAAAATATTTATACGGAAATATGGCTGACCAATGTGCAATATGGGGGCATTTCTTAAACATATTTTCAACAGTTTTCTTCATTTATCACGAAAACGAAACAATATACTTTGAAATTCACAGAATGGTATCATAAGCCGTATTACCAATGCACATGCACTTCAGTACATGAAGCAGCTCTGAAATCTGCGCGTATTATATATATATTCCTCAAAATGCATCCCAAATTTGTCTAGCCTGTTTGGCGGATCAAAGAGCCAAACGCGCCAAATATTCTATTGTGCTATCAATGACCTCGACTGCTGCAGAAATAAATAGCTTTTCGTGCTGACTCCAGTCCTTTCACCTTCCTGATCTGATCATTTCGTCCTCGACTGGATGACATCACCCAGCAAGAGATAACTCTCCTTTGTTCCCGAGTGTTCTCCTTTTACAAAAAAGAAAGAAAGAACCCATGGATCAGAAATTCCTTTGAGGTGCTAAAGAAGATACGCCGTGCGAGCTTGAACAAAAGGTTTTGCGGGCGTTAGCCGGGTTAGCTATGCATCGAAGAAAGTAGCATCGCCCCGTAATAATAGATACTTCATAACGCGCTCTTCCCATGCAAAAAGGCCGTCTTAAAAACAATCGTCTGCACGCACAAGCGTGCGTGTATATACGGTTTGTTGTACCGTACACATGGTAGAGGTTATGCTTTATACTTTGCGTTACACCGATGAGTCGGTCTGTAAATTACTTGACTTTCTTGCGACCGGAAACATATTTCTGGACACTACACAAATCAGACTTTTGACGTAGAGGAACACTTCTGTGTGTACATTTACGGCTGACGAGGTTGAACGGTGAGTTTACGTTTAATTGTGAACACTTGAGTTATGAGTCCGAAAGTTTAAAGCGTTCTATACACGCGGTTGGCGCTTCGGTCAATTTGCAAAACATCTTCATCAGAGAGATTTGGACATGTTAGATGAGGTGATTTTAGATGAGGGAGTTTGAAATGTGCGAACTCTGAATGAGAGATATTTGATTTAGAGAGTTTAAAATGAGAGATGATGTTTGAAGGTTTGCATTGTGGTATGATCAATCACGAGAGAGGTTTACGGTACACCATGTGTAAAGTCCTGGAAGGACTGAGATGAGAAAACGTGGATAGAATATTCTTTCGAAATGAGTGTAGTCCTGAAAAGGACTGTAAACCAGAAAGCGCGAAGAGCTGATGAGTAGAGTAGGTAGACTCGACGTTTCGGGGCAGATTGACTGTCCGTCTTCTGGTTTACAGTCCTTTTCAGGACTACACTCATTTCAAAAGAATACTCTACTTTCTAATCTCCACATTTCACCTTCAATTATAGCCACGTTTTCTCATCTCAGTCCTTCCAGGACTTTACATATGGTGTACCGTAAACCTCTCTTGTGATTAAAATGAGAGAGTTTTAAGTGATAGAGTCTGAAATGAGAGAGTTCTTAATCACAGACGTATTGAATAAAAAAAAAAGTTGAAATAAGAGGTATAGATTAGAGAGTTTTGAATGAGAGGTGTTAAGATTAGAGATTTGTAAATTGCGACTAGTTTTATATCAACCGCTGATGTTCATACAAAACATGTCCTTTTTTCAGATACTTTGAGCCAGAGGTCAATTAAAGGACACCACCAAAATGGGATTACGACGGAAGTTCATCGCTTTCACTGGAGCATCTCAGATCTTGCTCACGCTGGCCATGTTCACGATGGGCGTCTCCATCTCAAACGTGTCCCTGGTCGCTACGGTGATCAATGCCCAGGACGATACAATGGAGATTAACAATGCGACGTTTGGAGTACCGCTCTGGGCTGGACTCGTGGTGAGTTGGGCATTGGGTGGTGGGGTGGTAGTATGATCTGTAGCAGTAGGGGTGATTAGATGATGATGGTGGTGATGGTGGTGTGGTGACCCGGTTATGTGGTGGTAGTGGTAGTTGATAATGATGTTGGCTGTAGTTGAGATGGTTACTATGGCAGTGGATGGGGTGGTGGTGGTGGTAGTGGTAGTGGTGGTGATGGTGGCAATTGTGATGGTTGAAGTCGAAGTAGTTGTGGTTATATTTGTGGTGGTGGTGGTGGTGGTGGTGTGGTGGTGGTGGTGGTGGTGGTGTTTGTAGTTATGTCAGGTAAAATTGTAGTGGATGTGGTGGAGTAATTCTCTTGGTGGACGTTTGGTGGTGGTGATAGTAACGGTGGTGGTGATGGTGGTGGTGACAAATGGGGTTGTTGGATGGTAATGGTATGGTGGTGGTAGTAGAAGACTGTTAATGGTGATGGTGGTGCGGTTATGGTTGCTAAACTGGTTATTGTAGTGGTGATGATGAAAGCTAGGTGGTTCAAGCAGTACTAGCTGCTTACATGTTAGTTACTGTGTTGGACGTGTGGTAGTGGAATGGTGGTAGTGAAAGCTAGGTGTATAGAGGTGGTGATGTTGATGTTGGTGGTAGTGGTAGCACAAGTGGCGGTTATGGTGTTGAAAGTCATGGTGGTAGTTGTCGTGGTTGAAATGATGGAAGTGTTCACCACCTGGTGGTAGTGGTGGCGTTATTGGTGATAGAGTGGTGATGGTATGTTTGTGGTAGTAGTGATAATGACGCTTGAACTCCTTGCTTCAATCCATCCCTTCTCGCACTGCTTTGATAAGTGCTGAGCATGTCATACTTCATGATGTATAGTAGATGCCATTAATTGTTCGGATTACCTGTGTCGGCGAAAAGTGATGAATGGTTTTAGTATTTCAATTCACCTCCACTCCTTTATTTGATTGAAGGCCATGACGCGACACGTAACATAATCTTGTGTAGTTGGGGTACGTGTCGAGATTAACTTTTAAGTTCTACGGTATGGCTCAAATCTGAGGCAAAGAAGGATTCGTGGATTCGATGTGTATTACATGTAACAGTCATTTCATTCATTACCCATGCAGTTCTTACACTCGATACATTCTGTTGTACAGTTGTATTTCTCTCCCTCTCTTCTCTGATTCAAACTCTCAATATTTCTGGATGTACACCGCTTCTTTCATAAGATGCAAGTCAATACTCAAAGTGGAATTCTCAAGAAGTCTGGGTTTTGGATGTGAAATGACTCCTACACATTCCAGAGAAAGTGGTCCCTACTTCGTCACAGTTCCAGAATTCAAATACGGTTTAGTTTGGAACTAGCGCTTTAAAGCGCTTTGATCATTTGTCTGGAAAGTGGACATTAAATTGGATATGATTTTGGCCGGGAGAGTGGTAAAAAGACTAATATTACATAACAGCATTTGTAATATTTTTCAGATCCTGATGTGCGGAGCGGGGAACCTCGTGGAGGCCTTCACTGCCCGCCCCAGCCGCAAGAGGGTTAATGACCTCATACCGGTAAGAGTCCAGAGAAAGACACTTTAAGGAATAGTTCACCCTGCAGATAAGTTGGTTTCAATAAAAGCAGACACATATCAGTGAAAGTTTGGCGAAAATAGGTCAAAGGAAAAGAAAGTTATTAGACTTTGAAATTTCAATTTTGTGACGTCACGTGCAAGGCACTCTCCCATATTTATGTACAATATAATCACATAAATTACCCTTTTTCTTTTTTTTTGACGACGGAATTCTTGTTTTTATAGTATGTGTGTAAAAACGTATTTCTGATGATGTATCCAATGCACAGGTACAGGGGTGCATATTTTTTTTAGAGAGAGAGAGAGAGTGCACATTTTCGACAAAAATGTACACTGTAACATAATGGGAGAGCAACTCGCACGTGACGTCACAATATCAACATTTTAAAAGATCATAAGACAAAAAAGCCTTCAAAAGGTGATCGTGAGCAATCTTCTTGCCAATGCTCTTATAAATCTATAAATTCAGAAACGGAAATAAGATCGATCATATTGTGAGAAAAAAAAATCACAAAATTTAAAAACGACCTTTCGGAGCTTCATCGGTTCGCCCTATTTCTTAAACTTATAGAGAGCGTCCAACTATGTAATAAATATTTTGTTAATCTTCCCCGCCATGCCATTTGCTTTTACTACGTATCAATTTCTACAAATAAGCTATTCATGATGATTAAAATGGCTTATCAATCATGCCTTATACTGCTCGTTATTTGTACTGCTTTGAGAATTATTAAAAAAAAATAGAAAAAAAATTACACGTCTTGAACATATCTCACTAAGTATTTTTGTTTCCAATATACCATTTTCGGTATGGATGCAATTGTTATGCGTTACAAGAAAATTTTATTCAACTGTATCAACATGCGGGTGAATGCAATAAGACGTTATTATCTAGTTAGAGTGGAAAGTCGTTAATACATTACAAGAAAGGATAATTCAACTGCATCACTCATTTAAAACCCTGTTAACCCTTTATTTTTCAAACAAAATGGTACTCTGTGTTTTACGTGTAAAATTCTTCCAAAAATACACAAAGATTTAATGCATCTCCTATGTTCATGTTACAGTGCTCCGTCTGCTCCTTCTTCGCCAATCTCGTGGCCTTCGTTTCCTCTGGCCTCATCATCGGCCTTTTCTCGTGGTCGATGTTCGACATCATCGGCCTCTACGTCATCCCCTTCTCCACCGTCATCGTTGCCTCCAGCCTTGTCTTTATCCTCTCCATGTGCGCCATGTTCGTCGATTGTTTCGCCGTTTGTTTCGGCGGACCGACGCCCCCGATTACGGTAAGGATGACGACCACGATAATAAGGAAGTGTAATAATGTCTGTAATAATGATGGTAGAGGCAATGATTTAAAGTAACCAGCCAAATGGCAGGCACCGGAAAATACGATTATTTTATTTTCAGCGATATATTCGCGTCACTTTGAAGACGAATAGCACAAATGTTTTATTTTTGAGCCCAAACAAAACTGGTATTAAATTATCCGCTGGAGTACTGGCTTTCCATAGCTGTAACTGATGTTGCCGTCCAATTTGTAGGAGGGTCAGGATCCAGCAAAGTCTGAGAGCTCACATATATATCGGTTGGGAAGTCCGTACGATTTCTGAAATCTCGCGTCACTTTGAAGACGAATAGCACAAATATTTTATTTTTGAGCCCAAACAATATTGGAATCGGAATCTTCGCTACAATATTGGTTTTTGAGAGCCGTAACTGTCGTTGCTGTACAATCCATAGAAGGGTCAGGATCCAGCAAGGTCTTAGAGCTTACATATTTAAAAAAAAAATTGAGGCCTGTTTTTGAAAGCAAATAACATAAGAACTCCTTTGTGGATTTCGAAAAGAAATGGAAATATTTATTAAGAAATATATAATCTCAATCCCTGTCTAAAAAAATTCCTGATCACTATACTTATAGAAGACACCAGCAAAAGATCTCGCGAGTATGTCGAATTCCTTCATAATCTAGGTGCAGCAAAATCTGCGTGTGAGATTTCGTGAGACGAAAAATAAAACGCTCACGATTTCTTAAGAACGAGCGAGCGCTGCCGATTGACTGTAACGGTGGTGATGATGGTGATGTAACGGTGGTAGTGGGGATGATATTTGGGTGGTAATCACCATGGTGGTGATGATAATAATGATGAACGTGGTGGTAATGATGACGATGAAGGTAGTGCTAATGATGGTATTGGTAGTAGTGGTGTTGATAGCTTTGCATGCACCCTAATATTTATTTATTGATGTCTACTTTAAAAGAAAAATATAATGAAAAACGCATTCCCCGGTATCTTTTCATAGCTATTATGTTGATGGTTGATAACATAGCCATAGTAATAAGCCAGGTCAGAGTTACATCATGGTCGGACACTCCACTGAATCAAGAACGACTAGGGATTTGATCATGAAGCTGTGAAGATGTGTTTTTTTACAGCGTGCCCATACCAACAATAGAAACAGGTGAAAATGGTGGAATATCCTTTCACTACCTTCTCAGAGCTGAATTGCTGTTGTCATATCTGCATTATTATGGGTGGAAACGTGGATCACTATCTATGGAATTTTCATTTTACTCTGTGAGTAGTACGATTGGCCCGGGGTCATTCGTACCAGTAATAATCTGCTCACGCGCACATGAGTACCGAAGTGTGACGTCATTTGAGCATTAGTGTCAAAACAACTGGCTCTAAACAATGCGGATACAGCAAGCAGCGATGATAACAACGGGGATTGTAATTGGGAATGCCGGACACTAGGCCGATAGACAATATTGGACAGCTAAACCTCTCACTGGAGTGAGTTTGTTTAGAGCCAATTGTCTTGATATGACAACATGTTCCTATGACGACACCACTTCGGTACTCTATTGCAACCATGAACTCGCTTATTGGAATGTCGATGGTCTTGTCATGGTGGTGATGTCGAAGTTAGTGGATGATTGTGGTGCCTGTGAAAACAATGATAGCTGAGTACAGTCTTGTGTGTGTACTATCAAATAGAAATACAAAGAGAAATTCATCTCTCGTCTTTTCACTCTTTTTTTCGTTTGTTCACCTCATGAGTGAGTCAAATATCCTTAGAGTAAACAACCACACGGTGTTACCGAAACTTCTAATTTTGTGTACATAGTATTAATTTAAAAATGATGGTGCTGTTGATAAAATGTAACGGAGCTTGTCACGGTTACTGTATTGGTATAATGAAAATATGCTGGTGGTAATTTATGATGAGTTTATAGCGATATGGTTTCACAGTGATGTATAGTAATTTTGGACTGGTTAAACATATCATGATGTTAACGGCTTACATTCCATTTCCTTTTCATCTCCGCACCGCAGCGTCCCTACTACGTTGACTACGAGGGCAGAGGGCCTGTTCCAGGGTACAAGCCATAGACCGACCAATCACCATCCCCGTATCTTCGATATGCCTGCATAACCGCTCTCTGATTGGTCGATCAAAGTAACATATTCATGACCTTCTCCATGCACAGAGGATTACCTCTCTTGGCCCCAATTGAAATACAGTGGGCTGTAATTGACAAGGGACTATCAGTTGATGATAATAACACGGTTAAACACCAATCAGTGCACTCGTTTCTTCGACTTGCATTTGGATTGGTGGATAAAGAAAAAAAATGATGAAGTAAACAATGGAAAGTGTTCTTTTCCTTTTTCTAATTAGCATAAACAGTATCTTGCATAGTGATTTGATCAACGAAATGGCATGCGTCACTCGCATTTTGTGAATGCTCGTATATAACTAACACCATTAGTATCTCATTAAGCACTCGCGATACATCAAATCTGACACCAAGGGTGTAAGAATTTAACACTTACGTAACGTCTATACTGGACATACATTTTCAACATCAACCGGTGTTAAACTTAATACCACCCGTATATTATGTGCGCGTTTCTGGAAGTGTAACTCGAATCAAACCGATGATTATTTCTCTAATATTATAAATTCCTTTTAAATATTGCGTATATTGTGAATACCTGTCGCTCACCTCGTTAGTTGGGCAAACTGAAGCGAACTGTCATCTTTACGGAAATAAGTGGGCTAATGTATGTCCACTCTGAGTATTGAAAGCACGTTGGTCAACCTATTGGTTTTGCTTAATGCGCTCTTTCATTGCACTATCCGTTATCTTGACGAGAGGATATTGTATTATGTTTGTTACGATGTCGTTAATACATGGTCAGATATAATAACGCAGGGCAAATGTATTGAGAAGCTTTTGAAATTAAAGTTATCGTTCCCAATGCACCCTAACCAATCTTTCTATCCATCTGTACCCAATGCCTCACCCCGACCCCCCCCCCCCCCTCCCTCCCCCGACCTTTCTGTCCTTCTCTGAAACGCATTCAAACTTCCCTTTCCACCAATTCTCGTTTTCGTTTCTTCTCTCTATCGCTAAATCTCCCTCTGCCCCATTCTCTGTAGTCCACCAACTTCAGTGAAATCCTCGGTTTTGATTGGCTGAGAGGCACTAGCCTCTGACTGTTACTATGGTAACTGTCGGAAAAAGACAGCTTGTCAGACGAAAAATGTTGATGAAATGCCCCCCAGGACTGTATTTAGCAATCCGCCGACAACGAACGTTGAAGGCGCATCACACCCAAAAAAAAAATCACCTGAAGGATTTTTTTCGAGCGAACATATTCGTGGAGTCGCGCAATCAGTGGTCTGGCGCAGTGTGCGTACTATGTGGATCAGTGGCGTAATGTGTGTGGGAGAAGAGGCGGACGATAAAATGCGGCCAGTATTTGGACTACACTCTCTGATATATTTGCCTCTCTCACCTATCGTGCCTATCCCGTCTCAGTCATACACAGTTCAGCATTGATTAAAACTTGAGACCCTTATAAGGATGTTAAATTTGCTTGTTTATATCCAAGTATGTTGCTCTGTAAATACACACTGTCATTTGTTATGTTTAAATTTCCTTTACAAAATATAGTTTGTGTATGATACCAAAATGATATCCGATAGTGTCCCATGAATTCAGCTCTTAGCAGTTCAGTTTTGATTGAACTTGAGACTCTTAAGAGGATGTTAGATTGCTTGTTTATATCAAAGTATTTTGCCGTATGAATACCCACTGTCATTTGTTTTGTTTCGAATTTTCTTGTAAAACATAGTTTGCGTATGATACCATGAATTCATTGAATATTGTTGGTTTCCGCCATAACTACGCGATGTAAGAGGAAAGAAACACATTTTCATCCTTATATGAAATGGTGGGTTATAAACAACCGCCCCCTAAAAAGTCGAAATAAATAACAATAACCAACTAAATTAATCAATATAAATAACAAAATGTACAAGGATGGGTGGGACGCGGGCTACGCGTTGTGCGAGCCCACCTGGATTCAGCTCTTTCATTATCAGTGTTACTTATTAACCATGGTTTCTTAATCATATCACTCCCATAGACGTAAACACACGTCCCACTTGGTATCTTGTCAGCTATAAGCTAATAACATGTCACACACAAACAGAAACCAGGAGACTGAAAGCGGGTAATTCTTTGACAAATTTAATTCATTCAATTATCTAGCGCTACATGTAATAAAAGCAAAGGCATATTGAGAAAGAACTCTTGACATTTAATTACCCACATCTAATATTTCAAAATATACATATCCCTTAATTTTATATAATATATATATCCCCAAATTAGATATAGCCCACTTTTATTACATGTGGTTGGCGGAGTATCTTACTCCATATAATAATATATTAATAAGATTATCTACTGCTGTATACTGCAAATCTTTTATCATATTTTCATCATAATCAGAAGTCCACTCAGTCAACGTGTCAAGTCATGGTAATTTCATCTTATGCGAGTTAGGCAGTCTAGTTCTAACTCTCTCAGTCCCATCCGAAATTAACCATGTTCGTATCGACATGGGACTGATTAGTTTGAACTGAGAGGGCCTATCCGAAATTTATATTACAGCAAAAATTTCTTCTCTAGCCAAGTACAATTTAAATGAAAACTGCTCATGCGCGTTGACGCTTTCATTACCATAGTCATGTGAAGATGTGTAGTAAGCCTATGGGGACTTCAAGGCGTGGTAATGTAAGGATTAACTCTCTCATTACCATTGGCATGGAGGTGTGTAGTAAGCCAATTGAGTTTTCAGGGCCTGGTAATGTAGGTGTGAACTCGACAACATAGGTGTAAAGAAAAGTGTGAGTTGCAGGCTATAGAGATGAATGTACTGAAATGAAATGAGAATTAAACGAGTTACATCAGTCCATTAACCCTGAGATATGTGCTTTTCTTTTGCTTTAGTGTCTCACTTGTCCATGTGATTTGATGTATGTAAAAGGCTGGAAAATATTAAACACACACGAAGTGGTTCCTCTTATAGTCAACTTAGCAGACACAATTTTGCCACGATTCCATACTGTCCTGCTCTGACAAAAGGAAGCAAGAGACAAATCACGCAAGCCTGGGTATTTGGTATTCTTAGATTGTACTTAGCATTCCGTACATACGGCCAAAATCTGGACAAGTAATATTCATGTTGCTGTGAGATATTCAATCTAACATGATGTGGTGTTACATCGATGCCAATGCAAGTAACAGACACATTTTCTTTTGTTAGTTGCTTCCTTTTGTCAGAGTAGGGCAGTATTGTCGTGTGGGCCTGCGTCAGGAATTGTGACGTCACCTTTTTGCTCAAATCCAACGACCGGGCAAAATAATACTCACCAGTCGTTTTGTGCGAGCCCTCAACGTTGAGGTAGACACAGGGTTTGCGTACAAAAATCGAAAACGGTCCACACATTGAACTATGCTCCAGCCGGTGTATTGCATATCATACGCGAGATGCCTTTATAAAAGGCAAGGATGGTATGGGAACCTCTCTAATAATAAATGAGGGATGAAAATACATAAAATTGATTTTCATTACAACAAATTCTTCTTTCTGAGCTTAAAATAATACTTCTATACTTGATTTATGTATCCCGGCTAAATTCATACATTCTCTTTAGCCCGTAAATATTTTAGTCGGTAGATTCAACATCAAAATATGTAATACATTATACCATTCGAATATCCCTTCAACATAAAGGGGTGGGTGGCAGCGGGTATGATTGATAACATTCCTTGGGTTGTTATGCGTATCCACTCCACCCCACCCCACCCCGCACCCCATCCCACCCCACCCAGCACCCCATCCCACCCAATACACCGTTTTCGTAATGTATTCACGACTTTCCCCTAACTGGGTAGCAACGCGTTATTGCATCCACCTGTATCTAGTCATCCATAATCAATGGCTGGAATGCACCTTGAATCTTATTAGCTGTTGCTACTCGAACACGCCTCGGACAAGCTTTGGGGTTGTCATTAGTAACGTATTGTTTGAACGACGGGAATAAAATTTGCATAAATAACGAAAATGGTCTATTCAAAGAAAATAAATGATTGAAATGCACTGAATCTTGTGATAAATATGTGTTAGTCGTGCACACCTGAGTCATGAATAAGCCGTTCTCGTAATGTATTCCTACTTTCTCACCTAACTGCACGGGTATAACGCGTTATGGCGCTTGCTAGTTTCTACCTTCGAACATGGACCTATCATGGATGGACTGCGCTCGGATAAACTTCCTTTGATCTATGAGGTCCGCCGCCTCATAAAAATCCAAGACATTCAGGTGTTTTAAACAACTAGCTGTATTTCTAATTAGGTAGTGCCTTCCTCTGAATAACAAAAGAAAATCTGTTTTGAGAAGTATGCCAACCGTTCAGCCTTCGCTGGGAGCTCGTTGCTGATCTTTTTACACACACTGTGAATTAGTTTTGGGGTAAGCGAAGGGAAACTTTGAAAAAATTGTAGAAAGAATTTGGTCAGTAACTTTTTCGGACACCTCCGCACACGAAATTGAGGTTGTTTCCATGAAACATGAAACACTCAATAAACGATTTACAAGATATTTTTAAGGAAATATGATTTGGAAATGTGTGATATGGAGGCATTTCTCTGGCATGTTTTCTACAGTATTCTCATTTTATCACAAAAAACGAAGCAACAATATAATCTGAAATTCACAGAATCGTATCTTTATAAGATGTAATACTACTGCACATGCACTTCAGTTCATGTAGTGGTTCTAAAATCTTCTGCGCATACAGAATATATATTCCTCAAAATGCATCCTACATTTTGTCATGCTTGTTTGGCGGCGGATCTCCCTCGATCAAAGAGCCAAACGCGTAAAATATTCCATTGTGACATCAATGCACACGACTGCTGTAGGAATAAATTACACTTCGTGCTGACTCCATTCCTTACACCTCTCTGCTTCGAATAACCGCGAGAACAATATCAAAGAAGCAAACTGATTTTGAGCTGAATCGGACAAGAAATAAAGAAGTTATGACCACTTGAAGTGTGAGCAGTCCTTGAATTAGCAACACATGTTACAGACGGGCTTATAAACCATTCCAACCTGCGGGTAAGATATCTTTAATTAAAATCATTCTTGATAAAGTTTTTCACCCGAAATGTTGAAATAATCTCTTCTCCGACGGCTTTATGAATTTCTTTGTGTTTACATTTACATTTTCAGAGCCATCACAACGTAGTATATTCCTCTTACTAAAATATGTACAGAAGTCAATTCGGAAATATACAATTAACATGTAGTAGTATCTTATATAGCTTTTACAAAAATATAAAAATCATATATGTACATATGCCCGATTAACAACGGTTGTTTGACTTAGACCGCGCCCTGAGCGTAAACTAACGTTATGGTGTGCAAAATAAATACTCGGATGCTGCCATAAAATTATTGATTTTTCATCACAGAATCAAAATAGCGGGTGACATCAATCATTCGATGTAATCAGTATGTGGACAAGTACCATACCATGGTGAATAAAAAAGAAATAACTAATAATATTTCATGTGGATTTATTTGATGTTCCATAAAGTTAGTTCAGGTTTAGTACATAAACCTCTGTTCAGAATCCCTTTTAAGAATACGAGTCATTGACAATGCACACATAGAAATCAAAGCAGAACTTAATCGCAACATGGACAGCCTCTTATCAAGTTTGCTTTCCACTTCATAGAAATATAAAAAAGCTTGCCGTCCACTTTTACAAACGTGAATAAACAACTTTTATTCTTCTCCAGTTGTTCTCAAACTTGTGCAAATCTGTTGCCCTTTGTTTTACCTATCATAGGCAAGAGCTTTTCATCGGCTTGAAACACCCATTTGAAATATGTGTTTTACTTTATAAGAGAAGATCAACAGTTGTAGCCTAGGTACTAGGCTGTGAGTTGCATGGACACAACTACTTCTGGTAACGCCGACTATGCCTTAATAAGCCACTTCATAATTGCAATTTGAGCATGAGCAGAGTATTGCTGGTAGAAAATGACCTCAGATCAATTTCACTATTCACAGAGCAAAATGGGACTTCATGAGATAGTCGACGCATTTCAATTCATTATCTTGTAAATATGGCAACAGCTATTCAGCTCTGAGAAGTAGTAAAAAGAAAATTCCATGTACACCTTCTTCTATTGTTGTTCTGGGTACACTGTAAAATGCATTTATATCCATCATCCAACATAGTTTCATGAAAAACATCACAGTCAGCAGTCTAGTAGTATTCGTTCAGTGTATTGTCAAACCATGGTGTAATCAGGGAAGTGTTATAGGAAGGAGTAGAAACTCGAGCATAATACATTCAAACATCTGTATGGGTTCTAAAGCGTGCTCATGAATGTCAAAAGAATTACATAATCATGACAATGCTTTCATGTTCCATGTGCCGAGCCGACATTTAGCTGATGTCAACTTGAAAAGAAATTTCTTTAATTTCCCATTTGTCTGTAGACGTTTTGTTTTTGACAAATTCGTTTGCAAACTATAAGGAAGTTAACGGCAGATAATGACAGATCCTAATACTCTGCTTTTGTTTCGAAAAGTACTGAGGAATCATTAAAAATCGGACATATAAGCTATTTGTATTAATTTACAAAATTGACCAATTTCTTCACTTTCCGACAACTTGCGCATTTGGGAGATTCAACCACCCTCAAAATGATATAATTGATAAGCTGTGTGTTATCATTAACGGCGTTTGTGTGTGTTTGTGTGAAGCAGAGATATTTTACTTGAAAAACTTGTTTATTTGTGTTTGCTGATACCTGTTGTGCTCATGGAAGTATTAATGTCATTAACAGAAAGGGACAAGCGAAATGAGGCTGTACATTTCTTTTGTTCTCTCTGAGAAACCGTTGCCACACAATCATGTTCATAATAAGCCAGTTCGTAATTACAATTTGCGCATGAGCAGATGAAGGTCATAGTGACCAAACCAGCTTGTTGGTTTTTAAATCACTGAGATAAGCATCATCATTAATAAGTTATTTTCGAATATGCTTGTTATCCAATTTATAAAAGAACACCAAGGTGTTCAATCATGGGGTATTTGACAACAGGCCAAACGACAACAATTAGTTTACAATAAACAATGTAATAGGAGCTTTCCCAATTGTTCACAGACCGTAGCCTACTATTCTTGTCACCTGTTTTGAGATGGTTCCTTTATTAGAGGTTGAATATCGCCAATTGCTATGTCGGGTAAGCACATTACGTAACATCTCATTTTGAAATGATATATTAATCAACTGCTTATCCTAATGAAAAAGGGAAAGGTCATAGTGACCAAACTTGGTCCAGAGCTAACTACGAACTGGTGTATTGTTCAAACACCTGAACAGCACCTATTGAGAACACATAACTTTTCAGCGGCTTGGCACATGGGTTCAAAGGAAGAAAGTTGCTTCCTATCCTTCCATTACACATCCCTGGTGTAATTACGAACTTGTCTATTGCGTTATGGCTCCTCTGGCTGATGACGTCATCAGGGCGTACTCTATGTTACCATGGTTACCAGACACAGTTGTTAACAGATTGGGTTGTGTCCATGCACCTCACAGCCTATTACCGAGGAGAACAGCTACACCAGGGAACCTTTATATCGTTATCTTTATCATTGAAAGCACAACAGAACAAAACAAGGAGATTCGGAAAATATCTCAAAAAGATGAACATGTATAAAATCCAAGAATATGTATATGTTCAAATGAATAGATAATTACATGGACACATAATTACATGAATATGTAAATGGAGATGGAAAGGAAAGACGATATGACCCGTGTCCAGAAAGATTGCATAGCAATTGAAAGACACACTTAGGTTTACTTAGGTTTACTTATAAAGCACGTCACATAGCATGGTAAATTCGGTCACCATGGTAATCAGTACTTGGTGGTTAGGCAACTGCGGTGCATAGTGGAATGCTACGAGAGGTTAGAGAACCGCTTCTTTGTTACCAATCGTTTTCTTCAGAATTTTTCGCGAATCAGGACTTCTCGACAATTTCGCTAGTGGTTAAAATTCGCGATCGTGGAGTACTAGTAGTAGCCAACATCTGCTCGAGCATGTCGAGCACGCTGTATTCATAATTTCGCGTGTTGTTAAATTCGAGAATAGTCCAGACTCGCGCAATTCGTAATAATGATAACTCCGCGAAATAATTTATATGGAATATACAGTCTGGACTATTCGCGAATTTAACAACACGCGAAAGTATGGATACAGCGTGCTCGACATGCTCGAGCAAATGTCGGCTTCTACTAATACTAGTAATCCACGATGGCGAATTTTAACCACCAGCGAAATTGTCGGAAGTCCTGATTCGCGAAAAATTAGACTTGCAAAATATATGGCTTATACAGTATTCTACGCAGTGTCTTATTATTCTATCGTGTATTCTATTTACGAGACATTCTTTCTGTGGAGGAATATTTGCACGTTTAATATCCACGCGACTTTCCGTTGTCGTTTGATATTCTATGTTCCGCAAAAAGAAAGTCTCGTAAAAGTCAAAGAAAACAAAATCATGAAAGGATTGGTACTGTTGTACAAAGATGGTTGAAAGGGAGTATACTGTACTGGGAAGAGCAATATTCTTGCCAATGGTCTGAAATTCATGTATTGTCCATTGTCATATGATCCACATTTGCAATCATTAGTGATTTAATCACAAATCCTCGAAAAGTTCGCCCGAACAATTTGAGGATTTGTGATTATATCACTAATTACTTCAAACGTGGATAATTTTAGGGCAAATAACTTTCAGCAAAGCTTCTAAAATGGACAATGCATGAATTTAAGACCATTGGCAAGAAGATTGCTCATGATCACCTAGTGAAATGGGCAACACATTTTCGATCTCCACCATATGCACTGCAAGATTTATCTTTCTGTTACACAGAGCGGAGTTGGAGTAAATCCGAACTGGCTTGTTTCACACTCATACGGGCGATATCTTTCTGATGTCCACAGTGGTGCTTATGTCGTCAGAAGAGAGTGTCAAACCGAACTGGCTTTTATTAAGCTCAGGTGGGCGATATATTTCTGATGTCCACAGTAATGTTCGTGTAAAGAGGATGGAGAGTTATCGTGGGGAGAAGATAACGGAGGTTGTGTAAACCATCACTCGCTGCCCTCTTTTTATAGTCCTTCAGCAAGTTGAATCTGTTCAGTGGTAAAAGTGAGACACAGAGAGGTAAATACGTATTGAGGGACAGAGATGAATATGTAGAGAGAGAGAGGAGGAGAGAGAATGGGGGGGGGGGGAGGGGTGGGGGGTTGGAGGTAGGGATGTGGCAAGTAGGTAGGTAGAGAGTGATATAGATGTATTAGAAAGAGAGAGAGAGAGAGAGAGAGAGAGAGAGAGAGAGGGAAAGAGAGAGAGAGAAGGAGGGGGGGGGGGAGGGGGGGGGGGAGGGGGGGGGGGAGGGAGATCAATAGATAGGAAGGTAGAGATATATGGATTGATGGAGATGTGAAATAGAAATAGAAATCAAAAGGAAGAGAAAGATAAAGGGGGAGAGGGATTGAAAGAGGTAGAGGGAGAAAGAGAGAGATGAATATGTAGAGAGAGAGAGAGAGAGAGGGAAAGGGGGGGGGGGGGAGAATAGGGGGAGGATAAGGAGGGAATACATAGGTAGAGAGTGTTATAGATGTATTTTTTCCTGTTAGTATCAACAAGACATTTTGTTATGATACCATAATTCATTTAGATGATGATTCAAAACCTTACTTTGCATGAGTCAAACGTTTATTTTTTCTCCTTTTCTTTTCAAATTCTTTAACCCGTGGCAATATTGCTTAAAAGTCTACAAATTATATAACCTTCATTTCAACGTAATTGCCTGGGCAATAATAATTGACAAGTTATTACACAATATGACGATGTGATGATACGAAATAGTCACGTGGATTATTACCGTTCTTTCATTGGCTTAGCGCTTTTATGATGCGCCTTTATGACGTCATAATAGGCCTCCTCTCCTTTGGCGTCCGTTATCTTGAATCGTTTGTCCTTGAGTCGTTTGGCTATTTCATCATCCTCGCCACCCCACCCCCAGTAGACGTTGGGGAATCCGTTTATCGCCTCGATCTGATCCGTGTTGATGCCCGACACAGCACCGAAGAACCCCGGGTAGGCAATGCTGCATATAAAACATGTAACAAATAGAGCACGTTAAACAATTGGTGTTACAATCCGTGTACGGTGTTTGAAAATATGATGCCCGACACAGCACCGAAGAACCCTGGGTAGGCAATGCTGCATATAAAACATGTAACAAATAGAGCACATTAAACAATTGGTGTTACAATCCGTGTTCGGTGTTTGAAAATATGATGCCCGACACAGCACCGAAGAACCCTGGGTAGGCAATGCTGCATATAAAACATGTAACAGATAGAGCACGTTAAACAATTGGTGTTACAATCCGTGTTCGGTGTTTGAAAATATGATTATATTTGATGATAGTGCTCAACACAACACCGGAGAAACCTGGTAGGCAATGCTGCATTGAAAAAGTGTATAAAAAGAGAGCACAAAATTAATGATATGCAAGTTATTTCCTCGTTATGCCTCGTAATGCACACACACTTATAGAGTAATGGCTGATCTGGTACACAAAGGGTTAGAGGATATATGTGTGGACAAAAAGATGGATTGGATGAATAGTTAGATAGATAAAAAGATAGAGACATAGAGAGATAGATAAATTGTTGTATAGTTACTGTAGGCTTGTAATATATATATATATATATATATCCAGCGAGAATTGTTATGAGGAGGATCGGCTAACAGTGATCGATGCTGCATGGTGTATGAGGCAGAGCGATATATATACATGTATAAAGAACAGATGAATATATACATTTTCATATATATATATATATATATATATATATATATATATATATATATATATATATTCATTTTTATGCATATACACACACAGACAGATATAGGGAGAGAGAGGGAGAGACAGAGGGACAGAGGGAGATTATAAATAGATAAATAGACACATAGAAAGATAGATAATGAGAGATGGATATATAGACAGATAGATAAATAGAAAAAAAAATAGAACGAGAGATATAGAGATATGGATAGATATATAAAAAGATACAGTATATAGATAGAGAGAGAGAGAGAGAGAGAGAGAGAGGGGGAGAGAGAGGAGGGGGGGGGGGGTGAATAGATGGACGGGATAGAGCCTTACCGGTACTTCCAGCGATCCACGCCGCTGGGGAACAGTCTGGGCATGTCCACACAGCCGTAGTAGTTCTTATCATTGACTGGTAAATGGTCCACGTCGTGCAGCACAAAACAGTCCCATTTACTGAACTTGAGTGCCTCCACGTAGCCGACATTCATCAGCATGGCGCGGTTGAAAGTGAGATTGTTGCCCTGAAAAGAGAATAATGTGAACACGTCAGAACAATTTCTGACGGTGTCTTGTCGTAGATAGAGCTGTTGTAGATATGACTGTAGATGGTTTTGGTGATTTGCTCATACATGTATGTGTCTTGCTCATGACGGCTCGTCCAGAACCTACAGGTTCTTGTAGGCTACAGACGAGAACCGCTGTCAACTGTGGTGTGCACCATGCAGTGCATGCGTCAAATGCATGTAATGAATCTTTAATTCACAACTGCCAGCCATCACGGACCTTGAGATCCTCCAAGTCCGGTCTTTTGCGATTTCCGGTTTCAGGGAGATCGTTGGGGGAGCGGGCCTTTGCTCATGCAGGGCCAACCCTGTGGAGTTCTCTTCCACAGAGTTTGAAAACCCTGACATCAGTGGCCACCTTCAGGGGCAACCTGAAGATATGCCTGTGTGATGGTGCTTTTTGACATACCTGTATTGTATTTTTTTTCTCTGTTTTTAATTTGCTCTGAAGCGTCTTGAGCATCTAGTTAAGATGGAAAGTGCGCTATATAAATTCTTTGTATTATTATTATTATTATTATTATTATTATTATATTATTATTATTACTATTATTGTTATTATGTATCGCGTACTGACAGGGGCAATGCGATAATGCGTCGCGTACGTGTGTTTCACCTATGTCCCTTCATTGTTCCACCATGGTTCCAGTAAGGACCCGGGGGATTTTTTTCCCCCGTACCGTTAACGCGTCAGATAAGGTTCTTTTAACCGTAACGGCGACTTGAGTACAGACAACGTACCAACCGCACCAAACACCAACACATTCATTCACGGCACTCTGTTTACACATTATCACGTGCGTAATATTAATAGCACCATATCATACGCCTATATGGCTTATACATAGGGAGGTAGAGGATAGAGACATACGTGGAATAAGTGAAGATGGGGACAGGGAGAAGGGAAGAGAGAGAGAGAGAGAGAGAGAGAAAGAGAGAGAGATAGAGAAAGAGAGAGAGAGAGAGAGAGAGAAAGAGAGAGAGAGAGAGAGAAAAAGAGAGAGAGAGAGAGAGAGACAGAAAGAGAGAGAGACAGAAAGAGAGAGAGACAGAAAGAGAGAGAAAGAGGGGGAGACAGAAAGAGGGGGAGGGGGAGAGAGAGATGGAGAAAAAGAGAGAAAGAGACAAAGAGACTGTGGCGTGGAGCCTCACCCTTAAAAACAGCACGAAGAAGAACAAATAAAAACTACTTGTAAGGAATGATTACAACGTACCTGTTCAACGACGTAGAAAGCGAATTCCAGTTTCTGTCTCAGGAGGATGGGAATGAGATGACGTAGAAAGATGGCAAGATGCTGCGCCCGATCACGAAATGGAATAACAATGGCTACCTGCAAGACAGGGACAATGATATCGGCTATCAATATCAACCATTGTATTACTAGGCCTTGAATAGCCCATTTGCTTACTACCTCTGACCATGCCAATATTTGTAATTTTATTTCTTTATTCTATTGATGTCAACCCTCTGTGACTCATAAGATACCGGATGTGCTCATGAGAATAAGAGGTTTCTATAATAGTTCTGTCAGTTATCTTTATTTCTGTACCTGTTCTATGACGTCACCCTAAGAAACAGAGTGTGAAGCGTTATGCAAATGGCATTAGATTTTTTGACGAAAATGTTTTGGTTGACTCTCTGTTGCGTGCATTCCCCCTGCGAAAATACATCAATGGAATAAAGGGATTTAATGAACCAATCAGCTGGAATAACCACCTTCCAAGCGGGCCTGCAATCCTTCGGCCGCCATAAGCCGCCCGGGAGAAGGTAGTGAGTACTCGTGTTGATCGCCCAGTTCTCCAGGCTGCTAGCGTACAGTTCGGCAGAATCGAAGACACCACTCTCGTGCTGTTCGGCAAACGTCGGACCGTTCTCACTATTCGCCGTGTTTGCCGAACTCTGTAAGTTTGTGTTGTTGGGTTGGGTCGCTGATGCCAGTGCGCGACGAACCAGGCGCTCTTTCTCCCTCGCTGTCGTCTTCGCCGTCAACCACGTATTCGCCTCGGCGAGGGGTGGTGTCAAGATAGTCAGGTTGACAATTTGGTACTCGACTTTATGCAATAGTACCTCAGTCATGTCCATGTACAAGCGACCCACTGCAGGGGGGAGGGGGCAAATTAAAATGAAACCTCAACGTGACTATCTTATTAAATGATCCCGGGCCATGTCTTATAAAGATTTGCGATTGATCGCAATTTGATTTTCGCTTAATTTCGATCGTTATTCTGTACATTAGTGAAAGTGGATTGGACTTGTGATAGAGTCAGATCATTCGTAACTCTCAATAAGACGGGCCACTGGGCACTGTCTTATAAAGATTTGCGATTTCAATTTATCTATCTACACTAGAGATGGAGACTATTCGATAGATTCAGATCATTGCAACTCTTTATAAGACAGGGACATAATGTTCATCTAAATCTTCTTAATGGCATACTATAGTTACTGTCTGCGCATTGCTCATATAACCAAGTACGTGTGTAATAACCTTTCAATGTACATGTACATATCCGAATTCTGTGCAGATTGTCTGATTTTCTTCAAACTGTTTTGGATATGTTTCTTAGCTTGTTGACTTACATGAGATGATAGAGACCATGCTTAAGAAATTTGAAAGGAAGTGAGCAGGATGAAAGGTCCAAATTAGGAAGCACGAGGACTGCGTGTAAAAAAGCAAGCATTTTTGTACTATTTTCCTTTAGAAGGAAATCAAAATATATCTATCTATTTTCTGCAACTTGACTTGTCACGTGCAGAGCATCTCAGCCAGGATAGAGTTAGAACGACATCTATCGCGATAGTCCTAAAACAGGCCTATCCACTATTACCCCATGCCCGTAAATGCCCCGCTCTCCCCTACGTGTTGGCGGAAACCTCCCTACATCTGAACATGTTACACTGTGTTTTCGTGTATCACGATTTGTCAGGGAAAGGCGATTTCTTTCCTTGTCTGTATTTAGTGCCAGGTTCAAATTAGATTGTCATTTTTGTACTATTTTCCTTTAGAAGGAAATCAAAATATATCTATCTAAACATCATCTGATTATTTCATGCAAGTATCACCCCATTCAATATTTTTGTTTTAACTCCTGCCGATGTCTGAAGAGCAAAGACCCGTTATACGGTACGTGTTGGCGGAAACCTACCAACGGGTTACATTTTGTTTTCATGTAACACGATTTGTCAGGAAAAGGCGATGTCCTCCTTTTCATTGTCTGTATTAAGGGTCAGCTTCAAATTAGATTGTCATTTGTTATAATCATACCGCTTCTGTAGCAAATACTCAACTGTTTATGATACATTGTGCCACGATTGGGGGATGAGGGGATTTAGCAGTAAAACCCTTGCGTTCCCTTCAAATGTGCTTTCCACACGAAAACATGTTATTCTGTACAACGCATAATTCAACAATACATAGCTGGCGTTGAAGCTATCGTCATATCCCTATTCTGCAAATGTCTGCGTCAATAATTTGTTATCGTAAAACAAGTTAATGAAGCCTGAAATGGTAAACATTCCGCTATTCATATCGTTGATATGTACAGCGGGGCCGGGGGGGGGGGGGGGGGGGTGGTACTCGATCCTGCTCGAAATTATTTATCAAATATGTCAATCAAAAAACATCGTTGCGGTTAACAGACGGAATAACAGTATTTGAACAAAGTACAAGGTTCAGGGCAATGCCACGATTCACTACAGCACACTTATTGTATCCTTTCAATATACTTGGAACCTATTCATTTTGATTTGATTTATTCATCCACAATGATCTTTAATGATATACAGTTGAAAACAAGGAATTTACAAGGTATAAACAAATATATATCAGGACAGTTCATCTTTACTGGCAAACAAAATAAATTGTACAAATTATTATATAGGGAAACCTAAAAAAAACATAGCTTGTAAGGTACAGGCTACCCATAGGCGACGTAAAGGGCAAAGGTACAAAAAAATAACATGACAATTTCTGTAAAAACCTTATAAAGTTAGGGAAATTAAAGTAGAATACAATGCAAGCATTGTACTTGAAGAAAAAAACAGCCTTAGTCTATAAAAAATACCTACATTTCTTGATATCAATTTGCGTAAGTAACTAATGTGAAGTTACCATGACAATTTGTCATCATTGATTACACCAAGAAATTTATCGTAATGGACAAGTTCCAATAGTATGATTTGAAAATGAATATTGTTAGGAAAAGAGGAGACGGTGTTACGAAATAATATGTAGGGCCTACTTGGTTTTATGTATATTTAAAATAAGTTTGCTTGACCGTAACCATTCACATACACACAAAAGTTCAGTGTTCGTTATTTCAAGCAGTGATTTCGGGTCACGATGTGATAGAAGAATATTTGAATCATCAGCGAATGATATAAAAGACAATTCATCTGATGAATTGTGAAGGTCATTAATATATAATATAAACAGAAGCGGACCCAATAACGATCCCTGTGGAATACCACAATAAATCGAAAGAGTATGAGATTCAAAACCATTACACGCAACGAATTGTTCTCTGTTATAGAGGTAATCAGTGAGCCAGTCCAAGGCCTTCCACCTAATACCATTTTTTAAGAGAATGCAATGATCAATGGTGTGGAATGCCTTCGACAGGTCATTCATTTAATTGCTTCTCATGTATATCTTTATGACACCTTCGAACATACCTGTTTAATCTTAGTTTAAAATATCTTAGTTTAAAAAGCATGTAGGTTTTTTTTTTACTATAATTAATTAACAACTTATTGGCAAGAAACCAGGAATTTACTTTTTCTAACTCTGTATCTAATAACAGGCCTACACTTATAGGGCCATTGCTGGAAAGAAATAAACTTGTGTCGTATGCGAATAAAATATAAGATGAAATGGCAATGGAATTAGGCAAGTCATTCAAATTGAAATAGAAGTACACCTCAGTTTGAGCCCTGTGAGACCCCAAGTACAATATCCATGAAAGAAAAATTAAAAATGTTTAATGTTTAAATATATTGTCTCTGGTTTGTAAGGTAAATTTTATTCAATTCTAACGCAACTCCCCTGATACCATAAAAACTTATTTTATGAATTAAAATGTCATGATTTATACAGTCAAAGGCTTCACTGAGGTCTTAAAAAATGCTATTCAGGACAGACCTCAATTTATCACAGATTATTTTCTAAAAGATGTTAATGAAAATACATAAAATAGATATTGGTCTATAATTGTTCATTTGTGATTAATTTCCACTCTTAAAAACAGTTATAACTTTTGCAATTTTTAAGAACTCAGGAAAAACTTCTGTAACAATAGCAATATTGATGATATTGCACAATGGCTTTTGCAAATAACGAGTGGTTTAATACCTTTGGATGGATTCTATCATACCGTTGACTTTTATTTGACTGTAGCCTCTTTACTACAATCAAAATATCTTTACAATCACTTGGATTAAGAAATATAATATCATGTACTCCTTCATGTTAGATCACTTCCTTTAAAAAAAACTTTTGTGTGCTAAAAAATGGATGTATTTCGGTTTCTTGTATCTAGTAGCTCACTGTGGTGGCGCAGGTGGGTTACTTTATTTATATAGCTTGCAGGAATATAATGCATCAACGCCTGCTATGTATTGTTGAATTATGTGCTGTACAGAATGATATCTGTTTTCGAGTGGTAAGCACATTTGTAGGGAAGGCAAGGGTCTTATTTGTATAGCTTGCAGGTTTGAATGCAGCAAGGCCAGCTATGTATTGTTGAATTATGAGTTGTACAGAATAATATTTGTTTTCGTGTGGAACGCATATTTTGTAGGGGCAAGGGTTTTAGTTACTGCTAACCCCCCTCATCCGCCAATAGTGGCAGAATGTATCATAAACAGTACAGAATTTACAACAGAGGCGGTATAATTACAACAAATGACAATATAATTTGAAGCTGACACTAAATACAGACAAGGAAAGAGAGGACATCGCCTTTCCCTGACAAATCGTGTTAAATGAAAACAAAATGTAACCTGTTGGTAGGGTTCAGCCAACACGTACCGTATAACGGGTCTTTGCTCTTCAGACATCGACAGGAGTTAAAACAAAAATATTCAATGGGTTAATATTTGCATGAAACAATCAGATGATGTTTAGATAGATATATTTTGATTTCCTTCTAAAGGAAAATAGTACAAAAATGACAATCTAATTTGAACCTGGCACTAAATACAGACAAGGAAAGACATCGCCTTTCCCTGACAAATCGTGATACACGAAAACACAGTGTAACATGTTAAGATGTAGGTATTCTGGCTGAGATGCTCTGCACATGACAAGTCAAGTTGCAGAAAATATCTTTATTTCCGTCATTTAATGATAAGTTGTTAAAAAATTTCTACCCCCCCCCCCTCCAAAAAAAAAGTGTGTTTATAGATTTCAGTTGGTCGATTCATTGTTATGCAGGGGGTTCGATTTACAATAATTCTTGCGACAAAGTTGTATTCAGTGTGATCCATTGTTTAACATAAATGCAGTGTTAATTGTTATGAATCAGTGGGTTAGGCTGTATAAAGGTATCATGGCTCAAAGGTCAATGTGGGGTTATAGCGGACGGGAGTGTACGTTATTGCCCCATGTTGTCCGGTATTACCGGTAATAGTATAATTTTTGCTGTTATATAGCGAGAAATCTAAATGAATATATCATTGTCCCCAAAAGCCCTTTATTAAAAAGTAAGTTCCACTGCTTATGATGATAATTGCATGCGTCTTATTTTACAGATCCTGCACCTATAAAATAAAACACTAAAGAACGACTTGAATCATGGATGCCATATAAGGGTAAGATGTGTTTGACTTGCTATCGAATTTTTCTTCAAAAATCCATATTGTTGATTATTTTCATATTTCTAACAAAATGTAAAAATTAGCTTTTCTTATTACTACTCTTCTCATTTAAGCACAATGACTTAAACGGCAATTCATTAACTGTCTGAAAGATTGGTAAGTTCCTTTCAAAAAAGGAAAAAAAACGTGTTCCACAGACCTTGCGTTTTGTGCTGAATTAACATTTAGTTATTCATATCAGTCCAATCTTCTCATTAACGAATGAAATTACACGAGGCTTAGCTCAAACTTGCACAAATGGATCGACAATATCCAGATCAAATAATAAGCATATTGCACATAATTAGTACGCTTCTCAATGTATAGGTTTGGACTAAGAAACTTCACTTCAGTCAAGATAAGAGAACTATGTACGGAATAGTTAGTGTCTGCTTCGATTGCTTAAGCGTTTGGATGGGATAGCTTTATTAGGCAAGGCTCGAGACAGTCAACCTTATCCTCCGTCCGTATTTACCTCACCATATGTCCGTGATTCCCCACTTTTGGTCGTAGAATAGCGGACATCTATGACAGTACTTTTTTAAAGATAACTTTTAAAAAAATTAACGCTCTTTGCCTTTATCAGTGTCATAATGAGTGTATACCGCATAGGTACATTATACGATGTCCATTTCATGATAGGACTACTCGTTGTGCTAATACAGGAGTTTGAAATTTTATGTCCGTATTTACATGTATCTCGCTCTCCCCTACTTCATTAGGAGCCTTTGCTCCTCAGACATCGTCAGGAGCTAAACAAAAAAAATTGAATGTGTTTATATTTGCGTGGAATATTCAAATGATGTTTTGATAGGTATATTTTGATTTCCTCCTAAAGGAAAAGAGTACAGAAGTAATGTACACAATAGATAGAGTGGCGCAGAAGTAAACGTGCAGACTTAGCCTGCGGTGTATATTGTACTTCTCTAATGATGCGGCAGGCTGTTCACTTTGGAGCTATTAACGTGCATGTGCGTGTAAAATATGAACAATGTAATCCCCTCCTGAAATAAATCTGACGCGTTAACGGTACGGGGAAACAATCGCTGCCTCTATCATGTACCTACCATGCCCAAATCATGTCACGGATGGAAAATTACTTCAGATCAAGTGTAGGTCGACAAGAATAGCATACTGGGAAAATTATAACGAATACTGCGTTGATTCCATTACTCCTAAGAAAAATTTTCTCAGCTGCATTTCCTAACATATCCAAACAACACATATCACGACAACTCATTGTGATTCTTGTTCTTTTCTTTCTTGTTCTTTTCTCCCTTTAAATCATACTTTCCTGTCTTAAGTGCCCCCCCCCTTCTGAACTTGATTTCTGTGTGTACATATGGTTTTGTGATAAGCTATTGTTTCAGTGTTTGAAAGTGTCTTTGTAAATAGTTTTATTACATGTTTAAGTCAATCTCTTGATACACATTATTCAGAAGTAGACGCGATATTGCATGCATTTATACATATACCCGCACTATTCATTCTTATGTCACGCGCATTTCTACGCCATGAACATGAATATGTTCTGAGTGTTTGCATTCTTAAAGGGTTACTAACTTAGAAAAATAGGTTCCCACTAATCTATGTAAAATTATCCAGTATTGAAAACGAGTACTGAGATTCCATCGCGATGTGTATCACGAATGTTCAAGAGTTTTGAAGGAGGTTAGAAAAAGTATGGCGAGTAGGAGTCTAACGGGAACAACAGCGAGTATACTGTGAGTGTAGTCCAATCACGTGACAACATCAGTGGGTTGTGTCACCAATGCATTCTTCGTCATTCCTAGAGGTGTTTCAAGTTAGTTGACATGGGCTGTTGGGTATCAATGTGTTCGGGAGCCCCGCCTGCACATTTTCTACTTGGACTACCTTTGCGATATGCTGCTGGAAAGAGATAGCAGCCATTCTTCAAAGTAGACGCCGTAGAAAAGTAGTATTGACCACTATGTAAGATAACATTTGAATGAAACATTTCCCCCACCTCATATGAGGTATCATGTTAAAGTGGATAACATTTGCTACAGGATTGTACCACATTTATTGGGCTTTGTGGTGGTTTCTCTAACAATTCGGGGCAAAGAATGTTATTATTTTGTTACCATATTTCCCAAAGATTTTACTTCCCTGGTAATATTTCCCAAAATGTATTTAAGAAAGTGGAACTTTTCAGACATCTGTCCAAGCATCTGCAAAGCCATTTAAAGAAACATTACCATTTTAATAAACACCACAGGCCAACGAACCAGCCAAGTCAACATGTAGATCAATACAGTATGTTTGTTCTCATGCAATTGGATGCAAACATGTGGTTATTTCTTTAGCTAAGCCCTGATTCAGGGAAATCACTTTGTACATTTATTCTGAAGGTCCCTTGATTTCGAAATGTTCGTTGACTTCTGTTGATTCATAATTATTACAAACATACAGTTGGACGAGGCATAAGTACTGTTTACATGACAGACAAAAATGCGTAATACGAAGAATAGTCAAGCCCCACCCCCCTCAGCACACACGGACACACATATACAGTATATTTCTACGGCGGTCATTTTGTAAATTGGCTGCCATTTCTTTCCAGCAGCATATCGCAAAGGTAGTCCATGTAGAAAATGTGCAGGCTGGTTTCGCGAACACATTGATACCCAACAACATTTTACAACATAGGTAGCTAGGCACGTTTCTCGTGTTACTTGTTGTTGGAATATAATGCGAAAGAATATGAAATAGTGACTTTCGTACTGCAGATTGATATTATGTTTAGAGCCCATTAACCTTACTGTATCAATATTCCTCGATTCAATCTTTATAGATGCATTGTAGGTATTACATGTCACAACTGCGCAAGCATATGGGGTGAAGATATTTTTCCAAATTATTCTGCGCATCCCATTTTTTATGCGTCAAATCCAGTCAATTAAACAGGGTATTTGTACGCCTGTATGTATGTGAGTGCGTATGTACGCATCTGTGTTAGTGTCGATGTACGTGACATGTGTTGGTGTATGTTTGCATCCATGTATGTACTGTATATAAATATGAGTCTATATTTAGAAGACCAATCATACTTATGCGACAATTGGGATTAAAATTGACCAGGCGGCTGAACGATTTTGAACGATTTGAACGATTTTGTAAGCCGGACTATGTGCATATAATTATCTAGAATTCAAATAGAACTAGTGGCTGGAAGCAAGATTAAATGGAATGAAACAAAGAAATGCTATCCACTTGCACTCAGCCATCCTGATTCATCCTACTATGATAAAGTGACACCCAAGGTCGCCACGTATTGGCAATTGGTATTGTGCATTGAACGTCGTCATGGCAACCATGGAAGCAACCCACTCTCGCTTCCCTACCCCCCCCCCTTTTTATTTGTAGATGAGAGAACCATTTACCACGATTACAACGACTGCCAACCGATGTGGCTGAGCGTGAACGTGTTTGAGTCTATTTCTGCCACACCAAGGAGATCGATATCTCGCAGGGGTTATACCGAGGAGACGCTATAGGCACTACTGGTGATTAACCGTCTCATTACCCAGCTATGAAAACCCCATTGATTTATGACACAATGTGTGTGCCCCTGGGGCCGTGGAGGGTATTGGTGTTAGGGCGCTATTGTTACAAGCCCAAACTGTTTTGTATCATCCATATCTATATTCATCGTCATCCTGTCACACACGTATTTATAAACATGAATTTATTTCAGGCCAGCTATGATTCCGGTCCTTAAACAAATATATTCTCTCTCTCTCTCTCTCTGTTGCATGAATGTAACCAGTAGAGAAAGCTGAGTATGTCAAATGTTATTGCCCTTTATTTCCTTGAAAGTTGCAAGATAATGTGATAGAAACAAAGCTTCTACAGAGTGACTCCAAAATATATCTCATCATTTTAAAGCTGTTTTGTTCAAATGATTAACATTCAATTTTGGTTTTATGATTATATCCTGTCAGAATGGGCCTCCCAACATCTTCTGGTACTACTTTCATTCCGACTGATGCATGCATGAGAACAGGCAATCCTCGGTAGACTGCGCATTCCCAATTACGCCAAGTTACTGGGTAAAGCAAAACAACAAATTTTGACAGACGTTACAGCACTATAACAATGTACACATTAGCATGTTGGTAATTCTACAAAGAAATACTTAATCTTGGGAAACTAAGTTGAAAGCAATTGATTTTTTGTTTTATCATAAGTTATATAAATTATTTTTTTATCATCTTAGTAAGTATATATTCTGAACAACTGAGCACCTGAATAACAATAGCAATATGATTTTCCTCTTTTGATACGAGTTAACTATGCAAAACCATTCAGCTACGAAAATATTCCATTTCAAAGTCACAAAAACTGTAGTTTGGAGGTCCCTTTCAGAATGACCTTGGAAAACTGCTTTCAAGCCTTTTGAATATATAAAAGAGTGTTTTTCTGAATAACATGGTTATTTCACAATCTATGTTGCAAGTAGTGTCGACGTACGAAAAATTAATCGCATAGCTACACCCAACGGTACAGCAGTAAAATACCTGTAGTATAATATATATCGTGTCGGTACGATGGAATTTTATGCTAGACGCTGACTGTCGATACGCCGTATAACGAAAGATCGTTTCAAGGAACTAGAGTCTGGGCATCGTTTCTGATAGAACAATATAAATGAAACACATCTACTCCACAGCCCAGGGGGAAAACGATAATGAAAAGGGTTCGCATTCCATCATGCATATTCGCCGTCGCGTCAGCTTGCTGTAGTGCACGACCACTTTAAGACTCTGTATCCAACATGTTTTATTGCAATTTATGGCACATATGGCTTTGGCAACAATGTAACAAAATACTCACCTCCCTTGTAAAAACATATTTGTAATGATGTATCGAATGCACAGGTAAAAGGTTGCATATCTTTTTGAGAAAATGCACATTTTGGAGAAATAAAAATGTCCAGATTATGGAAGAGCACCTCGCACGTGACCTCACAAAATCACAACTTTATAATAAAATAACTTTTTTATCCTTTCACGGATTTTCGTCAAAGCTTCACTAAAATGTTTCTTTCATGTGTCTGCTTTTATTGAAACCAACTTGATTACAGAGTGAACTATCCCTGTAATTGTCCAAAAACAGTGTCCAAGATGGCTTCAGCCAAAAAACTGAAATGAGAGTTATCCTCAGAATCATAATAAAAAAAAATATGATTAAAAAAAGAGATATCCTCCAATTGTTATGCATTCTAAGAAAATTGATATTGTTAAGTCGATATATATGTTTGTAGATTCAATAGTCACGATAACAACTGCACATTGTGATCAATGGGGAGGGGGCTAATATAGTGAGGAAAGTGAGTGAGTGAGGTGGGGTAAAGTGTGGGAGGAGTATTTTCCATCGCACAGTAGTGGACCATTGGTCGAGGCAAGTCTTAAGCCGTAGTTTTGTAATTCCGAAGTCCGCCCTTAGGAAGTACTAACCACATTGCGATGCTCATTAATTGTACCTAAACCATTATTAATAGAATGGTCTTGAATGCAAAATGTGAGTGCTAAAAACAAAGGATGAGTTAGAATTGGTTGCTAAGGGCTGCATTTTACATAGCAGCTGTACAATGTGGTCCAATTGAACACTGAAATATCGTGTTGTGAATGTTTTTTCCAATCGCAAATATTGAATGGTAGGGTCAAATTATTAAAAACAAAGGTTTAGCTCTAATTTGCTGCTATATGCTTCGTTTCCCCTATCATTGGTGCAAATTGTTTTGCGGGAAGAGTTTTGTTTTCGATTGTTTACTGTATACAGCGTAACCAGCCATTCAAAGCCTTTCAAATACCTATTGCAGCTAGAGAAATGTATGGCAATTTCAAAATTCAAATCTTGTAATAACACTAATACTTGTTTAACTTAAAATGTTTTTAATGATATGAGCACGTCAATACAGATGCCTCTTCCTGTATCTACTCTTTCCCCAACACCATGGATCAGTAACCTTATACCCAGTATGCACATTCATAACGTTTATTAAAATTTAAATTCACTTTTTTCCGACCATGATATAAATCATAGTAATCAATTATCGTTTTTACATGCAAAATGTGGTCGATTCTAAAAACAAAATTAAAGACACAAAAACAGAAGTACAAAAGGTGCACATGAAAAGGACAAATTGCACAAGTAAATAGGAAATAGGAAAAAACAACAAAGTGTGATATACAATTAAAATTTCGCATGGACGTTAATGAATCAAGTAAGCAGAAAAGCATTCAATATTAATCTGTCGCAGGCGACATCAAATGTGTAAAAAGAATTTTATTATAGCCCATATTGAACATCAGGTTTGATAAAGAGTATTGCGTTGTACCTTGTGTATTCTACATCGGATTTGAACACTCCCTTTCTATCTTTAATTTCCTTAGAAACCGTTATTAAAAGCACTATATCAATCTCAAATAATATTTTTTATTTATTATTATTTCTCATAGCACTCTTAAAGGTCCCCTGTCATCAAAATGTATGTTGACTTCTGTTGATGCAACTTAATATATATATAACAAAATCACTAACTGTTCAATGGAAATATGTGTCCTATATTTTTCTATATTTTTTTCTCAGCACTGATAAGCCCCGCCTCCAAAATATCCTCCAACTCAAGATTCCCCCTGTGACATCATCAAAGGTATAAATTATCAGGATAATAGACATAATCTATGCACAGACTAAACAAGATAAATTTTTTATTGTTTGGCGAATAGTCGTCAAACTTTTACTCATATTTCTTTCACGTGTTTGCTGTTATTGAAACCAACCTAATTTCATGGTGAACTACCCCTTTAAGTCAGGTTCTTAACCTGAATAGAGAGTGGCTCTTCTATCCACAATTTAACACATAATATAATTATCATTACAATTACTAAAACAAACTGCATAAGATAAAAGAAAAAGAAAAAGTGATTTACCCAAACCAGGGATCGTCTTGATAGGGCATTCATTCTCAGGAATCGATATATTGAACTTGCGTTGATAGGCTGTGGAAAAAAAATAAAGAAAATCAAGATATTAAATGTTAATTTTGAAATGTATTCGCGCCCACGTGGAGTTATCATTTATTAAAGTACAGTACATATGATAACACAATTTCATTGTCTCTATCAATTATTTGAATATTGATATGAGTTATATATAAGCATGATAAGGTTGTTGTACAATTTAAGAATATTTTTTTCACTTATTTTACAGGTAATGTTCCATGATTGATGCATCCCCCTCTTCTCCCCCCCCCTCTCTCTCTCTCTCTCTCTTACACACACACACACACACACACACACACACACCTGTTCTTTCCCTGACGGGGCTACTGATTAAAAAACAGATAATTACTTTCTTTTGACTTACTTTCTTCAAATCTTTACTAATATGTTTCTTTCAGGTTTCTGCTTTTATTGAAACCAACCTATCTTCAGGATGAACTATCCTTTCAATCGATTTTGCGCTATATAAGAATAGCTAATTATTATCATTCAATGTTGATCACCCAGTTCCTTCCATCCTGCACACAAGTTTTATTTCTTATCGCTACCTGTATTAACCTTTCTTCAAATGGCAACTTTTATGGCAATCTTGGATTTGATTGCCTGTCGAGCGGTGTTACCATGTTAGTTAACATTGAAGGCAGAGTTATCATCAATGCTAAGTTCTACCAAACAGTTTCATGGTTTGAGATGAGATTAGAACATTTTTTTTATGTATGCAAATGTATGACCGTCGTTTACACAATACTTTACTATCGGTAACCCAAAAGTCTGTCCGAGGTTTGTCCGAGTAGCAACAGCTAATAGATTTAAAGTACATGCCATCTATTGAAACTGAATCAAGAAATGCAGGTGAACGTAAATATTGTATATACTATATAATATATACATATATTAGTGATAATTATGTCTTAGATCTCGACGGAACCTATAAGATGAACACCACTTGAATGTTCATTTCAAAGAAAATTATTTCTGAACTTAGGGACAGTGTGACCTTTTTGCATTATTCATGAACCTCGGCAATAATTAGCAGTATACCTTAACATTTACGTATATGAAATCTCACATTCATAGCCCCACGAACCTTTCCAAGAAAATCAAACGATTTTAATTTACGCTTGAAATGCACCGACCACCGTTTACACTTATAATTACATTGCCACAGTCAGCACGTGATGCGGGCATTGATCCCATTGAACGCATGCACTGTGCAGTGTACCGTTGCGGACCATAGCGCACAGTGGTCTCCGGTCTCTAGGTTATAATCAGATAATATGTTTCGGACGACCAGCCCAAAACATCCACAAAATCTAGCGATTGCTATAATTTTACTGTAAAGTCAGTTTCCAGTTTTATTATTGAGAGGGAAGTTCTGATACAGTATCTTCTTCCATTTTCCGTGGTTTTTACACAATGTTTGATTGTCCTGTCTTTACTACTCCTCGAACGAGTTGTAAACATGTGTGTCTACATCCCAAATCTGCCAGAAAGCCCTTTGTATATGTGTTTATCACAGTATGCATGTGTATTAAAAAGGAAAGTCCATTCTGAATGTTTGTTTGTTCTGATAAGAGCACCAAGGAAACTTATTAATGATGGTTTGATGAAAATCCGTTGAAGAATATGACAGCTATGATTTGTTAAAGTTTTCATTTTGTGACGTCACGTGCGAGAGGTTCTCGAAAATTTTGTGAACTATTGACATGCCTTTAAGTTCGAGCGACCCGTTATCTGGAAAAAGAGAGTCGCCCACACAGAATTAACATCAGACTCAATCGCCAGACTTCAGAACGTGACTGCACGGCTGACTAATTTGTTAAAGTTTTGATTTTGTGACATCACGTGCGAGAGGTTCTCGAAAATTCTGTGTACTATTGACATGGCTTTAAGTTCGAGCAATCCGTTATCTAGAAAAAGAAAGTCGCCCACACAGAATTAACATCAGACTCAATCGCCAGACGTCAGAACGTGACTGCACGGCTGACTAATTTGTTAAAGTTTTGATTTTGTGACATCACGTGCGAGAGGTTCTCGAAAATTCTGTGTACTATTGACATGGCTTTAAGTTCGAGCGATCCGTTATCTAGAAAAAGAAAGTCGCCCACACAGAATTAACATCAGACTCAATCGCCAGACGTCAGAACGTGACTGCACGGTTGACTGCAAAACCACATTCTATCTCTCTCTCCCTTCCCTCCGTCTCTCCCTTCTCTCATTCCCATCTATCTCTCTCCTCTATCTCGCTCAATCTCTCCTTCTTCCTTCCCTCTGTCTCTTCCTTTTATCAATCCAATCCATCTCTCCCCTCTGTCTCGTTCTATCTCTCCTTCTCCTTTCCCTTCATTTCTCCCTTTTCTCATTCCAATCTAGTTCTCTCCTCTGTCCAGTTCTATCACTTATTCTCCCTTCCCTCCTTCCTACTCTTCTTTCGTTTTCTACCCATACAGGTAATTCCCAGATTAATGACTAACTTGATACAGGACCAAAAGTCGATAATTTGCTTGCGTGAAAGAGTGCATAATGTATTAAAGCATGTACATGCAGTTCCTGGTCACAGTGGTTTGATCAGGGATACTCTTATGTAAGGATATGCAACAACTGTCTTTCTTTGAACCCATGCTCCACGCCCCTGAAAAATTATGTGTTTTCAACAGGTACCCTTCAGGTGTTTGAACAATGACGAATATGATTGTGTGGCAAAAGTTTCTCAGAGAGAACAAAAGGAATTTAGACTCGCGCTTCGCTTGTCCCGTTCTGTTAATGACATCAATACTTTCATGAGCATAACAGGTATCAGCACAAATAAACAAGTTTATTTTCAAGTAAAATATTTCCACTGCACGCAAACGCACACAAACACCGTTAATGATAAGACAGAATGGTTGAATCGCACAAATGCACAAGATGACGTAAATTGAAGAAATTAGTCAATTTTGTAAGTAATACAAATATCTTAGATTTCCGATATTTTAATGATTCCTCCTTACCTTTCGAAACAAAAGCAGAGCAAAGGATCTGTCATAATCTGCCCTTAACTACCTATTAGTTTCAATCTTTATATCATCGAATTACATTGTTATTCACTTACGCCAAATAATATTATCAAAATTTGTTCTCGTCTGCGTTTTATTCATATTGATGACCGTTTCCCTGTACCACGAGAAATATGACTTAAAGGTCCCCTGACATCAAAATATGTGTCGACTTCTGCTTGTGTATAGTGGTATGTATATTACAAAATCACTTATTGTGCAATGAAAATACATGTATATATATGTCATATATTTTTAAATAATTTTTCTCAGCACTGCTAAGCCCCGCCTCCAAAATTTTTTTTCCAGCTCAAGATTCCCATC
Source organism: Arbacia lixula (assembly GCA_963669155.1). NCBI lineage: Eukaryota > Metazoa > Echinodermata > Echinoidea > Arbacioida > Arbaciidae > Arbacia > Arbacia lixula. The sequence goes on along the minus strand of OZ022596.1, from coordinate 8,007,516 downwards.
GTGACATCAACAAATGTAGAAATGAACTGAACAATGGACAAAGTTATGCACATAGCTATTCATTGCGATGACTACCTGAAATTGCTTATAACAGCATCACTTATTTGATATACAATGCAAACTTATTACTTCTTCCTTGGCATAGCTGGCAAATCTGTGACATAGCAAACGATTATTCTCATAACAAAGGTTGTTTAATAGATGGTGTTGTGTGAAGACATGTGATGCTCTTGTGAGCAGGTGGAGGTAATCATTGCAATAGCTAGTTATTCACATAAATTATGTCTATTGTACTGCTCATTTCTACCGTTGATAATGTCATGATGGGAATTTTGAGCTGAAAAAAAATGGGGGGGGGCGGGGCTTAGCAGTGCTTTAGAAAAATTATTTTAAAATATAGGACACATATTTCAATTGACCAGTTAGTGATTGATATACATATTAAGTTGCGTCAACAGAAGTCAACATACATTTTGATGTCAGGGGACCTTTAACATATTCAAGATAACAGACAACCACAAGACGCGACGTGCGCACACAATACATTTGCCTGATGATTGACTTTCTATTGAGCTCAAAATATTTCCGTCTCTGCAAGCTCACATTGATTATAATGGAGTGACGTCTCGCGCTCATACCATGACGATGATGTTCTCACCACTTATACAGTAGTGCCATTCTCATTGGGCTTTAAAAAATCGAGAAGTTAGAAAAATCGAGAAGTTAGGGGACCGGGACCATAGGACCGTTCGGCTTTTGGTACGGTTGCTAGGCAACTTTCACCCTAACTTCGCGATTTTTTTAAGCCCAATGAGAATGGCACTAGTGGTATAATCTCCTTTTAACAGATCAAACGTGCTGGAATGTTTGAGTTTTTTTTGTAGGATAGGAAACCCTCTCTCAATCACACAGACCATGTGCGTACGAGTAAAGGAACATTTCGCCCTAAAGTTAAGTTGGTTTAAATAAAAGCAGAAATATAAAAGAAAACATATCAGTGAACGTTTGACGAAAATCAGTCAAAGGATAAGCAAAGTTATGATTATTTTAATTTTTGACGTGACGTGCGAGGTGCTAAGTTGTGTGCTGTAAAATTCCTTAAATTGCTCTTTTTCTCTTTTTGATGAAGGGATATTTTTCTACAGAGGGGTCTGTGTGTGAAAACGTGTTTCTAACGATGTATCAAATGCACAAGTAAAATAATGCATATCCTTTTGAGGCAATTGACATTTCAAAACAAATTATACACAAGAAATGGGAGAGCACCTCGCACGTGACGTCACAAAATCAAACTTGTAATAAATCATATTCTCTTATCCTTTAACGGATTTTCACGAAACCTTCACTAAAATGTTTCTTTCACATTTCTGTTTCTATTAAAACTTACTTAATGTCAGGGTGAACTATCCCTTTGAAGACCATTTGGTTATCCAATATTTATAATCATGTTAGAAGGATTCGTCCTTGTTGAAAGGAATATGAAGAGGAATTGCATTAAAACTGTTGATCGGTTTGGTCAGCATTTTAGAAGGGAACTATTTGTTGGTCCCAATAGAAAGCACCATCTCTAGAAAAGTGTTTGTGTAGTACCTATGCTGAATAAAAACGCATATCCTGTTTGGCAAGCATGTGATGTTTACACAGTTTATGTGCATACGAGCTAGTCATCCCGACAAAAGGCTTCAAAAAGGTGACCATGAGCAATCTTCTTACTAATGGTCTCAAATTTGTGGAATTGTTCATTTTACAAACTTGCTGAAAGTTAATTGCCCTCAAATGATCCACATTAGGAGTAATTAGTGATGAAGTCATTAATGGTAAATCTGCCATCAATGATAACAATCATGGTAATGTTGCTCAACGGCAAATCAAATTGAAGGTTTCCATACAAGTTCAAATAAGTAACAAAGTTACCATCAATGGTAAAGCTTATCATCAATGGTAAAGCTTATTGCAACTCCTGAATATTTTATTATGTGGTATTGAAAGAAAACTTATCCCCCACCCCCAAATAAAAAAAAAACTTATAAACAAACAACAAACAAAAACAAGAAAAACAAAACCAGAAACATAGAAGAAAAAACTAGGCCCGACAAAACTCTGCACAAAACAGCAGTATCATAAATGTTCAAATTCCCAGCCCCCTACCGCGGCTGCAGGCTCTTTTGTCACGAGTTTTCTACCCTGAAAACCCTAATTGTGTGCTTATTTGTTTGCATTTCCGAGTGATGTAAAATATTTCATTATTATGAAGAAAAAGAATATTACAATATAAGCTCTATGCGCGGGTTGTGTGTTGTTTGGCTCAAGTAATACACTGGGCTGCAGTCAAGCACTTAATCTGGCACACAAACTATTTTATTTAAAAAAAAAAATCGTCACTTCCTAGAGTCAATTGATACAGAACGGGAAAACAGGGGCGGAGGTGGATATCGAAACTGCTAAATGAAACCCTCAAAAGTCTTCCTGTAATTCACGTTTGTGGCATAATATGTATCTTCCTACGTCACAGTCACGAGTAAATATGGTTCTATCAACAACTTATTCAATCCTTCTTCTTTACAGTGATGTGCGTTTGTGGAAGTGTCGTGGTGTAGTGGTTGTGATCTCAAGGTCCCGGCTTCAATCCCACCCATGCCACTTGTGTTCTTCGGCAAGATACTTTATCCGCATTGCTGCTCTCCACCCAGGAGTATAAGTAGGAACCTGGTAGGAGGTGGATGATGATGTGAATAATATTGACTCGGCGCCGATATCGTGCAACGGGTAAGGAATACTCCCCAAGGAGTGGAGATGGTGCACATATGTGTGCATGGTATGATCGTGTATCCAGTAACCAGGGGTCTTATTGTAACATCCCACTTTAGTTTCCGGACTGCGATGGGAAAGACCCTCTATACCACATAGAGACAAACAAATGAACCGTTCATACTGCGTACCCAATCATAGAATGCGCTCTCCTACTTGATATGCAACAAGGTCACAACTGAAATGCAAACATTTTCAAAAGTGGATCTCCAAACTCACCTATTGAGAAAGTGATGCCGTTGATGAGTCTCCCTGGAACGACAAATTAAAAAAAAAAAAAAATTATATGCTTGAACACACACACACACACACACACACACACACACACACATATATATATATATATATGCATATAGAAAGAGAGAGAGAGAGAAGTGCGAGAATTCTCAACTCTAACATGACAACAGGCGTTCTAGAAAATGTACTGTAGGTGTGAAGAAAATGGTCTAGGAACGTGGATGTAGCTGTCATTTACAATTTTAATGCGAGCTTTCAGCTCGTGAGGCCTTATTGCACCCACAAATGTAATAATCAACCACAAATGTAATAACGCCAACAAATGTTACACCTTGCACCAAATTGTTATAACGCCTTCAAATGTAATAACACTTTACCCACAAATGGAATACCGCTCACAAATGTAATAACACTTTACCCACAAATATAATAATTTCACCCACAAATGAAACAACGCACTTTACCCAAAATGTAATAATTTTGAACCACCCACAAATGAAATAATGACTTTACCCACAAATGTGATAAATTTTAGGCGATATTTTATGGAACTCCTTAAAAAATGGGTACAGCGCGCAGTCTTTATTCCAGACCCAATTATAGGCCAGATTATCTTCTTCCTTTTGGATAACGCGAGAATGGAGCCTAGTCTTTCCTCCAGACGCGAATATTTCAAGAATACTAGCATAATCTTTTCTGCAGACCAGTTTCATTAATTTTTTTAAACTTAAAAAACCAAGGAATAACAAGAGAATCGAGTCTAGTCTTTCCTCCAGACCTGGTTTTTTTCAAAGGTAAGAGCGAAGTCTTTTCTGCAGACCCAATTAACTCATTTACTAAATTTTCAAAACCAAGGCTCCAATCATCTTATTCCTGTGGATCAACATGAGAATTAAGCCTAGACTTTCCTCCCAACCAAATCATTTCAAAAATAAGATCGTAGTCTTTTCTCCAGAAGCATTTAATTCAATTTTTAAATCTTCAAAAGCAACACCCCACTTTCTTATTTCTGTGGAAAAACATGAGAACTGAGCGTAGTCTTTCCTTCAGACCCAATTATTTAAAAAATAAGAGCGTAGTTTCTCCTTCAGACCAGAATAGTTCATTTTTTAAACCTTAAAAACTAAGACCCCCGTCATCTCTTTCCTATAGAATAATATGAATATTGAACGTTTTTTTATACTCCAGACCCAGTATTTGATAAAAATAACATCTCCAAAACTCAAGTGAAATAACATGAGAATCGTGCCTAGTCTTCCCTCCAGACCCAGATGTTTCAGAAGTAAAACACAATAAAAAACAAAACAGAAATTTCAGAGACCAAACAATCCTCCAAACTATTAAAAAGGCCCCATAACAAAGCATATTAAACGTTGTCTTTACTGTAGATCCAGTTATTTCAAAATTATGAAAGAAAAACAAAATCTAAGACCCCATTATCTTATTACAAGAGAATCGAGTTCAGCCTTTCCTCCAGTCCCATTTTTTTTTCAAATTTAAAAAAAAATCAAAAACAAGAACTAGAAAAGTAAGACCCGCCCATCGTCCAAACTAAGACCCTGACTGTTATACAGCAAATGTTTAGAGCGTAGTCTTTCCTCGTTATCAAAACAAAAAGACAAATTATCAAAACTAAGAACCTATCAACTAATTCCGTTTATTTTAACTACAAAAATTAAACTTTAAAAGTCAAGTACTTTGAGCATCTTCATAATGTGTAGATAGCGCATTATAAGTACTCACAATTATCGTAATTATTTCTTGGCGATGCATGGCATCGGTTTACATTGTTACATAATTTATGTGGATACAACACGTCGTAAATAAATGATTGGTCGGTGCACACTGGGCCAGGCGTGAGCAAAAGTGCGCTAAAATAGAGGTTTGGTTATCATTTTTTTTTCACATTTTAAGCAAAGATTATAACTATATATATAGTTATAGTTATATATATAGTTATATTATAAGTTGGTAATTTCTCTTTAAAAACACCGAATATTTGGGTTATTAGGTATATCACGTATAAAATTTATTACTGCGTTATTCACAAGGATTCCTCCCGGAAGTTAGTCATGATGCAACCCATACTAAATGGGAGGTAAAATAGCCCATATAGTAGTCAACATTCCCGTCGATTCCTCCAATATAAATATCATGATTGACTTTATCACCTTGCTTTGGCTGCCAACTGTTGCTCTTTTTTGAGTAAAACCCATTTTCCATGTTCGTCCCATCCGCTTAAATCTGCCATGCGATACTGAGTGCGCACTGTATGCAGATCATAGGCAGGGAAAACACACACAACATGTGCGCGTTTTTACACGAATACCGTATGTTGCACTACAAATTGTCGCCCCTGTACAAATTGACGCCGGCGACAGTTTGTGCAGGGGCGACAATTTGTGGTGCAACAACCGCATATTACAAGCTTTACAGTCTCCTTGCACTTTTTAGCTGATGGGACACCTCAGAAAATAACTCGTAATGTTATCAAAACACATGGAATGCATTTTAATATTCAGTGTGATCTGATAGTTCTTTCTCACCAGCGGTAGGAAGAAACGATAGGAAGAAACCATCAGGAGAAAATGTAAACCAACGCCCGAATCTCATTTGATTTAAATGCCGATACTAATACGAGGATTATTTCATTACGTAATCCTGAAATGGAACAACAATTGTACTTGTAATCACGAGACAAGCACCATAACATAATTACGGGTCCCGTATACAGCGCTCATATGCATTCACTTCAATTCCTTCATCACATGATCAATAAGGCATTTTCAATATAATATACATCACTTTGGAGAATACATGAAAGCATTATTTGAAAACTACAGACTGTTGGAAACAGTATACATATTGACCCGTCTTCTGAACTTAATACGTCTACTAAGTCCAGACTAAGTTTATGGTAGATTCTTAATGTTATGCTACTTTATACACAGCGGAGGTGCAAGCTGGTTGAGTCATAATTGCAGGAGACATCTGCTGTGGTTTTGGGTCCTGTGATCGATACATAATCAGGCTTTCTGATGGCCTTGAGACTGTATTATTCCGAAACGATTCTTTCATTCTTAACACAAATTAATTGAAAAGAAATGTTTGCATAGCCTACGTACATTGCATTCTTTACTCATTGCTCATTTTTACTTATTTGCTCGGAGTCTATTTTCATATTTGTCATCTGATGTTTCATGTCAGTTCCTGCCAATGCTTGCATGTGAGCCTTGGCTCCAGGTCAATTGGCCCCAAGCCAAATAGTGGAACAACAGGGCATTGACGTAACATAAGTGAGACAAATGCGTCAAAATGTGAAGAGCGTTACGGTTTCCTGGCAATCCCCTTATATCATAGTAAAGTGCACTCAGTTTCGGAATGTATTCACAACTTTTTCCCCTAACTGCGTCGCAACGCGTTATTGCATTCACCTGTATCTTGTCATTCAGATTCAATGGATGGAATGCACTTTGAATCTATTAGTTGTTGCTACTCGGACAAACCTCGGACAAGCTTTGGGGTTCCCATTCTTAACGTGTTGTTTGAACGGCGTAAATAAAATTTGCATACATAACGAAAAAGGTCTATTTATATTTACCCAAATTATGTTCCTCTTTCTCGAAAAGAGAGAGACGATATGACGGAGGTCTATTCAAGTGTCAATAGACGTCGCACAGTGGGCCAGGCGTGAGCAAAAGTGCGCCAAAAAGGGGTCTGGTTATCAAAACATTTTTTTTTTTAATGTGTTACTGCGTTATTTTAAAGGTCCACTGACATCAAAATATATGTCGACTTCTGCTGGTGTATAATAGTATGTATATTACAAAATCACTTTGTGTAGAATGAAAATATGTTTCAAATATTTTTAAATAATTTTTCTACATTTTTTCTCAATATTGCTAAGCCCCGCCTACAAAAATTCCTACAGCACAAGATTCCCACGGTGACATCATCAAATGTAAAAAATAAACTGAAGAATAGACAAGGTTATGCACATTCATTGCAATGAATACCTGTGATTGCTTATAATAGCATCACATGTTTGCTATATAATGCGAACTTCTTGCTTCGTCCTTGGCACATTTTGCAAATTTTGACATAGCAAACAATTATTCCCATAGGAGGTATTCATTGTAATAGCTAGGTATGTGCATAAATTGTGTCTATTGTACTGTTCATTTCTATCTTTAATGATATCACCGTTGGAATCTTGAGCTGAAGGAAATTTCTGGGTTACGCCATTTCCTGACCCATTTAATCTGACACACTCTTTCTGACACACTTTTTTTGCCATTCATTTTGTACACGGGGCAGTTTTCACGAGACGGCCTCTGTTATTGGCTACTGTACTAATGAATATTCAACAGCCTTACGATTTTTTTTTTTCATAATGAGTCACTCGGTCTGATACTGTGTCCCGAACATTGCTGTGCTTTGTAGTAGGCCCGAGTCATCACGGGTTTTACTCAACCCAGGTTTGAGTCGGGGAAAACGGGCAGAGACCGGGTACCCGAAAATTCACATCATTTTTGATAGCAAGTTTAACTGCCGTAATAATGTTGATGCCACACGACGCATGACACGTGGGGACATAGCAAGCGATATTAAACTCAGACAAGATTAAGTTAATCAAAATTCAATTTTTCCTTTTTTTTTTTTGTAATCCTAAAAAGTTAAACAATCACATCATCTTACATATTCCTTCATGTTCGATTCTGCCTAAGCATGAGTCGATTCGATTTGTAAGCCGGGCCGCGATCGCATATCGAAGCTATCGAGCTCCGGAGCTTGAACCCGGTGCGTCAATGAGAAACGAATCATAGTGGCACTGGCCAGCATCCGCTCGAGTACAAAAAAAAAGCCGATAGCTGTGTGCGCGCACGTTTATGCAGAGCCGATACGGCTCTGGCCGTGTGGCGCGCGCGCTGTGTGGATGGCCTAATCATGCATGGATAGCATTGACCAGACTGCAAGTCAAGCGGCGAAGGGCCCGGTGTCGTAGGCGAATTCGTCTCCCAGGCGATTTGGTCTCCCAGCTGCCTGCGGACGGGTACGCCTGGTCGAAAAAGCAGGCGAACCTGCCCGCGGTCGGATTCGCCTGGGCACGCGGACCAATTCGGCGCTAGGGCGGGCGGACCAATTCGCCGGGTCGCTTTCCCAATACACACATGTGTGTAAAAGTGTATGTAGTCTGAATTTCAGACCCACGTCTGATTTTGGCTGTTGATTCAAAAATATGGTCGACGCTTTCCCAATACACACATGTGTGTATATGTAGTCTGAATTTCAGACTCACGTCTGATTTTGGCTGTTGATTCAAGAATATGGTCTACGCTTTCCCAATACACACATGTGTGTATGTAGTCTGAACTTCAGACCCACGTCTGGTTTTGGTTGTTGATTCAAAAATATAGTCTACGCTTTCCCATTACAAACATAGGTGTATGTAGTCTGAATTTCAGACCCACATCTGATTTTGGCTGTTGATTCAAGAATATAGTCGACGCTTTCCCTATACACACATGTGTGTATGTAGTCTGAGTTTCAGACCCACGTCTGATTTTGGGTGTTGATTCAAGAATATGGTCTGGCAGCTAGTCAGACTAGCACGTATCCACATTCTCATATACACAAGGCACTGCACTGATCATGATCATTTCTTCCTACGCGATTTTCAGTCGCACGACTGCCAACTTTTGATCTGAAATAAATCAGCGTGTACGAAACTATAAGCGCTCTTTTTTCGGCTCCAAAATCGGCAGTCGTGCGACTGAAATTGTGTAGTGTGTGGTGGCCTTTAGAATAGCATAATGTTTGTTAACTCTTAACATACTAATAGATACATTACACTGTGGACATTGTGTGTATGATGTGATGCATGTTATGTTAATTGTGGGTATTGTGTGGTGCATATTACGTTAATAATAACAAGCGAAATGCAATGCATACAAATAAGTTTGCCAAGAACAGTGACAGCATATTTTTTTCGTTGCCTAGTGTCCAAACTGCTCATTACTTTTCTTTTTTCCGCGCACGGCAAATTCATCATCATAGTAATAATGATAGTAATATTAATAATGATAATAATGGCAATGATAATAATGATAATAATAATAATAATAATAATAATAATAATGATAATAATAATTTAATGTAGGAACAGACTCTTTAACCCTAAAAAGCGCAAGTTATTTTTGTCTTTTCGTGCTTCAAGGATTGTGCCCCCTTCTTCAATTTTTAGGTGGTCTGCCATGCCATGGCAGATCACCTCTTGTTTTTGTCCGAATTTTCTTTCTTTATTATTTATTTTTATTCCAAAATTTTGTGACATGGATATCTCAACAATGCATGGACCATGTTTCATCAAATGTTCATCATGTATAGGTATATATGTGAACATGTTACAGGAACATTTTCAAGGTCATTACATAATCATGACGTCATGTACGAGCAATTTAATGAAAATCTATTATTTCATGTAGCTCTAAAACCGTTCATCTCTGTGTAATGAAATTTGGCATGTATATAATTAACGACAAGACAGTTAATTTCAATGAAAAAAAACGCGCGCGTACGCGTACGTTAGTGTATTAACGCGCGCGTAAAATAAAAAAATGCTCCAAATCAACTAGAAATTGTTTTGCATATGTTTGAGGCCATTTCTAGAATTTTTCAAATTTCCGCGCGTACGCGCGCGCGCGCGCGTTTTTCCGTGCGTTTAGCAAACGCAACGTCGGAAAACCGTTTTTTCACTGGATTCATGTTTCTGACACTGCAAACAACACATCCTGAAATTTTGAGCCATTTCCATGCAATAATAAGGTCGTACTGGTGCGTCAAAGTTCAAAGTCCGCGCGTGCGTCAATACGTTTTTGTGTGCAAATATTGCAAAAAACATGACCACCTTCAATCGGCCATAGCTCCTCAGAATGGCTGGTGACCCCCAATTTTTTTTTCATGTTTTGAAAGAGTGGGAACTGTAAATGCTATTTCATGTATCATTTGATCGTTAAATACATCGTAACGTCATCATATTGCCATATGAATCGAAAAAATCAATTTTCATGTATGACTTCATAAACTTTTTTACCCGTTCTTGCGTATCTCAGTAATCTTTGGTCAATTTTGTTTCAAATTTCAGTATGTGATAGCTGAGACATTGCTCTATGAGAAATTAGCCCTAATATTTCAATAGGATTCCATCTTCATGGTACAAATTTGATTATAGACATTAATGTCAAAATTGATCGTATATACGTGTTATGTCAATGGAAGGGGTATTTATTAAATGACATGACGATCTTCTAGGAGCTGTATCTCGCTTATGTTCAATTCTGTTACTCTGAAATTTTAGTATGTTGTAGCTGAGTCTACTAGCTTTCGGGGACGTGATCTTTATATTTTAATCAGATGTCGCGATCATGGCGAAATTTCATCTTGAATATCAATTTCTTAATCATTCTAGCCCCTGCTGGGCATTACGTGTTAAGTGAATGGGAAGATGTGTGGCTCAATTGGTAAGGCGCCGCCTTTTAAGATCTCGAGGCCCCCGGTTCGATTCCTGGAGTGGGTAGGGTAAATTTTTGCATTCCTTTTACAATGTTTTTTTTGCCATCTTCTTCTGTTCTATCCCTCACTTTGTCATTCTCTTTGAGATTTTCTTTCCCATTCGTTTTCTCTCGCCCCTTTATCTTACGTGGCTATTAATTACATGTTAGCACAATATACATGTAACCATTTAGGCATGTCTCTGAAATGTACGTTAGTAGACATTGTTAGGTGCGCTCTGAGCTTTCTTGAGCGGAGTCTCTGATTGCTTATGAATAGATGGTGTCACGATTGAAGGTCCATATCACCGTGCATTTTCTAGCCCATGTCAGTGCATGAATTTGCCAATGCAGACCACCTTATACTTGTCCACAAGTATGTCTCGTTTTTTTTATTATTATAATCACTCTCAAATTTAGCGCAAATGTATGCAAACTTACTCAAACTCTCGTCACCACGTGGGGGTGCTATTTACCAAAATACATGTATAACATAATACAAAAAAGAAGGTCAGAGAATTTGTGGGATATTTCTTAATTTTCGTGTTTAATATCCCATGAAAACATTCACAAGTAATTGATATGTCAATAATCATGCAAGACCAAAATACTTACATAGATAATATTTCTTTTGATTTAACTTAATCTGTTTGTGTTTAATATCCCATAAAAACATTCACAAGTAATTGATATGTCAATAATCATGCAAGACCAAAATACTTACATAGATAATATTCATGTTGATTTAACTTAATCTGTTTTGGGTTGATTGTGTGTTACCACCCATGCAGTGATAATAAAGTGCATATTAATAGGACATTGTCATGTAGGATCTGGGTGATTTACCAGTTCCCCAAGTTTTTTTGTTTTGTTTAAATCTGCCCTAACTGAGCATGTACAAAATATCATCAATAATGAAAGCTTTTCTTAATTTTCAAAAACCATATAGTCTCGGCGCAATTCCATTCAGCTGGACAACAAAATTAGGAAGGTGTTTTGCTTTGACTCGCTGTAATTACAGCAAAACTTGGAAAGTAGGTGTCTTGACTTCATGTTAAGCTGTAATTAGAGCGAAACACTTATGTTTGCATTGGGAAAGCATAGACTATATTCTTGAATCAACAGCCAAAATCAGACGTGGGTCTGAAATTCAGACTACATACACACATGTGTGTATTGGGAAAGCGTAGACCATTATATTCTTGAATCAACAGCCAAAATCAGACGTGGGTCTGAAATTCAGACTACAAACACGTATATGTGTGTATTGGGAAAGCGTAGACCATATTCTTGAATCAACAGCTTAAACTCTTTGAACTTCCGTGATCAGGATAATGATGCGGTGCACCCCCAATCCTGCTCTCCGATTGGTTCGGGTGTACCTGGGACGAGATCGCTTGGAGAATTTAGGAGAGCGGGCAAAAACGGCGGATTTTTGTAGGCGAATTGGTCCCCAGTCTTAAGGCGGGTATATTCGCCTGAATTTCCACCAGGGGAATCCGCCCGCAGGCAAGTTCGCCTGGGAGGCGAAATCGCCTACCACATCGGTTAGTAATTGGATGGGAGACCGCATAGACGCCACGTGCTTCCGCGGTGCGCGTGCAGTCAATGCAATCCGAGCATGATCAGGCCATCCCCACAGCGCGCGCGGGCGCCGCGCGCCACACGGCCACAGGTAGCTAGCTAGCGAGAACCGTATTGGCTCTGCATGAACGTGCAATACTGCTAGTATGCTGCATACAAAAAGAACATACAAGAATAGTGCAATCGGAGTTTATTCAATGAAACAGAACAAATCACGGGCCCGGGGACCTGATAGTGACGTGATAGCGAGCTAGCAATGAGTTTTGATGTTGTCAAGATAAATATTGGGGAAGTGTTGTGATATTTAATCCATGTAAGTTCTTGCACTTTACCGCAAACACCAGCAACACGCTGAACAGCGGGTCGGAGGACTCTGAGACCTGGGCGTGAGCCTAGCACATGATCCAAGAAATGTTGGTGGGGTATACGTAGCCTCGGGGACAGCTCCCGCTGCACGCACGGGAGCCGTAGTAGTAGTCCAGATACTGGCCGTATTTTATCGTCCGCCTCTTCTCCCACACACATTACGCCATTGATTCACATAGTTCGCACACCGCGATAGACCACTGATTGCGCGACTCCACGAATCTGTCCGCCCGGAATGTTTTAGTAGCTGAGAAAGTGGAGGGCAGACAAATACATCTAGTTGTGCGTGTCCGCAATGCGTATACGTATACAGCGCGCTTCAACTAAAACAGTCCAGACAGTGGACTATACAGTCAATCGGCAGCGCTCGCTCGTTCTATAGAAATCGTGAGCGTTTTATTTTTCGTCTCGCGAAATCTCACGCGCAGATTTTGCTGCACCTAGATTATGAAGGAATTCGACATGCTCGCGAGATCTTTTGCTGGTGTCTTCTGTAAACATACTGATGAGGAATTTTTTAAACAGGGATTGAGATTATATGTCTCTTAATAAATATTTTCAGTTTTATTCGAAATCCGCAAAGGAGTTTTTATGTTATTTGCCTTCAAAAATAGACCTCAATTTTTTTTTGAAATATGTAAGCTCTCAGACCTTGCTGGATCCTGACCCTTCTATGGATTCTACGGCAACGACAGTTATGGCTCTAAAAAGCCAATTCTTCAGCGGAGATTCTGATTCCAATATTGTTTGGGCTCAAAAATAAAACATTTGTGCTATTCGTCTTCAAAGTTACGCGAGATTTCAGAAATCGTACGGACTTCGCAACCGATACATATGTAAGCTCTCAGACTTTGCTGGATCCTGGCCCTTCTACAAATTGGACCAGATACAGCTTTGGAAAGCCAGTACTCCAGCGGAGAATTTGATTCCAGTTTTGTTTGGGCTCAAAAATAAAACATTTGTGCTATTCGTCTTCAAAGTGACGCGAATTTTCAGAAATCATACGGACTTCGAAACCGATATTTGTCCGCAGGCAGCAGAAAACACGCGATTTTATTTACAGCTCGGTAGTCGTGACCTTCACTTAACCTCTCGAACCGCGAGAAAGGTCTCCCTTTCAAACTGGGATATTTCCAAGAATATATCATATTTTTGTACACTTTCTTTTGTAACTGTATATTGGAGGTCGATATTTACCAAGGGTGTAAAAACATTTCATTCAAACAGGCAGAAAAATATTGCAAATTCGAGATAAATATGTGGTTCTAATAGATATAAAAAAAAAATGAAAATAAACTCTATACTTCAATGTCAATCGCTTTTGAGCCCGTAACATTTAGAGATCATCTGAAGCGGAATTTATTGTACTTTATGGAGATACCATTATTTTTTAACCTCCCCCCATAGAAGGGTCAGGATCCAGCAAAACATAGTCCGCGCGCGACCCTTGGATCGCCGGTGGAATTTCTTTATTATCGTGGACAATGATTGGCTGGTTAGGATCGTTCACAACTTCGTCATATCTCGCTCACTTTGGATTTGAACATGGTTGATGTTTTGCTGGATCCTGACCCTTCTATGGGGGGAGGTCAAAAAATAATGGTATCTCCATAAAGTACAATAAATTCCGCTTCAGATGATCTCTAAATGTTACGGGCTCAAAAGCGATTGACATTGAAATATAGAGTTTGTTTTAATTTTTTAAATTTTTATTAGAACTACATATTAATCTCGAATTTGCAATATTTTTCTGCCTGTTTGAATGAAATGTTTTTACATCCTTGGTAAATTTCGACCTCCAACATACAGTTACAAAAGAAAGCGTACGAAAATATGGTATAATCATGAAGATATCGCAGTTTGAAAAGGAGACGTTTTCCGCGGTTCGAGAGGTCAAGTGAAGGTCACGACTACCTCGCTGAAAATAAAATAAGCGTATTTTCCGGTGCCTGCCATTTGGCTGTATACCCGAGGCTCAGCGCGCTCTGCGTGAGCGGGCTGATCACAGAATGGGTACACGTACAAAGTTGCGTATGAGGAAAAATTTGTCTGCGACTTTGCCCGTGCAGCCCGTCCCATTTACGACAGGCCTCGGCTCCACGCGCATACCAGCATTGTTACAACTGTGTAATACGCATTAAAATGATGTTTGCCTTTGGTAGTTCATAATGCCCCATAAAGCCCTTAAATAAATAAATGTCATTTTCTTTGCTTCCTCAGGGACAATGAATGTTTCAAGTTCATGTTCAGAGTAGATAATGCTAGTGAACCTCGTAATGACATTGTATAAAGGATCTTCTCGAGTAGGTAGGGACCCCTACTCCAATTATGTCATCATCTGCTTATTCCCAATTGTATGATCTAGCAAAGTTTGATGAGCATGTATGGACCTACTCTAACTAAAACCCTTGAATCCTCAAAAAGCATCCAAAACTATTTATTCCGCTGTCCTTGCCAACATTACCATGATTATAATGTTTTCTGGATGATCAACATGCAGTTCTTTCGCGATATTCTCATACAAGTTGGCATTTATCAATAAAGAGGATTTATTATGCTATATGGATGTGTCAAAGGGTGCAGGAAGGTGCTACTCTCAATTAATACTTATCATAGTAATGCGCAACATCGAAATAACACAAATTAAGAAGCAAGAATGAAGAAAGGATGTTGCTTACCTCAAAGAATAGCGTACAATATGTTTATGGTGGTAGCTTTTTGTGATGTCATAATGTATACCAAGGCCATTACAGCATATAGTGTATATCATTTCAAAGCTATTATAAAAAAAAAACATGTTTCATAAGCATGATCGTGTACGCACGCATGTATATTGCACATATCCTGTACACCGAGGCGTGCGCGCTTTGCGCTTTGAACCTTTTTTTTTTTTTTTTTTAGGTTTGTATACATAGCAATATACTTTCATTACTGATAGGATAACCCTTCTCGGTAGCAAACATTTATATGTTGATGGAGGCCAAATGTAATTTGCGTTTTGCGAGTAAAAAGGAATACAATAGACACTAAAGGTATGCAGATCAAATTAGCACAGTTACGTGTAAAACAGATGACGGGACAAAATGTATACAAAGTGCTGCCTTAGCTAATATTAAAGTATGAACTTTGGAGAGCTATAAGAATGTATCCGGTTAGGTAATGAAACAATTTTTTTCAGAGATTATCAGACATTATCTCCTGGCAGTTTTTTAAGAAGTTTCTTTGCATTAGTGAGACGAATTTTTTTAAATATAAAGAGATCTGTAATTTATGGAAATTCAAATTTGGGGGAAAATTGTGAAAAATCATAAAAAATTTACAGCCCAAATTTGCAATCCTCCCCAAATTGTCCTTTGTATAGTTTTGCATACAAATATCAAATGAAAATGAATCTGAAATATGCTGGTAACATCACTTAACCAGGAAATAATCATGAACCATGTTTAAATGTTCATATTTCAAAAGTGTACCCAGCATTATCTACATACACAACAGCTCAAAGGAATTGGCATAGGGAAAGGGAAAGGAAAGAAAGGAAAGGAAAGGAGCCGCAGTTTTAAATCGTGGTATATTTTCTCCAGTTCAGCATGAAACACAATGGTTAAGCCTAAAAAACATCATGTTTCATGCTGAACTGGACAAAATATACCGCAGTTTAAAAATGCAGGTCCTTCCCTTTCTTCCCTTTCCCTTTCCCTATGCCAATTCCTTTGAGCTGTAGTGTACGGCCAAAATCTGGACAAGAAATATTCATCTTGCTGCGAGATATTCAGTCTAACATGATGTGGTGTTGCACCGATGCCAATACAGGCACATTTTGCTCATTTACAAGAAAATTTTCTTTTGTTAGTTGCTTCTTTTTTGTCGGATAAGAGAGAAAAGTTTGCTTTACTTTATTTTGATAGCGTAGTGCCAAGGATGTGAAATGCATGAACACAACAACGTGAACATCAACGTCTGGCAGTAAAGACTAAGCCCTTTATCCTGTCTATTCCCTCGCAGACAGCAGGCAGGGAAGAAGGTACTCCACATCAACGTGAACATCAACGTCTGGCAGTAAAGACTAAGCCCTCTGTCCTGTCTATTCCCTCGCAGACAGCAGGCAAGGAAGAAGGCATTCCACAGGCTAGAAACTAGCCTAGTTTTTGGTATCCATGATCGAAACTTAAAAACTTGGATGTGCATCCGTTTTATAGCATGAGAGGAAGAAGAGGAACTCATTGAACATATTCAGTGATCTTTCAATGTGTACAAAGATGGCATGTTGGCTCAAAATAGCTGCCGAAGCATCTCTTTTTTTTATCATACGGAAATGGTACTTCACTGTCATTCAGCATGAATTGCAAAGCTGGAGGAATGTAAGTGTGCCATGAATAGAGAACACTTATTACATACGAGGAAGAAGAGGTACCCATTGGGCGACGTTTTTAATGATATGTCAATTTGTACAAATTATGTTCGCTCAACAAACCTAGCCAATCATTCCTTATTTGTTAGAGCGATCATTATATTTCATCTAACATGGCATTTTATATTTACGCTCCATACATTTAAAACGCATCCAAATACCCATTAACAGTTTAAAATTACTCTTTTTCACAATTTGAGTTTATAGTCTAGTTCTAAGGTCAATACAATGGTATGCGTGATTACACAATCCTGATGTTATACCAGGATATTGAGAAGATCATGATTTTACATTGATTACGTTCATATCATCATTGTTACTTCTAGTGCGTGAATAAATTATCATTGTGTGAAGGTAGGAAGCAACGTTGTAAGTGATGTTTGATGAAAAACAATTGTCTAGGATATATGTGGCATTCTTAAAAGTCCAGCAAGTCCTTTGTTGTTTTCACAAAATTTGTGTCCCACTACAATGTATTTTTAAACCATGGACTACCTCTAAATAATGGATTGAAATAATATTAACAACATTGCAACAATTTTCATGTTGAAATTTTCAGAAATGAAACAAGATGTATTTAACCTTCCTCCTGCTAATTAGAGTGAGAGAGGAGTACCACTGCATGTTTCTTTCACCTACAATTTTGTGATTATTCTGGTAGTCAACTGCATACGTCATATCTCGATACTTTATCACCTCGCTGATGTATACGTTGCTCAAAATTAGCAAGGCCTTCAGAGCTTCATAATTAGTGACTAGGCCTTGTACAACGTTATTAATGCATACATCTCCTGACTTCTTCTTTTTACTCATTCACTTAAATTCAGGAGGTGATTTCCTTTTGTAGGTCTAGACTACGAATTGTGCACGTACCACCACATGTATAAGAATGTGGTGGAAAATGTTATTGAACAACTTCAATTGATCAAACTTGATCATATCATACGTATTGGAAATTGGATTTTATGGGGCTTGTAGATTATGCACATATAGCATGTATAGATGGACTTTAAACCCATAGCCTGCCCCAATGGGTAGAACCCAGTCTCACGCCGCTAATCCCTATCGTACCTGCCCCAAATCCGCCCTAGGCCAAGTTTAATTTGAGGTCTATTCAGTTGCGCTTTATTTTCTGTGTTGGCATTTTCCAACCACTGTATTTTGAAACCTATAGACTTTTACAGAAAAAACTTGTTGATAAAAGTTGTGGGAAATGTTATCAGCTTTATCATGATACCAAGAATGTCCTTTGTTTATCTTTTTAAAACTGAAACTAAAAAAAGTTGCACAGGATCAGGGTTGATGTAGCAACTATGTTTCTTGCGAGGGGGGGGGGGGGTCATATTGATGATACGATATCAAATACAAAATGCTAAATTACTCGAGAAGAGACAACCTGAAAGGTGTAAACAAACATGCGAGACCGAAAGCCAAATATCTGGCGCACGCGATGCGATAAACAATAGTCATGATAGTGTCTGCAAAGCGTTCAGTACATGACTTTTGTGCAATAAGCATGAACAATAACTGCTATTACGAATGCGAGCTTGCACGCTCTTGAAAGGCAGCGAACCGGTAACTCGCTAGCGTGTACAAAGCAGTCGATCGAAAGCGCGCTGGCGTGTACAGTATAAAGCACCATAACAATAGCGTGCTTGCAGCGCTATGGCACTGTGAGAGTTAAATATCATATGCATTTTTCTTTCGGATCACGTACGTACAAGTACAATGTACTTTTGCGTGTTAGACAGCATGTGTAGGTATTCATATCTAGCAACAGTGAACTACTGCACTTGTGTGACTGATCCACAAATCAAATTGTGCAAGCCCCCAGTACCACGGGTCCATGAAATGTGTAATACCTTACGAGCATTTTCCTGGCTTAATACTGAGAGGGTTAAACATTTTTTATGTTTATCTGTTTACGAACATATTGAACATATTGGCCTGTACTCACGAAGGTGCTTTGAATTATTACATGAACTAAATATCGACTAACTTCATGGGGTGGCAATAAAAACAAACGGGAAGCACTCGTTATTCCGAAGGTTCGTTATTCCGAACGTTGCGTGACAAGTGCTCGGATTAACGAACCATTTTTCGTTTTCGGACTAACGAGCATCAAGGTATAGGCAATTTACGTGTTTCGGAACCTCGAACCTTTGGAATAACGAACCTTCGGAAAATCGAACTGTAACCAAAGAGCATGAAACATTTTCAATGAATTTGGCCTCGGAATCACTATGGTAATTGAATAATTGTCTACACCATAATTACAAGAAAAATAAATGAAATCACCCGCTGCTGTGATTAATCAAGCAGTAACACTGCCGATCTCCGGAGAAAACGGAGGAAAGGAAATAAGAAGAAGAAGATGTGCTTCTGTGATTAAAATCAATGAGTTTGTGACATTATTAGATCATTTATTTTGCGGCCCATAAAAATAGTCTACGTTTAGTATGCGGCTACTTGAAACCGCCTTTGTGAATAAGGCCCATTGTGTTTACGTATGTTGATCAGAGTGAACCAGAAATCGTGAGGAGAGTGGATGTGAACTCACCATAGGTGTCGCCAGTATTGTTCCCATCACCAGTGGTGCTTTCATGGTTACCTGGTATAATGGAAATATAGACAATAGTTTTAAATGAGTTGGACTGATACTAGGCATGCTAGGTATTATCAAACATTTGTTTGTTTGCTTCTTTTTTTTTGGGGGGGGGGGGGGACAGCGTTTTGATACGTGTTTACCTCAAAACGCGGTTGCGTTCATGCTCATTTTGATGGATGAGCGTTTTTAATCAGCGTTTTCAAAACGCTGATTTTGCCGTCGCATTTTCAGCATAAATCCACCCTAAAAGGAAAATAAATTTGGCGTCATTTGGTGATATAAAACAGCATAACTTAATTAACTTACTGGTGATCGTGTTGGCTCGACTGGAAGGATTCGTGAAGTCACTTTTGGACCTGATGACGTACTTATCTAATGAAAAACACAAACACAATAAAGGAAAAATTATCAGCAGTAATTGGATTAGGTCTTACAAACAACTTTTGACATTTTAGATGAATGAATTTGAAGAAGTTACAACTCAAATTAAGCTAAAATCTAAACACATAATCACAAAAAAATGTAATTTTGCTTAGAAGCATATTTTGTGATATGTTATAAATTTTTATTAGAAATATTTAATGAGATTTTCATTTTAATTTTCGCTTTCGACATAAAACTATGTGTGTATCAGAATATTAATTCAAAAGACAACAATGCCAATTGTACCTTTCAATGAACTAGCAACTGCTTTCGCAGCGTCATAACTTGAATCAAGCTCAAATTGACACAACATCAAGTAAAAAATATGTATATATTTCTTTACAAGCAGGTTGCGTGACATTTCATGAATTATTTTTCTCGTTAAAATCTTTGGAATATTCAATGAGATGTTTATTCTTGCAAAACATGTGAACCTAAAATATGTGGGTACCAGATCATTAATTCAAAACACTACAATGCACATTGTGTACCACACCTGTCAATCCACTGACGACTTCCATTACATAGTCATTTGTATGCATGGTGCATGGTGCTTCCCGCAGAAAAGTTATGTGCTAAAATGTGTAATGCATAACGGCCAGTGTTGTGTTCTGAATAAATCCAGAAATTCATCTCATAGACACACTTTTTGAGATCGAATTATGTCAAAAAGTGAAAATCTCATTAATTATTAACATGGCTATTATAACAAAAAAGGAATTGATGAATTGTCACAAAACTTACTTAAGAAAATGTCATCCATTGATTTTGTGTTGTGTCAATTTTAGTTTGATTTGAGTTGTATCTTATTTTGATCATTTTTCAAAAGTGATGGAGAACGTAGTGGCGGAAGTAGTCCAGACTTAGATATGGCTCCATAGAGACAGAAGCCAGGGAATGAGCACCAGATATGACCTTTTTACATAGGTGGCCCTTTCATACAAGTGGTCTTTCTATACAGATAATATGTTTTTATACAAGTGTTAGCTTAAAGGGCCCATGACATCAAAATGTATCTTGACTTCTGTTGATGCAACTTGATATGTATATAACAAAAGATAATAGACAGAATTTATGAACAAATTAAACATTGCAAACCTCATGCACCAGGCCATCAAAAGCATTATATGTCTTCACACAATACCACCTAACTACCTTTAATGTGGGAATATTATTTTTTTTCTTAAAGGGTTACTAAATTAGAAAAATAAATTCCCACTAAACTATGTGAAATTGTCCACTGAAAACGAATTTCATATTTTTTTTCCGCAAAAAAGTTTCATATTGACGAATATTTGAAGAAAAAACAGTGACGTCAGAGAAGGCAAAATGCCATGATTGTACGGAAGTCAACAATATACCATTTTTCGTAATGTTTTCACAACCTTCCACCTACCTGCGTAGTAACGCGTTATTGCATTCACCTGTAGGCTATCTTGTCATTCAGATTCAATGAATGGAATGTACTTTGAATCTATTAGTTGTTGCTACTCGGACAAACTTCGGACAAGCGTTGGGGTTCCCATTGGTAACGTTTTGTTTGAATGGCGTGAATAAAATATTTTATTCACGCAGATGGCATTTATGGCATTTTGACTTCTCTGACGTCACTGGTGGCGTGAGTGTTTTTTTTTTCAAATTTTCGTCAATATTAGACTTTATTGCGGCAAATGAGTGTGAAATTTGTTTTTAGTGGATACTTTTACATGGATTAGTGGGTACTTATTTTTCTAATTTAGTAACCATTTAAGTCAGAGATGTGCTAGCTATGCCAAGGGGGAAAAGAATAGGCATGGGATGCTATTACATGTATAAGAACTTGCAGTTAGTCATTGTAATGTGAGGTTTGTCCATAAATTCTGTCTAGTATTCTGCTAATTTTTACCTTTGATGATGTCACAAGGGGAATCTTGGGTTGGAGGATATTTTGGAGGCGGGGCTTATCAGTGCTGAGTAAAATATAGATTTTTTTTTAAATATAGGACACATATTCCCATTGAACAGTTAGTGATTGGGTTATTTTTTATTAAGTTGCATCAATATAAGTCAAGACTAGACTTTATTGTGGCAAACGAATGTGAAAATCGTTTTTAGTGGATAATTTTACATAGATTAGTGGGAGCTTATTTTTCTTATTTAGTAACCCTTTAAGTCAGGGGCCTTTAACTTCTTCTGTGTGTTTATGCGATTTATATGCAAAACAGTCAAATAATAGATGGTGGAGCAAGAAGCTGTAAAAAAGGTTACACTCTAACGACCAAGTTCACTGTCCTTTAGTAGGAGCATAGACATAGAATACCGAAGCGGGACGTCTATGAGTATGTTGTCAAGACAACTCGTTCTGAATTAAACACAACAAAAAAGTAAGCGCCCCCCCCCCCCTTAAGCAAAATAGCATAACTTTTGATCGAAGAGGTTTCGGGCAAAATAATTCACCAGGATTGTTCCTTAATTTACTGACTAACTTATGTGTGAAAATCACATTAATCCAATTAGTTATGCATGAGTGAGAAGTTAGTCAATAAGTTAGGAAACAACCATGCCAAATCATTTTGCCCAAAACCTCTTTGATAAAAAGTTATACTATTTTGCTTAGGGGAGGGGGGGGGGCTTACTTTTTTTGTGTGTTTATATGTGAATAGAGCAAGCAGCGGTGATCACAGTGGGAATCCCATTGGGAGAGCCCGAGACCAGCCCGCTAGCCAATGTCGGACCAGTAAAGCTCTCTTTTGGGGGATGTTGTTAAGAACCAGACTCCCTACATTACAACGCGTATGACGACACCATTCCGATACCCCGTCACCGTCATAGGGGGTGGTGTTTTTACCTCTTGACCTTTGTCGCAGAGTCGCGTTGCTCAAGTGGGTTTGAAACAAGATGGATGATACATCTGTAAAATGAAATAGAGGGAATTATAACATAAATGAAGCAGGCTTCTAGTGTGAGGATATTCCGATATTGACTGCTCTAAATGGTAATGATTTGGAGATCACTGCTTGGCCAACGTTTAAGCATTTCCCCGAATATAAGAGAAGACTATATACATTGTGGTTTATATATATATAATACTATTAATGATAGCAAATGAAAAAAATATGTTCAAAACTGAAACCAATCAAAGTTTCCATAGCAAAACCTTTCCCTCTCTCTTCATAAACAGCATTGCGTTTGTGTAATTCAAGTATGCACTTTCCACATAAATGCAAGGAATACATAGTGCTGTATAGTAGCAATGCGGAAGTGAAGGAATAAAGTCCAGACTGCTCTCTACAAATCTCTGTGAGAAGACGATGAGAATAAACTCAACGATACTACTTCAATACATAAAATCTCCGACTTCATGATTGACTGCGTGACTGCATGTTTCCACAAACGATATACAAACGATGCCAACACAACAATAGTAATTGTATCCGCCAAGAAATAAATATGATATGCAGTCTAATCAAGGATAGTTAAGTTACATGGAGTACCATCAACCATTTAATGAATGCAGATTCGTTGTACTCTTCTAGTCACACAAGAATGCTTTACAAAGATTCTTTCTTTGATCTCCAATGTTCGAATCCACCGATTCTCTGGATATTTTTTGCCTGGATTTGATGTTTAAACAAAATACAATGCGCAAAAGAATTTGGGTAAAAATCCTCACCCAAAATGCTTGCGCAGTTGTGACATGTAATACCTATGATGCATCGATAAAGGTTCAATAGAGGAATATTATTTCAATAAGGTACAACGTCTGTAAACGTCATTCTAAGTTGCAGTACAAAAGTCTCGATTTGACACTGTTCCGCATCATATTCCAGACAAAATTTACTGGAAGCGTTACTCAAAGATATTTCCCTTTTAGACAAGTAACATAAAGAACGTGCCAAGTCGCGCCCAATCTAGTATTTTCGTTTTGAAAAGTATCAAATGAGGTATTCACTTGTTATCGTTAACTACATAATAAGCACTCCGTGACAAATTAAGAGTTCATCAGCAAGTTGATCAGTGTCATGCATACAAGTGCAAGAACACCATTTGCGAGCATTATGATAAGTACTGTCAATGGGTTTTTTCACATCCTATACTGATGCTTGGGCAGTTTTCTAACAAGTTTCACTTCGTTAATGAACACAGTCTCGGAAATCTTCCGTAATCCCCCATACATGCCATATGATGTTGGGAAATGTTCCATTCATTCTTTTTTTCCTAAATAGTGGTCAATTCTACATTTTTACGGCGGTCATTTTGAAAAATGGCTGCCATTTCTTTCCAGGTAGGCCTAGTCGACGTAGAAAATGTGCAGGTTGGTATCCCGAGCACATTTCAACCAAACAACCTTTTACAAGGTTAGTTTAGCCAGAGAGGTGTAAGGAATGGAGTCAGCACGAAGTGTAATTTATTCCTACAGCAGTCGCGTGCATTGATATCACAATGGAATATTTGACGCGTTTGGCTCTTTGATCGAGGGAGATCCGCCGCCAAACAAGCATGACAACATATAGGATGCATTTTGAGGAATATATATTCTGTACGCGCAGAAGATTTCAGAACCACTTCATGAACTGAAGTGCATGTGCAGTAGTATTACATCTTATAAAGATACGATTCTGTGAATTTCAGATTATATTGTTGCTTCTTTTTTGTGATAAATGGAGAATACTGTACAAAACATGAAAGAGAAATGCCTCCATATCGCACATTTCCGAATCATATTTCCTTAAAAATATCATGTAAATCGTTTATTGAGTGTTTCATCTTTCATGGAAACAATCTCAATTTCGTGTGCGGAGGTGTCCGGAAAAGTTACGGACCAAATTTTTTCTATTTTTTTTTTCAAAATTTCCCTTCGCTCACCCCAAAACTAATTCACAGTGTGTGTAAATAGATCAGCTACGAGCTCCCAGCGAAGGCTGAACGGTTGACATACTTCTCAAAACAGATTGTCTTTTATTATTCAGAGGAAGGCACTACCTAATTAGAAATACAGCTAATTGTTTAAAACACCTGAATGTCTTGAATTGTTATGAGGCGGCGGACCTCATAGATCAAAGGAAGTCTATCCGAGCGCAGTCCATCCATGATAGGTCCATGGTTTAGCCAGGGAGGTGTTAGCTAGGAGGGAGTAGAAACTCGAGCGTAATACATTCAAACATCTGTGTGGTTCTAAAGCATGCTCATGAATGTCAAAAGCATTCCATAATCATGACAATGCTTTGATGTTCCATGTGCCGGGCCGACATTTAGCTGTTGTCAACTTGAAAAAGAAATTTCTTTAATTGCCCATTTGTCTCTAGAAGCTTTGTTTTTGACAAAGTTGTTTGCAAATTGTAAGGAACTTAAGTACAGATTATGACAGATCCTCTTCGCTGCTTTTGCTTCGAAAATGAATGAGGAATCATTAAAAAAAACGGACACATAAGATATTTGTATTACTTACAAAATTGACCAATTTCATCACTTTCCGACATTTTGTGCATTTGTGGGATTCAACCATTCTGAAAATGATGTATTAAGCTGTGTATTATCATTAACGGTGTTTGTGTGCGTTTGCGTGCAGCGGAGATATTTCATTTAAAAATGTTGTTTATTTGTGTTTGCTGATACATATTATGCTCATGGAAGTATTAATTTCATTAACAGAACGGAAGAAGCGAAATGAGACTGTACATTTCTTTTGTTCTCTGAGAAGCCGTTGCCACGCAATCATGGTCATAATTGTTCAAACACCTGAACAGCACCTGTTGGGAACACCATAACTTTTCAGCGGCTTGGCACATGGGTTCAAAGAGAGAAAATTCCTTCATATCCTTCCATAACACATCCCTGGTTTAGCTGATTGCTTACAAAGCGATTGTGTGCACCTTATTGTTCGTACATCATGGGCCCACACGCTATTCATCATCGCAGTCTCGCCACTTTGTTTATACATTTGGCTCTTGAAAGAATATGTAAACTTCGCCTTCACTTCTTTTCGTCGTTAGTCTGTACTGAGTTCTGCCAATGTGGGGATGATGTCCACTGCCAAAATCAAACTAATCAGCCTATAGATGAAAATGAAATTAAAAGCTCTGAAAACGATACTGAAAAAGCAAATTTTGACGAAGTGCTGCTGGTGACACTATTGGTATTAGTGAGAAACCTAAGATAAGCACCTTTCATTTTAACGTGTTTATGTTTATGATTACATGATTTATATGGATGTTTATGTTATGAGCAGTGTCAACTTTATTTAAGCATCGAATGTTCAATGTGTACATCTGTAGCTTTCTGTCATAACTCATAATTCTGATAAACATGTTGGATTTTTGCATAAAAAACATTCTTGTATTTTAGTGACCTTCACATTTCAATGAACTCTTTGTGCGTTTCGTTTCTAAGACTGAAACATGTTTATTGTTCGCAATCTGAAAAGTGTACATCAAATCAATCACCCAGCAAATTCTGGGCCAAAGCACGGCCCATATAGACGTTCTTATGTTCTGTTCGCCATTTGGCACATGCGGTGGTGGGTTCCCTTCCTAAAAGTCGGGGTTTGCTCCCTGGATAAATCGCGCAGGAAATTCTTCGCCAAAAGACTACTGCTCAATTTGGTCCATGCAGTCGTGCGGAACTCGTACAAACATCGCACAATACTCGTGATGACTTGGCAACTCTCTACACGCTTGGTATCTATAACTCGTGACGCGTTCGGATAAACTCGTACCTCGCTCGGGTAACTCGCATCGTGTTCCTATTAACTCGTACCTTACTGTGGTTACTCGTACTCGCATCGCAGTCAAGTCGACGTTGTCTCGTAAAACGCTCGTAGAACACTCGTCCAACAAGCAAATTCCTCCAATTATCAGGAGTTGCGCACGAGTTCCAGCTCGCAGCAACTCGCCACAACTCGCTGCTCCAACTCAGCTAAGTGAGAGAGTAGTGTACAATTGAGAAGCTATGGCAACATAAAATGTAAAATTCATACAGGACCAAAGGTATGTAATTCGCTTGCATGAAAATGTATGTTATTACAGCAGACAATTCCTGCTAAAAAAAATAGTTTGATGGGGAAAAGTCAGACAAATGAATGTGACCTACGACAGCTTGACAGGCTCCAACCTATCTGTACCGAGGTGAGTGTGAAATAAACATCCACTGATAATGCAAAACCACAACATTTCATTGCTTGTGGTGCAGAGAATTAATTACTGATGTGGCGTGACATTTTTACGACCCTACCCAGGTTTCACCAAACAAAAAATGTGGCTCGCGTATGACAGAACGTAGTGTTACATATATTTACGTATACACTTGTGTCGACTTGCGTCCACTTGCGTAGAGCTGGCGTTCATTTACGACTTTCTCATGCGTAATCCCTGTTCGACAACTGCTAGATGCTACCACAGGACCCTGAATCTCTGCTGAACCTATCTGACTGTACTCTACGAAACTTGATTTTTTTTCACAATGCCAAAAAGGACGAGAAAAATGCGTGTTAGAGGCTTTTCCTGCTCATTCTGCACGTGCTTCTAGTTATCAAGATGCAGACTAATAACCGTTAAACTTTACCTGACCCGAAATGTAACGCGCGCCCAGGTGGTGAGACAAAAGCTTTTTGGAATTTTCTCGAGCTGATAGTTATACACGACATCACTGACAAAAGGAGCGATCAATTTAAGTTCAATTTCGCTACTCAGTGAAAGAGTGCAATTATTTCTTTTTTGCTCGGATTACAATCGATAGGACGAATTATATTTTAACAAAGACTTGACACTTCTTCTGCATGGAAGAAAAAAAACAGATGGGAGAGTCCGTTGAGGGAAAGCAATATGCTAGTCGTGATATAAAGATCTATTTTTACATTTCAGTTGAATTTTTGTTTCGATGTTTATTGCTTGTTTTGTTTGTTTTCATTTATTTTGTGTGCAAAGTAATGACGATTAACGACACTACATGGTACACTTTAGGTCTGGAAATTGGATGCAGAAAGTGCCTTCTCTTCCCTCCTCCTTAACAATACCATAGAGCATTACATGCGAGTGTTGCATGTTTCAAGTGATAAATAAATAAATATAATAATACATACATACATTCTATTTCTTTCAGGAGTACGTAACCGATTTCGGCGTAGTCGCTACGCAACGTTACGCACTTCTCCGTAAAGCTCGGAGTGAAACCCCCTTTATATACTCTGCGAGTAGTTCCATTGATCCGGAGGCATTTTCTACTAGCAGTAATCTCCAAATTTCGAACAGGCTGCGAAAATAGCATTAAATAGTGAAAAGATTATCACAGGAATAATAATTGATGAACTCTTTCGAAAAACCTGCTTCGAAAAAAATGACATCCTTTGACTTTATGGTGTATCAATTTCTGCTCGATTCGAGTTTGAACTTATTTGTTATTCTTTTTCAATATTGTCAAAAGGTTTTAAAGGTGATATTCATAGGAAATAAAATAAAATGAATATAGTTTATTTTATAATAGAATGAGTTCTTAAAGCAATTTATGCAGCTAATATGCCATGAAAGTGTTCAGTTTGTGTTTAATGAAAGTAAAATTTTACTAAATTGACTCTCTTCTTGAGCTCCGAAATCGCCTCAGGGAAAGTGGCGTTGTGTGTACGTCACAGCCGGGATACGCTTCACAATGACTATTGTGTATCACACCTGTTAATCCACTAGCAACTGCCATCATAGTTTCATTAACAATGCATGATGCTTCTGGCGGAAAAGAAGCTGCGGATTGGCATGTTCGATGCACAATAACGCATCCCTTTTCTTACGTCAGACCTATAAGGCCGTTTCGGATGACAGTAGGGCAAATTTGTCCCCGAGAATACGGTGATTGTTTGACCCTAATTTCGCTTTTTGGAAAGTGATATATTGTTTGAATGTCATCCGAGCTCACTGTATGGCTTATAAGCTTTCTGTAGATGAATATCTTCATATTTTTGGATTTTCTATGAATATCACCTTTAACAGCTAGTTTTTGCCGTAAAGCCGTATAGAATGCGCATACGAATTTAAGGAAATATCCTCACATGAGATGCTTGCGCAGTTTTAACACATTATGCTTATAATGCATCTTAACGACTTAATCGAGGAATATTGTTATAATAAGGTAAAAACGGCTCTAAACGTGATATCAAGTTGCAGTACAAAAACGTTGGATCTTACATCATCATATGACACAATAAAAAGGTCCCTGGAAACGTTTCTATAAGATTCTTTTCTTACAAGTAACATGAAAAACGTGTCAAGCCGCTGCCCGAAGTAGTATTTTCATTTAGAAGTATATCAAAGTTCGTATTCGCTTGTCCGCATCAACTACGTAACAAGCACTTCGTGACAAAAATACCAGTTCATCAGCGAAAGCTGAAATGTAGCATGATTAGGAATTATGTTTGAAATATTGTAAACTCCAAGTGGACATGAGGCAATGCATCCTATCATTCAGAAAACCTGTCAGTCCCGAACATTGACTGGCGGAACCAAACCTTGTTCAAAGGGTTTGATAATACAAAGGCATGCTTCGACGAACTCGCGAGATAGACCTTTAGCATGATGTTAATCTAAGCCTGTATGCAATATTTGTTGAGATGCTGAAGTGCAACGTGTCCCTAGAATGTGTCGCCGAAAGAGAGAGTCTTTCAGGATACGCGATACTAGCTTCTGAGTTTGAGAGTAATGTGCTTAAGCCAATAGACCAGTTCGTAATTACACCACGGTTGGACAATCCACTGAATAAATACTACTAGACTGCAGACTAGGATTTGTTTCCATAATGCTGTGTTGGATGATGGATGTAAATACCTGTTACAGTGTGCCCAGAACAACAATAGAAGCAGATGCACATGATGGAGTGTTCTTTCACTCCCTTCTCAGAGCTGAATACCTGTTGCCATATTTGCATGATAATAAATCAAAATGTGGTTGACTAGCTAATGTATTCCGATGTTACTGTGATGATGATGATGGTCGTAAATACATTTTACAGTGTGCCCAGAACAACAATAACAGCAGGTGAAATCGGTGGAATGTTCTTTCACTACCTCCTCAGAGCTGAATAATACCTGCTGCCATATTTCATGGTAATAAATAATGTGGTCGACTAGCTAATGTATTCCAATTTTACTCTGTGAATAGTGAAATTGACCTTAGCTAATTTTCTACCAGCAATAATCTGCTCATGCCTTAATTGCAATTACGAAGTGGCTTATTATATGCCATGTATTGTAGCTGGTCTGGTCCGACTGAGCACAAACACAATAGTTTGATCTCGCCTCCGATGCCGGTAGCACATCCCGCATGTTGAACGCTTTGAGCTATACAGTGTGTCCCAGAAAAAAGGAAACCGAGATTTTGTGTTATTTCTCTAGTTGACTGAAAAATATGATGGAATATTATACACATCATTAGAAAGCAGGGTGTTTCTGCTTTCATTTGACACCTAACATGATAGATAAGAGTCATGCGTTGAGGAGCAACAAGGTGTTTAAAAAATAATTGTCAAAATCATGTTATGCAGGACAAATGGTCAAGATTTGTAAGGAGGCATCGACGTAGGGCAAACAACATTCGTTATTCTGCGCAAAACGTTTCTGACATCGAGCACTTGTAATTGCTTGAAATCAGTCATGCGTAAACAATTTATCATGAATTTGGTACCAAATGAAAGAAGATACTTTACTCTCAATATTGCTGTTATTTTTTATAATAATATGGTATTTAATTATTACGTTATCGAACTCGAAAAACGGGTTTCCTTTTTTCTGGGACACACTGTATTCGAAACATAGGCGGCAAGTTACTCTTTACCAGCAGGTTACACTTCAACAGATGTTGATCTAGCTTGGACCACATCCTCTACAAAAGTATCCTAAAACGTATCGTTAGTGACTATGTTGGATTTCCGATTTGGGGCTCCCGATGCGGATGTAGTCGGGGATCTTGCAAGGCCATTTTATACGCTCAATGATATTTGATTGTGTGCCTACCCGTGATGTCCAGCTTGCATTGGGCATTCGATCCAGCTACCGGAAGCGAATCAGGAAGGCCGCGCTTTTTTTTTTCCAGTGACCTGCCTACATTACCGATCACCCACTTCCTTCTCTCCCTTTCTCTCTCTCTCTCTCCCTCTCCCTCTCCCTCTCTCTCTCTCTCTCTCTCTCCCTCTCTCTCTCTATCTTATTCACTCTCTATATCTCTGCCATTTCTATCTCTCTCTTTCGCTCTCTGTCTCTTTATACACACACACACACACATGCACACACACAAACACACACACACACACACACACACACACACACATATATATATATATATATATATATATATATACATAGACACAACACAAAACTAAGTCACCCTAAGAAAAATAGCATAACTTTTTATTGAAGGGGTTTTGGGCAAAATAATTAACCAGGATTGTTCCTAAACTTATTGAATAACTTCTGTGTAAAAATCACATTAATCCAATTAATCATGCATGAGTGGGCAAATTTTACATGCAGAAATGTCACTTTCCAAAAGTCACAAGGATAATTGTTTATACCGTTTTTAACAATACATTTTGGCATTTCGTGTGTGATGTTTGAAGTGTATTCACTCAACCAATACACGGAAATGACTTCTTATGTTTACATAGCAGGTCAAGTTACATTTTTGTCTAAATATCTTAAAATTCTTAAAATTTTCAACCTCAAGCGGGATGAGTATTGAACAATGGGTTAAGTGTTAAGATAGGTGTTAGTGCATCGAGAGATGGATGGTAAACAATGAAAGGACATAAATCATCCACCAGAAATGGAATTCATCAAAAAATCATATGACAGAATCACAAATTTACCCTTGCGACTTTTGAAAAGGGACATTTTTTCATTTAAAATTTGCCCACTCATGCTTGATTAATTGGATTGATGTGATTTCTACACAGAAGTTAGTCAATGAGGTCAGGAACAATCCTGCCAAATTATTTTGCCCAAAACCTTTTTGATAAAAATTATGCTATTTTGCTAAGGAGGGATGGATTACTTTTTTGTTGTATATATATATATATATATATATATATATGCGTGTAGAGAGAGCGAGAGAGAGAGAGTGAGAGAGAGAGAGAGATACAAAATAAAACATAGTTAATACTCCTATATGGTTGTTCTGGCTTCTTTCTTTTATCTCTCTCTCTCTCTTTCTCTCTTCCTCTCCTTTTCTGTCTATGCTCCCTCCTATCTTCATGTTTTTCTTGCGCAGGCAATTATCACAACCATGCATATAACGCGAGCAAATACTGCTGTAAATTATGTCTCCCTCTCCCATTGTAACATGCAAATAATTCAAGATTCAAAATTAAATGTATTTATCCACAACAAACAACCATGCATAACATTCAAAAACAATAAACACAATTTATTCGTGGAAATATTTACCATCGTTTAAGTATTGTTAATATAATATTGTGATGAATTTCATCCGTCAGGGCCATCGTCGATAGCATTTACATAAATGAGGAGAACACCTGCACAAATGAAATTGGAAATGAATAGGTGTTATCGAGGAGATTTGATCATGCAGAGTAGCACATGCTGAGATGGGTAATGGACTCACCGCTGTAGAGATATACCATCAGTGTGATAGTTGATACCACAACGAGCAGCATACTCGTTTTAACTTTCCCACGCAAATTCATGGTCGTTTCCTGATTTACACTACATTTAACTTGAAGTCGCACAGCTCACCACTAGTCGTGTGTCTATGCTATGTTAGTGAACTCTCCACGCGTGGTTAAATCTCTAAATACCATTGGCATGACGATGTTTAGTAAGCCAATGTCGATTTTCAGGCGTGGCACTATCAGGGTTAAGTGATGGTGTAGGCCTATACGATTCCTATACAGGCGTTATAGAGATGGTTACGCGACATGGCGTGCGCTGTGGGGTTACACGCAATGCCAGCTACTGTGCGCTACCGCTTTCTATGAGAAGCCAACAATACAACAATGCTCCACCGATATGCATCATTCAGGTTGTATTAGAGCAACACGCAGTCTATGGCGGGCTTTCCTTGCCGTTATCATGTATTTATTCATTCATTTATTCATTAGTATGATTAACCCAGGGTAGGCCTATTTTGACATTGAAACAACATGGTTTACATAAATGCAAAATAAAAACATTCTTGTTAAATGAATCGATAGTGCTTTTTGTGATGACTGTGTATTTCTCGCCCTGCATCTAGAAGTAGTTAAGCTACGATATGGGCTGTGTATCTTTATAATCTTTTATTGTTTCTAAATGACTGATAAAGTGATCGTGAAGAAAGGTACAGTTTAGTGACATAAGTATGGAATTTGCATTATTTGAGCAAAATTTGTAACAAACAAGATTGTATGTTTTTCATGAGGTAGACACAATGGATGTACAACTTTACTATTAAACTCTAGGCTGGTGCGCCTGGTAAAAGGACTGATAGACCTGTCCTGACATATCTAGGTGTGTTATGACAAGATACAGGATTGGACAGGGACAGCATTACTATAGCAATGCATTACTATAGCGTGTGGAGAGCCATCACGGATTGAAAATACCACTAGAACTTCACAAGCTTATTCCATGCATAAAAAGGGTTGAAATGTACATCTCACATCTCGGCATTTCACTGATATATAGATTCAGTCGGAGAGCTAGTTAACTCCTGACGTGCCACATGTGTATTTATTCACAAGTAATACACACAAATCCCATTGAGAGCCATTTCAGCTGGCATGCAAAGGGGTAAAGACAGCGATGCGAGGCCGTAGAGTGTACAACTCGAGGATACCAATCGGACTATTAAAGCAAGCGAGCAAGTAAGCACGCACGTAATAATGGTATCAATGGCCCTCCGTCGTAGCATGGCAACAGGCGGATGATGATCGTGTGCGATGCGGAGAGCTATCGCTTCGTCAACGTACGGTTGACTGCAACTTTTGTTAATTATGAGAATAAATTGCTCTAGCAATATTACCTGCACTTCCATCGTCATCTCCCTACCAGCAATCAGCATATACCAGCACACTGCGTGGATTACGTGCATTTGCGACTGAGTGAGTGGGCTTGTGTACATAAAGGAGTATTTCGCACGTGTTGGTATGGCTCAGCTAAGGACCATAATTATGCATTCAGCATTTATCATTCGAATAATTGCAAACTCGTGCACGAGATTGGAGTTTTTGAATACAATTAATAACAACAGGTCGCCTTTTCATGATGTTGAAATGTACAATAATTTATGTTGATGATACTATGATATCGGCAGAATCCCCTGAAGAATTGCAAAAAGCTGTAAATGTAGTGGAAGTTTATTGTGATACTTGGCACCTAACTGTTAATGCCAACAAAACGAAATTTGTTCTTTTCTCAAGTGGGAAACTAAGAAGAATTCCGGAAGTTGCTTATGATAGTGGTGTAATGAACGTTGTTCATGACTTTGTATATTTATGGGTGACATTAAATTATAATGGTAATTTTCAAAGGGTAATTGCTAAAAAGGACACACAAGCTAGAAAGGCAATGTATTAGTAAGGGAAAAGCGCATTTATCTCTTTATCTACAATGCCATATGTTTGACCACCTAGTGTTGCCAGGTCCATTATGGTGCTTAAGTCTTGGGCTATAAGTGTATAGAGCAACCTGAAGTTTTTCAAAGAAAATGTTTAAAGGTTCCCTGACATATGTTGACTTATGTTGATACAATTTAATACCTCTATAACAAAATCACTCACTGTTCAATGGAAATATAGCTAGCACATTTCTGACATAAGGAAACGATTAATCCCACATGAAAGGTTGTTAGATGGTATTGTGTGAAGACATGTGATGCTCAGGTAGAGTTAGTCATTGCAATGATCAGTTTGTGCATACATTTTGTCTATTATCCTGCTAATTTCTACCTTTAATGATGTCACAAGGGGAATCTTGAGTTAGAGGATATTTTGGAGGCGGGGCTTATCAGTGCTGAGAAAGAATATATAAAAATATTTTAAAATATATGACACATAGTGATTTCGGTATATCGTCGGTGGGCTGATAAAACCTCGTATCTCAAATTTTTGTGAAATTCACTTTTTTTGATAAATGTCAAGTTTAAGATGTAATACATCTTGTAATAAACTCTGGAGTTAAAAATCTGAAAAGAAAATATCAAAATTCATCCATTTGAAAACCTCGTATCTCTTGCCTCTTCAAATAGTGGTATGATAAAACCTCGTAAGTCAAGATACATAGCGCAATTATGCGCGCAGCTAAGAGCTGGTGCGCGCCTAGCTGCAGCGCGCAACAAAAAATTGTAGCGCGCGCGCCCGCAAGGCTAGTTGCGGACATCGATCTCTTACCTAAACCTTCGCTTAATGTATTCATGGCCGGGATCAATTAGATCTATAGATTTCGTCCTGCATTAACGTTTAATGCGGCTAATTAAAATGAGATGCTCAGTTATTTGTGAGTAATATCTCTAACGACATTTCGATAATTAATCAACATGAAGATACAAACATTTTGCCCAACTCTCTTCGATAGACTGAAGAGGCTAGGCGCTATATAACTTGATTTACAAGCCGTGGCCTGTGGCCAAAGCTACGCGCATAGGCCAGGCCGAGTCAGTAGATGAGGCTAGCTGTACGTAGTGCATAACCTTAGAAAGTCGATGTCTATTTTGTCCTTTGTTAAAAAGGCAAAATGCTTGTGAAATTTTTCACTTTCAAAATTTATTCTAAGCCTATGTAGTCATCATAAATATAATGTGTATGTGTATGTGGAGTAGATCTTGAGGGCAAACACGTCAAAATATGAAGTGTTCGACTTACAACTTGTTAAAGGCATGCAATATCTCTCGGATTATTTTGACCCGGGGGGGGGGGGGGGGGGGGGGGAGCTACTCACAGTTGTTCCCCACGGGGGGGTGCCGCTGAAGCCACCAAACCCGTAACTATCATTTTAGCAGAAAAGGGTACAAATTATTTTTTTATTTATTTATTTTTTGTTTGTTTTTTTTTGGGGGGGGGGCAGAAAACGATGTTTTGTTTGCTTGAGCGACAAAATGGGCGCAAATATTTAGTATTTAAAGAAAACAAATAAAAAGTGGGGGGTATGTCCAATGATT
Organism: Arbacia lixula; assembly: GCA_963669155.1. Taxonomy (NCBI): domain Eukaryota; kingdom Metazoa; phylum Echinodermata; class Echinoidea; order Arbacioida; family Arbaciidae; genus Arbacia; species Arbacia lixula. The sequence goes on along the minus strand of OZ022596.1, from coordinate 7,971,426 downwards.
TTGAGGTTCATGCTCTTTGTTTAGGGATTTTTCTCAAAATAGTTCAATTAGAGCAGCATATCCCTATGTCCTACGTCGCGAGAACGACCCCCCCCCCCCCCCCCCAGGAATAATGAGTACTGAATTTGGGGACATCGTTTTGCGATGTTTTATTGTATATATTGTACATACTTCTTCTGCATAATCTACATTGATTATTATGCGTTTGTAAGCACGTTTCAAAACGCAATTCTGATGCATGTTTCAATGTGTTTGACTGAAATATGGGTGTTAATGTGAGGTAGTGTTTTTGTGCGTTAACGTGTGTCACATGCTAGAGTTCGTACGTATTATTTGCGTCTTTTGCGCTTTGTGCCGGCGTGTACCCATGTATGTTTGTTTGTTTGTGTGTATGTGTGTGTGTGTGTGTGTGCGTATATAAATGAATGGGTATGTGTGTGAATAAATGTGAGCATGCATGTGTGTGTCTGTGTGCGCGCGTAGATCACATGAACGTTAATGTGTTTTGCTAGGTTTGCATGTAATTTTTGCGTCTTTTTGGCCTGGCGTGTGCACGTGTTTGTGTGTGGTCCGGTTTTTGTATGTATGTGATGTGTGTATGTGTGTATGTGTGTATGTGTGCGTATACTATCTGCATTGGTATGTGTGTAAATGTACATGCGCGCCCATGTGTGTGTGCGTGTGCATAGATCATAACATGACCGTTAATGTATAGACATAGTGTTTGCGTACGTTGATGTGTGCCACATGCATGGATATGTATGTATTTTTGCGTCTTTTGGCCGGCGTATGGACGTGTATGTGTGTACGTGTGCGCGCATGTGTGAGTGCGCGCGCATAGATCATAAGATTAACGTTCATTTATAGTGTTTATATACGTGTGTCACATGCATGGATATGTATGTATTTGTTACGTCTTTTGGCCTGCGTGTGCATGTGTATGTCTGTTTGTGTGTGTATGTGTGTGTGTGTACGTGCGTGTATGTATATGGGTGTGTGTGGGCTTGTATGGACATACCATCGGGGACATTTTTGTGTTTTTAACTCAATAAAAGGGGACCTCCGACAAGTGGGGACGTCCCCGGTCCAGATCTCCTGTCCAATCAATTCCTCATCACATTTTAAACAAGTTTCATATAGTCAATGCATATTTTGGAAAAAGTCCACTTTGGGCCAATTAAACTCCAAATGTGTGTGTAGGGGGTAGGAAGCGTCCCCAGTTAGTGGATTATGCTCACGTTTTGTGTGTACTATGTCCGAAAAGGGCCCCGGTTAGTGGATTAAATTCAACATTTGAAGTGTATAACATCGCACACACACGTCCCCGCTTTGGCGGTAAAAGGTAAATGGGTCCCCACATTGACACACTACAAGAATGTGTGTATGTGTGTGTGTTTGAGAATGTATGTGCGCGCAAGTGCCCATATTGCACTTTATTAGCATGGGGTACTGTGTACGACACAGTGCGAAAACCACGTATCTCATTTTAGATCAAGTAGGAAAACCTCGTAACTCAATTTGAAACGAGAAAACCTCGTATCTCAATTTAGGACTTAGTGCGAAAACCTCGTAACTCAAATTCCCGCCATTTAAATTATCTTTCTTGCATTTCAACCATTTCATATTGAATTGGTAATCAAACATAGTCTTTAGTTAACATAGCAACTCCTATGCACATAATTTGTAGAAATAAAAATGTTTTTTCGCTCTCCTGAACATTTTGTTTTTTTGAGATACGAGGTTTTAACAGCCCACCGACGATATACATATTGTCTTGCATCAACATAAGTCAGCATACAGTTTTATGTCAGGGGACCTGTAAGAGCAATATTGTTGGTAAATAAATGCACATCTGACTACATCGTTAGTGGTGAAACGGGACATGGTAAAATGTCGGATACACTTAAGAGTAGAATGATTGAATATGCAATAGGCGATGTCATAATACATGTAATCCTTCAGGTGAAATACCCTTTCTATCCTTAGAAATATGCCGAAATATATGTAAAGGCTATCATTTGTTAAGTTTAGGTTGTATTAAATCTGAAATATAGGGCTCCTTGAATGATGATTGTGTTTCCGAAAGAGCAAACATAATCACATTCTCGCAACCAAAGAGCAGAGCAGCAACATTTCTTTGCCTTCGCATGGCTAACTGTTTTACTCAAATTGGTACAAATCATTTCCTCATATTTTCCGTTTTATTGAGAGCAGGGTTCAATTGGAGTGAGCCATCCATTTAACTAAAGTGATTGTGAATTTTAATAGTGTGCTCCCATCCCCTTTTTTGAGGTGACGACCTGCTTTGTTTGTTTTAGTCATCACACGATTTTCCCTGCCCACACATATTTTTCTGTGTACATACATCTCGTCATGTAAGATTATAAGCCATGTTATTCATGAATCATGGCTTTCAGGTAGAATGCTTTTCTATTCATGATCGTCAGTCTACCGTGAATGTACTTTTTTGCACAAAAGCCTAACTACATGAACTACTCGCGTTTTTTTCTCCTTCTGTTTTTCTGTATTTGTATCTCTATTGTGTGAGGCAGCTTTGTTTCACCCTATGTCTCACACGCCTTTTTTTACCCACCTTTTCCTCCCTTGTTTTTTTTTTCAATTCCTTGATTTTCTTCTTCTTCTTCTTCTTCTTCTTCTTCTTCTTCTTCTTCTTCTTCTTCTTCTTCTTCTTCTTCTTCTCTCTTGCCCACTTCAATAAAGTCAATGAAGGTTGATAATGTCTGGACAATACAAGGCAGAATACGCTCCAGGAGGTGTTTCACCAAGCTGTTCGTAAGTTGCGAACGGCTTTACGAACGACTGCTGATCCCTTTTTGTGCTTAATAACGTTCTCGGTGAATAAAGTGTGGTATCGCATTAAGCGCATTCCAGACAGCTTGGTGAAACACCCCCTCATATATCAAAGAAGCAGATCAGTTGCAGTTTAAGCTAGCTGAGATCTGTAATACAGATGTTATGGCCATTTACTCTTTGCAAAAAATGTGAGCTTAGACAGGCGCACTCATAATATATTGCACCATACTAAGTAAACGTATTTCATACATGTTTTAGTCCTACACTCACTAAGCCTAAGTCAAGCCTCTAGTGTATAATACACTTTTCTTTAACCCTGAGTGTACAAGATGATATGCTACCCTTTGGGATTTGGGTATATTTCTTGTAGGAAAAAAGACACGTTGCACTCGGAGGGTTACAGTAATACCCAATAATAAGGGGGTTTGTTAATTTCCTAACGCCACCTCTCTCTCTCCCTCACTCTCCCTCTTTCTCTCTCTCTCTCTCTCTTTCTCTTTTTTTCTCTCTCTTTCTCTTTATATATCTCTCGCTCTCTCTCTACTACTACCATTAGGTCAATGGCATTTGATAATGCCTGGAAAATCCACTGAAAGAAGACATAAATTCTAATCGCAGTGGACAACGCTCCTACAAATAAGTGAAAAAGATGATAAAATCAAACCAGACCTTGTGTGACTTTTTGAACATAATTTCTATTTAGTGATCATATCGGGAGTTTTCAAACAATTCAAAACATATTCACCCTAGCTTTCTACATTTGTGACCGTTTCTACTAATACTTTTGGCAAACAGCTCTTTATAAGGCATGTGCATATGTTCAGATCATCACTCGATTCAAATAATTCCAAAGCAAGCAGCGTCTATTTCTCTTCTTGTTTAGCGCAGTCTTTGTCTCTCTAGTGTTCTAAATGTTCAATTCCCATGCACTGCACATAACTATCTTTCTAACATTTCCTGTTGAAATACACGCTTCACATAATCTGTCTTCAAAAGGAATATACAAATATAAATGCAGATAACTGCTATTGTAAGCAAAATCAGATATATAATGAAGAAAATGGCAAATTCAAAATGATCTTTTCTTTCATTCACAAACATGTGAGATGCAATTGGCGGTGTCATTAGATATGTTATCCTTTATGTAAAATACCCTTTATTCCCTCTTGAATATGTGGGGAATATATGTAAAGGGAATCAGTTGTTAATTAATGGTGGTGTGAAAAGTAAAAGGTAGGGCTCTTTGACTTATAATTTTGTTTCCGAAAGAAGAAACATAATCGCATTCTCGCAACCAAAGAGTAGAGAACTGCTAGATGACTACCACATCATAGGCTCCTATGATTTCCTTTATAGTTCTAGTTAACGTTATGATAGATACAAAACGGCATTAGCCTCATGCTTTACCGGCAAAGGCCACACCGAATAATAAATTATTGGTGATCGTTATCAGTGACCGTCGCGACGCACGCGTCGTGTGTCCATCATTCAATTGTCGTGACCAAATGCCCATTGTTCCGTGTATGTGTGTGTGTGTGTGTGTGTGTGTGTGTGTGTGTGTGTGTGTGTGTGTGTGTGTGTGTGTTCACCGTGTTTTATGGTCTTTTCAGGGAGGTATCTCCGTGGTCTCTTCAGGGAGGTATCTCCCTGGTCTCTTTTATGCGTGCGCTTACCATTTGTTTCTAGTTACCATGGATATGAAAAGATCAACCAAACTCTTTTGAACGCAGGTCCGATCGATAATTAAGTGTTCTCAACATGTACTCCTCGGATATTTTTACAATTACGAGTACGAATATGTAGCAACTGCTTCCCAGGGTGAACAAAATATATGTAGATTCTCATTTTTCCTGTCTGATAATTGCATCAATAATTCTGTGAGCACGACATATATCAGGAAACAAACAGAACACTTTTTTAAAGTGAAATATCTCAGCATGCGGGCAAACACTGTCATGATTGTTAATAGTTATATACAGCTTAAAATGTCAATTTAACCTTGATTGGATCCAACAACTACACAAAGTTTCTGAAAGGGAAGACATTAGTTTATTGATCGTACCTAATAGTTTTTTCGTAGAAAGCTGCTTAGAGGATATTTATTGGTGTTGCCTTAACTTATTTCTAAATTGCTAAAAGGAATGAAACAAAAGAAAAGAAACAATGAAAAGACAAAATGGATAATTAAAGAATATTATTTCTTTGCAAGTTATCATCCGCTAAAAGTATCGGGGTTGAGCATTGGATATCAAGGTTTTTCCGTGATTGTGAATTGCTTTTGACATTTATTATCACGCTTTGGAATCCATTTAGATGTTTGAATCATTACGCTCAATGTCTTCTTTATGACACTTCCATGCTGCAGGCTAGTTCTCTTTATGTGACGTGTGTGTTTCAGTCCAGTCAAAATCCGAAAGAAAACAAATCAGGCGAATTGCAATTGAAACCTTTTCATTGGCTCTAATTTCATGAAAATGTCTTGTATAATCTATCCAAAATTGCTAAATGAAGATTTTATTGATTTTACTAATATTCTCGCTTGACAACTATGTGCAGGTGGCGAACGCATTGATTTATGCATGGTTTCCCCTGTGGAAGTAATGGCAATCTATATCAACGAATAGCTATTCAAACCGACCTTGGTGTTAGTGTTTGATCAGGAATGTGTGTAGGCAATGGGGGACACAAGATGAAGTCGGTTGTTGTGAATTGTGCATTACTAAGATATCTAATTTGAATGTTTGATTTTGTTAGTGTTGTCAATGTATACGTGGCATTACTAATAAATATCATTTGTATTCTGTAAGGGCAGCATTATTTTGTTCCACTTATTTGGTGAAGGAAGGAAAGGAAAGAGTGAAAGGAGGAGAGATTATTTTATAAATGTTTCTAATACTTACACTGCTGTTAGCTCTGTTTAAACCAAAAACAGATAAGATAAAATGGGCGTTGAAGAATACCGTGGTGATGAGATTTGTGAAATAGTCATATTCTTAGAAAAAAAAATGACCATGTCAAGGCAAAAAAGGATTCAAACTTCTAGTAGCATGAAGGTACACCAAATAAGAACATGGAATGGGAAACCAATGGGCTTATTATCCCTCTGTGTTCATTTCAAGTCGAACGACACTATCACATAATTCACATAATTATATATTCCTGTGACCATTCCAAATTGAATGCATTTCATTTGAAGTGGTCGTGTTCATGCTGTGAGTTTCATCAATGTCACAGTCACATTTCCAGAACATTATTCTGAACGCATTTAAAGATAACTTAAAGCATCTTTATTACTGTCAACCAAACAAAACACACACACACACACACAGAAATATTTGAGCCATATTGTTTTACACTCGTTTCCATTTTGGATCAAACAGACCCAAAGGTTTGAAATGGGAAGTCACAATAATGAACCATCGGAGGAATGAAAAGCAACCAATGAAACACGATCATGTTCCTTGAGTATTGCAAGATATCGTGACTACTTCTTGTCCATTTTTACCTCTACGAAAACGCTTAGGGAATGCTAAACACCATATAAAAACATCGCTAAGTCAAATTTCTTTTTCCATTCTCACAGTAATTATCGCTTCAACTTCCTCATTGCATTTTTCTATATGAAAGGGGAAGCCCACCTTGAAATTGAATTGATATTGAAAACACGGAAAATTCAGCTAAAATATTAATGCACGCTTGACGAAAATCCGTTATGACATAAGAACTTTATGATTTTTCAAAAGTTGGATATTGTGAGGCTGTGTGCTCCATGTTTCCATAAATTGCCCTTCTTCTGAGACATCTGAGACAACTTTAAGATTACTATCACAATTTATAGCAGAGTAGCCCGTAAGTGACGTCACACAATTAAGAATGTGAGAATTCATTACTCTGATATCCTATGACGGAGTGATGTCAAATCTGTAATAATTTGTATGTATATTTAATTTATATTTTAGTTTTCATCCAATTTTACAAAACTTTAGGATGAATTTTATCGTCAAAATGAGAACAACTTTGCAGACGACGATGTTTTCGTACCAGCTCGTGGGGGATTCACACAAAAGAGATAAGAATATGAGCATGCAGAAATTTGAGGAAAAGAATGCAGATTATAGATGAAGCTACGAAGCATTACTTACCATAATTCACAATGACAAACAAGTAAGAGATGGATGCCATCACTAATCCACAGATAAAAGTGTTCATTAATTTGCTGAATGCCATTCTTTCTTTCTTAACCGCTTCCTTCTTGTGATAAAATGTTGGGGTCCGTGGGGTCCGTGTGTTTAGGTAATACACGCATAGTACATGAAGAGTTAATCGCTCTATGCATTAAAACTAGTACGCTTCCGGGCCGATGGAAACAGCAACCAACACAATGTGACCGGTTAACACGTCCAATCCCGAATGAAACTCAACCAACTGAGATGTGCATGCATTACTGATAATCAGATATGTACATTGTAGATTACCGGTTAAGAGCGACAACAGGTGGCGTAAAGGCACGGTAAAGTATTCAGGGGAAAACGGGGTGTTGCCCCCACAACGGTAGATATCAGGGTTAAGTCCTCCATGTGCGGATGAAACGCTGCACCGTGTGAGATGTATGCGCATCACTCACGAGCAGACACACATTTGACAGATAAGAGGTTATACCTGGCGTGTGGTAATTTGAAAGCACGATATGGAGATGCCAGTAGAATGTGGTATCCAGAGAGAAGCAGGGTGATACCTCTGTTTGTACTCATGTTATTGCGACGCCACAGTGAGCACTCGAAAGAATAGCGTTGGCAATTGTGGCATTGGCCGTGCGCATAGATTATGAAAGTGGCGTCGATTTCTTTTCATCTCGTGGGTTCAAAACCATTCACACAACAGGTAAGCCGCTGACTATATCTCTCTTTCCGACCTCTACGTTAGCTCCAGCTCCTGATTCCCCCAAGCCCTTGTGCGCGCGATTTTCTTTCCGTACCATTACAGTCAATCGGCAGCGCTCGCTCGTTCTATAGAAATCGTGAGCGTTTTATTTTTCGTCTCGCGAAATCTCACGCGCAGATTTTGCTGCACCTAGATTACGAAGGAATTCGACATGCTCGCGAGATCTTTTGCTGGTGTCTTCAGTAAGCATACTGATCAGGATTTTTTTTAGACAGGGATTGAGATTATATGTTTCTTAATAAATGTTTTCATTTTTTTCGAAATCCGCAAAGGAGTTTTTATGTTATTTTCTTTCAAAAACAGGCCTCAATTTTTTTTTGAAATATGTAAGCTCTCAGACCTTGCTGGATGCTGACCCTTCTATGGATTGTATGAAACGACAGTTACGGCTCTAAAAAGCCAATACTTCAGCGGAGATTTTGATTCCAATATTGTTTGGGCTCAAAAATAAAACATTTATGCTATTCGTCTTCAAAGTGACGCGAGATTTCAGAAATCGTACGGACTTCGCAACCGATATATATGTAAGCTCTCAGACTTTGCTGGATCCTGACCCTTTTACAAATTGGACGGCAACACCAGTTACAGCTTTGGAAACCCAGTACTCCAGCGAAGAATTTGATTCCAGTTTTGTTTGGGCTCAAAAATAAAACATTTGTGTTATTCACCTTCAAAGTGACGCGAATTTTCAGAAATCACACGGACTTCGCAACCGATATTTGTCCGCAGGCAGCAGAAAACACGCGATTTTATTTTCAGCTCGGTAGTCGTGACCTTCACTTTACCTCTCGAACCGCGAAAAAGGTCTCCCTTTCAAACTGCGATATCTCCATGAATATATCATATTTTTGTACACTTTCTTTTGTACCTGTATGTTGGAGGTGGACATTTACCAAGGGTGAAAAAACATTTCATTAAAACAGGCAGGAAAATATTGCAAATCAGAGATAAATATGTGGTTCTAATAAAATTAAAAAAATTAAAATAAACTCTTTATTTCAATGTCAATGGCTTTTGAGCCCCTAATATTTAGAGATCATCTGAAGCGGAATTTATTGTACTTTATGGAGATACCATTATTGTTCAACCTTCCCCCATAGAAGGGTCAGGATCCAGCAAAACATCAACCATGTTCAAATCCAAAATGAGCGAGATATGACGAAGTTGTGAGCGATCCTGACCAGTCAATCATAGTCCGCGACTATGATTGGTTCACCCTTGGATCGCCGGTGGAATTTCGTTATTATCGTGGACTATGATTGGCTGGTTAGGATCGCTCACAACTTCGTCATATCTCGCTCATTTTGGATTTGAACATGGTTGGTGTTTTGCTGGATCCTGACCCTTCTATGGGGGGAGGTTGAAAAAAAATGGTATCTCCATAAAGTACAATAAATTCCGCTTCAGATGATCTCTAAATGTTAGGGGCTCAAAAGCGATTGACATTGAAATATAGAGTTTATTTTGATTTTTTTAATTTTTATTAGAACCACATATTTATCTCGAATTTGCAATATTTTTCTGCCTGTTTTAATGAAATGTTTTTTCACACTTGGTAAATTTCGACCTCCGACATACATTTACAAAAGAAAGCGCACGAAAATATGGTATATTCATGAAGATATCGCAGTTTGAAAAGGAGACGTTTTCCGCGGGTCCAGAGGTCAAGTGAAGGTCACGACTACCTCGCTGAAAATAAAATAAGCGTATTTTCCGGTGCCTGCCATTTGGCTGATTAACTACAACTTGAACAGAGAAAAACTGCCACAGCACACCGTGGACGCACGCGCACACTCACTCATTCCAATTGCCAATCCTGGGTTTAGGGGTCTAAATTACGTTCGGTTGCTAACTTCCGTCTAGGCCCTAGTGTAAGAGTTAGGTTGAGGTTAGGGTTAATATGTCTTGACCTTAACCCTGGCCTAGGCTGAAGTTATAGGCCGGGAGCCAACAATATTTATTCATGTGAAAAGGGCCGGAACAACTGACCCCAAAGGGTGAACTCTGGGATCACAAAAAAATGTTTTGCTGGCAAGGTGTATCCGATCGCTTTCCCGCCGAAATCACCAGATATGTGACGTCACTTTTTTGCAAAAATAGTAGGAACATAATACACGGTACCATCATAACAATTATGTTAAAACACATATTTTTATGCTCAAGTATCTAACTTGTTTGGTACATTGGTACATGGGCAACATCATCATTTTTTTGTGTGTGTGTGTGCTTTTTTTTCGTTGTAGCTATTTCGATTCTTGTAGTTATTTTTTTTTTGCACTCTTTATGCACCATTAAGGCATTTCATAATGGTAATACACAATATTTCAATAGGGCAGTGTGGGGTCTGGCAGAGAAAGAATACGCTCTTTATGCGCCATTGATGACGGTTCCTCGTCTGTGTTGAGGCTGACCTAGGCTGAAGTTATAGGCCGGGAGCCAACGATATTTATTCATGTGAAAAGGGCCGGAACAACTGACCCCAAAGGGTGAACTCTGGGATCACAAAAAAATGTTTTGCTGGCAAGGTGTATCCGATCGCTTTCCCGCCGAAATCACCAGATAGGTGACGTCACTTTTTTGCAAAAATAGTAGGAACATAATACACGGTACCATCATAACAATTATGTTAAAACACATATGTTTATGCTCAAGTATCTAACTTGTTTGGTACATTGGTACATGGGCAACATCATCATTTTTGTGTGTGTGTGTGTGCGTTTTTTTCGTTGTAGCTATTTCGATTCTTGTAGTTATTTTTTTTTTTTTGCACTCTTTATGCACCATTGAGGCATTTCATAATGGTAATACACAATATTTCAATAGGGCAGTGTGGGGTCTGGCAGAGAAAGAATACGCTCTTTATGCGCCATTGATGACGGTTCCTCGTCTGTGTTGAGGGATCGGATCTTTGATATCGGTCGGGCAGCTTTGCCCAATAAGAATTCACCCCCTTTCCCCAAACAGTGAGTCAAATATCCTGAAAGAATGTAACCGAAAAACATTTTTTAATGATTATTATTGGTTGCAGGAAAATGACACATAACTGTATTTCGTGGAAGGATTCAGAAGGAATTAACTCAGGCAGTGCCATTAATGATTGACGCATTTTAAGAGTTTCATTTTACAAATGGGATTCAATATCCGCTTCAGCAAGGCGATTCCTAGAAATATTCCTTGTTATCTCCTTGCTGCTTACTCAACCATGTATTACGAGTCTTTGTATAATTATACAAGCAGATATCCGTTGGACCTTACTGTGTTAAAAAAATGTTTACATTTTTCTCGGGTGCTAATAGGACGGGAGCCAAAAAAAATGTATTCGTGTGAAAAGGGCGGGAACAACTGACCCCATAGGCAGATAGGTCGAAAGGGTGAACTCTGGGATCACAAAAAAATGCTTTGCTGGCAAGGTGTATCCGATGCTTTCCCGCCAAAATCACCACATATGTGACGTCACTAACGGAAAGACTTTTTTTCAAAAAGGGTAGGAATAGAATACACGATACCATCAAAACAATGGTGTTAGAACACATATCTTTATCATCAATTATCTAACTTGAATGGTACGTTCTGCTTGCCTAGTACATGGGCAACAACATCATTGATTTTGTAAGGAAATGGCAGTTTTGTGGGCGACATCAGCGACGACGGCATTTTGCAAGAATGCGCGTTAAATCTGAAATATTGAATAGTTTCTATATACGTGTATCAAGCATGACTGTGTTACATTTCCCTTAAAACGTTTTAGCTTAAACTTGCTATTTTTGGTATCTTCTATGCTTTTCAAAACATGATAGATGTGCACATCACACTGTTCACATTTTACATCTTTATTGATTCATGGTAGGTCGTTCATGTCGTTCACATATAGCCATAGCCGTCCCGTCAACATTACCAACTATAATGACCTGACTTAAAGAAGGCCGGTTTGCATCAATAAAAATACCGCTACATTTACATAATATAATCAAAGCATCATGATAAATCAGGCGATTTCATCTTTAAAATTAAAATTGACATTATTTGGTTTACAGTTAAGGGGTAGAAGTGATAAAGTGATAACGACTACGAAACTAATAATGAGTGGAGTGGGGTTATGTCATAATGAATGGTTCTATTCCAGTTTGATTTCAGGATACGAGGAATGATTTATCTAAAAATCATGAAAATTAAGTAAAATCCAGATTCAGTGGTGATGGCTGAACGGTTCTGCCATTTTTTGGCCCGTATAATGACACAGCATTTCTATCCTTTATACAGAAACTCAGTTCCCTGGTAAATTGGTGCAATCATCCATGTTTTTCGGCGATTGTGACGCTTGGGGTGGCATTGACGACGAAGGCATGCAGTGAAAAAACATTGTTTTGGGGGTGAAGTTTGCATTTGTTACCATCCGTTTGGCATATTCCATTCGCACTATTTATAGACCCCTGGTGGTGGGTTCTTTGGTAGTCCAAGTAGTGGTACAGGAGATGAAAAGAGAGTGATAACTGTATAATAAGCTTTCTGTGAATTTCGATACCCAATAGGTAAGATGAATATCAGAATGCTATATATGTTAATTATTGCGGATAAAACCGCTAATAATAGTTGTTTGTCTTGCAATGTATGGTCAACAAGGAATCTAAAAAGATCAAGCGACGTTTCATGCGCCGCTGCAACACCTCGTCAGGTGTGATGCAAAATAGTAGTCAAGAAACCACTCCTAAACGGTCAAAGGACGAACCTCAATACTATTGGCCGACAGCTTTTTTTTTTTTTTTTTACACGCAAGCCTGAGGTTTTTTGCTATTAAATTCAATGAAACCGCTCGATGTGCGTCTACGCTCACTCAGGTAGCTATAGGTTTCATCATTAATTGTGCTTCAAGCACGCGCTGTGGAAATCATGCTCTCGGCCGTATAGGCCTACACAAGTATATTGTACACTGACTACATAATACACCTCGCTCGATAACGTGCCAAAATGCCTATTGTGCATTAAGTTCACTCTTTCTCTGTCAGACTCTACATTGCCTTATTTGAATGTTGTGTATTACAGGTGCAAATATGCCCCAATAATTGTGAACAAAGAGCGCATTCTTTCCCTGTCAGACCCCACACGGCCCTATTGAAATGCTGTGTATTAGTATCGTGAAATGCCTCAATACTTACATTCTCATTGGACTTTAAATCGAGAAGTTAGAAAAATCGAGAAGTTAGGGTGAAAGTTGCCTAGCAACCGTGCCAACAGCCGTCCGAAACTTCGCATGAAACTTTGCAAGTCAGAGCGCGATTTTTCTAACTTCGCACCGTAACTTCTCAATTTTTTTGGTGCAATGAGAACACGACTTTGTGAAATTGTGCGATTTTTAACTTCTCGATTTTTGTAATAAGAATAGTCCTAATGGTGCATAAAAAGTTAATTCCTTCTCTGCCAGACTCCATACTGCCCTACTGGAATGTTGCGTATTTTATAGTGCAAAAAAAGTTACACGTAAATAGATATTGCCACTCCGGCCGTAATAAGGCAAAAGAACGTAACCAGAATTATTAAGTTCTGAGAAAAATGAGATTGAAAGTTCAACCCTTTCCCCCAAAATACCTTCTTAAAACTAAAAAAGTCTCATTTCGGCCGCCTCTGTCTTTCAAATTTTGAAAGAAACCTATGTATATTTTGCTAAATATGTTTATTGCAGATAAATCGCTAGTGATAACCGTTTAATTGTCTCGCAATGTATGATCAACCTACATTTTGTTGCAAAACTCATCGCAGATGTGTACTTTGATTTTATTATGTTTTTCTTATCATTTCCTTTTTAAATTAAACTACTAAAAAAACTCAATTTCGGAAGTATATGTACATCATATCATTTAGGGTTGAACATAGCCTACAATAGTTTGTCTTTGTACGCTCCCCGGAATCTCCGAAAAAAAAATTGTTTCCCTTCTGTGTAGGACACAAAAGATGATCCGTTATCTAAAAGTCATACAAAATTGTGGGATGATCTCGAACAGATATAGATTCGATAAGTTCAATTTATGACAATTTCGAGATGATAACTTCATCAGTGCAATTATTAGGTGATGTGTACTAAATGATATATCTATATTCATATTCTAGCTGCCTTTTCTAATAACGGAGACACGATTCTTGTCACGTGCAACTTGTGACTTTTCGTGAATAAAGAAACGATTGAACAACTGCATTATGTTGGCACAAATTGAGATAATAATACATTCTTTCTCGCTATTACCCGTCACCGTGTAAGGGAAATTAAACCATAATGTGTTTGCTTTCATACAAACATTTAAAACAACTAGAGAACCAGATAAATGGTTTAAAAACACGACATAAAGAAGTAATTCGTGTGTTAAAGTCTTGACAGTCACTAAGTTTGCTCATAAAATTATGCTCTGGGCATTGTGTTGTTTACGCATGGTAGCTAGGCCTGTGCTGATCATTCCATGCAGTAAACTATTACGGTCCGATGGAGTTGCCACTGATGATTCGTGATAAGGAATCAGGGGGTTGTTTCACCAAGCTGTTCATAATCTACGAACGACTGGTTACCCCTTCTTGTGCTAAATGCGATACCACACTTTGTTCCTGTTTTAACATAATCATTGAGAGTAAATATCCTAAAATCCTCATACAATTTGACAAATCATAAGCTTTATATTCAAACAAAGCCTTGTTAACAACAAAAAATTTCATTTATAAACATCAGATTTGAACTTAAGCTGGTGGGAATCAAAACCACTTAGAATGTGATTTAGGACAATTTAGGGATTACCAGTCGTGTATAAAGTTGTTCGTAACTTACGAACAACTTGGTGAAACATCCTCAGTTGTAGAAATCATGATTTTCAATAGAAATAAAACTTCCGTATTATCTGACTTTTCACCGACTTTTACCAGTGCAGTTTTTTTTTTCTTGTGTTATTCATTTTAATTCAAATTCGTGGTTTCATTCTTTTGGACCCAGTCGCATTTGTGCACTAGTCTCCCATTCTATGCATACTACATGTACATTGTATGTTGTCAACAAGTCTAACAGCCATGTAAACAAAAAGGCTATTATTCTTTCTCCATGTTCTGACCACTGAAGATGGCGCTACACCTCTTACAAATTAATGAGTGTTGAGTAATGAAGTTGAGACATTCCAACATTTTTTCATAGATTGTCCAAAAGTTAAAAAAAAAAAAAAAAAAAAACTTTGGCAGGAAATAGTTAAAAGCTACATTTAAGTGAAGTTCAGGATTATAATTGGAGATTTTTTTTTTTTATAGAGGTATAATGGCAGTAGATGCTTGAGTATCTGTAGTAAATTGTGTCATATACGTATTAAGTCCATCATTTTTATCTCTAGGAAACATGGAACTCTGCCATCCGCACAGAAAGCAATACATATGCTGAAAGATTACAGAGATGATGAATCCAAAGGGGAAAAATAGGGACACAACTACAGAGGTGGGAAACAGTTGGTGCGTTTTTGCTTCAATGGAGTTAATGTTTTTGGTTTTCCTCCATTTGTAGGCAGAAAAACTGAAGATGGAGTCTTACAAACTAAAGAATGTGCGTTTTGTGAGAGTATGATATGTGTGTGTTTGCGTTAAACGTGGGTGAGTGTGTGATTTTTATACTTTTTCAATAACTTCCTCAAAATTATTTTGATTAAAAATTATACTATTAATGCAAAAAATGTATAATTTAAGATTTGTATAATTCTGTCTATATTACTTTTCCTATTTCGCTCATAGACTGTTCAAGTTCAAGTTTATTCCTTTTTCGGGTATGTATGATTTATGCTATTTCATACTCAAGTAAAAATGTTTATGAATGATAGAATGTAAAAATTAATTTTGAATTTGGCTATGTAAGTGATTTCATGTAATATAATATGCTGAGGAAGAAACAAAATATGACTTTAAGAAAAAGGGTATATACATGTATACAAATTTGTAATGATATAGGAGGCTGCGATGACGCTAAAAATGTAGATAAAGATATAAACAAACGAATAAATAAAAACACCCGAGAAGAGTCGTAAGCCTTTTTGAAAATGCTCGGCATTTCGGTCATAGATCTTTATGAAATGGTTAAGCATGCTACTCTTCTCCTGCGTTTGATAGATTCGTTTGTTTTTGCAAGGATATTTTAAGAGGTTGCAATGGCGCTGAAATTCAATTCAAATTTATTTCACTCCAGGCAATACACAATCAAAGCATTACATTTGTTTAAAGAATAAAATTCAGACTCACTTGGTTTTATGTTGATGAACACATTGATGATACTTGAGATACCCAAGGCACATAAACAAATCTTAATCCGGTTGCTTGATCGCATACTGATTTCTCTCCTATATGTTCTCTGATCTAGAGGTTCAGTTTCGAGAGGACGTGTGAGACACTCGCTGACATCTTAATCTTAAATGTTTACCCAATTTAAAACATCGTGATTTATATCAATGTGTTCCCTATCGTATAAAACGATATGTTAAAGTTTATAGCATTTACATGCTTAACCAATGAGATGAGTAATGTTGGTGCCAAGAATGTTTGATTGGTGCCTGTTTGAAACATTGAGATGACAGTAATGACACCCATCATTAATTCAGATTGATACTTAATCATTGAAGTGTATCAATTTGATCCATATCACATTGATAAAGGATATACTAAAGTAAGTTATCTTTAAACAATGGTTTATTGTTGTTGCCAAGAATGTTTGATTGGTGCCTGTTTGAAACATTAAGATGACAGTACTTAATGACACCCATCATTATTTCAGATTGATACTTAAACATTAAACTGTATCAATGTGATCCATATCACATTGAAAAATTATGTACTAAAGTAAGTTATGTTTAAACAATGGTTTATTGTTGGTGCCAAGAATGTTTGATAGGTGCCTGTTTGAAACATTGAGATGATTATGACAATAATGACCGCCATCATATTTCAGAATGATATTATGATTGAATGCTTAAACATCATGTAGTAAAACATATTATGATTGAATGTTTAAACAATAGTAAAATGTTGGTGCCAAGACTGTTTGATCGGTGCCTGTTTGAAACATTGCGATATGAATAAAAACCGATCATGTTAATAAATCTTGCACTAAATAACGTTGAAATAAAATGTTTAAACAATGAAATAAACAATTTTGGTGCCAAGATCTGCATGATTGGTGTCTGTTTTGAAACAATAAGATGTATCAATGTGATGATTTCAGAATGATATTATAACCAAAGTCTAGGATAATCAATGATACAAGTTCGGATGATTGGTGTCTGTTTAAAAAAAAATGACATGTACTAATTAATATGCGATCGCCATCATGTACTAAATAATGCGATGATGAGATATTCAAACAATATGATAACATTTTGGTGCAAGGATTGTGGTACGGTGCGCGCTTTGCTTTTGTTGTTGTTGTTGTTGTTGTTGTTGTTGTGGAATGGTGTTTTAAGCGCGTTTCTAAATCACGCTCGAATGTGTGTGATTGTATTGTATTGTATTGTAAAGCGGACATGATTATCCCCAATACCTAGCAAGGTGACATGGGATCAATAAATTGTCATTGTCATTGACCCCATTTACACTCAAGAAAATTGCGTGGCCGGGCCCGGCCACGCAATTTTCTTGAGTGTAAATGGGGTCATTGTCATTGCCTACACATCGGCTAACCTATAATTTGGTTGTTGTGGGTTGTATGGGTTCGCATGTAATGTTGTGACTGTACGTGCATCGACTGATAATAAGCGAGTTCGTAATTACAATGTGCGCATGAGCAGATTGTTGCTGGTACGAATAACCTCGGGTCAATTGAACAACTCACAGAGTAAATTTAAAATTCATTAGATACTCAACCAGGTTTCTCTTCATTATCATGCAGATATGACAACAATCATTCAGCTTTGAAAGGCAGTAAAAGAACATTCCACCATGCGCACCTGTTTGTATTGTTGTTTTGGGCACATTGTAAAATGTATTCACATCCATCATCCCATCCGCCTCAATGAACAGATCCCAGTCTGCATTCTTGTAGTATTTATTCAGTGAATTGTCCAACCATCGTGTAACTACGAACTGGTCTATTATTCGACTTCCGGAACGTCGCATGGAGTTGGCGCTAGCTCTCCGGAGTCGACGGCCAGCTGACAGATTGCTGAATATTCATGAGTTGGTTCATGTATTAAGTTGATGCAGTATGGGAGCATTAGACTAGTAGTATGCCTTGATTAAATGCCTCTTTAAACGGATGTTGAATTAGTTTTGATGAACTGGTTTTGATTATAGCCCTAACTGAAAATGACAGCTACATTTATTGAATGTTTGATGAAAATCGGTCAAAGGATAAGAAGTTAGTGACTTTTTTTAATTCGTCAAAAAAAAAATTGCAATGTTAGTCGAAGGCAAATTTCCATGAGATTAGTGTAAATAAAAACTCATCCATTTATTCATATATATTAATCAATTAATCAATTCATTCATTCATTTATTTGAATTCATACATCCATATGATCCATTCCTTCTTTCACGCATTCCTTCCTTCATTTGCATGAATTAATTTATTCTGACCCCGAAACCAACAACGTTTTTAGATGAATCTTCAGAATCTTCAAGAAGTTAGCCAGACATCGCTGTGGTCAGCATCAATCACGTCCAGAATATCCATCTGCACTGAAGGAAACTTGCAAGAAAAATTGTTATCTGCCAAACTACAGATACTTTCAAAACCAAATTACAAAGGGCCCTCAAAACCTCCCCAAATTAACACCGCATCTCGTCAGCCCCGAGTTACCCTTCCTGGTGGAGGGATTTCGGGGGAAACGGAACTTGGAATGTTAGATTGTAATGTTTACAACAAGAGCTGTCGCTCTCCTATTTCAAGTAGACCTAGCGGTCGAGTTTGTTCATTGCTGTTGTTACTTCTACATAGTGTACCACGCAATCGCACACGAAGACTAGACATGGCAAATACGTACACACGTACCGTACCACACAATACATGCGAGTTTACATGCGGGGCCGACATCCTTCCTAAGGCTAAGCGAGTAACGTTGTTATTATCATATCTAACGTAGCTCAGTCTACATGTAACATATGAAGTTAACTTTGATTTTACCGGTGTTAACTAATTGTTGACGTTACATGCTTTGAAACCCTGTGAAGTGAATACGTTGTTTCCGTAACAGTCATGGACTTCTTCGCGAAAAACAAGGTAGGTTTGCGCTCGCTCATACATGGTGTCATAGCTCATTGTAACTCGTTGATAGGTTCGTGTACATTACAATGTATTTCCGTATTACAGCAGGGTCTACACACATTGTATGTATACGTGTTGATCTAGATATGATAGATCTACCTGTTCTATATCTTTAAAGATGGCCAGTCCCTTTTAATCTGCAAATTTCTTGAAAGTTTGCACATATTTAGCACGTGAGGAACTACAACTCAAGAGGAAAAAATAAAAATCTAACTAGTTTTCACTGACGGGTGACTGAGTCTGAGAATAAGATTTGACTATTTTCGTGGTACGATCAATATTCAATTATTAAAGATTATTTCCTCAAAACTGAATATTATGCTTTGTCGATTCCAGAGAAAGGTTCTATAGACCCCCTCTCAAATGATGACAAAGTCAGGGAACTTTCAGATTTAGGTCTGCAAACGGAACTGGGTACTACTAGTATTATCGTCACCCTTTGGCCTTAATCTTCAAACTGATAAACAAGCTCCACCAAGCACGCTCCACAATTCTTTCCTCCTAACTACGTTGCTTGCCAATCTCCCGCCTATCCCTCCACCTAACAAGAACTACTTCTCCTTCTTCTCCGTAATATTCCTCCGTTCTTCGGAGATCAGGGCAAGGCCCAGGGATATGCGGTTGTTGTTAGTTGGAGGGATAGGCGGGAGATTGGCGGGAATCGTAGTTACTAAGTTAGGTCTTAGGAGGAAAGAGTTGTGGAGCGTGTTTGGTGCAGCTTGTTTATCAGTTGAAGATGACGATTTGGGGTGCAAGGTGGGTTGAGAGGGAGGAAAACCGAAGTAGGAGGTGTGTGACGAAGGACGGATTGGATCGAAGGACATGGACACTCCAGCTCAAAGGAATTGGCATAGATAGGGAAACGGAAAGGTAAGAAAGGGAAGGAGCCACAGTTGTAAACCGTGGTATATTCTGTCCAGTTCAGCATGAAACATGATGCTTTTTGGGCTTAAGCATCGTGTTTCATGCCGAACTGGACAAAATATACCACGGTTTAAAACTTCCCTCTCTTCCCTTTCCCTTTCCCTATTTCCAATTCCTTTGAGCTGGAATGTACATCCTAGGGCCTTGCCCCAATCTCTGTAGAACAGAAAAAATGGGCCTACATTGTAGATTTAGATCTAGATTCTTGTCTTCTTTGTCTTATTTCCTTTCCTCCGTTTTTCTGGAGATCGGCAGTGCTATACTACGTGGTTTGGGACTATAGTCTTGTATTATAGTATTGTGCTGAGACTGGGCTGATTCTTTTTAACCGCACATAGAATAGAGAATCTTCCACAGCACATACTCCTGCACAATTCTCAAAGTACGATGATACACCAACCTGGTGGACTGTACTTTCACGAATGATGATAATGGAGTGGTTATCGTTGTCGGGTGCAGGTTGCTGGAGGCCGTCTAGAAAGTCGAGACGTGCTTGATGTATTTTGAGAAGGTATTGAAGGGAGATTCTGCCTTTCTGATGAGGCTTGTTGCTGTGGCTGTAGGAAGGTGTGGTGCTGGGAGGAGGATAATTTTCAGGATGAGAAGGGGTCAGAAAGGTTGAAGAGATCGTAGTTCACCGGAGCGTTTTTGAGAAGTACTCTGTGAGTGTTGAACAAAGTGTTTCGCTGTGAACATGGGAAATGTACGATCAGAGTTTGACCTTTTTTCTCTCATTTGTTTACAGTTTTTCCTAATTCTTTGGTTACTTTTTACTGTATGATGACAAATAAAAAAATTCAAACCAATTATGAAAAGAAATCATATTGTAAACATGAGAATTCACATGGAGAAAAAGTGGGGTGATTTGACCCCAAAGTAGGGGAACTTGTCCAAAAAGTGGGGCAACTTGACCAAATTTGGGGCGAGTTGGTTGTGGTGTGAGTTGACTGGTTGCCTTTCTTCTGAATGCATGTCTTTTGCGTACATTAGCACCATCAATCTGATGGTGTGATGTCATGAACCTGACAGTGATATTGCACATCAATGCTCATTTGATACGCTTATATTCAAAAAGTTGAACGGACAAAATATTTTTGATGGTAATGTAATGGGCAGGTATGGGCCTAGGGGTGTGCGTTTGGAGATAAATTTACTCCGGAGCAGTTTTATCTTATTTTATCTTTTATATGTTAACTTTTTAACTCCTAAGTGCAGTTCAGAAAACTGATTTACATGTCGCTCATTGATTCTCAATGATTTTGATTCCCATCAACTGAAGTTGAAATCTGATCTTTGTAGATTAAAATTCTTGTCTTTAATAAGCATCTGAATACAAAGTTTATAATGTCAAATTTGATGAGGATTGTAGGAAATTCACTGCCACTATTGTTAAACAGGAACAAATTGTGGTATCTCAATATCTCATTTAGCGCAAGAACAGGTCACCAATCTTGCATAAAGTCGTTCATAACTTACACACATCTGGGTGATTTCACTACAAAGCTCGTTTTGTGCCATTTGGGGCTGATACAGGCTAAGTTAAAGGGATAGTTCACCCTGAAGATAAGTTGGTTTCAATAAAAGCAGAAACATGAAAGAAACATATTAGTCAAGGTTTCATGAAAATCCATCAAAGGATTTGAAAGTTATGATCTTTTGATAATTCAATTTTATGATGTCTCATCCTATCTACATGTACTTGTAATGTGTTGTGTACAGAAAAATCCATAAATTGTTCTTTTTCTGTTTTTGACAACTAAATGATTTTTTTTTTGTACTGGTATGTGTGTGAAAACATATTTCTAATTATGTTTCAAATGCACATTTTCAAAAAAAGTGTACACAACATACATGTATGGGAGACCTTGCATGTGACGTCACAAAATGAAAACTGTAAAAGTTCATAACTTTCTTATCCTTTGACAGATTTTCATGAAACCTTCAATAGTATGTTTCTTTCATGTGTCTGCTTTTAATGAAGCAAACATAATATCAGGGTGAACGATCCCTTTAATGAAGACGGTCGTATTGAGACTGAGGGGTCAGTAAGGTATACTTCTCAGATCTTACTGCGGAAGGAAGTTTCGTCTTCTTCATTTCCTCTGGCTTCTTCCTACCGCTAGTCTTCTGATTCAGACACCTGATACCACCGGCAAAAAAATGTTTCTCAATCAAATATCTCAAATGAACACACAAAACAAGTTTGGAATCCGGAATCTATTTCTACATTACTAGGGAAGCATTTATAACATCACATGTCAACAGTTTTGTTAATGATGTAATCGATTGCAGCCAGCAAAGCCCTACGTATCACGCGAGCTGCATGTGTACACTGTACACATTATATCATGAAAGCGATTCTAACTATTGTTTCTGACAGCGATAGTTCGCCATAACGTACGCGTATTGATCTAGTGGACGTGCTCAGCAAACGGAACAATTACCTTGGGGAAAGCTTCAGGACAAACTTTGGAGTTACCATTAGAAACGTATTGTTTGAAAAACGTACATTAAGAATCTGGTAATACTGGTATGTAAGGCATATTTTCTAGACATGTTTAGCTTGGGTAGAGCATGGATTAGGGTCCATGGGTAGAGCCTCAGGACAATACAAATGGATTATTTGAAAAACATACATAAAAATCTGGTAATACTCATATGTAAGGGGTATATTTTTTATTTTCTAGACTTTTTGAGCTTGGGTAGAGCTTCAGGACAAACTTTGGAGTTACCATTGGAAATGGATTATTTGAAAATGTACATAAAATCTGGTAATATTGGTATAATATGTACACTCCAGCTCAAGGGAATTGGCATAGGGAAAGGGAAAGGGAAAAAAAGGAAGGAGCCGCAGTTTTAAACCGCAGTATATTTTGTCCAGTTCAGCATGAAACACGATCATGCTTTTTAGGCTAAAGCATCATGTTTCATGCTGAACTGGACAAAAATATACCGCGGTTTAAAACTGCGGCTCCTTCTCTTTCTTCTTTTTCCCTTTCCCTAAGCCGATTCCTTTGAGCTGTAGTGTAAGGGGTATTTTCTAGACATTTTCAGGTTGGCTAGAGCTAGGACTATGGTAAAAATGGAAAAGACATGTGTTTTGACACAATGGGTCTGTATACCCACACACTGCAGTGTACTCATATTTCACCCTGCCCGTCTGTGTATCTAATCAAATACGAAGCACTGGGCCCAACCTCTACGCGTAGGCCTACATGTATGTATACATGTGCTGTACGTGAGTTTGTACCATACAACTGTATGTAGATTTTAATAGGAGCTGCAGTACAGGTACAGTACATACACATACAATATAGCCATTGTACGGTCACTTTATAATTAATGAAATATATAATCCGACTACTGTGCGCTAGTCTGAACATAAAGACTCTTTTTTGTCAAGCTTTCTAAATGTCTCTTGTTATTAGACTGCAGCCTGACATAGTAACATGCGCAGTATAGTTACATGTATGTTAGTCTCTGAATTCAGACCCATTGACTCAGACCTGAAATTGTTTTTTGTTTCAATAAAAGGAGACACATGAAAGGAACATATAATGGAAGGTATGACCATGCAACCTGTGTTTAATTAATTTATGAGCTGTGTGCGTAAATGAATGACTCAATTGTCTGTGATTCAACCACAACTGGAGCTTCTGTAGTCTGTGCATTTCACAAATTCAGACCCATCGTTTCAAATACGGTCACAGACCTGAGTGACAAAGTATGCGGGCCTGTTGCTGTTTCATTTAATGTAACATTTGCATAAATTTCTTAAATTCCAATTTTTTTTGTCTCTTAAATAAACCAGCCAATAATAATAAAATATCAAAGAAACGTATTGATTTGCACTTTACAAGGTTTTGTACACTTCAGAGAGTTTGCCCTGTACAAATTTGCCACAGCATGTTGGTAACGGGAGAGATGAGTTTGAAATACACCCGTCTGTCCCGTTATCACTAATACATGTAGTTTGCATTCAGAGCAGGACTTTAGCTGAAGTAATTTTGAATTAAATTCAACACTCAATATTCAATATTTTGGTGTGTAAGCTAGTCATAATTTCAAATGATTCAGTTGTGCCAAAAAATATCCCTTTACTGTAGACAGACTCGTGTACATACTACATTATGTTCTCAGTGTATTCAGGAAGGGCTAATACGTGTTTGTACAAATGTATCTTGATTATTGAACTTATGATCTATTTGTGTGAATTAATACACACATAAATCATTCAACCATAACTAGGTACATATTGGAGCCAGTCTGTGCATTTCAGACCTATTGTTTCATACATGTGGTACTTGCTCACTGATTGACTCAGTAACCCCGTTCATACACCGCGTATCCGCGAAAAAGGCGCAACATTTGCGGCAATTTTGCCGATGCACTACCGATAGCTGCGTATATGAACGGGAATCGCGCAAATAATGGGGTATTTGCTTCCTCATTTTTTTACACTTATTTTGCGGCTTTTTCGTGGATCAAGACCTAGTAATAATACCGCAATATTGCGGTAAGCGAATCTTATAAACTGCGTCCGCAAAATAGGCGTAAATGTTGCGCCTTTAGCATCGCGCTCTGGCCTGTTGGTCGCTAATCCTACTGCTCGTATGGCTGAGCGGAGCATGTCACCATTGGTTTGGAGAGAGTCCAGCTGTCCAAAACACCGCAACATTACGGCTTTTGGGGGTGTATATGAACGGTGCTTTTGCGGCTCGCTGGAAACTTGCTTACCGATGTGCATCGGTAATAATAGCGGTATATGGTATATGAACGGGGCTATTGTTTCTCTCTCAGTGATTTCTTGACAGTAGGTTGTGCTGGAAAAATACTGTGCCCACAATTTGCATTCGAGAAGTACTACAGGGTTGCATGTTTGTACAGTAATGTGTTATGAACTTATGATCAGTCTACGTCGTGAAACATTAACTGTTATTTGTATGCAAGGATCCAACCAGAACTAAGTACATACATGTTGTAGAAATAATCTCTGCATTTCTGACATGTTATCTCTGTAGCATCTTTCCACAAAAAACAGCATTCAATCTATTGGCAAAAAAAAAAATAATTGGCAAAGAAATTTTAGGCATACACCCAGTAATAAGGATAGCGTGCTCCATCCTGTAAATGAACAAAGTAAGATCTACTGTAGCATTCAATCTGTTGAATAAATACATGTAGCACATGTTTGAAGTTTGTAAATGAACTTAACTTTATTGTAGGTCGATGAATACACACTATACAATGATTCAATAATGACTTGTGTGTGTGTTGCATGATGTATCATTGAAAATGAGGAAATAGCAAATTAAAACAACAATTGTCCCTCAACAGTTTTCAGTCTTTTGAATGAATGTACATGCATAGTATGTGCATGTACCTCTACTACGATTAATGAACTTACAACACTGATTGTTTATTAAAGGAATACTATGTTTTGCTGTATGCAATGATTCTACAATAACTTAAAGGGCATATACTGTACCGAGAAGGCAAAAGCCTTCAAAATGTAATTGTTAGCAATCTTCTTGCCAATGGTCTTAAATTCATGTATTGTCTATTTTAGGAGCTTGCTGAAAGTTATTTGCCCTCAAATGATCCACATGAGGAGTAATTAATGATTAATGATTAAATCCTCAAAATGTTCTAGCCGACCATTTTGAGGATTTGTGATTTAATCACTCATTACTCCAAATGTAGATCATTTGCGGGCAAATAACTTTCAGCAAGCTCCTAAAATAAACAATACATGAATTTAAGACCATTGGCAAGAAGATTGCTAACAATTACATTTTGAAGGTTTTTTTGCCTTCCCAGTACAGTATATGCCCTTTAAATACAGTTTCGCACTTTCGTGTACAATGTATGGTCTGGTGGTGTTTCACGAAGCTGTTTGTAAGCTACATGTACGAACGACTTTACGCAGTGCACGCACGAGTGGTCACCCATTCTTGTGCTTATCGGTAATGAAATACTCCAATCTGTTCCTGCCTCAACGTAGTAAGAGTTAATTTTACAACAATCATTATCAAATTTGACAATTCATCAACTTTGCGTTCAGACACTTGTTACATGTAACAACAAGAATTTGAATTTACACAGATCAGATTTCAACTTAAGCTGATGGGAATCAAAACCATTGAGAATCTGATTTTGTACAAGAAAGGATCACCAGTCGTGCGTAAATTCATTCGTACACTGTAGCTTAAGAACAGCTTGGGGAAACACCCCACTCTGGTGTATTATTGAAAAGAAGGGAGTTAACAATCACAATTACTAGTATTTTATTATATCTCCACAAAGAACAGCATTCAATCCATGGAATAAATAGTATGCTTGTAGAGTGTTAGTAGAGTGCTTGTCATCGAGTGTTTAATAGTCATTTGCCCAGGAATATTTCCAACCTTGCTTTAAATAGACTGGGTACTAAACATGGACTTAACTAGTCCACCCCCTGGACTGTATTTAGCAATCCGCCGACAACGAACGTTGGTGGCGCATCACACACAAAAATTTTCACCCCTTTTCGGGCGGACAGATTCGTGGAGTCGTGCAATCAGTGGTCTGGCGCGGTGTGTGTACTATGTGAATCAGTGGCGTAATGTGTGTGGGAGAAGAGGCGGACGATAAAATACGGCCACCATCTGGACCAGGACTTAACTTAATGGGGTGCAACATAAACCATCTCATGCCGTCACAAAATCATTGATTTTTATCCCAGAATCAAAACAGTGAGGGTTTTCAATTGTTTGCTGTAATTAGTAAGACAAACTTGGTATACCATACATGTAGTGATTCCAAGGACAAAACCAATTGAATTGATACAATAAAAGATGCATGTTTCATGTTATTTTATTTGGCGTCCGACCATAAAGTTAGTGCAGGTTTAGGACACTCTTTGTGTGAAACCTCTGCTCAGCATCCTGTACTACATACCTGTGGATAATTGAATACACCTCATGTACATGCAATGATTCAACAGTGACTTGTGTGTGGTCTGGTGTTGTGTACATGTACATGTAGCATTGAAAATAAGGAAATGAACAATCACAATTACTCCACTTCTTAGTTTGGCTGCATTCCAATTCAGAATCAAGCAGAAAATAAATGTCTTAGTCTAGTATTCAGGCTGTTGGCTATAATTGTTGTTGTTACTGTTTTCTACATGGCATTCAGTCAAAATTGACTATTTTTAGCCATTTTGTGAACAAGAAATCTTTCACTATTGAAAGTGTAATGTATGGTACCTCCTTAAACTCTTGTACATTGTAGCTATAGTTACGGAAGTTTGAGGAAACATGAAGTTTAAAATGACAGTGTTAGTAGAGTAGAGTGCTTGTCGAGTGTTTAATAGTATTTCACTCTCATGTAATTAACAAATTAATGAATATTGTATGCAGACTTTATTGTGTAGAGTTGTAGACACGAATGACCAATGTTATATTCGACTAGCCTAAAGCGATTTTCATAACCACCATATTTATGGCACTGTTTTTCTGAATTTTAAAGGGCGTATACTGTACTGGGAAGGCAAAAAGCCTTCAAAATGTAATTGTTAGCAATCTTCTTGCCAATGGTCTTAAATTCATGTATTGTCTATTTTAGAAGCTTGCTGAAAGTTATTTGCCCTCAAATGATCCACATGTGGAGAAATTAATGAGTAATGATTAAATCCTCAAAATGTTCGGCCCGAACATTTTGAGGATTTGTGATTTAATCACTCATTACTCCAAATGTAAACCATTTGAGGGCAAATAACTTTCAGCAAGCTTCTAAAATAGACAATACATGAATTTAAGACCATTGGCAAGAAGATCGCTAACAATTACATTATGAAGGCTTTTTTGCCTTCCCAGTACAGTTTATGCCCTTTAACTTTTATTATGATACCATACATGTATGTACAATGGGCCCATATACAGAACAGAGGTTTAATGCGAACAGTGTACTAAACCTTGACTTACTTTATGGGACGTCAAATAAAACATCATTGAATCGGTATAATCGATTCTCCACGGGATCATTATGGTACGTTGTGTTTGTTGACAAATCAGTTTCAACAAATAATTGAAATCACCCACTGTTGTGGTTGTGATTCTGTGATGAAAATCAAGTAGTTTGTGATAGCATTAGGGCCCTGTCACATAAAACTTACCACTGATAGTAACTTTGCTATCAGTGGCAACCTCTATGAATTTGAGTGGCTGTCTAGCAATGTTACCATGGTAGTTACCATTGATGGCAGAGTTACCATCAATGGTAAGTTTTATGCAACAGGGCCCAGATTATATATTTTGTGCCCCATAATATGTTTAAACCTTAAAGATTGTCGGTCCCTTTTGCAAGCTTAAAATTTGAAATCGTCTATCACGATCGTAAATTGAAGAAAGTGTGATTCAAGACCATTTCTAAGAATAAAGCATGTTGAAGCTTTCTATATATGTAAAAATTTCAGCCGTTAAATTTCAAACCGACTTTTTTCGTACTACGAAAAAAGTATTAGTCTTTGTTACAGTATCTATGTCATTATTATGCGTGTGTGAAATGCTAATTTTATGAGTAACTACTAAACTTTGGAGATGATTACTTCCACAGAACATTTTTTTTCATAATGCGTTTTAAAATTTAATAAGCAGATTAATCAATAAAGCAGATATTTCAACACAAACTGCTAAGAGCCTGATGTAAAGACTATTCATCAGACGTTGTTTACGTGCATTATTTGAATTTTAGACTACGTATCAGTTTCAAATTGTGAATATAGAGCTTGCTAACACTTCTCTATATGTTTTGCCAATGTTTCGATGGTTTTGTGGTGATCTGAAAAAGGGACTGGCTGTCTTTAAACATTAGGTTAAACTTCAGTTGTGAAAATGGGTCAATTTATGTGTGCGTTTTAGTACTTACACTATCAGATGCTGTAGGTAGAACGTCCACAGTGTACCAGCAACTTGAAAGAGTCAGTCCATAAGTGAGCCCATATCCCTGTATGCATGAACAAAAGTCTATATAGTCTCTACATTGAGACACCATCTTTAAAGGGAATTTACTCTACTGGGGAGACAAAAAACCTTCAAAAGGGTGATTGAGAATACCAGTAATCTTTTTGGTCTTAATCCTTTAAGTGGCACATATAAATTTGTCCACAAGAAATACACACAAATCTCATCGAGCTGCAGTTTGTCTTGGAATCAAAGGGTTTATTTCAGTGATCCACATTCAATGGATAGAATGCACCCCAAAAGTATTATCTGTTGCTAGTTGGATAAAGTCAGACAAGCTTTAGGGTTACTATGAAAACCGTAGTTTGTGAAAGACATGGATAAAATTTGCAAACACATCAAAAATGGTTTAGACGCAACAAGCAAGTCAGGATGAAGTTCAGACAAATGCTACAAGACTGTTTAAAGGGACTGTACTGGGAAGACAAAAAAGCCTTCAAACCATACATTTTGAGGATTTGTGATTTAATCACTAATTACTCCAAATGTGGATCATTTTGGGCAAATAACTTTCTGCAAGTTTCTTTTAAAGCTCCTAACAGTCATCTTTCTCTTCATTTTCATCTTTTTCTTTATTTGTTCACTCCAGACTTTCCGTCCCAAGAAGAAATTTGAGCAGGGAACGATGAGGTTTAACCTACACAAGCGAGCGCAGGCTTCGCTAAACTCTGGGCTCGATCTTAAAGTCGTCGTCAAACTACCAGCAGAGGAAGACTTTAACGATTGGCTAGCAGTCCATGGTAAGAAATGTTGTTTGTTGACAAGTGTGTGTACATGTATGTGTAAGTTTATTTACTTGATAATTGCTTTGTGTGTAGGTGCTTCTTCATTAGCCCGATGTGGGCGAAATAGCGAACTTGTTCTGATCGGGTTAGCTAGCCAGATTAAATAGCTCGCTATTTTGTCAAGAAAATTTCCCAAGAAATCTTGGGCTAGATGGAGCTAGCTCGAGCTAGTTCGCGAACTAGCTTTGAGCGTCTTCATTAGCCTGAAAATTTCAGCGCCCACGAGGCATTGTTTACGTAATAGGTTTTTATACATGCGTGAATGCGAGCTCACAACCGAACCCATGCAGTCGTGGCCTATTCCCGTCACACACCGCTGGTATGTGCAAAACTCGGGATGATTTATGCATCCCGAGTTTCGAGCTTATGAAGACGCGACTGCAACTTCAGGCTAGTTCCCTGGATCAGAAAACTAGCTCGCTATTTTGTCTGATTGGGCTAATGAAGACGCACCTTGTGTGTGTTTGTGTGTGAGAGAAGAGAATGAGGACCACAACACTAAATCTCAAGGTCATCATCAAACTAATGTGTGGGGAGGAAGATTTAAACAACTGACTTGCAGTTCATGGCATGATTAGTTTCATTGTTTATTTGTATGTTTGTTTGAGAGAGAAGGAGAAGGGAGTAATAATCATCAAACTACCAGTCAAAGGTAGCCCGTCCCTTTTGCAGACCTACTTCTGAAAGTTCCCTGACCTTGTCATCATTTGAGAGAGAGTGGCTATATAACCATTCCCTGGAATCGACAAAGAGTAATATTCGTTTTGAGGAAATAATCTTCAATAATTGATCAAGCTTTCTTTTTTCGTACCACGAAAAAAGTCAAATCTCAGTGAAAACTAGTAAGATTTTGATTTATTCTACGAGAGTTATAGTGCCTCTGACCTTAAGATTTAATAGTTGGTATCCCGAAGATACGTGTTAAATATGTGCAAATTTTCAAAAAGTTTTGAGATGTTTGTAAAAGGGTCGGACCATCTTTATGGAGGATTGTAACAATTCTAATGGCAGGCTTGCAGTTCAATGTACTTATCGTACGCAAGTTTGATTGTGTGTGTGTGTTTGATTCTGTGATTGTGAGCAAAACAGAAGGAAGAGGAACATGATATTTAAAGTAATGCTAGATCTGAAGGTAATGGTTGAATTACTGGCTGTGGAGGATTTTAATGACCTGCTAGCAGTCTGTGGTAAGATTAGTTTTTTTGTTGGTATAAAACTGTACAACGGCTTCATGGTGAAGTGATAAATGGATCAAATCAATGATGATTGTAAAATAGAGTATACAGATTACAGATACATTACTATAGTATTTTCCGAGTTCAAGTGTTTTGTATTCCCGTACATGGGATACAATAATATAATATCATTCCCTTCCAAAGCTGCATGTACATGTATGGACTGATCTTTTTTGATTGGTTTATATTTGTATTTTTCAGTGGTGGACAAGTTCAAGTGTTTTATATTCTCGTACATGGGATACAATAATATAATATCAATCCCGTCCAAAGCTGCATGTACATGTATGAACTGATCTTTGTTGATTGGTTTATATTTGTATTTTTCAGTGGTGGACAAGTTCAAGTGTATTATATTCCCGTACATGGGATACAATAATATAATATCATTCCCTTCCAAAGCTACATATATGTACATATGTGGACTGATCTTTGTTGATTGGTTTACATTTGTATTTTTCAGTGGTGGACTTCTTCAATAGAATCAACCTGATTTATGGTACAGTGTGTGAGTTCTGCAGCAAAGAGACTTGCCCCATCATGAGCGGGGGACCCAAGTAAGTCTTGCGTTTTCAAATCATATATCTATTTTGTTGTTCTTCTGTCTTCTTTCGTAAGGCACTCTGAATGCCTGTTTGATACCGTTTGTATGCTGAATAGCCTTCTAGGATGAACCACGAGGGGTCGGCATATTTCACCCGTTTCCCATGAGAAGATTACTGTCTACTCCACTGGGTTTTCACCCTGCTCTTAATCGAGAAGTGAAGTGGTTTCTTTAACATGCATAGAGTGTGGCTGTTGTATACACAGGACCTCCATTTAGCGTCCTATCTGAGAGATGGAGTGTTTTCCCACAAAGGGGGGAGGCGTGAAAATACACAACGCTGGCTCTTTTGCAAAGGACTTGTGTGGGACTCGAACCCAGGGTGTTGCCATTGAGAGACGAACTCTCTACCAATGAGCCACATTACTCTACCCTCCCTTTATTTTGTTTTTAATAGTGTAGCGGGTCTGTCTCATGTTCAGAGACTGAATTAGGAGGGATGTTCCAATGTTCCCTAGTCACTGGATGTGCACCATCTCCATTTCATGGGAAGTATGCCTTTCCCGCTGCATGATATCGGCCCTGGGTCAAGATGATTTACATCTTCCAGCTCCATCGGTCCATCCATACTCGTCCACACTCCTGGGTAGAGAGCAGTAATGTGGATAAAGTATCTTGCCCACAGACCTTCCGATCAAATCACAACATTATGGATTCATATCTTACAACAGATATGGTTCATAATTTCTTTTCACAGAAAAGTTGGAATAGGAATCACTGAACTTTGCAAGTATTTATAGATAATGTGGATACTATCATAGAATTAATTTAGAAAATGATGGTCAGGATTTAATATCAAATACATTTTAAAAAAAATGTTTTCTTAATTTGTTTGTGATGTAGATATGAATACATGTGGATGGATGGAGAAAAGTACAAGAAACCGACTGCATTACCTGCAACAGACTACGTCAACAAACTCATGGACTGGGTTGAATCACTCATCAACAACGAACACCTCTTTCCAGTCAACACAGGTACAGAGGATTAGAAGGGGCGAGATTAAGTAACATAGGGTGTCATATGAGGGTATGGGAGGGGTGCACAAAATAACTGCATTACCTTTTACAAACTACATCAATGAACTCATGGATTGGGTTGAGTCATTCATCAACAATGAATACCTCTTTGCAGTTAACACAGGTACACAGGGGATTAGAAGGGGCGAGATTAAGTAACATAGTGTGCCAAATGAGGGTATGGGAGGGGGTGCACAAAATACAATGTAACTGCATTACCTTTAACAAACTGCATCAATAAACTTATGGATTGGGTTGAGTCGTTCATCAACAATGAATACCTCTTTGCAGTCAACACAGGGCCAGGGGATTAGAAAGGGGCGAGATTGGATAAGCTTTGGATGCGGGATGGGGGAGGGGTGAGTTATCCATGTGAAACTGCAACAAATGACATCACTTAGCTCATGGATTAGGTGACTATGCACCTCCACCTTGTTCTATCTTCACTTATTGTACTGTCCACTGCTTGATTTTACCAAAATGTATAATTCCTTGTCTTCTTCTTCTTCTTGAGGGTCTTTGTGTTACTGGGCAGCCATTTTGCTCCCCCCCCCCCCCTTCTGATCTTCGCAACAGGGCCCCGTTGCATAAAACTTATCATTAATGGTAACTCTGCCATCAATGGCAGCTACCATGGTAACATTGCTCAACAGCCAATCAAATTCAAGGTTCCCATACAAGTTGCCATTGATAGCAAAGTTACCATCAATGGTAAGTTTTATGCAACGGGGCCCAGAAAAGACAACGACCATTGATTTTGGTACATATGTCACCTGAACATCTACTATACATGGTGATGCTGGGATGGTGCATGGTGTGGAACTTTGCAATGAAATATCAAGAACTTCTGCAACCAACTTACATGTACTTGTTCTTTGTCTTTTTTCCACTCTAAGACGTCAGCTTTCCCAAGAACTTTCTCACGACGTG
Source organism: Arbacia lixula (assembly GCA_963669155.1). Classification (NCBI taxonomy): domain Eukaryota; kingdom Metazoa; phylum Echinodermata; class Echinoidea; order Arbacioida; family Arbaciidae; genus Arbacia; species Arbacia lixula. Next base: position 7,937,912 of record OZ022596.1, on the reverse strand, counting down.
TAAGACGATTCTGAAGAGGTTACACAGGGTGTTTGTCCACGTCTACATCCACCACTTTGACAAGCTCGTCGAGATCGGAGCGGTAAGTGCAGAGATTTTTTCATCCCCTAAAAGGATTGCGCATAATAAATGTGGAGATGTTTTATCCATTAACCAGACATGATTTTTCCTATTATTATAAAGGTGATGTTAAAGTGCGGCTTTTAAAATGTAGAGATGATGTCATCAGCTAAACATGCGTGATAGTCTTACGACTTACATTGGAGTCAGGTGAGGAGATTTTCTTATCTCCCAAACATTCAATTCAATTCAGATGGATTTTATTTCAGAATCATAAGATATAACAAGCAGTAATTGTCCACAGGCATGACATTGTGATTTAAATCAGTTTTTATCTCGCCTGAATGAAGTTCGGTAGAGACCTCGTGATCACTTTTCCTGTTAGTCTGTTGATCTGTTAGTCTCTTGGTCTGTTGGTCTGTTACAAAAATGTTAGTTTTCTTTAACTTGCTCTCATTTCTTTATTTCTGCATCAATTGTAATCAAACTTGGTACAAATGATCCTTGGGTAATACCACATGAGGATGATGGGTCAAAGGTCATCTAAGTGGTCAAAAGGTTAAATGATATGAGGCCATGTGCATCATTTTTCTCAAAGTTTTTGTTTGACTTGCTCTCATTTCTTCATTTCTGCCCCATTTGTAATCACACTTGGTACAAATGATCCTTGGGTAATACCACATTTGGCTTGATGAGGATGATGGGGTCAAAGGTCATCTAGGGGTCAAAAGTCAAATGGTATGAGGCCATGTGCATCATTTTTTTCTCAAAGTTTTCGTATGACTTGCTTTCATTTCTTGATTTCTGCATCAATTGTGATCACATTTGGTACAAATGATCCTTGGGTAATACCACATGTGTCTCTTCATGAGGCTGATGGGGTCAAAAGGTTTGAAAAAAAAACTTAGCACTGTTTATCGATTGCAAAATCAGGCGAGACTCGTGGTTCGCGAACCATCTTGTTTTTATTATTGACGTTGATCATTTCTTGAAATTTGGGTCGTCAACTTGCAGATGATTTTCTTTAAAAAATCATTCTTACAGTAACACTTAACAGCAGAGTCTATAAAAGACTGCAATGCTTGTTTCTCTTGAACACTATTCCCTATTGAAACTTGTATTTAAGTAACCTGTACAGAAAGACCATATACTGTATGTATGTTTGTAAAGGCTGTATTTCTTGTGTCCTTTGAGCGATCTTTCTAAAGGGTGGGTCAGAAAAAATGTTACACTTTCTTACATGCTCATATTAGAAATACAAGAATAAATCATAATTCTTATACCAGTGTCAGATTGAGCAACTCTTCCAGTCTTATTTGATACCACATGTGTGGGGAATCAGTAATTAATATATTGGATAGGAACAAAATAGTTGGTCTGGGTGAAAACCCATTTGCACCAATTTCAACAATGCCTTGTGTGATTTGGATTCCACTACACAATGACCTTGGCGCAAATGGGTTTTGGCACTTTTTCAAACAGTGGCTGTTGTGCACTCAACCATAACAAAAACACTGAAACAAATTTTACCAAGTGACAAAGGAATATTTACTCTATCCATACATGCTAGAAATTCTCTCTGAATCCCACATTTTCTTTAAGTAATACTTGATTTAAAAAGTGTAACATTTTTTTTCTGACGCACCCTGTATAGTTTCACGAGATAATGTTTCCTTTTCTCCATTCTCCAGGAGGCACACATAAACACCTGCTACAAACACTTCTACTTCTTCGTCAGGGAGTTCAACCTCATAGACGCACGGGAGCTAGAACCACTGGTGAGTCGGTCAAAGGGTTGCCAATCTTAAAGTGATAGTCAAACATGAAAACAAACATGAAATAAAGTCTTCTTAATAAGAGAAGAGAGAAGAATATCAGTGAAAGTTTGATGAAAATCCGTCAAAGGATGAGAAAGTTATGATTGTTTAACCCTATATAGCCCGGGCTATTTTGAAATCGCATAGCCCGGGGGGGGGGGCAAAAACAGCCCCCCCCTAAGATCTCGACCGTTGATCGCGCGATCGCGACGAAAATTGGCACGTACGTCACCGATGACGTAATCTCCACAATTCAATTGTCAATTGCACTGAAATTATTCAAATTTATTTTTAATTAATTAATTATGCTAATTAAATGCATAAAAATCATAATTTGGTTGTAAATCTTTAAATATAGCCCCAAAACTGCTAGATTTTAGTCCAGATACTCTTCTTAGGATTATTATCAAATAAGGATTTAAAGAAATTGCAATATCAAAGTTTTTCTTATGTATTTTATTGTTTTTTTTAATTTCTTATGTATTTCTTTGTTTTTTCGACTTTATGTTTTTCATTGTTTTTTCGATGGAAATCATTGGCAACACTATTTCACTCATAAAAAACATGAAATTTATTGTTTTTCATCAGTTAAACTAAAAATAATGATACATTTATGAATTTTGGCTAGATACAGAATTTGCATTGGATTTGTACATGAAATCACGTTTTTGAGCAATTTTTGGTCTGACATGCACGTACAAAATGTTACGTAACTTCGGAACCGCGTACCCCCGCGACGCAAATTTGGTCTTAAAAGTTGCGTGAGATTTGAAGGGAAAAAGTCATGAAACGTCGCGGCGCGATCTTTTCGCGTTACAAATTTATTGCGAAAAATGTCGAGGGGGGGGCTGTTTTTGCCCCCCCCCGGGCTAGATAGGGTTAAATCTTCCATGTAGATTTTGCTAATCTAAAGTTATTATGAAGCCTTAGATCATTTCATTCTATTTCATTTATTTAACCAATGTAATCAAATAATGGTATGAAACCTTAAGAAGCAAATGTGCTTATGGGTGGGGCTCCTAACATAACAAAATACATGTATAAAGATAACAACAATAATCAGATAGGCCTACATTTGTATGAAGTCAATGTTATAAAGGTATCATATTAATCACACACAACACACACATACACACTTTCCATCATGCAACAAAACAAGATTGGAATGAGAGAAGGAGAGAGAGAAAGATTAGGGGTAGAAAATAATGAAATTATGAAAAGAGGAACATTTCATTTTTTTTTTTCTGAAGAGGGTACCCCTTTTGCAAGTCAAAAAAATAGAATGTTGCAAAAACCTCTGGAAAAGGAAGGAAATACTGCCTAAGAATCTCCCCAATAATTCAAGTGGAAACTGACCTTGAGCAGAATTATATGGATGGTAAGGTTTTGAGTAAGTTTTGGATGACTCATCCAATACCTACAGACTGCGATACGTAAGAGCGCACCGTCACAGCTTTTCACACTGCACAGTGATGCATTTAGGCAAGCGGCTCACTGCTGTCTGAGCGTTGCAATATGCTATGTGAATGTAGACCATGGTTGCTAAGCAACACACATAAACAGTGATAGTTTTTCACTTTTCTTGAAAAGGTTTGTGAGGCTATAACTGAGATCTCATACACTGTACACATTATCGTTGGGGTACTATACTGCTGATTCCGTCCGAGCTACATGCCTTTTGGAAATGGGACACGCTGTCTTTAAGGGAACTTTCAGTGATTTAGTTCTCTTTCATCACAGGCACATCCAAAATGAACATACAAAACAAGTTTGTGATCCTGTCATTATTTGTACATCGCCAGGAATCAGTTTTGATATCACCCGTCAATCATTCTGTCAGGGAAGTTACAATAATGATTTCTCATAGCGATCCTTTTCTGGATAGCAACTGAGATATATATCGCAGCAAGCAGACAAACTCTTGAAGATATCTTGTGCTCTTGTATGCTGTATCGTTGTACAGGCATTCACCAGGGGATAAAACAATTTCTTTTTAATAGTAAATATCATGCCTGATCTTTGACAAAATAAAGCTTGAAGCAACTATTACCTGAACAGATGTTACATCAAAGTTTCTAGTATATATTACGTGACATTATTCCCGACCTTAGCTTACAACTGTAGAGTCATATGCTCAATATGTTTATGATATTATTTTGAATGTTAATTGTTTGTTAGGTGTGGCAATACCGAAATAGAGATATATGTATTAATGTTCTTTTATTGTTTCTCTTTTTGTTTCACCCCTGCAGAAAGAAATGATCATGAAAATCTGCATATGAATGTATCGCCCTCCGCCTTCCAAGCATAAGCAGAGTAAGCGACAGACAGACACACATACATACGTACATACATACAACGGGACTGCATTGGAAGAGCATGTAGCTTCATGCTGGTATCATATGACTGCAATTTGGGCACCGCCCATCCTTCTCTCTGCTACGATTTATCCTGTTCCTCCCTCCCCCACACATCTCAATGCCAATTTAGTTTGTTTCAAAGACTGCATAGAGCACCAAAGTGGTGTCGTGTCCATTGCTAGGCAGGTTTCTGGTTCTAAGCAACGTCACTCAAGTCAAGAGTTTCACTGGTCCGACATTGTTTAGCGGCTAGTGTCCGGCACTCCCAGTGAATGTCTCCAATGTTTGCTGTACCCACATAGTTTAGAACCAGTTGTTTCAACAACATGCTCATGTGATGTAACACTTACAGTCAAAATTATGGAATGATGAGTATTTATTGCCAAATGACAAATCATGTGACTATGAAACCGTTACCAAAATAAGTATGGCAGGTACAGATTATTTTGTTTTTGTTTTTTCATTCTTTTCAATGAGTATAACATCAATTGTATAAAAGGTAATGGAGTTTGTTCAACAATCAACCCATTGTCCAGAAACTTACAAGAATTTTGTACTGTTAAGAATGTAAAGAATTTGCTATAAGATTTTTGTTAGCATTTAAGGTAACAGAAATAAGGCAAATCCACATAGGGTGCATTTGTACGTCTTTTCTCATTTTGCTTTTTGATGTGAACAGAAAAGGCCACAATAATATAGAATGTATACATAGAACACACATATACCTCTTTCTTGTTTTGTTTTGTGACCAGTTAAGGCAAGAGGACTATGTAGAATACTGAAAGAATAGATGTCTCCGTCTTTCTCAGTTTTTGCAAGTAGGTATCCACTGTTCAGGAAATACACTCTGTTGTTCTGTGACCATTTTAAGGCAACAAGACTATGTAGAATCCTCTAAGAATAGATGTCTACGTCTTTCTCAGATTTTGCAAGATGATTTCTGTTATTCCGGAACTACTCTGTGTTGTTTAGGTTGAATATAGGTTTGTATGGCTTAGGTTTCAGGATCTAAACAAGGAAGTTCATCGATACGAGAGTAACGAATCAGGAAGCTCGGGCCAGAAAGGAAATGAGAGAGAATTTTACTCCATGATCTTCCTGCTGGTGTCACTCAGAGTACTTCTGCCCTACTCTGACAAAAAGGAAGCAACTAACAAAAGAGACTTTTCCTGTTTAATGAGCAAAATGTGTCTGTCACTTGCATGGTATCAGTGCAACACCACATCATGTTAGATTGAATATCTTGCAGCAAGATGAAAATTTCTGTCCAGATTTTGGCTGTAGCTAGGGAATGCTGGGAACAGTCTAAGAATACTAATAACCCAGATTTTAGTGATTTGTCACTTGCTTCCTTTTGTCAGAGTAGGGCAGAGCTAGTCTGATCTCCAGGCTGTCAGCCATTTTCAATCCAAACTAGAATAGTCAATCAAGGGGTTTGGCTGCAGTAGACTAAACATTCTCAGCTCCTTCCCTGCCGTACCAAACCTAGAAAAGAGGAGATGCAGTGACTAGTCTTAGAATACTAGACTCTATTTTTTCAGTTTGGATCTGAAATGTCTTACAGCCTGCAAACCAGGCTAATGTGTAGTGTATAGCTTTTTGTTTACAAAGCTATACCGAAAGAATAGCCCAGCAGTCCTTATAAGGATATACACTTGGTATACAGTGAAACTCATTATGTTTGTAAAGTTATCATACCAGACTCTTCAAAACAACTGTTGGAACATCTTTATAGAAACACTTAAAATGGAAACAGTTTTCATGTGCAGATGGCCTTTATCGGCATTCACTTCTGTGTACTGTATTCTGTTATTAAAGCTGTTCTGAAAAAAAATAAACACCAGAGAAATGCTCATAAATTTTTGATGTCTGTATCTCTAGTTTTGAGCATGCGCAGATGGGTCCAATGCTATGACTTACTGTTGCAGGGTCCGTTGTCGCCCAAAACAAAAGCACACTTTTAGTGCTACACTGTGTGCAAGTACAGACAGTGATTTTTATAGACAAGTGGTCTTTAACCACAGGTACAATTACATGCAAACTTCTCTGGAGGAATTCAAGTTGAGTGATCTCTACAGACAGGTGGTCTTAATAGACAAGTGCAAGACTGGTCTTAGCAGGTTCCATCTGTATGTTTTAGAGAAATACACACAAACCTATTACACAGAGTACATGTAATGAAACAGAGTGTGCTTGAATAAAATTAAATTCTAGATAAATAATGTCACAATTAGTTTTCCTCATTCTACTGCTCTGATTGCTGTTGTCACTCTGATGTCTCTTATTTGCTTCATTTTTTTGCACTAAAGAAAATATGACGCAATCATTGTGAATTAAATTTTGACAATTAGTCCGTACTTGCCAATTTTTTGTTCGGTTCAGATTCAGGTGTGTTGTGCACTGAACGCTGTTCAGATATTTGTGTATATTTTGTTTAATGATGATTTCAGTTTGTTCTGTACAGCTAATGTTTTACTTTAGTTCACTCTCTCATTACCATTATCAAGCAGATGTGTGTTAAACCAATGACTAGGTCGCTATTGATCAGATTTAAATGCTCATATTTGATATTTCAAATGCAGTGCTTTATACTTGATGGCCTCATTTTGTTTTAAACCTGAAGAACATTAAGTAAAATGTTTGAGTTTAATGTATCAATTAGAAAACAAAAATGTTTAAAAACTTGCTGCAAGCCATTAAAATCAAATGCTTATTATGTGGTAGCCTGGTTTTCAGTCTGTTACACATTTTTAATCCAAACTATTCAATAAAGGGGTCTGGCTGCAGGAGACTAATCATTCTCAATTTTTTTCTCTGGCTTGCCCAAACCTTGCGAGAAGAGGTGAATGATCAAGTGTCTAGTCTTTGAATTCCAGACTCTCTTTTGAAGTTTGAAGATTGAAAATGTCTGAGAGCATTGCTGTCGGACTATCTAAATAGAACTTTCCATTGAATTCAGGAGGGTGTTTCATGAACATTTTTCGTCTGACAAGCTGTCTTTTTCTGACAGTTACCATAGTAACAGTCAGAGGCTAGTGCTTCTCAGCCAATCAAAACCGAGGATTTCACTTAAGTTGTTCGTGAAATACCCTCCAGAGGTTTACATCGCAAAGCATAGTGTTTTTTTTTATAAGTAATGATGTAATAGTTATTTGAAATACGACGCAATGGTTGTCTCCAATCACTGTGAACAAGAGCAGGATCTGCTTTCTAATGTTGCACATTTTTTTAGATGAAAAAAATATTTTCCTATCTCTGTATAATTGTTCATGTTATTTGATGATAAGTAATGTCCAGTCATTGTCATTATCTTCTGAAGATGAAAAATGTGGAGCCTTATCTCCACGGCAACAGCTTCATAGTGTGATCATTAATGACATCATTTATTAATAATGTTTATATAACACCTGTTTATCCTCCTATGATGTAAGTTGAATTAAAACCTTGCTCTCAGATTCAAATTGGAGATTAACCATTTTATTTTTATGTGAAAAATAGCTAATTCAATCATATATTTTTTTTCTGGAGAAACTTGTATTTTACTCATTGTGTATACATAGCATGTAGATTTCCTTATTGTGTGCCATTTGTTACTGATCTATTTCAGTGCCATATGCGTTTATATATTATCTATTGCATTTTTCTGGCTTGGTATCATTAGGGTTGATATAAAATATGATACCACAACATATTAAAGGGCATATACTGTACTGGGAGGGTAAAAAAGCCTTCAAAATGTAATTGTTAGCAATCTTCTTGCCAATGGTCTTAAATTCATGTATTGTCTATTTTAGAGGCTTTCTGAAAGTTATTTGCCCTCAAATGATCCACATATGGAGTAATTAATGATTAATGATTAAATCCTCAAAATGTTCGGGCTGAAAATTTGTGATTTAATAACTCATTACTCCAAATGTAGATCATTTGAGGGCAAATAACTTTCAGAAAGCCTTTAAAATAGACAATACATGAATTTAAGACCATTGGCACGAAGATTGCTAACAATTACATTTTGACGGCTTTTTTACCTTCCTAGTACAGTATATGCCCTTTAAATGTGACCCAAACTGATAGCTAAAGTTTAAGAAACGCTGCAATGTTACGCTTCAGTCGTATAATAATTATTAAAATGAAAATTGAACTACATCGCAGTAACCTTTGCAAGTATTTAAGATCCAAATGCGTACAATTTAGGTAAAAATATTTACATGTACCTCCAAATTTTCGCCCTTCTCATTTCTTACTTTCTGTGAATAACTACTATGTGACTAGTTCACAACACCCATCAACAAAAGCTATAAATAAGCTTGTGCAATTGTTAAAAAACCCCAATCATCTCACTTCTTATCCCTTTTTTCTTTCCTCGCCCCATATTGTCAGTTACCCTGAAAGAATACAACCACATGGTGTTACCAAAAGTGTTACTATTTTCTAAGTGGTATTAATTACCGGTAGTAGACTCTTGCTATGGAAACATTCAAAGAACACTTTAGGAATCGTCTCCAAATGGGAAAATCACTGAAATGAAGAATCAACCGTTGATGATGGCAACGCTGTCCTCCTGAGATTATGTGCTGTAATCATCACCACATCTACTCCTTACTTTTACCTTGATTCTCCTGCATTTGTTTGTTATTGAAACTGACTTTCTAACTTATTATTTACTTGTATAACCATTCGCGTGCCATTGAAGTGCTGTATTTGTACACAAGATATACCTACACAGATGTCATTGAGGTACCAGAACTGATACGTAAAGTCATTAGTCAAGAGGAGTAATTAAGTCATTCTCAATCTTACTTCTTTTAAGGTAAGGGGTGGTTGTTGGCTAGTGGCAAGGAGTTTTCACTTTCTCCCTATGCGCCGACAGAAAAGCTAAGAGGTGTAATAGAGTATATGCCCAGTTAAAAGTGCACTATCGTCAGTATTGATGGGGAGTAGAGGTGTGTACAGGCTTTGGAAGAGGCCTGTTGACCTGTACACATGGCTCATAACAGATCGCTTGTCAGTAAGTTGACCGAAGCTACACGAAGGCTCACTCGGATGCTTTCACACATGTGCGCACACCATACATTGTGTGTACATGCGCCATAGCGTATCAAAGATTACTGCGATATTGCACGCCTGTAGTATCACATTTGGATCTATAGAATAGCAAATGAAATATCAACTGTTATAACGTGCATAATCATTCTTTAAATTCGGGATTATACTTTTGGCATTGAGTTTATCTTTTGGATGCAATGTATTGTACACATACATGTATATTTTCTGTAAAATATGAGCATTTTCATTTTCTCATTGTTTTGTTATCATTTGTGTAGTTTTCATTTCGCACAAACGCAATACAAATTTCATTGGTTTGTGTTGATGATCCAGTGACGCAGTGTGCGGGCATTGCACTATGACATCGTCGTTAATTGTTCTCAATTTAATCCCTATACATGTAATAGGCTATGTTATAAGAAACAGGTTACCAAAAGTTGAAGAATAACCAGATATATTATTCAGAAGTTTATGTATGGTACTGAGAATACAACTTTATACAGTACATCATTTCAGACCAATGGAATTACCCTTAAATGTTAGTGATGGAATCAGTGCTAAAATGAAGATTTCTTATTTTTTCAATGCAAAATTTCCATGTAAAATATTTTTCTCAAACTTTTACCAATCTGTTTTTCTGATTTCCGTGCTTTGATTCAATTCAATTAATTTCTGTGTAAAATGTTTTTCTCAAACTTTTACCAATCTTTTTTTTCTGATTTCTCAGCTTTGACTCAATTCAATTAATAACTTCCTTTAAACAGCTGTACTCTTCACTATTACAACCCCATACGCCCATTGTGTGACTGGACCCTGTATACGTGCTGGTACTGGTTCTGTATTTGTTGTACCATATTGTGATAATTTGATAAAAATACAAAAATGTGCTAAACTCAAATTTTAGGTATTTGAGGTCCTAACTGTAATATGACCTACTGATATGTGTCAGTATGTGTAGGAAATGTAATGCATCGTATGTGATCGGTACATGAATACCCGCTACCCATTTACAAGGTTGCTAACTCATAGCGTTTTTAGTATTTTGAACTGAAAGTTTGACCAGAATATTGAAGGTTTTAGTAAAACTATGGGATTTTGTCAACCACTGTGTAACCACAGTTATGTGAAGTTATTTGGGAAATACATGTAGTGATTTTCTGATCGAAATACTGATTTTTAGACAGCTGATTACTAACATTAGTATTAGGAAGTTGGCAGTTATGTACATGTGTATTATGGTGCCACAGGCCTGGCGCTGTGTTGTATAAAGCATTTCAATCATCGTAACTAAAAAAACAACTGTACATAGATTGCAGACAGCCAACGGGTTCTGTGCATTGCAGTTGTTGCCATGGTAAATATGATCAATGAAAACTTAATACGTTTCTTAATCCTCACAAATGTATGAGTGAAGGCTTATTATGAATGTTTTCCCAGTAAAGTTGGGAAAATGACATTTTTCTATGTTGATTTCATTGTAGTGGGTGTAGAAAGAAAACTGTATATAAAAGACAGACATAGATAACTTTTCTTGTACTGGACTTTTGGATAAACATTGTATTTGCAATTTATACAAGAAAGTGTTTTTGTTTGTGTCTTTTTCATTTGTTGTATTGAAGGAAGGGGTTCGGCCTGAAAATAAGTTGGTTCTGAAAAAGAGCAGAAATATGAGAGAAAAAAAATCAGTGAATATTTCACAAAATCTGTCAAAGGATAACGGTGTTATGAATCGTCAAATTCTTGATTTTGTGACATCACTAGCGAGGTACTCTCCTATAGGGTGTGTACTAAAATTTTTTTAAATTTCATTTTTTTCTCAAACGAATGTATACCACTTTACCTGTGCATTTGATGTATCTTTAGAAACGCATATTCACTCACATGCCTCTTTGAGAAAGAGTCATTCCTTTATTATGGAAAAACAGAAAACAAGCAATTTATGGCATCATACAGCACACAACATATGGGAGAGAAAGTGACGTGATGTCACAAAATTGAAATATAAACAAACCTTTATTTATCATTTTGACAGATTTTGGTCAAACCTTTTTTTTTTTATTTGATTGAAACCACTTTAACTTTCCCTTTAAACCTTTGAGTGCCATAGCAGTGCTTTACACACATACCGTTATGAAAAGAATTAATTCCTTCATCAAAGAACATAAAAAGAGATGCCTTATGCACAAAATAGTACACAATAAAAATGGAGAGCATCTTGCATGTGATGTGACATAACAAAATCAAGACTTAACAATCTTACTTACAATCTTAACTTTCTTACATTTTGACCAATGCTCGCCAAACCTTCACTTATATTTTTCTTTTATTTTTCTGCTTTTTGAAACCAACTTAGTTCTAGGGTGGACTATCCCTTTAACAAAGCGAGAGAGGGAATAGATAATGGAGGTGTGAAAGTTGAAGAGATGGAAGAAAAAAGGATAAGTGAATGTGAGGAAAGGGGGAGTAAGGAAAAGAAGGTGGGATGTAGAGGAAGTGAGTGAAAGGATGAAATTTTTTCATTTATTCAGTTGTATTTCAACAGGGTAGCCCTCTGAGTAAAAAAAAACAAAAAAAACTGTTTGACCAATGGGACTTCCACAAAAAAAATCACACTACATCATAAACAAAATAAAATACAATCAGAAATAGTGTCACAAAACTGTGATTTAGGCAATAGGGTCTATTTAGCAAGACTACCCATTCCTTTCCTACTCCAGCTATCCCTCTGTGTCGATCTCTTCACCCTTTCTTCTCTCCTTCCTATCTCTACCATCCTTCCCTCCAATCCTTGTATTTCTGTCACCCTCTCTCTTCATCCCCCCTTTTACTTCAGACTCGTAGAGTTTCTATTCCCCCCTCTCCTACCTCTCTCTCTCTCTCCCTCTCTCTGTGACCTTTACCCTCCCTCTTCCCTCCTCCCTGGTCTACTTCATGTTATCTGTTATCTCCCCTTTCCTCCACCATCTCAGGCGATATGCAGCCAATCAAATGTTTGTAAACAAAAGTTTTGTGCCAGTGTGTAGGTACATGCTGTACATGTATGTGTGTGTATAGGCTACACTAGTCTGTACAGGTTCTCTGTTCGACTATACTGCACATGGGGTGGAGACTGGGGGTATACATGTACAGTATAAGAGGGTGGTCCGGGAGGGTGGTACACAAAGTAAGTGAGTTTAGAGATACATTTCAGAGAGTCGAAGAGGTGATGGAGCAGGGAGGTGGAACTCCCACCTTCCTGGTGAGAGTAGTGCAGATACATGTAGTGCAACTCGGTTAGAATACACAGGTGATTCAATTCTGTTGTGACCTGGAGGTTCAATTCATCATTAAAGTCTTCATGAACGGTAATTATATGGACAACTCTTTAAAGTTTACTTCATTCATTCTTGTGATGATCAAATGTGTGGTGGTCGTGAAGTCGTGTGTTACCATCATATGCGCTACCCATGTGTGATGATGAGTAGGCTGAGGTGATGCTCGGTGTGGTATGTGTTGAGGCACGATATTAGTGGAAACGAACGACAGGGTGATAACAGACCCGAAAATTTGTTACGATAGTCATAATACATGAAAACATGATAAATACAATAACACATAGTCATACATTCAGATAAATATTGTTACAGAAATAATAGGGTCTGCGGGGGCAGACTAACCTCATGACCATGTGCTTGATCAGCACAAAGTTTTGGTCTGGGGACTGGGGGTAGGGGATTTTTGAGGTGTAGAGGAGAGATGCTGTTGACTTGTAAATGGTACTGATGTTGCGTAATGACGGTATAAATGGCTATCAGCAGATAAAACTAGTATCCGTTATGTTATTTTAGGTTAATAATTCGTTAGTAACCATGTTTCCTCAACTGCTTATATAAGTGTTCTCGTTACGAAACCTTGCGTAGTGAACGGGACGTTCAAATTTAAGGAGGGGGCAATGTTACAGAAATAATAGGGTCTGCGTGGGCAGACTAGCCTCATGACCATGTGCTTGGCCAGCACAAAGTTTTGGTCTGGGGGAAGGGGATTTTCGAGGTGTAGAAGACTCTGTGTGTGAAGTAGACGTGTTTGTGATGGAGCTGAGTGCCTGGAGTTGATAGCTGATCGAGTGTGAGGTTAGTAGCATGTATTCTGTAACTCTTTGGTGTGGCACATTTTAGCTTCGAGAAGGCAAATGTTTAACCTGTAACGGTATTTATGTAAATATACTGTAAATAAACGCAAGGCATTTGTTTGTAGATTCATTTAATACATCATATATTCTAGTTTGTCTATGTTTCTTCGTCTAAATACATCTCTCTTGTATCTCTCTTGTATTCCTCTGTTAATTTCCTATTTAAAGAATCAGCAGTTTTGCAACAATATTATTGATAAATATTAAAAAATGTAAACATGAATGAAAACAAGTAAAATCAATATCACCATCTAATTCCGATATTGAAGATAATCAAAAGAAAACTTTTCTCTGAAAGAATATAGCAAGACAAATAAGAAAAAATGGTGACGAAATAAGGGTGGGGAAGATATTTTTTTTTTAAAAAGAGGGTGAGAGATGAAAGAGGAGAAGGGATGGATAAGGGTTGAAGATAAGTAAAAGGAAAGAAAGAATGAATGTTTGTCAGGATGAAGGAAGAAGGCAAAACAAATTTGAAAATGGGTGATGACGTAAGAGTGGGAAAGAGGAGGAGTGATGAAAGGGGAGGGAGGATGGATGAAGGTTGAAACTTTGGAAGAGAGACAGGTCGAAGGATGAAAGAGAACATGTTGGAAGATATGAAAGAAGGAACAAATTGTGATTTATTAGCGAGACTACCTATTCCTCTCCTACTCCAGCTAGTTTCTCCACTCTTTCTTCTCTCCTTCTTATCTCTACCAGCCTTCCCTCCAATCCTTGTATTTCTGTCACCCTCTCTCTGCAACCCCCCTTTTACTTCTTGGTCTTATGTATCAGACTAGTAGAGTTTCTATTCCTCCTCTCCCCTCTCTCTCTCTCTCTCTCTCTCTCTCTCTCTCTCTCTCTCTCTCTTTATGAACTTTACCCTCCCTCTTCCCTCCTCTCCAGTCTACTTCATTTTCTCCCCTTTCCTCCACAAACCATCTCAGGCAGTTATAGGCAGCCAGTCAAAGTAAACAAAAGTTTTGTGCCAGTGTGTAGGTACGTGCTGTACATGGAAGTGTATACATGTATATGTATGTAGGCCACCGGGGTAGGCCATTGCACAATGCACTGTCTGTACAGGTTCTCGGTTCGACTGGGGTGGGGACTGGGGTATAGAGGGGTGGTATAGTCAAAGAAAGTCAGTTTGGAGATACAGGTAGTGTATAGTTTTAGAGATACATTTCAGAGAGTCGAAGACCTGAGAGCAGGGAGGTGGAACTCCCCGGTGGAACTCCCACCTCCCTGGTGAGAGTAGTGCAGGTACACGTAGTGCAACTCGGTTAGAATAGTGCAACACAGGTGATTCAATTCTGTTGTGATATGGAGGTTCATTTCATCATTAAAGACTTGAACGGTAATTATTTTGACAACTCTTTGCAAGTTTGATTCATTCTGGTGATTATCATATGTGTGGTGCTCGTGAAGTCGTGCGTTACCATGATATGCACTACCCATGTGTGATGATGAGTAGGCTGAGGTGATGTGGTATGTGTTGAGGCACGATATACTTTCGTAGTAACGTACCCGAAAATTGTTACAATAATGGGGGGGGGGGGGGGGGGGGGGGAGGGTGAGGGAAAGAGGAGTCGGGAGAGGAATGATATTTAAGGAGAGATCTGAGAAAAAGATGCGGAAGTTTCTTTTAATTTTTTATTCATCATAAAAAACATATACATCGACAAGAGTATTACATAAAAGCACAAAGGTGTGATTAAATAAAAAAAAAATACAACAAACAGAAACATAAATAAGACAAACAAACGAGTTTGTCAACAAAACGAGCAGTTAGCTTTCTAGTGTTGACCATAAGCTCAGGGCCTGTGTGGATAAGGATGGGATAAGAAAGCAAAGGAAAGGAAAACATGAGGGAGGGAGAGTTCAAGTTCAAAGAACCGTTTAGGAAGAGAGAGAGAAATTAAAATGTTAGCAGCTAGAGAAAGGGATAAAAATTATTTCTACAAAGTCTAGGGGCTATAAACCACCAAATCATATCATTTTCATTTAAAGCTTAGGCCAAACTTCTTTAAAAAAAATTGTAACAATGAGTAATGATATAACAAATAATTCACGAAAAGTGTATTTTACAGATCATATGATTGCTTCTTACTTATTGCATGGAGTCCATTTAGTCCCCGGAAATGTACAGCCATTATGCAAAAGAAAATCAAAAAGTGCGACCCTGCCAGGACTCGAACCTGGAATCCCCTGATTCGTAGTCAGATGCCTTATCCATTGGGCCACAGGGCCGTCATGTCTAATATTGGAGGTTGTAAAAATACAGTTATTACATTTTTGCTTTTATAACTGAATTTATGAAATAATATAGGCCTTTCCGGTATATCACTTGCATTTAGATAAACCTTGTTATTTTGTTGAACTTGCAAGCATATAACATTTTAGAAGTAATGGTTATTCGTTTCACTTCTTCACGGTTATCTCAAACTTAAGTGAGATTAAAATTGACGTCATGAAATTTCGCTGCTCACCCACTTATCTAGCAAACTTCTGAAAGACGTGCGAAAGCAAGTGCGAACCGGCTCTTTCTACGGAGGGTTCAGCGAATGCATATTTCTCCAATGCCCATGCACCGTGTGTTGACAAAACTGAGGTTATCTTGTAATTACACGACTATTCAGCCATGAAGTGAATAATTCGTAAACTATTTGACGATATAAGTAAACCGATGGTAGGG
This sequence comes from Arbacia lixula, assembly GCA_963669155.1. Classification (NCBI taxonomy): domain Eukaryota; kingdom Metazoa; phylum Echinodermata; class Echinoidea; order Arbacioida; family Arbaciidae; genus Arbacia; species Arbacia lixula. Next base: position 7,921,784 of record OZ022596.1, on the reverse strand, counting down.
CTCTAGGAGAGGATTATGTTTTCTCAGATTTCGTGACAATTTGTGTCGAGACAGCAGAGTTAAAGGTAATATGTCGCCCTTATTTAGTTCTTTCTGTATCTTTCGTGAGCGAGTGCATTCAGAATGTCTCGCTGAGTCGAGTCACAGCTGCTATCGCGACGGCACTGCCACTGTACTGCACTGGGCTGGCACTGAATACACTGACCAGCCCTGCTGACCACTGTCACCACACTGAGATTAAATGATCATGATGATGTGTGTGATTGAATGTGATATTTACGATGCATTGACTGTAAACAACTTGCTAGATTCTAAGTTAGTTAGAATGTCAGTATTCACAAGAGTTTCTGATATCAGATGAGATAAGGCTAAGCAAAGCCAAATTTTACAATTATTTACAGAATGCATGACAGATGCACATTTATTTTGTCTTGTCAATCATCAACTCAATCATCCTTTTTTTTAAGTTTCATTTTAATGTTAACAATATTATTACTATTTGCCAGGTATCTGGTCGAGATCCCTACTCCCCAATACAGCCAAAAAGATTTATTTAAATTGTTTAACATTTTGAAATCATTTTTTTTTGCAAACGTAGATCTTGATTATCAAAATGCTTGCACATAAAAAATCTCCAAAAGCTTGTGACCTGAGTTTTCTTCGTTTCGCATGACTTTTGAGTTCAAATAGCCTGCCATACAAGTGGAACATGCAGATTACTTCTTTATGAGTTGCATTGTCAAAAGACTGCCAGACTTTGGAGTTGATGTACATAAACGATAAGTTAAGTGGGATGAAAAAATATTTGTTCTAAGTGATTTTGTATTGTAAATGAGCCTAGTACATGTTCATAATAAATCACCCCTTCTCCACAAGTTCCTCTTGATCTATATATAATTAGATTTCAACAGGTTTTATCTTCTATTATGCATTCATTGCTGCTCCAAAATGTGCATCAATTTATTGGGCGGACCATTCGTGTATTTTAGGCGCCGTTACGAATGTATATTCTTCATAATATATTCTGTTAACAAACCATCTCTTCAAATGTTTCTCTTGAGCCAGAAGCAAGATGGCTGAGGCAGTGAAGGTGATCGTGCGTTGCCGTCCCCTCAACGCCAGGGAGAAGGGGCTCAACTGTAAATGCTGCGTCAAGATGGAGGGCAAGCGGGGAACGTGCGAGATCTTCAAGCCCAACTCCAAAGACCCGCCCAAGTCCTTCACGTTCGACGGCTCCTACTTTGTCGACTCCACTACGGAGCAGATCTACTCCGATATTGCATACCCCCTCGTTGACGTAAGTAACCCATGGTAACATCATTATACTGCTTCCAAAATCTCCACTTTTTAGTCACATCACAATTACTTTCTCTAATACGTTATAAAGATCACCTAAATCAAGAAAAAATACATTACGAATTGCCACACGATGGAAGACAGAGATGAAAAAGGTAAAAACTATGATTCAAGATGGGGCCTTAATTACCTTTAGCCACAGTGAAAGTGTATTACTGATCGAAAGACTAATTAAAGTACATGTAAGCACAGAACAATGAAAAAAAATCCACATGGCCATTTTTTTTTCACGGAGGCACTCTTTTCCATGGCAAGTTGTTGATCACACTGAGCCACTGTGTAATTGTATAGCTGGTAGAGAGACTTATATATCCTTTTCACACTGGCAAAAATTAGCCCCGTACTATCCTTAGCCCCATACTATCCCTAGCCCCGTACTATTTTTTGAAGCTTTTCACACTGGCATTTCTTAGCCCCGTACTATTTCTTAAACCCGACTAGCTTTTCACACTGTTCTCACTCGAAATCGTTAGCCCCAGACTTTCTCGACAGCTTATGAATATTTATGAGTGTACGTCTTGCACATCGGCTCTTTACCATTCCGCATCAAGGTCACTCGCCAGTTGAGCCTTATCTGATTGGTCTTGGCGTTTCGGCCTTGAGAGCGACACCGCATTTCCTTAGCCCCGTACTATTTTTCGTTTCTGTTCACACTGGCGCTCTTAGCCCCGGACTATTCGGCTTGGCCCTGCAATTGCGGTGTTAGCCCTGCTTTTTTGTAGGGCCAAATAATCCCGGATTATTGGTGGGGCTAGCCTACTTTGGTAAAAACCAATGTGAACAGAAAGTGGTCTAAGCTTAGCCCCGTACTATAGGTGGGGCTAAGGCCCCCCCCCCCCCCCCCCCCCCTTAGCCCCACCTTTTAGTACGGGGCTAAGGAAATTTTTGCCAGTGTGAAAAGCATATTATTGATGTACATGTCAGAACAATGCCATGAAAGACCTACTCAGGGGGATTAGACAATTAAGTCCCTGCCAATCAAATGGAGAGCCTTAGAAAATAACAAAAGGACTCGTGTGAAGAAAGATGAGAGTTAACCACATCGCTGACATGAGTACAATGCAGTGAACAAATTACACATGATCTCACGTGTATTAAACCCTAGCTATTCAGGTAAAGAGAATCTGTAAAAAAAAAAAAAAAGAAGGGAGTAGTTATTTAACACATGTTGCAAAATCACTTCTTACTTACGGCTTGTTATGTTTATGGTCGGACAGGATATAAATTATGCATAAATATGTAACTTCACAACGGATATCTGTCATTGTTGTAACTTGTACCCTTTTAGGGTACAACTGATCCGTCTTAGACTCTTTCTTGTTGTTGCCAGGGTGTTCAGGAGGAGTACAATGGCAATCTTTTCCTATGGGTAGACTGGATATCCATATATATTTGAACATTTGCAATGGATAAATACATGTTGACTAACCTTGAAACTCTCTTCTTTTGTTGTTGCCAGGGTGTTCTTGAGGGATACAATGGCACCATCTTTGCCTACGGGCAGACCGGCTGTGGCAAGTCCTTCAGTATGCAAGGTATCACCGACCCAGCGACGCAGCGTGGAATCATTCCAAGGGCCTTTGAGCACATCTTTGAAAACATCCAGGTGAGCTTGTTTGCCCTCCTCCATTGTCTTCTATTGTTATGAGAGATCTTTCTTTTCACTTCGCCTTTCCTCAGACATCTTCTGTGTCCTCCCAATCTTCTCCTCACTATTCCCCTTTAAAGGCTTTCACGCGTCGATTCTGTGGGGAGACGTCACTATTTAGCTGCTACACTTACTTGCGAACTTAACGCACGAATGTGGCACGCAGCGAAATGGCTAGCCACGATCAGGGCCGAAGGTTCAGCTTCGGTAAGGATTGTGCATTCTAACCAGGCGTGTAAATGCGTAATTGCCCGAGAAACAATACACATAGGTAAGTGTGCGTTTTGCACGGAATGCACGGCGTACGCAATATGGCAGCTCACTAGGGATATATCCTGTGTACGACACATGAAAGCCTTTAAATTATTTTCCTCTGTTTCTTCTTCCTCTCAATTACTTTGCTCCTCTTTGATGTCCTTAAATTTATTTTTTTTCTCCTTTTAACAACTTTTCTTTCTCGTTCCTTTTTTTTCTTCGCCTCCTCCACCTCCCACATAAAGTGTCCTCTGTTTCTTCTTCCTCTCAATTATTTTGCTCATCTTCGATGTCCTTTAATTAATTTTTTTTCTCCTTTTCTTCTAACAACTTTTCTTTCTCATTCTTTTTTTTTCTTCGCCTCCTCCACCTCCCACATCAAGTCATCTAACCTTACTATGTCTCCTCCTTTTCTTCTCCTTTTAACTCTTAGAGATTCCCACAGTACACAGACAGCTGTTATTCAAAATTATTATTATTGGTTGTGTTTTAGGCAGCGGAAAGTAGTAAGTACCTTGAGACTTAAAATAATGAAAGCAGATTTACTTGGAAGGATGTAATATTCTTAAAATTATGTTCATGCAATGCACATATTTGTACAATGTACATGACCGAGTTCAGAGAGGTGTTTTTTAGGTTTTTATTGATATTGGTAATTTGGCAATGTATATGTGGTCCCAAAGAGTTTCCATTGATAATTTAATTGACTGATTGTTGTTGTAGGTTGCAGAAGGTTTTTAAAAGTACTGTACCTTTTCCGATCATCATATCTTGAGATCTTCAGTGAAAAAATTAGGGATTTACTTATATACATGTATATTCATGAAATTATCTTAATGATATACGCACACTATGGCAATGTACATAGCTGTAATTTCAGAGAGTTTCTATTGTTATGCTGTTGTTCTTGTAGGTGGCAGAAGGACTCAAGTACCTGGTTCGTGCATCATATCTTGAGATTTACAATGAGGAGATCAGGGATTTACTGGGGAAGGACGCCAAGGCCAGGCTGGAGCTCAAGGAACATCCGGACAAAGGAGTCTACGTCAAAGGTATGTCAACGGCCTTACTACAACTTACAATGATCTTGGTTACCATGGAGATGACCAGTGAACCCTCAGCATTGTAGCTATTGATAATGTAGATAAAAAGATAGAGTATATAGCTATTGTGTGTGTGATGATAATGAATGTTTTGATATTTATCCATGCATATGGTTAACACCATGCACAAGTGAGAACAAGTTATGGAACTGGGCTATTATGTTTGATTAGTCTCCTTCTTCTCTTCTTCCGCCTCCTCCTCGAGGTCTTTTTACCCCTTTACTCCCCGTTCTTCTTCTTACTGAACATTGTTTTTGGTGCATGTCATTTAATTCATATCTAATATCTTGTTGTGTTCATACGCAGATTTATCCATGCACATCGTCCACAACACGCGGGAGTGTGAACAGGTCATGGAGCTCGGCTGGAAGAACCGCTCTGTCGGGGCAACACTGATGAACGCAGACTCGTCGCGCTCCCACTCCATCTTCACGATTCACATCGAGATGTGCGAGACGGACGAGAGTGGGGAGGACAAGATCAGGGCAGGGAAACTCAATCTGGTCGATTTGGCCGGTAGCGAGAGACAAGCAAAGACAGGTACGGACTTACTTTTTCCTGATTAATTTGACCAAATGCATGGAAATGAATGGATTATACATACATACAAACACTTGGGAATGGCTTTGTATAAATGTATGGAAATGAATGCAATTGATGTGTTTAAACACTTTGAAATGACTGTGTTTACATGTATGGAAATTAATGCAAAAACACTTGGAAATGACTTTGTTTAGATGTATGGTACTTAGTGCAATCAATATGTACAAACACTTTGAAATGACTGTATAATTGTAGGAAAAATGAATGCAATCGATTGCCGCTGAGGCTGATTGCAGTAGTGTACATGTATACAAATGTGCGGAGATGATTGCTATTGACTGCATTCTGTGATTGGAATCGAATGTGTTTAGATTGATGGAAATGAATGCAATCTATTGCAGTCAGTGATTGCAATTAATGTGTAGAAATTCACAGAGAAAGGAGCATTCTTTTTTCCTTTCTTAAAATGTGGGGGAGGAGATATTTCTGATATAATGTCATGATTTTCCAAGGGGTCTGTCATGTACATATGCCAGGGGGGTGTTTCACCAAGCTGTTCGTAAGTTACGAACGACTTTACGAACGACTGGTGATCCCTTCTTGTGCTGAACTCGATACCACACTTTGTTTATTGAGAATCTAATTTAGCACAAGAAGGGATCACCAGTCGTT